>OZ012739.1:535577147-536777147 GCA_963859935.3 Lathyrus sativus
GAAGTATGTGTACCATGACCATCAGTGTCACCTGTAGAGTAGAGACTTGTGATTCTACTTGGATGCTTTGTTAAGCTTTTTCTTTCTGGCCAAATACATGTGTCAACTAAATCAATAATTACATCCCCGCAAAACCCTGAATCATGCCAAACATCTATGTTGGGATTGAGGCCAAGGAATAGAGGGAAATGTGTTGTGTGAAGTTTCATGTTGAAATCTTTTACGGATGAAATATAATCTGGTGAAGTTTTGAGAGATTCAAGTTGTTTTGGTGATAAATTAGCACTGAAACCGTTCATGACATGGGTGTACGAGTAAATTAAGTTGGAAGAATGGTGTAAGACAGCGGAAAGAGTTGATTTGGGTTGTGAGTATTTTAAGCATGGCTGATAGGTTCATGTGAATGATATAGTTATGGGAGTGAGCAAAAGCACAAGTAGAGATGAAAGAATGTAAATATGGTAGTCATCATGGTTGAATGTTTGTTGAAAGGTCGAGAGAGTATGAAATGAAAGAATAAGGCCATGCTTCTATTTATCTCTTAAAAGTGTTTTCATGCTCAATTGTCTAATCTACCCTATGGTTAGGTAGCCTATCCTACTATAATCATAGTTTGATACTCATTACTATGAATTGAAGTTAGACACCCTCACGTTTTATTCAAATATATGCATAAATTCTTATTTAGACCGTTTAAATTTTATCTTCTTATCCTATTTATTTCTATTTTTTCTATTTTTAAATGGTACTATGGAGATATCATTATTAACACGTCTTCCTATACAAGAATAGATAGAAAAAATAGAAATATATAGGGTTAGAAGATAAAATTTGAACGGTCTAAATAAGAATTTATGTATATATTTGAATAAAACGTGAGGGTGTGTCTAATTTCAATGGATAGTAATGAGTATCAAATTATGATTATAGTAGGATATACTACCTAACCATACAGTAGACTAGGCAACAGAGCATGGAAACACTTTTGCATGACCTTATTCTTTAATTTCATACTCTCTCGACCTTTCAACAAACATTCAACCATGATGACAACACTATTTACATTACTTCATCTCATTTTTACTACTTCTGCTTTTGCTCACTCCCATAACTATATCATTCACATGAACATATCAGTCATGCTTAAAATATTCACAACCCAAATCAACTCTTTCCGCTGCATTACACAATTCTTCCAACTTAATTTACTCCTACACGCATGTCATGAACGGTTTCAGTGCTAATTTATCACCAAAACAACTTGAATCTCTCAAAACTTCACCAGGCTACATTTCATCCGTAAAAGATTTCAACATGAAACCTCACACAACACATTCCCCTCATTTCCTTGGGCTCAATCCCAACCTAGGTGTTTGGCAGAGATGTAATTATTGGTTTAGTTGACACAGGTATTTGGGTAGAAAGCAAAAGCTTCAATGATTATGAAATCACTCAAATTCCTTCTGAGTGGAAAGGCCAATGTGAAAACAACTTTGATTTCAATTCATCACTTTGCACAGAAAGCTCATTGAAGCTAAGTTCTTCAACAAAGGACTAATAGCAAAGTATCCAAGCAGAATCACAAGTCTCTACTCTATACGTCACACTGATGGTCATGGTACACATACTTCATCCATTGCAGCTGAAATCAGAGTTGATTCTGTTTCATTCTATTGTTATGCAGCTGGAACAACTTCAGAAATAGCTCCAAATTCACGTACAAAGTTGCTTATGAGAATAGTTGCTATCATCTGATCTAATAGCTGCAATTGACGCCGCAACATCAGATAGCGCTGATGTTAGTTCCTTATCATTAGGAGCTCATAAAAGAGGGTGTTTGCCTCGGTAGGAAGATCCCATAGCTGTAGCAACTTTTGCAACTATTGAAAAACGTATTTTTGTTTCAGCTGCAGCTGGAAATGGCGGACCTGAGCTTAACACTCTTTACAACGGAATAGCATGGGTTATAACGGTGGCTGCTGGAGTTATGGATAGAGATTTTCTAGAGACTCTTACACTTGGTAATGGTAGCAAAACACCGGCTTGTCTCTTTGTAAAGGGACATTTACTATCCATGATGTTCCAATTGTTTTTATGGGTTTATGTGAAAATGTTGATGAATTGAAAAAAGTGAAGAGTAAGATTGTGGTCAGTAAAGGAAAAAATGGAACCAGGAAAAAATAGAATATAAAAGATACAGAAAATAGGCTCGCATCCCTCATTATTGATCCAAAAAATGGACAAGTTCTCAAAACATACATCAACAGGAGTAGTAATTCTAAGTACTCTCCTTCAATTGCAAGCTTGTGTTTAGAGAAAATAGTTTTTGGAACTAAACCAGCATCTACTGTTTTTTTGTATAGCTCAAGAAGGTCGTCATATAATTGTCGGTTTGTATTGAAACCCGACATTACTGCGCTGGGTACTTTGATCTTAGCCGCAAGGTCTGCAAATGTTCCCGTGAAAACAATACAGCACTACAAGTATTCCAGTGAATTCAATATGTTGAGTAGGACATTTATGACATGTCCTCATGTTGTAGCAGCTCTTTTGAAAGGAGCACACTATGATTGGACTCCGACAGCTATTAGGTCGGCAATTATGACAACATCATACATATTTGATAATACTAAGGAACCTATCAAAAATCATTGAAGAAGATAACAAAGTAGGAAACCCTGCAAACCCTTTTGCATTGGGTGCTGGTCATGTCAATCCTAATAGGGCAGTCGACCCCGGTCTTGTTTATGATGCTGGTGTGCAAGATTATGTCAATCTTCTTTGTGCACTTAAATATTCACAAAAAAAAACATCAGTGTTATTACAAGGTCTTCTTCCAATGATTGTTCTAGACCTTCATTGGATCTCAATTACCCTTCTTTTATTGCTTTCTTTGATGTTGAGAACTGTTACTAATGTTGGTGATGGAAAAGCAACTTATGTGGCTAGAATTCCTCGTATCAAAAGGCTTGCATGTCAATGTAATCCCAAACAAGTTGGTGTTCAATGAGAAGAACGAGAAGAGAAGATTCAAGTTGAGGATCGAAGTTGCCAGAATGACAAACTTAGAACAAGTGGCTTTTGGATATCTGACTTGGACGGATAGGAAGCATGTGGTTAGGAATCCAATTGTAGCCACCACTCTAAAATTGAAATTATTCTAGAAATCAATTATGTTTCAAGTGAAAATGTAAATTGATTAAGAATATATTTGA
Source organism: Lathyrus sativus (assembly GCA_963859935.3). Classification (NCBI taxonomy): domain Eukaryota; kingdom Viridiplantae; phylum Streptophyta; class Magnoliopsida; order Fabales; family Fabaceae; genus Lathyrus; species Lathyrus sativus. The sequence goes on from OZ012739.1 coordinate 535,580,363, forward strand.
TAAATAATATTAGTTTCTCTATTGACTAAAATAATTGGGTAGGATTCATTTTTATATGTTCGATTTATTATTTTGTTACAATGACAATTTTTAATCATTTGCATGGTCATTTCATTGCATGACCCAGTTGTGGTGGAAGCGATCCTGATAGCTTGTTGAAAGCCAATTGTATGACATTGGAAGGGAATTTGTCCATAAAGTGTGTTATTGAAAAGATCATGTGAGTGAAAGTAAATGAGGTTGGAGAGATTAGAAGGTAGTTTAACAGAGAAGGTAAGTTCTGATAAGGTGAGAGATTGAACTCTTTCACCAACTTTGGAACAGCTGACACCATACCAGGTGCAATGATTGAAGTGTGTTGTCCAAATGGATAGAGCATTGTTTGAATTAAGCATTACACCGAGGGTGCAATGATTGAAGTGTGTTGTCCTCAAGAATCAAGTCGAATTAAAGACAACAATTGACCGATAACTAATCCAAAATTAGCATCAAAAGTTTCTAAGGTATCAAGCATTACACCGAAGATTATTAAGATTGATTTAAGAATCAAATGAAATCGAATTAAGAAGTTAATTAATTAAATTAAAATCTAACTAGAACACTAATTAGTAAATTAAATAAAAAACCTAACTAGAAAATTAATTAGTAAATTAAATTAAAACCTAACTAGAAAATTAATTAGTAAATTAAATTAAACTTAACTAGAAAACTAATTAGTAAATTAAATTAAAACCTAACTAGAAAATTAATTAGTAAATTAAAACTGATTAAAAAATCTAATTACTAATTAGTAAATTAAAACTGATTAAAAAAACTAGTTACTAATTACTAATTAGTGATGCTGAGGATCGAAAATCCACAGCTGGTTATTTGTTTATATTAGGTGGTGCACCATTTGCTTGGAATTCGAGAAAGGAACCAGTAGTGGCATTGTCATCATGCGAAGCAGAATATATAGCTGCTTCTCTTTGTGCATGTCAAGCAACTTGGATGGTGAACTTGGTTGAAAAAATCACAGGGAAGAATCATGGAGCAATTACCATGAAGATAGACAGTATGTCAGCTATCAACTTGGCGAAGAATCCAATAGCTCATAGTCGAAGCAAGCACATCGAAATGAGGTTCCATATTACTTCGAGAGCAGGTAGCAAAAGGGAAGATGAAGTTGGAACACTGCAGAACTGAGAATCAGATTGCAGATATCATGACTAAGAGTCATGATGAATGTAGACAGTTTAGACACAATGAATTAGGTGGTGTGTTAAATGTAATTCATTGTTTTGATTTGATTTGATATGATTAGATTTGATTTGAATATTTTGGGTCTTTTATGTTTTGGGCCTTTGTAAACCTAAAACTATAAATAGGGTGCCTTGCTTTGTATTCAATCACAACAGGACAAATTTCACAGTTGCAGTTAGCAAGTGAAAGTTCAATAAGAAATCCCACAGTTTGTGGGTAACAACTTTCTCCAAATATTTCTTCTCTCATTCTTCTCTTTCTTGTGTGTTCTTCTTTTCTTTTGATATTCTTGATAATTACTTGTTATTACCATTACTATCATATTGTGGGTTTGTTCATCAATCTTGAGATCAAGATTGAAGAGAATTTTTCATAGAGTGTGAGGTGAATTTCCAACATATATTATCTTGCAACTTCTAGGGAGTTGACTTGCTTTGATTCAATCACAAAAACTCTAGTGACTCAGCATTCAACATAATACACTAAAGTGTGAAGCAGCATTATTACTTTTACCTCCTCAGTCATTATGATCCATATACAACATATTTTGCTTCTATGTTTCCTACTTTAAAATTTTCATGTCATCATTTGCACCAGCAACAAAGCAAAGTCTCTCAGAGTTTTAGTGCAGAATGTGAAGCTTTGAAAAACGTTGGGCATTGGAATCTTGTTGAGGTGACCGCTTCTTGCTCTAGCACTGATTACAAGCTGATGATTTTAAGGCCCTTGTTATGCAATTCATGCCTAATGAGATGAGTTTATACCTGAAAAATATGGAGTCAGTATCTTTTTTAACCTTATTGCAAAGGTTGAACCATGTTATTGGTGTTGCATCTTCCATGGACTACTTGCACCATGACTGTGTCCATCAATAGTCCATTGTAATCTTCAACCTGCCAATGTTCAACTAGATGAAGAAATGGTTGCACTTGTAGAAGATTTTGGGTTGGCAAGGTTTCTCTCACAAAAATTCTTCAGAGAAACATAGCAACCTACAGGAACTAATCAATCGGCTATATCGCCAATTTAAAATCCAAAATAACTCATTTACATCCAATATTTTTCTAATAACTAAATAATAACTTTATTCATCACATCTAGACTCAGCATCATATGTTTTCGATCTAGATGAAAATATTAAATCCAACACTGCTGCCATATTTAAGCACCACAGAACACAGACAGACTCCATAACACTACACCAGAAAACTTACGGTCTCTAACGCAATTGGTATCAATGGGACAATTCTGATACAGAACCACTTGCAGAAATTATGCAAACAGATCGACAATGAGATGCAAAAGATAGTTGGTACATAGAGTTCACCACATCTTGCAGAATGATTAAATCCAAAACCATATATTTAAATAGTACTATTTGGCACTTTTACATGTGTCCAAGACCCTAATAGATTTAATCGGCCTTTTATAAACCAGCAAGATACGCATAATTCTTTTCAAGAATCTACATCAATATAAGAATTCTACAAGTGAGTGTGTTTGGCTCGAAACATTTGAGTGACAACAAACCATATTAGACTTTTGTTGGTATGAGTTGGAACGGTTTAGTGATGACAATATATAAGACTTCCGCTGACTTTTCGAGAGAGAGTAGTTTGGGTTGTTAGTTTTTTTTCTCTCTAGTCCTATTGTCCAATGTTGGATCAATACATTACATCATACTACTACTAAAACCAGAGTCCGGATACAGAAGTATGATTTTACCTCCTCAGTCACTATTAACTCATATACAATTGCTCCTATGTATCCTATTCCATAATTTTCATGTCATCATTTGCACCAGCAAAAACATAGACATATATCTCCTTTATTTTAAAAACTACTGCAACTAACTAATTCAAACAATGCTCTATCCATTTGGACAGCACACTCCAATCATTGCACCTGGTATGGTGCAGCTGTTCCAAAGTTGGTGAAAAAGTTCAATCTCTCACCTTATCCGAACTTAGCTTCTCTGTTAAACTACCTTCTAATCTCTCCAACCTCATTTACTTTCACTCACATGATCTTTTCAATAACACACTTTATGGACAAATTCTCTTCCAATGTCATACAATTGCCTTTCGACAAGCTATCTAGTTCACTTCCACCACAACTGCGTCATGCAATGAAATGACCATGCAAATAATTAAAAATCGTCATTGTAACAAAATAATAAATCAAACGTATAAAAATGAATCCTACCCAATTATTTTAGTCAAGAGAGAAACGAAGATTATTTATCAAATATATTCTTAATCAATTTACATTTTCACTTAATCATAATTGATTTCTAGAATAATTTCAATTTGAGAGTGATGGCTACAATTGGACTTCTAACCACATGCTTTCTATCCGTCCAAGTTAGATATCCAAAAGCCACTTGTTCTAAGTCATTCTGGCAACTTCGATCCTCAACTTGAAGCTTCTCGTTTTCTCATTGAGCACCAACTTGTTTGGGATAACATTGACATGTTTGGGATAACATTGACATGGAAGCCTTTAATACGAGGAATTCTAGCCACATAAGTTGTTTTTCCATCACCAACATTAGTAACAGTTCTGTGAAATTCTTGTACGGTCCTTGAAGTAGAATTATCAGCATCAAAGAAAGAAATAAAAGAAGGGTAGTTGAGATCCAATGAAGTTCTAGAACAATCATTGGAAGAGGAACTTGTAATAACACTGATATTGTTTTGTGAATAGTTAAGTGCACAAGGAAGATTGACGTAATCTTGCACACCAGCATCGAGACCGGGTCGACTGCCCTATTAGGATTGACATGACCAGCACCCAATGCAAAAGGTTTTGCAGGATTTCCTACTCTGTTATCTTCTTCAATGATTTTGATAGGTTCCTTAGTATTATTAAATATGTATGATGTTGTCATAATTGCCGACCTAATAGCTGCCGGAGTCCAATCATCATCGTGTGCTCCTTTCAAAAGAGCCGCTACGCCATAGATGTCCCACTCAACAAATTGAATTAGCTCAAATACTCGTAGTGCGGTATTCTTTTCACGGGAATATTTGCAGGCCATGCGGCTAAGATTGAAGTACCAGGAGCAGTAATGTCGGGTTTCAATACAAACGGACAATTATATGTTGAGCTATAATCAACAGTAGGTGTTGGTTTAGTTCCAAAAACTGTTTTCTTGAAAGACAAGCTTGCAATTGAAGGAGAGTACTTAGAATTAGTATGATGTAAGTTTTGAGAACTTGTCCATTTTTTAGATCAATAATGAGGGATGCGAACCTATTTTCTGTATCTTCTGCCATGTGAGTCATTTGAAATAAAAACAGCTCTAGCTCCTAACACTTTTGCTGCATCCAATTTATGGACTAGTTGATAAAACCGGTTCCATTTTTTCCTTCACTGAGCACAATCTTACTCTTCACTTTTTCAATTCAAACATTTTCACATCAACCCACGAAAACAATTGGAACATTATGGGTAGGAAACGTAACTTTATAAAGAGAAAAGCAGGTGATTTTGCTACCATTTTCAAGTGTAGGAGTCCCTAAAAAATCTCTATCCATAAATGCAGCAGCCACAGTTATAATCCATGGTATTCCGTTGTAAAGAGTGTTAAGCTGAGGTCCGGCATTTCCAGCTGCAGCTGAAACAAAAATACCCTTTTCAATAGCTGCAAAAGTTGCTACAGCTATGGGATCTTCATACAGAGGCAAACGCCCTGCTTCATCAGCTCCTAATGATAAGGAAATAACATCGACGCCATCTGATATTGCAGCGTCAATTGCAGCTATTAGATCAGATGATAGCAAGTCTTCCTCATAAGCAGGTTTGTACATTGCTACACGTGAATTTGAAGTTGTTCCAGCTGCATAATCATACAATGAAACAGAATCAACTCTGATTCCGCTGCTATGGGTGAAGTATGTGTACCATGACCATCTTCACGTGTAGAGTAGAGACTTGTGATTCTACGTGCTTTGTTAAGTTTTTGCTTTCTGGACAAATACCTGTGTCAACTAACCCAATAATTACATCTCTGCAAAACTCTGAATCATACCAAACATCTGTGTTGGGATTGAGGCCAAGGAAATGAGGGAAATGTGTTGTGTGAAGTTTCATGTTGAACTCTTTTACGGATGAAATGTAGTCTGGTGAAGTTTTGAGAGATTCAAGTTATTTTGGTGATAAATTAGCACTGAAACCGTTCATGACATGCGTGTAGGAGTAAATTAAGTTGGAAGAATTTTGTAAGAAAGAGTTGATTTGGATTGTGAATATTTTAAGCATAGCTGATATGTTCATGTGAATGATATAGTTGGAACATATCAGTCATGCTTAAAATATTCACAACCCAACTCAACTTTTTCCGCTGCATTACACAATTCTTCCAACTTAATTTACTCCTACACGCATGTCATGAACGGTTTCAGTGCTAATTTATCACCAAAACAACTTGAATCTCTCAAAACTTCACCCGACTACCTTTCATCCGTAAAAGATTTCAACATGAAACCTCACACAACACATTCCCCTCATTTCCTTGGGCTCAATCCCAACATAGGTGTTTGGCATGATTCAGGGTTTGACAGAGATGTAATTATTGGTTAAGTTTATACAGGTATTTTGGGTAAAAAGCAAAAGCTTCAATGATTATGAAATCACTCAAATTCCTTCTAAGTGGAAAGGCCAATGTGAAAACAGCTTTGATTTCAATTCTATCACTTTGCAACAAAAAGCTCATTGAAGCTAAGTTCTTCAACAAAGGACTACTAGCAAAGTATCTGAATCACAAGTCTCTACTGATTCTGTTTCATTATATTGTTATGCAACTGGAACAACTTCAGAAATAGCTCCAAATTCACGAACAAAGTTGCTTATGAGAATAGTTGCTATCAGAACTAATAGCTGCAATTGACGCAGCAATATCAGATTAGTTCCTTATCATTAGGAGCTCATAAAAGAGGGTGGCTGCTAGAGTTATGGATAGAGATTTTCTAGGGACTCTTACACTTGGAAATGGTAGCTTGTCTCTTTATAAAGACACAATTCCTATCATTTATGTGAAAATGTTGATGAATTGAAAAAGTGAAGAATAAGATTGTGGTCTGTAAAGGAAAAAATGGAACCAGGTTTTATTAATTAGTCAATAATTTGGATGCAGCAAAAGTGTTAGGAGCTGTTTTTATTTCAAATGATTCACATAGAAGATACAGAAAATACAGAAAATAGGTTCGCATCCCTCATTATTGATCCAAAAAATGTACAAATTCTCGCAACTTACATCAACAGGAGTAGTAATTCTAAGTACTCTCCTTCAATTGCAAGCTTGTCTTCCAAGAAAATAGTTTTTAGAATTAAACCAGCATCTACTGTTTATTCGTATAGCAGGCTGTCATATAATTGTCTGTTTGTATTGAAACCCGACATTACTGCGCCGAGTTTTTTGATCTTAGCCGCAAGGTCTGCAAATGTTCCCGTGAAAACAATACCGCACTACAAGTATTCCAGTGAATTCAATTTGTTGAGTAGGACATCTATGACATGTCCTCATGTTGCAGGCGTAACAACTTTGCTTTTTTGAAAGGAGCACACATGATTGGACTCATACATATTTGATAATACTAAGGAACCTATAAAAATCATTGAAGAAGATAACAAAGTAGGAAACCCGCAAACCCTTTTGCATTGGGTGCTGGTCATGTCGATCCTATTGTCGACCCCGGTCTCGTTTATGATGCTGGTGTGCAAGATTATGTCAATCTTCTTTGTGCACTTAACTATTCACAAAAAAAACATCAGTGTTATTACAAGGTCCTCTTCCAATGATTGTTCTAAACCTTCGTTGGATCTCAATTACCCTTCTTTTATTGCTTTCTTTGATGTTGAGAACTGTTACTAATGTTGGTGATGGAAAAGCATCTTATGTGGCTATAATTTCTCGTATCAAAAAGACTTCTATGTCAATGTAATCCCAAACAAGTTGGTTCAATGAGAAGAACGAGAAGAGAAGATTCAAGTTGAGGATCGAAGTTGTCAGAATGACAAACTTAGAACATGTGGCTTTTGGATATCTGACTTAGACTGATAGGAAGCATGTGGTTAGGAGTCCAATTGTAGCCACCACTCTAAAATTGAAATTATTCTAGAAATCAATTATGTTTCAAGTGAAAATGTAAATTGGTTAAGAATATATTTGATAAATAATATTCGTTTCTCTATTGACTAAAATAATTGGGTAGAATTCATTTTTATATGTTCGATTTATTATTTTGTTACAATGACGATTTTTAATGATTTGCATGGCCATTTTATTGCATGACCCAGTTGTGGTGGAAGTGAACCTGATAGCTGGTTGAAAGCCAATTGTATGACATTGGAAGGGAATTGTATGACATTGGAAGGGAATTTGTCTATAAAGTGTTATTGAAAAGATCATGTGAGTGAAAGTAAATGAGGTTGGAGAGATTAGAAGGTAGTTTAACATAGAAGCTAAATTCTGATAAGGTGAGAGATTGAACTCTTTCACCAAATTTGGAACAGCTGCACCATACCAGGTGCAATGATTGGAGTGTGATGTCCAGATGGATAGAGCATTGTTTGAATTAAGCATTACACAGCAATGATTGAAGTGTGTTGTCCTCAAGAATCAAGTCGAATTAAAGACAACAATGATTGACCGATAACTAATCCAAAATTGGCACTAAAAATTTTGAAGACAACAATGATTGACAGTAATGATCAAATTAAAAAACTAATTACTAATTAGTAAATTAAAACTGATTAAAAAAAAAACTAGTTACTAATTAATATAAAAACTTGATTAAGATATAAGGTGTAAGGACTGTGAATCACGTGGGGTGGAGCGGTTCGTATCTTCTCAAAATAAGTTGGGTTTTGACCCAAACCCAGTTTAATTTTTAAACCAAAGAAAAGATTCCAAAGAAAACCTACCTGATATCTAAACACGGCCCCTATATTGTATCAAATTCTCAGAAAATCAATCCCCAACTTGTACAAAACACGACCCTTCTTCTCTGCAATCTCTCTTCGCGCCGCTTCTCCCGTCAACCTCCCTTTCGATTTCGTCACGCGTCTCTCAATCTCGGTGGGAATCATTTGTCCACCAAAAACAGACCCATGTTGAAAAAACCTAAATCAAGAACAACTCAAACCTCCCTCTGTGTCACGAACGACACTTGGTCGGCATCGGCGGCGAGCGATTGTCACTCTGAGAGACCCGTCATCACAGCAGTGATGGTTCTTATGCTATGGTGCTGGATTTGCGACGGAATTTCTCCGAATCAAAGGCGAGGGTGGCGGTGCAAATTAATGAAGGTTGTTACGTGAAGATTGAAGGAAAGGAAAAGTTTGAAATTGATGAAAATTGATGAAGAGGTGAAGTTGCTGTGTATTGGAAGTTCGCGGTGGAGGTGTTGGTGAGTGGGACTTCACGGTGGCTCTCCACTTCGATTTGCTTCCATCGTCGTCCGTGATTCAAGGTTTGAAAGGGTTTTGTTCTTCGAATTTCACTTCGTCCTCATCTTCACTTCTTCTTCTGATTTCGTTCTGGTTTGATTCTATGGGTGAGTATTGGAGTTGATTTGTGTTTTGTAATCAATGAATGGTGGAAGGGTTGAATGGTGATGATGATTTCTGATTGTTGGTGGTGAAGGCGGGGTTGAGAGTTCGCTTTGAAACTTGTTGTTACATGATGGAAATTGATGGTGTTGTTGATTGTTGAAGAGGGGCGGATGAAGGTTTAAACGTGTCTGACAAGTTTCATTGAAGGTGGTTGTACGGAGAAGCGGATAGAGCAGGGCATGCCATGAAAGAACAAAACTCCTCTTTGTCACTTTCTAACCCCAAATAAAATTCAAAACAAAATGCAGAAAAAGGTACCACAGACGGAAAAGTACCTTAGAACAAACAAGGTGAGACGGAAAAGTACCACAGACGGACGCGAAGTCTAATCTATAGACTTATGGCATAATGTAGAAATTAGAAGGTGGTCATGTGGTTAGAAAAGTGATTAATCAGAGAGGTGTGATTCTGTGACAAAATGGGGGCTCAACGTCTTAAGTTCAAACCAACACGCAAAAGAAACTGAAATACGAAGGATTAAGATACTTACATCAAATAAACTGGAGTCTCAGGTATGAATATGAATCCACTTTCTTCGATTTTATTCTTCCTGTCGCAACTTCTGCTGTTGATGAAGATTTTGTGATTCTACACAGGAAACAGCTCTGACCTGAATTCCAGGTTCACTGATGATTGATGAGTGTTTTTGGTGGTTTATGGATGTTTTGTTTTTGGTTTGTGATGCCCCTCCAGGAAAACAAGTGTTTTGTCTCTCTCCTTCGTGACCGTTGATGGGAGTGGTTTTTGATATCGTCTGCACCAGGCCAGAATCCCCCCTTTTCTATCCGTTTCTACTCTTCCTTTTTCTTCTCCAAATCCCCAAAAGTTCAGACTTTCCTTAAGTTTAGAAGTATGGTGTGGGTTTGTCTTGATGCTCATGCTCTGTCTCTTTTATCTTGTAGGTTGTGTTGTGTTACTTATTTGGCAGTTGATAGAAATAGCAAATTGTGACCTTATTTTGATGATAGTAGCTGTGGTTATACCAATTTGGCATTGTGTGTGTGTGAAGGTTATGTCAGTGTAACGCAGGTTTTTGGTCAAGGTTGGAGCGGTGATGCTGCTATTGTTTTGGAGCATGACCTTTTTGGGGTAGTGTGGGGCTTAATTATTGTTTGTTTTGGTGTGGAATTGATGACGATGGTTGTACGTTTCTGCAAGTTGTAGCAGAACCTCTCTCCCTATTTTTTGTTTAGTTTCTCTTGATTGTACCTCACAACCTTTAATGGGCCTAAAGAAAAACAAAATATTTTTGTATTTATAATGGACTTTTGACAATGCAATTTGGGCTTTTTAATCAATTCATGTCATTTATTTATTTTTGTGAATTTACGGTGAAAATGGATTTTGGAAAAATAACATGGATTACAGGATGAGAGTAAATGGATTGAGTTATCAAAATGAATTATAGAAATAATTGTGGAAAATGATATGAATTTGTGAAAGTTGGTTTTAAATGGATAAAAGAATAATGGACGTTATGGTTTAGAACATCTTTAATAGGCCTAAAGAGAAACAAAATATTTTTGTATTTTATAATGGACTTTTGACAATGCAATTTGGGCTTTTTAATCAATTCATGTCATTTATTTATTTTTGTGAATTTATGGTGGAAATGGATTTTGGAAAAATAACATGGATTAAAGGATGAGAGTAAATGGATTGAGTTATCAAAATGAATTATAGAAATAATTGTGGAAAAGGATATGAATTTGTGAAAGTTGGTTTTAAATGGATAAAAGAATAATGGACGTTATGGATTTAGAAACTTGAATCGGAAAAAAAAAAGTTGTGGGAATGGACATGGTTCTGTAACTTGCCTCAGACTACTATAAATTCTGAGTCCTATGACCAAGACTCTGCAACCTGACTTCACCAGATGAATCAAACCTGACATGGTTGATTTAAATCAAACTAAACTTGAACCATACTACACACATATCTCAACTACTATCCTAAAAAGAAACTCAATGGAAGGACAAATGGCCCATTTTTAACATAAAGGGTGAGAAACCCTAATCTTCTCATTGAGTGCATACTTACGAACAAAAACTTCATGAGAACCAAAACTTTGATTCAGAATCTTTTCAGTCAAAACATGGATGAAATCCTAACAAATGACTCCTTGTGGTAATTCATGGAAACTAATATCGTGTTGCGATAGACCTTTGATAGACATTGCTCATAACAATTTGAAGCCCAACAGTTCTGTCTCAACCTTGAGTATAATAGCTTGAAAGAAACAATCTTGACCAGAGGAAATCAACCTTGTCAGACAACCTCTTGTCCAAAATCCTATTTTAACCATCTTTGAAGTTTCTGAAAACTGACCCTGATTCACAAGTGAAACAAAACTGAGAACAACTGATAACTTGGTTAGTTATGCAATATGATTGACCTAGAATGCTTATGCAAAATACCAAAGAATCTGAGGGTAAAATGTGGGGTATGACAATTGCCCCTATTTAAATATCATCACCGGATGACATGAGTGATGAAAATCCTCATGAAATCATGGCAAAAGGTATTTAAATACAGATAACCGAAAATTTTGCCCTTAGCTGCACTGACATGTTATGCTATGGGCAAAAGAAAACTATGTAGTGCAGACATGCCATGAAACCTAACATGATGAGAATGATGAGATGCTAAATGCAAAGAATGCAAATGAGACAAAAGCAAAAGGGAAAGAAACGGCACAATGAGTAACCATTCACTAGGGAAGGAACAACAACACTAGGGAGGCTGAAATGAGCTGGGAAAAACTAGAGCGATAAAGCAACAGGTTCAAGCATGACCAGTTGACACCTTAGAAGGTTAAGATCCTCCCTGGAGGTAGAACCAAAAGATGATCTCCATTGGGGAATAATTTAAAAAGGATTAATCTTTAATCAGCAGAATCAAAGAAAGTGGTCTTCTAACCAGAGACTAAGAGAAATGAGAAATGACCTTCTTACGAGAGGACAAACAGATTTTCCAGCAATTTCTTAAAATGAAGAGTTCAAACGGGATCTCCAAGAAACACCAGAATAGACAGAGAAATAACAAACTCTGAATAGCAATAGCAAAATGGGATAAGAGTGCAAAAAACAAATGGACTTTCAAACAATGTCAGTCACCGCTAGACTTTAAAAGAAAGCTGTCAGTTACCACTGGACTTTAAAAGAAAGCTGTCAGTTACCACTGGACTTTAAAAGAAAGCTGCCAGTCACCACAAGACTTTAAAAGAAAGCTGTCAGTCACCACTGGACTTTAAAAGAAAGCGCCAGTCACCACTGGACTTTAAAAGAAAGCTGCCAGTCACCACTGGACTTTAAAAGAAAGCTGTCAGTCACCACTGGACTTTAAAAGAAAGTTGTTAGTCACCACTGGACTTTAAAAGAAGGATGCCACTCACCACTGGACTTTAAAAGAAAGCTGTCAGTTACCACTGGACTTTAAAAGAAAGCTGCCAGTTACCACTGGACTTTAAAAGAAACTGCCAGTCACCACTGGACTTTAAAGAAAGCTGCCAATTACCACTGGACTTTAAAAGAAACTGCCAGTCACCACTAGACTTTAAAGAAACTTCCAGTTACCACTGGACTTACTGGGGATCTCACCAAAAGATGTGGGCTAGTTGCTTTACAAGCCAAGTTTTCTCAAACAAAGAGAAATAACCAATAGAAATTCCTCAACTCCTCAAGGAGATGCCATTTAATTTAAGCATAAAATCCAAAGAGATGTCGTTACTACAACACTGCTGGAGAAAGACTTTCTTCTTCCAAGAGGATCTGTAAAAGATTCTTCCTGGGGACACAGTGCACGATAAATGTACGCCCAACATAGATTTGGAAACCACTTTCCAGGGACCAAAGTTCAATTTAGGAACGAGCTAAAAAGAAATGGTCAAACAACAATCCAACCATTGAGGAGTGAACTCAAATGGGAATTTATCTTATCCAGGTGTGGAAAAGATAACTGAAACAACCATCATCCACGAGGATCGAACTCCGTGGGGAAATTGGAAATGAAGGGCACTTTATGCCTAAGGGCTGACAACTCTATTGGAGAGAAGAGACAAACCCAGTCACTTGGGGTATAACCGCCAAAGTAGACCGAACAAAAACACACCAAGAAGGGTAGCAACATGCTCAGATGCTATGCATATGCAGAAATGCTTGTATGTCATGCTTATGCTTATGCTGACAAAACAGACAAAGGGAAGCAAAACCAGAGATGAAATAAACATCTTGTCAAGGATACCTAGCCAACCTCACCAGATTGGACCATCACCAGGGATGAACATGTAGAATCAAATAGCTCTACTTCAAAGTTACAATCTTCTTTGGAAAAAATACTACTCCGCTCAGGATATAACGTCATGCTTCACCTGAGGGTTGTCATCATGAGCCCGGTTTCTTTGTTGGAGAAAGAAAACCCAAAGGAAATTGCCAATATCAACTGAAGTAACAACTTATTGGGGGAACTGATAGAAGACGCCACAAGAACCAAACATCTTTGTACTCTATCTTGCATAATGATCATCATAACAAGTAACGACCCTTGTAACTAATAATCTCCAAATTTCTCTGCCCCATAATACATGGTCTGCAAGAAGAAATTATCAAGAGGATTTTACAGAAGAATTGACATACATGATGCTTCAATATCTTCGAACTCTTGGAGAGATTCAACAAATCGCGTCGTAACTGCCCCAATTTAACTGCACTTGCACCATAAAGTCCTCAAACTTGTCCGTCGGACTGTGGAGGTACAATTGGGGAAATTTTTCCCCGTACTAACTGATCTTCGAGAGATTTATCTAATCTCGACCTGAACACTTTTGATTAACTAGTCTTTGAGAGATCTGTCGAATCTTGACCCGACTGCCTCTGATTAGCCGAATCTGGAGTGGATATCCTTGAAAAGAGTTAGGAAACAACTTGCTATAAGACCTCAAACGATGTGCCCTCAATATTCTAAATTTGAAGAGTTCTGCCCCTGATATTCTAAACTTTGAAGAGTTCTTCACCCAATATTCTGAACCTTAAAGAGTTCTGCCCCCGATATTCTGAACTTTAAAGAATTCTACCCCTGATTCACTAACTCCTGAGGATGGGTGATTATCAAATCTTTCAGATTGGTTTCCCCAGACCGGGCTTCCTTTACCAAGTCAAATTCTCTAACTGGTTGCATTTGTTAGGATTCCCTTGATATTGTCTCGCAAACAATGTTGTTCATTTACAAGATGGCAATTTCAATGTAACAATCATGCAGACTTTTGAAATAAAATTTTGTAGTAAAACAAACACAAAGGAGTGATTCAAAGATCAAAACAAAAGTGGATCCAATCATTTACAGAATGACAGGTGAAGTGATCAACAAAAATCAAAGATCAATAGGAGTCAGGTTATCCAACCTTGTTGTAGTATGCTTTCAAAACAACCTAACCTCAACTAGGTCTTTTAAGGGTTGTAACGTGGCCTGGTTTAGGGTTCATGAAACAAAGGATAAAGGCTCAAAGTTTATTTGTTCCCACCCAAACTCCATAATGAAGATTGGCAGTGGTAGATATAGTGAAGGGTTGTATTATCTTGAAAAAGTTTCACAAATCCATAAAGGAGCATTGGTTCATATTGCAAATGATCACATATAAGATAAAAATAAAAAAATAATTTGGCTATGGCATAGACGATTGGGGCATCCCTCTTTTAGTTATCTAAAAAAATTATTTCCATCGTTATTTCTTAAATGCAATATTTCAGATTTTCTTTGTGAAACTTGTGTAATGGCAAAAAGTCATCGTGCTATTTTTCCCTTAAGTAATAAGAAAACAAATTTTCCTTTCTCTTTAGTACACACTGATGTTTGGGGTTCTGCTCCACAATCTACCCATAATGGAAAAAATGGTTTATTAGTTTTGTTAATGATTGTACACGGGTAACCTGGGTATATTTGCTTCAACATAAAGTAATTTGTATGATGTGTTTCGCTCCTTTCATCAAATGATAGTTACACAATTTAACACATGTATTAAGGTAATTAGATCCGACAATGGAGAGGAATATTTTAACAAAGAATTAAAAGATTTTTTGAACTCTAAAGGCATTTTGCATCAAACAACATGTCCTTATTCCCCCCAACAAAATGGAGTGGCCGAGAGGAAAAATAGGCACATACTAGATGTGACAAGAACACTCCTAATTGATGGTAATGTTTTATCTCATTTGTGGGGTGAGGCTGTGAATTCTACAGTTTACTTAATTAATCGAACCCCCTATAGTGTGCATAACTTTAGAAAGCCTCTAGATGTTTTATCTGATCATCATACTCTCCCTTCCATCATTAATTTACTACCTCATGTTTTTGGATGTGTTATATATGTTCACTTACACCCACATCAACGTACAAAACATGAAAAACGAGCTCTTAAATGTGTCTTTGTTGGGTATGGATCAACTCAAAAAGGTTATCTTGCTGATCATCCATCGTCTAAAAAATTTTATATTTCTATGGATGTAACTTTTCATGAAGATAATTTTTTTTATGTTGATTCTACATTTCAAGGGGGGAATGAAATTGAAGTGCAGCACCATGATGTTAGCATGTTTGACTTATTTTGTGAAGATAGATTATCTTGTGAGGATCATTCTATAGGTAATGAATTAGTCTCAAATATGGACACAACACCTTTAGATAATACAATTTCCCCTGATCATAATCAACTAGCTCAATCTTCTCCATAAGATAAAGTTGACCCTCTAGAGGTATTTCCTGATTCTATTCTTGATAAAACAATTATAAATGGAGTTGATACTAATGATCATTTTGAAATTGATTCCTTTTTTTCATGAAATTGACTCTAGTTTTCATGAGGCCACCAACAAACCTAACATTGAATCCACTATTGTCCATTATAATCTTCCACCTCGTTTTAACCGTGGTCAACCTCCCATTAGATATGAACCAAACCTTCAACCCAAAGTTAAATATCCCATTAGTAATTATGTGTCATCTCACAAGTTATCTACGTCATATGCATCATTTGTGTCTCAATTATCCTCAATTTCTATTCCTAGTAATGTGCATGAAGCTTTAGCAGATCCTAGATGGACTGAAGCAATGGTTGTGAAGATGGCAGCTTTAGAAAAAAAACAACACTTGGGATCTTGTGACGTTACCAAAAGGGAAGAAGATTGTGGGGGTGCAAATGGGTTTATACAATTAAACACAAAACTGATGGAACTATTGAAAGCTATAAAGCACGACTAGTGGCTAAAGGTTACACTCAATCTTACAGCATAGACTATCAAGAGACATTTGCGCGGTAGCCAAACTCAATACTGTGAGAATACTTTTGTCACTAGCAACAAACTAAGATTGATCTCTTCTACAATTTGATGTGAAAAATGCTTTCCTACATGGAGAAATTTTAGAAGAAATTTATATGGATTTACCACCAGGTATGATAGATTCAAATGAGATGAAGGTTTGCAAGTTAAGGAAGGCTCTATATGGAATAAAATAATCCCCAAGAGCATGGTTTAGTAGGTTTACTAAGTATATGAAGGCTTTTGGCTATAAATCAAGTAACTCTGACCACACCTTATTTTTGAAGAAAGGAGAAGGTAAAATTATTTATGTAGATGATATGATTGTTACAGGGAATGACCAAGATGAGATGTCTAGTTTGCAAAAATACCTAGCTTCTGAATTTGAGATGAAGCAACTTGGAAACCTCAAATATTTTTTGGGTATTGAAGTAGCTAGATCTAAACATGGTATTTTTCTATGTCAAAGAAAGTATACTCTTGATTTACTATCTGAAACTGGACTGCTTGGGTGTAAACCTGCTGATACCCCAATTGAACAAAACCATATGCTATTTCAATGTCAAAATTCAGCCAACATAGACAAAGGGAAATATCAGAGGTTGGTGGGCATACTAATTTACTGATCTCATACACGGTCAGATATTACATATGCAGTAAATGTCGTTAGTAAATTTATGCATGATCCACGGAAAGCTCATATGGATGTTGTTGAAAGGATCTTGAGATATTTCAAGTCCACTACTGGAAAAAGGAATTTTATTTTCAAATCATGGAAACTTGAAGGTAGAAGGGTATACTGACGCTGATTGAGCAGGTTCAAGAAATGATAGAAAGTCTACCTCTGGTTATTTTACATTTGTAAGAGGGAATCTTGTAACTTGGAGGAGTAAAAAACAACCGGTATTAGCAAGTCCTAGTGCTGAAGCCGAGTTTAGAGGCATGGCACTAGGAGTTTGTGAACTTTTATGGATACGAAATGTTGTATCAGATTTGGTTTTTGAACCAAGGGAGACTATGAATTTGTATTGTGACAATATATCAACAATTGCAATTGCTAATAATCCTGTGCAACATGATAGAATGAAGCATGTAGAAATCGATAGACATTTTATCAAAGAGAAACTTCAAGCTGGAATAATTTATTTTTCTTTTGTAAGATCTGTGTTGTAGTTAGCAGATGTTCTCGCTAAAGGAGTGACAAGTAAGGTGTTTAATGGGTCTTTTGTCAAGTTGGGAATGTGTGATATCCATGCACCAACTTGAGTGGGGGTGTTAAGTTAAGTCAAAAATATTATTAGCTATATTATGTAAGAAAATATTGTGTGCTGTAAATAATTTATTTGTACAATTATATGATTATTGCGTGCAGCTGTCATTTCCTTAATAGAAGAGGAATTATAGGGACTATTTTGTGTATATATTGTATCATGATCAATGAATAATATATTAGAATTATTACTTTGGAAACTTCTATATGGTATCAAAAGCATGCACCGCTTCTTTTTCAATATAGAAAATGATGGTTTTTCATTTCTTAGTAATTTTTTATGGCTTCTGATAAAAACAAATCGGAGAGTTTTGAAACTTCAGCTGTTGTCCAATTCAACAATGCACTCACCCTAGAACGGCTTGACGGCATTAACTACGTCGAATGATCGTTGAATGCACAGAACAAAATCAGAGGTAGAAAACGATGGGGTTACGTTACTGGAACGAAAAATGCACCAGCAAAAGATAAATCTGATGAATATGAAGCATGGGAAGATGAAAATTGCTTGGTCAAGTCTTGGCTTCTGGACTCCACGACCAAAGAAATCAGATCCCTTTTCATTCGCTTAGCTACGGCGAGGAAAATTTGGGAAACTGCTAAACAAACGTACTCAGTCGACCAAGATGCATCAAGAGCTTATCAATTACATCGTGAGGTAATCTCTACTCAACAAAATGGTGGATCTGTTATTACATACTTTGGAAAATTTT
Source organism: Lathyrus sativus (assembly GCA_963859935.3). Taxonomy (NCBI): domain Eukaryota; kingdom Viridiplantae; phylum Streptophyta; class Magnoliopsida; order Fabales; family Fabaceae; genus Lathyrus; species Lathyrus sativus. The sequence continues at coordinate 535,598,515 of OZ012739.1, forward strand.
AGAGGCTATGGCAAGAGTACGATAGTATTAATAATTGTACTATGGAATGCACTAAAGACGTTGAGAAATTTAATAAGATGATTAATTCTCAACGAGTTTATGTTTTTTTGGCTGGTTTGGATTCACATTTGGATGGAGTTTGTTGTCGTGTTCTGGCTACCACTTCGCTTCCTAATGTTCAATCAGTTTATGCAATTGTATGTATAGAGGCAAATTGCCAAGAAGCTATGCTAAATGGTTAGTCTTCGAATGGGTCCGCCTTGGCTGTCAAGAAGTATCCAAAGAAAGAAGTCTGCATGTGTAATCACTGTAATGGAGATAATCATGTCATGGAGACATGTTTTAAACTCCATGGCTATCCGGAGTGGCATCCAAAGGGAAAAACTACTTCAAATAATAAGACAGAAAACAACAAGGCTCATCTTTCTATTGCTTCCGGTTTTGTAACTAAGTCAGGTATGTCTAACTCTGCTCGTAATCCTTCTGTTATTATTAGAAATAACGATTGGATAATCGATACAGGTGCTACTGATCATATGACTTGTGATCAACATATGTTTACTAATTTCTCTCCTAATGGTCATAAAACTGTTATTATTACTGCCAATGGAGTAAAATCTCCCATTGAAGGTGTTGGTACAGTGACCCTATCACCCTCTCTATCAATATCTTATGTCTTATTTGTTCCTACCTTGAATTTCAATCTTATCTCTGTCAGTAAATTAACAAAATGGAATTCATGTGTTGCTGTGTTTTATCCAACCCACTGTATTTTTCAGGATATACATACCAAGGAGAAGATTGGCAGTGGTAGATATAGTGAAGGGTTGTATTATCTTGAAAAAGTTTCACAAATCCATAAAGTAGCATCGGTTTATATTGCAAATGATCACATACAAGATAAAAATAAAAAAAATTATTTGGCTATGGCATAGACGATTGGGGCATCCCTCTTTTAGTTATCTAAAAAAATTATTTCCATCATTATTTCATAAATGCAATATTTCAGATTTTCTTTGTGAAACTTGTGTAATGGCAAAAAGTCATCGTGCTATTTTTTCCTTAAGTAATAAGAAAACAAAATTTCCTTTCTCTTTAGTACACACTGATTTTTGGGTTCCTGCTCCACAATCTACCCATAATGGAAAAAATGGTTTATTAGTTTTGTTGATGATTGTACACGGGTAACCTGGTATATTTGCTTCAACATAAAAGTGATTTGTATGATGTGTTTCGCTCCTTTCATCAAATGATAGTTACACAATTTAACACATGTATTAAGGTAATTAGATCCGACAATGGAGGGGAATATTTTAAGAAAGAATTAAAAGATTTTTTGAACTCTAAAGGCATTTTGCATCAAACAACATGCCCTTATTCCCAAAAAAAAATGGAGTGGCCGGGAGGAAAAATAGGCACATATTAGAGGTGACAAGAACACTCCTAATTGATGTTAATGTTCTATCTCATTTGTGGGGTGAGGCTGTGAATTCTACAGTTTACTTAATTAATCGAACCCCCTCTAGTGTGCATAACTTTAGAAGGCCTCTAGATGTTTTATCTGATCATCACATTCTCCCTTCCATCGTTAATTTACTACCTCATGTTTTTGGATGTGTTATATATGTTCACTTACACCCACATCAACGTACAAAAATTGAAAAACGAGCTCCTAAATGTATCTTTGTTGGGTATGGATCAACTCAAAAAGGTTATCTTGCTTATCATCCATCATCTAAAAAAATTTATATTTCTATGGATGTAACTTTTCATGAAGATAATTTTTTTATGTTGATTCTACACTTCAAGGGGAGAATGAAATTGAAGTGCAACATCATGATGTTAACATGTTTGACTTATTTTGTGATGCTAGATTATCTTGTGAGGATCATTCTGCAGGTAATGAATTAGTCTCAAATATGGACACATCACCTTTAGATAATACAACTTCCCCTGATCATAATCAATTAGCTCAATCTTCTCCACAAGATCAAGTTGACTCTCCAGAGGTATTTCCTGATTCTATTCCTGATGATACAATTATAAATGGAGTTGATACTAATGATCATTCTGAAGTTGATTCCTTTTTTCATGAAATTGACCATGAAATTGACTCTAGTTTTCATGAGGCCACCAACACACCCAACATTGATTCCACTATTGTCCAATATAATCTTCCACCTCGTTCTAACTGTGGTCAACCTCCCATTAGATATGAACCAAAACTTCAACCCAAAGTTAAATATCCCATTGGTAATTATGTGTCATCTCACAAGTTATCTAAGTCATATGCATCATTTGTATCTCAATTATCCTCAATTTCTATTCCTAGTAATGTGCAGGAAGCTTTAGCAAATCCTAGATGGACTGAAGCAATGGTTGTGGAGATGGCAACTTTAGAAAAAAGCAACACTTGAGATCTTGTGACGTTACCAAAAGGGAAGAAGACTATGGGGTGCAAATGGGTTTATATAATTAAACACAAAGCTGATGGAACTATTGAAAGGTATAAATCATGACTAGTGGCTAAAGGTTACACTCAATCTTACAACGTAGACTATCAAGAGACATTTGCGCCGGTAGCCAAACTCAACACTGTGAGAATACTTTTGTCACTGGCAGCAAACCAAGATTGGCCTCTTCTACAATTTGATGTGAAAAATGCTTTCCTACATGGAGAAATTTTAGAAGAAATTTATATGGATTTACCACCAGGTATGATAGATTCAAATGAGATAAAGGTTTGCAAGTTAATGAATGCTCTATATGGATTAAAACAATCCCCAAGAGCATGGTTTGGTAGGTGTTGCACCCCAAAATTTGACCAACCGGTTCCCGCACCTGGTTTATGTTTGACGCATTTTGCATTCGCATTCGCATACTGCGTGCATTGCATTGTTCTCAGTCAGATTGATTTTATCGGGATTATAGCCCCTGGCGTTTCAGGCAGTTCAGGCCGGTTGGAATAAAAGTCTTTTGAGAATTGGTGCTCGTTTCCTATGTTTTCAGGCCATCTCGGTGCTCGGGTTTCGCTATGGTTGCGCAATTGTTCTCTAATAAATTTAATCGGCCTCCTGGCAATTTTTAGTTTTTTCCCTTTTATTTGCTAGATTTTTAATGCATTTAAATAGATTTTAATAGGAGTTTTTAGAATTTAATAGATTTTAATGTTTTTGATAGTTTTAAATCTTTTTAGAATATAATTAGATTTGTTTTAACAAGTAAATAGACTTTTAATAGATTTTTAGATATTAAATAACCTTTTTCAGAATTTTAAATAGATATTAATATAGGGTTTTTTTAGAAATTAATAGATTTTGTTAATATTTGTTTTTCTAGATTTTAATAGACATTAATAGATTTTAGGGATATTGGTGTAGATTTTAATGTAGATATTAACTGAGTTTAATAGTTTTAATAGTTTGTTAGATTTTTAGGATATTAATTAGGGGTTAATCTAGGTTTAATTAGGTTTAATTGTTTAGAATAGATTCCAATTAGCCTTAACAAGTGTTGATTTTCGTTTAGGGTTAATTAGGTCATTAGTCCCAATTTAATTGGTTTTTAATTCAGTTAATTAGTCTTAATTGAGTCATTAGGTCTAATATCATTTTTTAATCCAGATTCTATTAGTCATTAATTGAGCCCTTAATCATCATTAATCAGTTCAGCATTTCGTGGGCTCAGTCTTTTGGTCCAAGTCTGCCACTTGGCAGCATATAAGGCTTGCCATGCGTGTACCTCCTCTCTCTACACTTCACCGTTCCACTATCTCTCTCCCATCACACGTGTTACTCCCTCCTCTTCCCACAGTGCCACTTGGCCACTTCTAACGCCACCCACTGCATGCGTGCGCCAGCTGTACCTCCACTAACTACCCTTCTCCGCCGGCCATGCAGCCGCCGCGGACCACCGTAACAGACCTTCTAACCGTCGTCGGAAAATCGTAATCCACCGGAAAATTCATCCCTTCTTCATCTTTTTTCCAGATCGTCAAGAACACACCGTGTGTTCATCATCAACAATCACCAAAACATCCAAATTCGTGCTATCTTCATCAACATCCCGCCGGTAAAATCAAGAGTTCGCCAGAAACTTCATCCATATTCCTGCATTTTCCTAGATCTTTCACCACATCCTTCAACAAACTTCAAACTCCAAGAACATTCATGCATGTCCATCAAACGTTTCAAGAATCCAATAATAAACTCCTGATTATTCCAGATTCGTAAGATCACCGTCTTCGAGAATCATCAAGATTCATCAGTATTCATCGCCATGATCATCACCTTCATCATTTGTTCCAGAAAAACTCCTAATAACATCAAAGTCTTCACGCATTTTCCAGAAGTTTCACTAGATCCTCCAACAATCTTCATCTTCGCTTCAACAATCGGAATCTTCCATATGCGACATTTCTTCCAGAGAATCTTCATCAACGAAGAACTTCATTTGTGCAGGAATCTTCATCATCACAGTCGTCGCATTCTCTAGGTTTTCTTCCTAAACTTGTTCCACCTTCATATCTTGTTGGTTAGTTGGAGAGTAAGGTTAATTTTAGTGTTAGGTTTTGAACGAAATTAGGTTAAAATAATCTGTTGAGGGTTTGAACGATGTGAGTTGGAGGTTAGAGAAGGATGATTTGAGCTGGGAGATCGAATTTGGTGAGAGTTTGTGGTGGAGATTTTGTCTCAGAGGACCGGGAGGTTGGGTGAGAGAGGATGCGAGAGGGGAGAGCAGCGTTAGGGATGATGAACATTGGCGAAGGGAGAGGAGTAGACTTAGGGTTTAGTTTTGTTGCTAATGCTGAGATCAGAATGGATCCGGGCCTCAGGCCCATTGTGAGGTCTGCTGAACGTCTCCCCTGCTTTCCCATGACACCCCCCTGGTGTGAGCTTTTGTTATGGGCCCAGATAGACTCGCTAATCACACCCCCAGTCTGGGGCCCAATCTGAATAATAAGGCGAATAGAAGTTATTCGCCCCCGCCCCCCAGTTTTTTTCTCTTTTCCTTGTGTTTTCTATGTTTTTTTCTAAATAAGTTAGGGCCTAGCACAGTGTGATACCTGCACCCCCTCCTGAGCCCAATTATTTACTTTGAACTGCAGAAGTTGCTATTTACCACACCTCTTCTTTTATTTTTAATTGATTTTCATATTTGCATATAGTTTAGTAAATAAATCATAACCAATTGGAAAATGGTTATTTTTACATGGGATTTTTTTCCTCATTTTCATAAAAACATCAAGAAAATTATGAAAGAATAAAATTGGCATTTCATTCATTTTTTATTTTCTGGTGCATTTTTACATTTTTATGGCATTTATTTCATTTTCACTTGGTATATGTCACTTGCTGAATTTAGTATGGTCATTGTATTTCATATTTTGAAGTAATTCTTTTTTCTACGGTTAGATTAGAGTATTAGGTTCCCCCTGGAATTTTATCACATTTTTGTGATTTAATTTAGGATAGTTTTGAACCATAAACTTTAGGGTGATCAGGATTAGGGTTTCACAACAATTAGGTGCAGTTTAGGGCATAGTTTTGGGGTTTTAAAATTGATTTAGGTCTTGGGGTTTATATGGGGTATAGGGTACATAGTTAGGTTCCCTTAGAAATTAATTTAGGATTTTATAGTGAGTTTTACCATTTTACTTGATTTTTGCAACTTGGTTGATATTGGTGTGTTTCCCCCTGGGGATATTGTTTTGTTTGCTTGGGTTTTGGATATTTCTCTGGGGTGTGGGGCTTGGGCTTGGCTTGTGGAGCATGAAGAAGCATGAAAGAAGATTGAAGACAAATAATGATGCTTATAGCTTGGGGATTCTTGTGCTTGAAGGTGCTTGTTGAAGACATAGGAAATAGGAGAAATAAGCAGAGCTTTAGATTAGACTGAATTCTTCTACAAACATGGAAAGCATCTTGTGCTTCCATTCCTCCCAATGACTAAAAGTCCTTCTGAGATATTCACATCCCTCCTTTGGAGGGATAAGTGGCTCATCTTGGAAGTAGAACTTTGAGGGAACCTGTCCCTCATAATGTTAAACACTTATAGGCTTCCTTTGGTTGTCAATAAGCTGTTTAGCATTCAACTTATTATGTTAAGTGATTCTCTTCTGGAGTGCTTGCCTTGAAGAAAGAAGCCATTGCAGATAAGAAGAAATTCATTGTCTTGAAGATTGATAAAGATGATACCTGTTCATGTCAAAGTTGCTCAGCTGTTGGATTAGGGTTTTACTGCTGTCTGAAGCTATCAACTGTTGGGGTTCATTGCTTGCTAAAGCTTGGTGATTGCTTGGAGTTTAGAGGATCATTGAAGAGTTGATTTTGGGGTTCATTTGAAGATGTTAATGTTTTGCAGTTAATCAACTGTCAGAGTTTGATGTTTTTCAGAGCTGCTGCTGTAGGAGCTGGTAGGCTGTCAGGGCTGGTTTTGGGGTTTTATTTTCTTTGCTGTATTGTTTGTTAATTTTCCCATAGGTTTAAAGTGAAGCTGTTTCATTTTGCCTATTGTTTTCCCAGGTTCGAGGTTGAGTGGGGCTCCCTTGCCTCGCTTGTATTGCTGCATCTCATGCATTTTACTGCTTTAGTGTACATCTGCTGTTTCTTTTCCATTTATCCCCTAGGATCTCTGTTTCTCTCTGCGCAAGAGAGAAATATGACAAACATTAGGTGTTAATCCATGCATGATAACATTAGGGTAGTTTTGATTCCCATTTTCAACCCTAGGCTTCAGAGTTCCTTCTCTTCTATCTCAAAATCATTCAAAACACAGTAATAAGATTTCAAACATCAATAAAAGACAGTTCTTGCGTAAAAAGACTGAAAACCAATCAAAGTGTCATTTTTGTCTGCTTGGACCCGTAATCAGAAGAAAACCTTTTTCAGAAGGATAAAAGATAAACAGACAAATCTGTGTCTTCCGTAGCCCGAACTACGTTTGCTCTGATCTTTCATGCTGTATGAAAGTACGTAGGCATAGGATGCGATGTCCTAGCGAGCAACCTTCCCCTCCTTTTTTTCCCGTAGGTAGGCGAACTACGTTGACTCTGATTTCTCATTCCAGACGGGAATACGTAGGCATAAAGTGCGATACTTTGCCGAGTCATTTTATTTTCTTTTAACCCTTGACCTGTAGAATAGATAGAATAACAATCCGTACTAGAAAACAAGTGTGGATCCCGTCGAGTACGACGGACGTGAGGGGTGCTAATACCTTCCTCTTGCGTAACCGACTTCCGAATCCAGGATTTGGTTGCGATGACCATTCCTTTCCCGTCTTTGCGTGAGGTTTACTCTGAGCGTTTCCTTTCCCTCCATTGGGATAAATAACGCACGGTGGCTACTCTTCTGTTCAGCCGGCGCCGATTTTCGCAGTAGCGACAGCTGGCGACTCTGCTGGGGACTCCAACGGTTCCCTACGCGAGTCAATCCTAGCGCTTGTTTTCCCGTCGTGGGCTTTGTATGGATTTACCTTTCTGTATTTACATTCAGCATTATATTATTGTGATTATTGCTGTGGGTATGAGGGGGTTCTATGATTGAGAGATAAGCCGGACCTGGGCTCGAGTGCACCTAGAATTAGTTGTGGAAAGTAGTGGGCGCGTGCATGCTTTGCATGTACCAGTGTCCCGCAAAATCCACGCTCGGACGAGGTTCTTCTGGATTGTCGACTCCGGGGACCGATCATTTGGAAGTTGGCTAAGTGAGGCCTCTTCGAGACATGATGGTACCACACCTTCTGGGTATCGTATCATCAGTATCGAAAGTCTGTGACGCCGACGACCGCATAAGATGCCATACCTTGTGTCAGTTGATAGGACACCTACCTGTGAGAGGGGTTGGGGCATGCAGGTAACTTGACCTCCAGATTACCGGTTTTCTTGATTGAGATTCAGTGGTGTTGATATTTGAGGATAGCCTTATGGGGTCTGTTGGAGACCAGGTTGGAGTATTGTTTTGGTTTGTTGAGACCAGGCTTGAGCAGTGTTATGGGTCTGGTTAAGACCAGTATGGTGGATTGGGCTTCTCAACAGCATACTTGGTCCCTTGTGGGTGCATTTGGCATTTTGCATGACTGTTTGCATTTGCATTTCATTTTGCATATTCATCCTCAGCCGGAACAGGGAGCTTACCCGTTTTTTGTCCGCTTCGTCAGTTGAGTTCCCGACATTCACATTAGACTTGAGTTAGCATATGGAAAGATCATGGCTTCAGGAGAGCAGAATTTGGTTGTTACTCGGGCAGAGTTTGAATTGTTGAAGCACCAGGTGAGTCAGGTCATGGAAGCCATAACAGCTATAAATGGAGGAGGAAACAATGGTCAAAGAGCTCAGATGAACAATGTTGCTCAGCCCGTGCAAACCCCTGTCAGAGGTCCATATTCCTTCAATGACACAGAGTGTCACAATTCCACTTTCTCTACGCCAGATTCTCCAAGGATTGTTCCATCTCCAAGAGTTGTTTCACAGGTTAATGATCATGGCCCAAGGACTGTTGAGTATATGAGAAGACTTCAGACATTGGAAGATCAGATTGCTGCCCTGATGAATAAGAATACTCTTGATCTGAATGCTGCGAGCATGTGTTTGGTGCCAGGTCTTGTGTTGCCTCCGAAGTTCAAAATGCCCAATTTCGAGAAGTACAAAGGGGATAGTTGTCTGAAGCTACATTTGGTTATGTTCTGCAGAAGAATGACTTCACATATCACCAGTGACAAGCTCATGATTCATTGTTTCCAAGATAGTTTGATCGGAACATCTTTGGACTGGTACCTGCACTTGAAGAGTGATAGTATTAAATCATGGTCGGACTTAACCAATGCCTTCGTGAAGCAGTACGACTACAACCTAGAAATGGCTCCTTTTCGCGTGCATTTGCAAGAATTGTCTCGTGCGGAGAATGAATCCTTTAGGGGGTATGTGCAAAGATGGAGAGAATTGGCTGCTCGTGTTCAACCACCGATTCAGGAGAGAGAAATGGTTAGCCTCTTTTTGGGTACTCTGAAGGGCCGTTATTATGACATGATGTTTAGTTGTACAAACTTTGAGGGCTTGATGAGAATGGGAGAGCTTGTGGAGAGAGGACTCAAGAATGGAAAGATTCGAGAGGCTCCTTATATCCTAGTTGATAAGAATGAATCAGTTCTCAGTTCTCAGGAGGAGTGGGAAGAGGGAAGCGATGTTGTCTTAGAATCTTTAGCGTCTCAGGCTCAGTTTTCAGACACTTCAAACCAGCAGTCATATTATCGTCAGCCGCGTCGTCACGCTCGACAAAGAACAAGGAAGCCTGAAAGGCAGTTCACTTGGCTACCGGTGTCGTACAGCCAGTTGTTGCCAGACTTGGTCGAAAGTGGATTAATAGTGCCGAAAGAGACTAATCCAATGATCCCGCCTTATCCTCCAGGTTCTGATGCCAGCGCCCGCTGTGAGTACCATGTTCGGGCACAGGGACATTCGACAGATGATTGTAAAGTGCTTAGAAGCCAAGTTCAGAATCTGCTAGACTCTAACAAGATCTTCATCACACCTCAGGGTTTTGATCAGATTATTGATTCTCCTTCATCCAGTTGTGTGGGTTAGTCAGTCAATATCATGGAATACTCCACCGAAAGTGTATGTTCGGAAGAATGTCCAACTGAGAGCTCAGTTGAATATGGAGGAAGTTGCTAGAGGTTTCTGCGCCGGGTGTCGCATCTGTTTTTCTCTGCTGACCTGTTTAGCTTTCGTGCATTGTTGTTTGCTGACCACCACCAGGCTTGTTGGCTGGGGTCTTTGTATTTTGTACTTGGGTGTGCTTGTTTACTGCTCTTGTTGGCTTTACATAGTGGTGTGAGGTGTTTATCTCCATGCTTATAGCTTGGGGTTTCTTTGTCTTGTCGTGAATATGTGTTTGATTTCTGCATCGCATTCTCACATAACAGGCACATCAGAACCGTGGGTCTTATTTCCTGATCTCCAGTTTGTTGCAGGAATTCCCTCAGAGATATGGAACAGAGTCAGGCTGAATTGATTGAAGTCCGAAGCCATCTAGGACAGATGATGAAAGACATGCAAGAGTTACGTCTAGATCAGAAGATACTCAAAGAGGAAAATAATCAGCTGAAGACCCAAATGAGCTTGATCATGGAAGTCGTCAAGAATGTGCTTAGGAAAGAGGGTGATCAACTAGCTGAAGCCACAGTGAAGGAGTTTGGTCCACCTGTGCCTGTGGAACCCATGCCCGTAGAAACTGAGCTTAAAAAACGTGTTGATCAACACCAGCAACAACAACAAAGGATACATCCAGCTCAACGAAGAATTCAGGAGGGGAGGCCAAAGAGGGTATTTGAAGCGCCGCCTTCCACGTATGCTGAGCTCTTTCAGACTTTACTAGATTTGAAGCTGGTTGAAAAAAGAACATTGGCCCCAATCAAGGGAACGGTACTTCCTTATGGGTATGATGCTAATGAGCAGTGTGAATTTCATTCCGAGGTACCCGGACATGATGTGGAAAGTTGTCACGCTTTTAAGCACAACGTTCAGGACCTGATTGACGCAAAAGTTATTGAATTCACGTCGGGCGGCGTGATTGTACCTAATGGTCTTATCCCAGTTGGTGCTAAAATGATGGACGTTCCCGAAGCTGCCGTAGGTCAGAAGTATATTCTGCAATCATTGGTGTCAGAATCCCCCTGTCCTCAGTTGCTGCCTAGACCAAGCCTGAGGATGAAAACGCTTGAACAAAAGGAGTCCCTGATAATTCAGACTCAACCGCCAAGTGGTTCAACTGTTCAAGGTCAACAATCAGTCCAGTCTTTGCAACAGACATCAGCCCCTCTCCAGGATCAGCAGCCTTCTCATTATCGATCAAACCTGCGTGCTAGGCAAAACCCAATAAAGTCAAAGTGACAGTTCACCCGGTTGCCGTTTTGAGCGGAATGGTTTCAATAAACAACTTTGAAGATGGCTGGTTCAGCAGCGAATCAGATGTGAAAGCCCGGTTCTCGGAAGCTGGCATTTTCCTTTGTTTTTTCTTGTTATTGTTTGTAGTTTCTTTCTTGTTTAAATTGCAATCTTGTTTGTAAAACTTGTTGTCTCCATTCAATTGATGATAATGAAATGAGTATGCATGTTTTGATTAAATCCATTCGTGTTCACTAATTGATTTTTACAGATATCCAACGCTTGGTTAAGCGGAATCCAGGGAGGATGACGAAAATGAACGACATGCAAGCTTCCAATATTGTATGATTTTGAAATAAAACCTGCTGATGATGTACAGGCATTGTTTCAAATCCCTAAACACCGGAGATATAAGGAAGATAATCCCTTGTCAACCCCTTTGAGCCTAGTAGTAGGAGTTCTTTCTGAAAACGAAAAACCCTCAATCTTAACCTGGGGCAGGGTAGGTGTTAGCTAATTTGACCGAACGTCCAAATTACAAAAAGGAGTGTCCGTTTGAGGATCAATCACACCTCTAGAGGTCGTTCCTAAAAAAACCACAAGGGTTAAATTTCAAAAGTGAAACAGTCACATTATTCCCCAAAGAGTCAGACAACCAGTGTCACACGACTTGTTCAAAAAAAGAGGGAAGGAAAAAGAATCAAAAGCCCGCTAAGTCAAAACTTGAAAACAAACGACTTAGGCAAAAATAAGGGCATCCCGCTGGACTTGAAAATCAAAAGAAACTCAAAAGAGTCAGTCCAGGCAAAAGTTAGGGAAAGAAAAAGAAAAATGAAAAGGATTACAAAAGAAAAATCCTCAAATGAAATACGAGTCGTGTGACCCATAGTGTCAAAGACGAAGAGTGAGTGGTTGTCACTCCAAAAACTCATAGTTTCTCGAACTATCACTCCTATATTTCAATCTTTAAGAGGTAAACGCTAAGGTCGAATTAGCCGAACGTAGGATTGGAGAACATCAAGGAGAATGGGTGGGTTAAAATAAAATTTGAGCCTTTATCCTTTCTTTCAAAACCGTGAACCTGACCACGTTACAACCTTCAAAAGTCCTAATTGAAGCAGGGTTGTTTCGAAGGCATACATCGGTAAAGATCGCGTCGAAGCCGACTCCTAAAAGGGTTCTTCTTACCATGTTGGTACTGATGTTGATATTCTGATAGATGATTTGTGCATTATATGCAATAAACTGTTTTTCCTTTTCCGGTGAACAGATTGGATGTTAAAACTTTCATATGTATTGCATTAATATATCTTTTGTGCAGAACAATTGGTTTTACTTGCGAGTAAGCGCTTGACAGCAGGAAAGTTTCCTACAGTGGAAAGTACGATCATGATAGAATGCAGAATGCCCGAATACTCCGTGAACTGGGGCAAGCTATAATCCCTAGTGATGTCAGCCACCCGAAGTCAGTTATTCTGAAGCAGTCAGGTCGAGATTTGATGAATCTCTCGAGGATAACCAGTGTATCTCCCCGCAGATCAGCCTATCAGGGGAAAAGTCGTCGCAGACAGGGGCAGGCCACTCTAAGAAAAGCACAAAAGTTGTTTATTGCTTGAAGGGTATTTGATCCGAAGCATCTCTCCGAGGTTCAGGGTGCTGAAGCAGTTCATATCAGACCATCAGGGTACAGATTTTCAAATTTCCTTTTGAGGAGTATCCCATAGAGATCCCACAGGTTGGGGCAATATCGGAAGCGAAGGAATTGTTCCTCTCCGTGTCATCAGAGCTACTCAGAGCTACTAAAGCTGGGTTCAGCTGATCTTCAAGATTGAGACGAATGTCGGGAAGTCGTGTTACCGTCCTTGACCCTTCAATCAGAAACTGTGAATTCAGACAGGATGTTTTCCAGCGTCAGTCGTACTTGACCCCTCACAGATAGCCTAAAACCCAATCCTTATTGGCAATATTCATGAAGCCCAATCCATATTGGCAATCACTGTAAGGCCCAATCCGTGTTGGCGCATCGTTTCAAAATCCGACCTTCATTGATACGCAGGAAGACTCCGTCTGTTTTCCCCAGCAAAAATTCCAATTTTCATTGGCACGTGTAAGCTATCCCTGACAGAAGTCCAATCATACTTGGCACGTTCGGTTATCCCCAGCGAAGTTGGCTTCATCTTTCCAGCATTTATTTTGCTGGAATAATTCTGTGATACCCGGTTATCCCCAGCAGAGTTGGTTTTGTCTTCAGCTTTTTTTTTTTGCTGAAACGGTTTTCTGTATCCAACTTCTCCAGCGACACGAGTCTGCATTTGCATCTTGCATATATCATCATATCTGCATTTCATCCTCAAATGCGTAGCATTTCCATCCTATATAGAGCATTATGCCATAGAAAAATTCAAACATACGCATATGCATACGAAGCATAAGCCAGTTTTTCTATCAGCCTTCCGTGGCAACATGAATCACTCTGTAATCAGTTCAGGGGCATTTATCCAGCAGCTTTATTCAGACAACTCTTTGGTATTTGATTCTCAGATCATACAACGGTTATGCTTTACTCATCAGTCGTCTGATATCGACAGACTTCTCTTCCCGTCAGTTTATATTGACGATGTGTCTCCCCCAGCGAGTCTTCTCCGTCTATCATTAGACGTCGTGAGTTTGGATATGGTTTTCTCCGTCTATCTTTAGACGTCGAGAGGTTTCAAGGCGATCTTTCAGATATCGGCGTTCTTTCTGTTTATCGGATGAGATGACAGTTCAAGAGGGTTTTTCTGACTGTTGATCCTTATTGACGTCGAGGCTCTTTGAAGAATATTTGGGTTTCCTAGTTGTTGATCCTTATCGACGACATGGCCTTTTGAAGGTGGTTTTTCTTCCTGTCGGTTCTTACTGATGATGTGTCTCCTTTGAAGATATTGTTCTTTCCATCGATTCCTGTAGACGAAAGGATTCTTAAATTTGATGGGTGGTGATGAAGTTCATATGGTTCTCTTTCCGCTAGTGCTCGCTGACGGTCTCCTTCGGGATGGTGTCTTTCCGTTTATCTTTAGACGATGTGAGTATGGATATTGTTTTCCTTCGGGATGGTGTCTTTCCGTCTATCTTTAGATGATGTGAGTATGGATTATTTGTTTTCCTTCGGGATGGTGCCTTTCCGTCTATCTTTAGATGATGTGAGTATGGATATTGTTTTCCTTCGGGATGGTGTCTTTCCGTCTATCTTTAGATGATGTGAGTATGAATTATTTGTTTTCCTTCGGGACGGTGTCTTTCAATCTATCTTTGGACGATGTGAGTATATTTCTTCCTGTCTATCATTAGACGAGGCGAGATGACCAAGTGCATGGTGATCCAACCTTCGGGTTTGTTACCTATGGCGTCACATGGGTAACTGGGGGCTAAACTCAAGTTTCTTTATCAGATGATCGATCAGTGTTGCTGTAACAACCAAGATTCAGTTCTTTGGATATTTTTCCCCAAGCGAGTGTGCAGTTTATTTCTGCGGTTGGCAAATTTTCGGGTTTATTTTGTATTCAACTGTCTTCCACCTTTGAATATTTAAAGGTTGTTCGCTCTTCAACCCTTCAGGTCCAAGCCGTTTGAATAGGGGCAGCTGTTGCACCCCAAAATTTGACCAACCGGTTCCCGCACCTGGTTTATGTTTGACGCATTTTGCATTTGCATTCGCATACTACGTGCATTGCATTGTTCTCAGTCAGATTGATTTTATCGGGATTATAGCCCCTGGCGTTTCAGGCAGTTCAGGCCGGTTGGAATAAAAGTCTTTTGAGAATTGGTGCTTGTTTCCTGTGTTTTCAGGCCATCTCGGTGCCCGGGTTTCGCTATGGTTGCGCAATTGTTCTCTAATCAATTTAATCGGCCTCCTGACAATTTTTAGTTTTTTCCCTTTTATTTGCTAGATTTTTAATGCATTTAAATAGATTTTAATAGGAGTTTTTAGAATTTAATAGATTTTAATGTTTTTGATAGTTTTAAATCTTTTTAGAATATAATTAGATTTGTTTTAAGAATTAAATAAACTTTTAATAGATTTTTAGATATTAAATAACCTTTTTCAGAATTTTAAATAGATATTAATATAGGTTTTTTTTAGAAATTAATAGATTTTGTTAATATTTGTTTTTTTAGATTTTAATAGACATTAATAGATTTTAGGGATATTGGTATATATTTTAATGTAGATATTAAATGGGTTTAATAGTTTTAATAGTTTGTTAGATTTTTAGGATATTAATTAGGGATTAATCTAGGTTTAATTAGGTTTAATTGTTTAGAATAGATTCCAATTAGTCTTAACAAGTGTTGATTTTCGTTTAGGGTTAATTAGGTCATTAGTCCCAATTTAATTGGTTTTTAATTCAGTTAATTAGTCTTAATTGAGTCATTAGGTCTAATATCATTTTTTAATCCAAATTCTATTAGTCATTAATTGAGCCCTTAATCATCATTAATCAGTTCAGCATTTCGTGGGCCCAGTCTTTTGGTCCAAGTCTGCCACTTGGCAGCATATAAGGCTTGCCACGCGTGTACCTCCTCTCTCTACACATCACCGTTCCACTATCTCTCTCCCATCACACGTGTTACTCCCTCCTCGTCCCACAGTGCCACTTGGCCACTTCTGACGCCACCCAGTGCATGCGTGCGCCAGCTGTACCTCCACTAACTACCCTTCTCCGCCGGCCATGCAGCCGCCGCGGACCACCGTAACAGACCTTCAAACCGTCGCCGGAAAATCGTAATCCACTGGAAAATTCATCCCTTCTTTATCTTTTTTCCAGATCGTCAAGAACACACCGTGTGTTCATCATCAACAATCACCAAAACATCCAAATTCGTGCTATCTTCATCAACATCCCGCCGATAAAATCAAGAGTTCACCGGAAACTTCATCCACATTCCTGCATTTTCCTAGATCTTTCACCACATCCTTCAACAAACTTCAAACTCCGAGAACATTCATGCATGTCCATCAAACGTTTCAAGAATCCAACAATAAACTCCTGATTATTCCAGATTCGTAAGATCATCGTCTTCGAGAATCATCAAGATTCATCAGTATTCATCGCCACGATCATCACCTTCATCATTTGTTCCAGAAAAACTCCTAATAACATCAAAGTCTTCATGCATTTTCCAGAAGTTTCACTAGATCCTCCAGCAATCTTCATCTTCGCTTCAACAATCGGAATCTTCCACATGCGACATTTCTTCCAGAGAATCTTCATCAACGAAGAACTTCATTTATGCAAGAATCTTCATCATCACAGTCGTCGCATTCTCCAGGTTTTCTTCCTAAACTTGTTCCACCTTCATAGCTTGTTGGTTAGTTGGAGAGTAAGGTTAATTTGAGTGTTAGGTTTTGAACGAAATTAGGTTAAAATAATCTGTTGAGGGTTTGAACGATGTGAGTTGGAGGTTAGAGAAGGATGATTTGAGCTGGGAAATTGAATTTGGTGAGAGTTTGTGGTGGAGATTTTGTCTCAGAGGACCGGGAGGTTGGGTGAGAGAGGATGCGAGAGGGGAGAGCGGCGTTAGGGATGATGAACAGTGGCGAAGGGAGAGGAGTAGACTTAGGGTTTAGTTTTGTTGCTAATGCTGAAATCAAAATGGATCCGGGCCTCAGGCCCATTGTGAGGTCTGCTGAACGTCTCCCCTGCTTTCCCATGACACCCCCCTGGTGTGAGCTTTTGTTATGGGCCCAGATAGACTCGCTAATCACACCCCCAGTCTGGGGCCCAATCTGAATAATAAGGCGAATAAAAGCTATTCGCCCCCCCAGTTTTTTCTCTTTTCCTTGTGTTTTCTATGTTTTTTTTCTGAATAAGTTTGGGCCTAGCACAGTGTGATACCTGCACCCCCTCCTGAGCCCAATTTTTTACTTTGAACTGCAGAAGTTGCTATTTACCACACCTCTTCTTTTATTTTTAATTGATTTTCATGTTTGCATATAGTTTAGTAAATAAATCATAACAAATTAGAAAATGGTTATTTTTACATGGGATTTTTTTCCTCATTTTAATAAAAACATCAAGAAAATTATGAAAGAATAAAATTGGCATTTCATTCATTTTTTATTTTCTGGTGCATTTTTACATTTTTATGGCATTTATTTCATTTTCACTTGGTATATGTCACTTGCTGAATTTAGTATGGTCATTGTATTTCATATTTTGATGTAATTCTTTTTGCTAAGGTTAGATTAGAGTATTAGGTTCCCCCTGGAATTTTATCACATTTTTGTGATTTAATTTAGGATAGTTTTGAACCATAAACTTTAGGGTGATCAGGATTAGGGTTTCACAACAATTAGGTGCAGTTTAGGGCATAGTTTTGGGGTTTTAAAATTGATTTAGGTCTTGGGGTTTATATGGGGTATAGGGTACATAGTTAGGTTCCCTTAGAAATTAATTTAGGATTTTATAGTGAGTTTTACCATTTTACTTGATTTTTGCAACTTGGTTGATATTGGTGTGTTTCCCCCTGGGGATATTGTTTTGTTTGCTTGGGTTTTGGATATTTCTCTGGGGTGTGGGGCTTGGGCTTGGCTTGTGGAGCATGAAGAAGCATGAAAGAAGATTGAAGACAAATAATGATGCTTATAGATTGGGGATTCTTGTGCTTGAAGGTGCTTGTTGAAGACATATGAAATAGGAGAAATAGGCAGAGTTTTAGATTAGACTGAATTCTTCTACAAACATGGAAAGCATCTTGTGCTTCCATTCCTCCCAATGACTAAAAGTCCTTCTTAGATATTCACATCCCTCCTTTGGAGGGATAAGTGGCTCATCTTGGAAGTAGAACTTTGAGGGAACCTGTCCCTCATAATGTTAAACACTTATAGGCTTCCTTTGGTTGTCAATAAGCTGTTTAGCATTCAACTTATTCTGTTAAGTGATTCTCTTCTGGAGTGCTTGCCTTGAAGAAAGAAGCCATTGCAGATAAGAAGAAATTCATTGCCTTGAAGATTGATAAAGATGATACCTGTTCATGTCAAAGCTGCTCAGCTGTTGGATTAGGGTTTTACTGCTGTCTGAAGCTGTCAACTGTTGGGGTTCATTGCTTGCTAAAGCTTGGTGATTGCTTGGAGTTTAGAGGATCATTGAAGAGTTGATTTTGGGGTTCATTTGAAGATGTTAATGTTTTGCAGTTAATCAACTGTCAGAGTTTGATGTTTTTCAGAGCTGCTGCTGTAGGAGCTGGTAGGCTGTCAGGGCTGGTTTTGGGGTTTTATTTTCTTTGTTGTATTGTTTGTTAATTTTCCCATAGGTTTAAAGTGAAGCTGTTTCATTTTGCCTATTGTTTTCCCAGGTTCGAGGTTGAGTGGGGCTCCCTTGCCTCGCTTGTATTGCTGCATCTCATGCATTTTACTTCTTTACTGTACATCTGCTGTTTCTTTTCCATTTATCCCCTAGGATCTCTGTTTCTCTCTGCGCAAGAGAGAAATATGACAGACATTAGGTGTTAATCCATGCATGATAACATTAGGGTAGTTTTGATTCCCATTTTCAACCCTAGGCTTTAGAGTTCCTTCTCTTCTATCTCAAAATCATTCAAAACACAGTAATAAGATTTCAAACATCAATAAAAGACAGTTCTTGCGTAAAAAGACTGAAAACCAATCAAAGTGTCATTTTTGTCCGCTTGGACCCGTAATCAGAAGAAAACCTTTTTCAGAAGGATAAAAGATAAACAGACAAATCTGTGTCTTCCGTATCCCGAACTACGTTTGCTCTGATCTTTCATGCTGTATAAAAGTACGTAGGCATAGGATGCGATGTCCTAGCGAGCAACCTTCCCCTCCTTTTTTTCCCGTAGGTAGGCGAACTACGTTGACTCTAATTTCTCATTCCAGACGGGAATACGTAGGCATAAAGTGCGATACTTTGCCGAGTCATTTTATTTTCTTTTAACCCTTGAACTGTAGAATAGATAGAATAACAATCCGTACTAGAAGACAAGTGTGGATCCCGTCGAGTACGACGGACGTGAGGGGTGCTAATACCTTCCCCTTGCGTAACCGACTTCCGAATCTAGGATTTGGTTGCGATGACCATTCCTTTCCCGTCTTTGCGTGAGGTTTACTCTGAGCGTTTCCTTTCCCTCCGTTGGGATAAATAACACACGGTGGCGACTCTTCTGTTCAGCCGGCGCCGATTTTTGCAGTAGTGACAGTAGGTAAGTCTATAAAGGCTTTTAGCTATAAATCAAGTAACTCTGATCACACCTTATTTTTGAAAAAGGGAGAAGGTAAAATTACAACTTTGACTATTTATGTAGATGATATGATTGTTACAGGGAATGACCAAGATGAGATGTCTAGTTTGCAAAAATACCTAGCTTCCAAATTTGAGATGAAGCAACTTGGAAACCTCAAATATTTCTTGGGTATTGAAGTAGCTAGATCTAAACATGGTATTTTTCTATGCCAAAGAAAGTATACTCTTGATTTACTATCTGAAACTGGATTGCTTGGGTGTAAACTTGCTGATACCCCAATTGAACAAAACCATATGCTATTTCAATGCCAAAATTTAGCCAACATAGACAAAGGGAAATATCAGAGGTTGGTGGGCATACTAATTTACTTATCTCATACACGGTCTGATATTACATATGCAATAAATGTCGTTAGTCAATTTATGCATGATCCACGGGAAGCTCATATGAATGTTGTTGAAAGGATCTTGAGATATTTGAAGTCCACTCCTGGAAAAGGAATTTTATTTTCAAATCATGGAAACTTGAAGGTAGAAGGGTATACTGACGCTGATTAGGCAGGTTCAAGAAATTATAGAAGGTCTACCTCTGGTTACTTTACATTTGTAGGAGGGAATCTTGTAACTTGGAGGAGTAAAAAAAACCCGTTAGTAGCAAGGTCTAGTGTTAAAGCCGAGTTTAGAGGCATGGCACTGGGAGTTTATAAACTATTATGGATACAAAATGTTCTATCAAATTTGCGTTTTGAAATTTTAGTTCCCTGATTCTATGATTGGCTAAATTTTGGTAATACATGATTCTACACTGATGTTAAGTAAAATGTTATGACAGTTCTACTGTCATGTATTTCAAACAAGATGTCGAGACATATGTCATGATATCTTTGTCTGGTACAACAGGTGCTGCTATTTTATATCTTGACAGAGGTGTTTTGATTTGATGAGATCGTGTTGGATATACCTCATCATTATGCGCAGGTCAAGGAGATTTATTACGAACAAAGTTCATATTTAATTGGATTTCATAAAAAGGATCTTTGAGACTTTTTAAGGAAACCATACAATATTTGTTTATATTTTTATGAAGAAGATTCTGCAGATGATTTGGAGTTTGACTTGATTGGCAGACATTTTGGTAAAACTAGGTGTAATCACAAGATGTCCTACAGGATGTCGTGACGTCTGTCTGTCATGAATATGTTTGTGTGTCCATATCTTTTTTTGCAAGCTTGCTGCACTATTCTGGTGTTGAACCTGCGTGTTTTTGGTGGTTTTTTAAAGACGTTTCTGATACACTTTTATGGATCATATTTGATTTGATACGAAGTTATTATCAGAAGATTGATTGAAAATTGAAAGAATGATATGATTAGATTTGATTGATTAAATCAAATCCGTTGCAATTTATGAAGATTGAAATCTTCTCTTCCTGCTGTTACTTTTGACCAGCCCAAGCCCAGTCTACATTACTATTTAAGGAGGAGAAATCTTCTCTTCCTGCTGTTACTTTTGACCTGCTGTTACTTGTGTTATTTATCTTTCTGCATTTAATATTCTGCTCAATTTAAATGGTTAGATAAATTGTTCTATCAGTCTACAGATGTTAAAACAGATGTCATGACACTGTTAATTTTTAAAGTAATTTAAAATGGTAATGTTCTGACCTTGTTCTGGTTTAGCAGAGATCAATGTTCTTAACATCTCTTAGAACATCTGAGATCTACATACCAGAATTTCAATTGGTATCAGAGCAGGCATCCTGTCTGTTCTGGATGAGATCTTGGGACATTCTTTCTGGTATTTTAAACAAGGAGAAGTTGTAGCTGATTTGCTGATCATGCTAAATGTTTGGGCTGCTGATGGGTTCTTGAGGAGTTGGTTCTTATGGAGTTAAAGGGGAGTTTGTGTTTACTCATACTTTTAAAGGACTATGTGTATCTGCTGTTGTGCTCTCTGATATAGGAGCTTCTGTGATGTATTGAATATTTTTGCGAAAGGAGGAGTTAGAGAGACCAGATCATTCATTCTGATATACTCAAGGGTATTGATGGTTGAGATGAGTGTTCTGGATTACGAGGAACAACTCTGATGATTGTTCAAGGTTTCTGAGGAGTTTCTACAACAACTGCAGGAAGAGTGGCTACTTCCTCTGTATGGTGTCCTATAAGATGTTCTGACATCTTGTTTAGGGAGTGTTGAAGATGTTCTTTTGGTGGTTCCGCTGCATATTTTTCTGATGGAAGAACTCTGGTAGTCCTGGGAAAATATTAGTCTGTATACTGTATACAGTTTGATATATGACTATGGCAGGTGTGAAGATGGTTGGAAGATGGTGTCTGCTGCCGCTCTGTTTGGTCTGACAGGATGTTGATCCTGCTGGATGCTGTTTTGTTTGGGTTGTTGATGATTTTTTTTCTACAAGTTGCTGAATGTTGTAGCTGTGTTGTTTGTATGCCTGGGGTGTTGCTTGTGTGCTTGGGCTATTCTGTTGTGTATTACAGGTTGCTGAAGGCTATTTTAGAGAAGATAGTGGGAGGTGATTTATTTTTGCCACTCATGACTTGCAAAGGTTCTATCAGCAGAGGAAGTCATAGGCAGGTTGAGTCAAGGATGTCAGCCTTGATGTTTGAGCCTTGGTATTACTAAAGTGTAAATATTTGTCAGATGGTCTTCTCGACAAGTTGTGTGGATTTAAGATCAATTTCTATTTATGGAATGCACAAGTATTTAATTGGTTATCCATAATGTTCAACATTGTCAAAGTTCAGATGGTTCATCAAGTGGATGATCCAAGTTATTCTTCTGGAAGAAGGATTCCTTATAAGGATTTAAGATTCATTGCTATTCACAAATATCCTTAGTCAATGATCAAGGTGTCTCATCAGCTGTTACTCAAGTATCTGGCCTTTGATTTGTTTGGTCTACTTCAAAGATCTGATGTTGAGTAGAGATTCTGTAAAATCTTGTTGATTCAAAGAGTGATGTAGCTGATAATCTTGGTACCATTTGCATACTTCCTCATCCTGGACCTACAGAGGCACGCATTCTGTCTAGAAAGTCTCCTGGAAAGAAACTTGTCTAAAGGATGGTGCTAATGGGAGTAAAGATGAAGATTTCATCATCTTAATGAATTGACCTTGGATCAGTTTATTTCTTATCTAGGTGTAATGGAGTGTAGTAGGTGTCAAGGATAAGTGGCGGTTATCTTTGATTGTCTAAAGAAGTCTCTACTTAAGGAAAGCAGGATTCCTTTTATAAAGATCTTTTGTGACTAATCTTCTCTAAAGAACTAAGCTTTGGCATGTTTGGTTTCTTTAAAGAGGAGTTCCTGAAGTAAATTCATATCAAGGTATTTGTTGTGGTACAATAAAGAAGAATAGAGGTTGTCTACTCAAACTTGATATCACTAATCAAGTCTATGTACTCTTGTTTTGATAGAGTGATGAGGTTCTTCTAAGTGGCATAATAAAGGACTGAATTCACCAACAGATGTCTTATCAGATGCTCTGATATCAAGCTGATCTTCAGGGTCTTAGTTGATGTAATGGTACATCATTTGAAGATAAGTTGATCTTCTTAGGTATGAATGGAATTAATGCTTCAAAAAGGTCTATCTCATGCAGTTTGCGAGAGCTGCAAGAAGGAATAGATGTTGCAGGTCCAAGTCTTGGTGTATCTAAGATGCCTTGCTATGGATCAAGTAGGATATGTAACTTGAAAATCAAGTTTTCTTGGTGGATCAGAAGATTTTATAGAGCTCTAGAAGAAGCTAAGTAACCAAATAGTGGCATTTGGTTATTTAAGAAGTGTGCTTGAAGAAAATTACTCTTGTGCAGAAGGGTAGTTGTTTGAAGACCAAAGGAGGGTTTGGTTCTGTTCATGTCTTAGATCTTATGGTAGAAGCCCTAAGTTTATTAAGGATGAGTGCCTTCTTTTGGGAGAGGTATGAAAGTTTAACTCTATCTATGTTATTTGGATTTCTCGTTGGTGGAACTGTGCTCTCTGATTGGATTACTATACAGATAGTAAGTCCAAGTGGTTATTGCATCAAGAACCATAATGTATGGTGTATGTGATATAATTAGGATGTCCTAACTAATGTTAGAACATCATATTGTTTGCTAAACTTTGGGTTCAGATTGTGGAAGCTGATATTCACTAGTTGAATCAGAAGTGTTCTAACTTATCATATGGGATAATGATGAGGTAAAGAATGTCTTGGATTATGGGGGTGTCTATCTTGTTCTCTGACTCAGGATGAGGTCAGAATACTTACGGAGAAGTGGTTTCTTCTGTTTCAAGTAACTCTAAAAGGGTGATTAATCTATCTACGCTAAAGGTAAAGGGACAAAAGAAAAAAGAAAGGACTCGGTAGAGCATCGCCGCTCTGTGCCTACGTATTCCCTCATGCAATGGGAAAGTCAGAGTCAACGTAGTTCAGCTAACTATGGGTGAAAGGTTGCTCGCCAAGACATTGCGTCTTGTGCCTACGTACTTTCATCTGGTATGAAAGATCAAAGCAAGCATAGTTCGGGCTAAAAAAGACCACAGGTTGGTTCAAAAGTTTTTTAGGCCCGAGTAGGGTTAACAAGTAGTTCTAGCAGTTGGTGTATGCAGCTCGACCATTAGAGACTTAGGCGTTACCGTTTGCGATAGAACTAAGAGTTAACAACACTTTTTTATCTGAAAAGATTTTCCTTGATTAAGAGTCCCAAAGGACAAAAGAAGTTCAATGATTTGTTTCTATGTTTTTTTAGAGAAGAAGTGTTTTGATTATTGAGTGTTTATAATGTATGTTGTACTAAAGTCTAAAACCTAGGAGCGAATGTGTCACATATCGTCCTAACGACGTATACTAAACACTCTAGGCAATTGAGAGGTAGCCACTCAACCACCATTTCCCAAGTACAAGGCTCATGGCACAACATCCATTATCTTTATTAAGTATGTTAGAATTGTATGAAGATGAGGAAGAGAGAAAAGACTCTAGAGGGGACTAACTCAAAACCCTAAAGTTATCATGCAAAGTGGACTTAGAGTTGGGATGCAAAAGGGAACTACCTAATGTTATCATGCATGGTTTGATCCTAATGTCTATCATAACCTCTCTTGAAGAAGAGAGATTAGAGATCCTAAGGGAAGAAAGACAAAAGAAGAAGGAGAAGAAAGAACATGAAAATGCAATTATGCAAACATAGAATGCACAAATAGGATGAAAGTGAGAGAGGAAATATGTGTGGGGTAGTAGCCTCCACGAGCTCATCTCAACCTCAAGCATGCATATGGGAATACAAAAGAAGAAGAGAGAAATAAATGCACAAGGTGAAATCAAACAACAAGAAGAAACCACACAAAAATGCACCAAAAGTGGGATGAAATGACCTAAGCCAAACAAATCAACCACAAGTGCCAAAAGCTAAATCAAATGCAAGGAAAGCTTAAAACAAAGTGAGGATGGGAGAGTATATGAGGACAGAAAGGAACTCATAATATGCACTCAACTATAAGCATCACAAACAAAGTGCAAAAGAAAGCACAAAGAAGTCCTCAAGGATTCATCATTTTAGGTATACTTCAAGTACCTCCTCAGGAGGGACTAAGACACCTTAAATGAGACTCCAAGGTCATAGAACAGAAGAAGGGATGAGAGAAAAGTTCTCAAAAGCAAAAGCAATCACACCAAAAGAAAATCCAAGCATATACATCAAGGAATGCAAACATGTCACATATGGAAACCCTAATTGGAAACCAAAAAAGAAACACAAGTTTGAACAAGCAAAACAAAATGTCATGACCTAAAATTGAGCAACCAGCAACCTTAACATGTTTTCAACATGAATCAAAAGGAATTGAAGGCTCAAAGGATCCATCAAAGTCATATCCAAGACAAACTAGGTCAATGTGTATGTATGAACCTCCCTTTGGGGTAACTTGACTTGCAAGTTACCTCAAAATTAGGAAAATGATTCAAAAAGGGCCAAATAAAATATCACAAGCTCATAAACATATTGGCAAACATAGGCCAAGAAATCATAACCAAAGTCATCACAAATCATCATCAAAGAAATTGATTCACATGGATGCACCAATTTGAGAGAGGGTTGTCGAGGGTCAACAAAAGCAAGGTCAAAGTCAAACCAAAAGTTAACCAAACAGGGGGAAAATGGTCCTCAAAAAATCAATCAACTCATCATGGATATGAGGATTGATTTCCAGCCATTGGATCAAAAGGAAAAATGCAAAAACCAAACAAGAACAAGAACATGTCAAGAATTAGGTCAAATAAAACACTTCCAATTGATTATTTCTTTTTTAAATGAAAAATAATTCAAAAAAATAAAATAAAAATTTCATAAAATAAAAGACATTTCAAACTATCCAGAAAATAGTTTTTGTGAATTTTATCAATGTTGGAAGTATTTTAAAATGATTTAATTCTAAACAACAACAAAACAAAATATAAAAAAAAGAAAAGAAAATGAAATAAGAAATACATGGTGCAAATAGCAACCCAGAAGCGTGTAAATCAATGGGCCTGAGCAAAGGGGGTGCCAATAACAATTGAGGCCCAAATCCACAAGGGCGTTTAAGTGAAACACTGAGTTTCACTAGATCATGTGTGGTGAGTCAAATGAAGTGCACGGTGAAGCGTGTTTGTGGCTGTTGGATCAAAAAGTAAACACATCAGATGGATCAAATCAAAACACGTGGCTCATGCAATGTTTAAATTGTGAAAAAGGAGAGGAAAACCAGATAGCCAGAGCACGGTGGCTCCAGTCATCTTCTCCGGCGAGCCAACAACTCAGGTTGAGCTACACTTCACCAAAATGCACAAAATTATAGTCTAAATTGATCTCCAGTTTACGTAGATTGCAAATCCACCAACCATTTTCATTGATCAAGCAAGAACAAGCCAAATCGAAGAAATTAAAATTTGAGCTCAAAACTGAAATGGCAATAAACAAGCACAACAATGAACCAACATTTGCCTACATGAGTAGGACTTCAGAATGACACAAAAATGGAGCAAGATAGATGCATAAACAGAGAGAAATTTGGATCTGAAGTTTACCTACCGGAATAGCTTCGTTGGACCTTCTCAGTGGCTTAAGCTTGAAGAAAATGACCTAGACACGTTCAAGGAAGCTTGCTGAAGATAATTCTGACCTTGAATTGCTTTGAAACCAGCTCAATTAAGATTCACGATTTTAGATTTTTGCTTGCTTGCTCCAACTGTTCTTGAGCTTTCTGGGCACAAATTAGTATGAATGAATGCTCAAAATTCATTTACACATTATATATGATGGGTTGGGAATCATTTGGAGGCCCAATTGTGGCTCAATTGTGTGAAATTCAAAAATGCTCAATTCTGATTTTCCATGCTCATGCACACGTGAAACAACCTCAATTCTCCTTGTTTTTTATTCAAAATCACTGCTGGCACTTCACTTTGATCATGTGGATGGTATTCAACCCTTGGTTTGATCAAATGGTGGATATTGGATTATCAATTTTCACTTGAAAATGCTATTGAACCATACGTGCAAATGACACCCAAAATGGAAATCCAATGCTTGCATCATGTTTACTATATCTTTGGCACTCAAAATATGTATAAACATGACTTGTTTTGGTTCAAAATCAATTAATTGCAATTTACCCTTTTTAAGCTTTCTTCATGAAAAAGTCTCATACCAATTCTCAAATCCAAGCTTCAAACATGACATGAAATGGTTTGGTGATAAATTTGACCCCATTTGGAGCAAGTTTGATGTTAGACAGATTTCCATTTGAGGTGTGCAAAGTGGTGAAATGGACCTATAATGAAAATGACCTGTAATCTTACTTTCCCAAAATACCCCTGCCTTGCAAGCTTCATAACTTGAGTTCTGCAACTCAGATGAAGGACTTATAGTACTCTTTGAAAAGCTAAGATCATGAGGAACAACTTTCATGTTTGGGTCAAAGTGAGGAGAAACATCCTTCTAAGTCAAAAGTGGCTTGGAAGTTGGTTGACTTTTGTTGACCAAAATCACATTCATCTGATGACCTGTAACTTGCTAGCATCATAACTTGAGTTCTAGAAATCAGATGAAATACTTATTGTACTCAAAAGAAAGCTAGAAACATGCTATACAAGTTTCATGTTAGGGTCAAGATGAGATGAAACATGTATCTTGAGATATGTGGTCTTGAAGTTAGGCACTAAACATGGGATTTTACACTGAGAAGCTTAGAAACCCTAGCTTAGCAACTTCTCACACTCTTGATTCTTGATAAATTGATCTTGAAATGATATATTAGACATCGCAACCCAATATTACATGATCACAAAGACTTGGGAGTCTTAATCTCCTTCAATTTCACAATTGACTGAGGGTTGATCAGATGAAAACCCTAGATGCACCACTCTTGACTGTGGCCTCTTACACATGACACAACAACTTGAATAAACTCCAACATGGATCTCAAATCCTTAAATGAGCTTTCTCAACATCCCATATTCATAATCATGAATT
This sequence comes from Lathyrus sativus, assembly GCA_963859935.3. NCBI lineage: Eukaryota > Viridiplantae > Streptophyta > Magnoliopsida > Fabales > Fabaceae > Lathyrus > Lathyrus sativus. The sequence goes on from OZ012739.1 coordinate 535,626,165, forward strand.
CACAACCCTCTGATGATCTTCAATTGGCCTCCAAGTTAGGAGCTAATCCACATACACCCATCAACTCTTTTACAAAGCTTTGACCACTTCTTGGTGACTTGATGACCACTCATTCTTGAGTAGAACCCCTTGCTTAGGCTCAAGACTCTTGGTAACCTCCTCTTGCTAGGCACACCTCTCTTGATCCCCTGTTAAATGAAAAATGCTATGCAATGCAAATGCTAAAAGAAAATGAAATGAAACATAAACCAAGTTAAGAAAAGGCTGGTCAAATTTTGGGGTGCAACACTCGTGTTTACTTGGGGATGATGGGCTTTACAAAGCCCAAATGATTCCCCACTTTTGACCCACCAAACCATGATACACCCCCACAAGTTTTGTAACATAAATTTATTTGTCTTTTTAGTAAAATGTTTTTTCTTAGATAATATTTAATTTAATTTTGAATCATATGATTTAATTTGATTTTCCATTAATTTGTCCAAAATTTATTCTGTTTTTAACTTAATCTCTCTTTTTTTTTTTCTTTTCGGATCGATGGCGAGACCTCTGAAATTACTATCAGTCAAATTATTGATAGATAGTACTGAATCAGAGACCACCTTCTTTTTCTCTCCTCATTTTCTATTTTACCCCGATTTTATTTCATTTTATTGATCAATGAAGTCTTTGAATTCTTAAACGTCAATTTATCAAAGTCGATAACCTTCACAATATCAAATCTATGGAAAATGATCATTTGGGTCATTTTCTCTACTTTGGGATCGTGATAGACTACCTTCAATTAATCGAAACGAGTTTATGATTAAGACGAGATCCCACCCTTCTTTGGTCCGTGCGACATGATTAAATTGGAGAATGCTCCTCAATATCATTTCTCTATCTTGTTTTTAGCACGTATATCCATTCACGCGACCTCCTATAGTTTGAATTTTATCATTAGTCGAGCTACGACGGTTTAGCGTTACATTTCGTCCCGATACAATTTATAAACCAACTAACCACTAACTTTAATTTTCGTCAATATACAATTGCTTTACTTTCTGTCAATATAAAACTGTTTTATTTTCAGTCGAATATACATTGTTTTACTTTCAGTCAATATTATCTTGATTTATATTATCTTGTTCATATACTTGTTGATATTTATCTCGATTATATTATTGTGAATATTATCTCGATTATATTGTTATATATCTTATTATATTCATATTGTACATATTCATATTGATCATCTCCTATTCATATTCAATTCAAAAACACTTAACAAATATAAAAACAATAAAAGCCTAAATTGGTGGACTGTTGGTTACTTGTCAGAGCAATGGACTATTGGACTTTCTCAGAAACCATAGCTCAGAGTTTTTCCCGACTTTTGCTCAAGGCATAGTTTAGGACACTTCGCATACACACGACTTTCTCTTTGCTACCTTACAACGAGACCTTTTATTTCGTGCAATCCCTTGTAACTCATATGTACCCCTCTCCTATCTCGATATACGTTTTCGTATTGCTTTGATCGCGATTATCTTCTAGGGGCACCCTTAGGGTCTAGCGTAGATTAAACCGTTTTCAAACTAATTCTCGATTCATCATGGAGCCATTTTCAAACACCAGTTGTAAGTCGAATGCTATACGCGTTCACCATCAACCTATTACACACATTTTCACATTTCATCGTGGTTTCGATATTGGGGGCACCCTCAGGGACTAGTATCGTTTCTCACAACTTAACCCTTGACACCTCGTCAAGTCGGTTCCATTTTCAAACTAACTTCCATTTCAACACGTTTTGTGCGCGTATAATATAGTCAAACCCTTGATCCAACGTCAAATGGTATTTTAAACCAAGTTTTAAGCTGAGTGCCTTTTGCCTCGTAGTTTATCTCTTTTTGTAACGTATCCGATTCAATCTTTTATTCAAAGCGTTTTTCTTAAACAATTAACGAAAGAAGGAGATTCGTGGCATCAAGCATTCCTTGAATCTTCGAATGAATGGCTCTTGAGGCGCATACTTTAGGTTATCATTCGTTCACTCTTTCGTCTTAAAACACTTAATTTCTATTCAAACATATTTCTTAATCAAACTTACGAAAGAAGGATATTCTTAGAGTCTAGCATTGCTTGAATCTTCGAATGAGTAACTCTCTAGGCGCGCCCTTGAGTTGTTATTAGTTCAATCTTTCAAATTCAAGACGTTCAACATTTATCTTCAACCTATTCAATCAACTTTCAAAAGAACTGAGTTCTTTGAATCTCGCATTCCTTGGATTCTAGAATGACAGCTCTCGAGGCACGCCCCTTGGGTTGTTTGTCAGTCAATCTTTCGTTCCAAAACCAAATTTCTAATTTAATTCAACCCTTCATCTTTTCGTGGTCGTCTCCACGAACTACAGACACTCTGATTCTTCATTCTCGTCTGAATGTAAGATACGTAGGCATAAGATTGCGATGATCTTGACGAACACAATTCTATCCATTTTCTGTTTCTCCCTATCCTTTCCCATAGTCGAACTACGATGCTCTGATTTCTCATTCTCGTCCGAATGAGCATACGTAGGCACAAGGGCCCCAATCCTTAGCGAATACCCTATCCTATAACCACCAATTTCTCTTAGCATCCTTATCTTATTACCCTACCAATTCGCCTTTATCGTCAAGAAGAAAACAAGCTTGCTTAGATAACGCCCATTGCAAAATACCTTAAGAGGTTCCCGTTGAGTACAACGGACATGAGAGGTGTTAATATCTTCCCCTTGCGTAACCGACTCCCAAACCCTGAACATGGTTGCCACAACCATGTTCCTGTCCTTTTGTTTTAAGAGGTTTTCTCGATATTTTCCTCTTCCATGTATTCGAGATAAATAAAATTCGGTGGCAACTCTGTTGAACCGTATTCCGCGCGAGGTTCGTTTCTCGTTATGATTTTTCGAGGTGCGACACCCACCAAACCAAAACTGAAAATGAAAAATACTAAATGGTATACAAAACCAATTATTTTGCTTCGATTCAGTTCTGAGTAAATTTAAAAAGTTCGATTCAGTTCGAGTAAACTTTTACTATGGTTCGATTTGGTCGGTTCAGTTTTCTCACTGAACTGAACCGTGAGCAACCCTAATGTTTGGTATGTTTTTGGCATAAAAAGCAATATGATGAATATAAGCCATCTAATTGAGAAAAGTTTCTCAGTTATTATGAAAGATAATCTCTTGAAGTTGTATGATTCTGATCAAAATTTGATTATGCAATCTGAACAGGAAAGCAAGGTAAATGTGAAAACAACTAAAACTAAATGCTTTAGTATAAAAAATGTTGAAGGTGACAATGAACTGTGGCACAAGAGATTGGAGCACTTGAACTTAAGAAGCTCAGCGCATATGAGTTCTACTTTCAATCATCTTTTTATTCAAATCATTTACTTTCAATCAATTAATTGTTATGTTGTCGACCAATTTCAACTTTAAAATTCGATTTGAATTATGTAGCACTGATATTTATAATTTTGTTTAATTTATTAAATTATTAAATTATTAATAATATCGCCGTGTCAATATCGAAATCGTTTTCGGCATGTATGTCCGTAGATTTTGATTTTGGAAATATTTTTAAAAATGTCCTTTTACACATAACTTAGTCTGACTATAGTCACAGTTATAAATATTTATTTGTATTACGAAAAATCACACTAAACAGTTTCATATCAAGTTATATGTCAGCATTTACATTAACAATTATTCATTACTTTTAGAGTCCTTAAAAAAAAACTTAACAACATCTACCATATCTTCCACAAAAAGAAAGAACCATAACACAACATGGAAGAAGAGAAATCAAAAGGTTGAAACAGCTAAAAATATCAAAAAAGAAAAAGACAATACATATATATTTTACTCATTTTCTTCCGGTATAGAGTCCAGTATTGGCTTCCGAACATTTCTGATATGAACACCATCTTCTTTAACAACTGATAATAAACCTTGTAACGATATTTGTTTACTCACTAACTGTTGAAGCTGTTGCTTTGTTATTAAAACTTTGATCCTCTTTATGCCAGCTTCTGGCAGTTCCTCTTTGTTATGAGGAATCAAGTAGTACAATTCTCCACCTTTCAATTCATGATCTTGTGGTAGAGCTTCTGCTGCATTCTTTGAAACACCGATACCGTAATTACCAGGAAATTTTGTTAAGATATCTTTGACATGAATTGGAGAAGTAAACTCTAGTATTTTACCATCTTCTTTGGCTACTTTAACAAGTTTTGTCATGGTGGATATTATGGAGCATGGCTCTGAAATGGGTTTAGAAAGAGCTAGACAATTTCCCATTTTTGTTGAAAGGAAAGGAACTATAGAGATGATGAGAAAATGGAAGGAGTTTAAGATTGGAGAGAGAGGAAAGAGGAAAATGTAAGTTATGTGAGATTGAAGGGAAAGGAAGTGAGATATATAGTGATGAGATGACTAGTAGTGTGGTAGGTCTTTTTAAAAAATGGATGGGTTTGTTTTGTGTGGAGTAGAGTAGAAACCTGTTTTTCGGTTAAGTATTAATCTTGTGAATTGGACAAGAGTTAGAATAAGAGAGAATTTGTGTTTTCTAATAGAAAATACCTAATTTAAATGTATTGATTGTTTAGGGATATATTGCATATAATCAAACCAAATGAGAGAGTATCTTTGAGTATTGGAAATGAAATATTTGTCCACACGCATGCAATAAAAGGTCGGTTTAGTGGAAAGTGGCAAAGTTGCACTTCCTCATTTTGACTAGTATTTCTTGAGCACTTTTAGATCAATATGTAACTTATTCTTATGATAGGGTGGTACTGGGTGTGCTGATAGCTTTTGCTTTTGAACTAGACCATCAATGTCCTAATTTGATGGAGCAAAAAAATCTTCAACTTGAAAGAGAGACTTTTTGTTCCTTTTATATTCATCTATGAGATATCTTAAGACAACCCTAATTGTGAACCATTTATATTGCATTTTGTTTGTTAATTTTTTTTTGACGTCAAAGTCAATTAAATAAGAAGAATGGCTTCAATTATCTGAAACTGATATTCATGTGTCATGCTGAGGCAGTGATGTAACAAATCAAGTTCATATATATGATATGGTTTAGGTAATACAACTATACAAGGGTTAAAAGTTTGGTAGTAGGTTGCATTTTGATTAATTAGTTTTGTTTGTTTGAGATTTTAGATTAATTTCATAGTTTTAAATTGGTCATGTAACCATGACTAGTGAACATGTCACACTCTTTGAGTTGAGGTTGCTTCAATGCAAAGGGCTTTCTCAATCATATGTTAATACTTAATACTAGTGTGATATATAAACACAATTTGGGTATATAAAATTGTTATAGGTTTTGGTTACCAAGTATGCACTCTTTAAGAAAAACAATAAACAAGTACATTTGCTTTGAGTGCTAGTAGGTATAGCCTTGGCCCCCATCATATGAATATGTCACTGTCACGTTTGATTAAACATAATTAGACAAAGATCTTCTAAATCTACAAAGGCCCTTTTGTTTAATTTAATTTATTTAGAATTTGCTTACCTTCTAGCTTCCTAGTCAATGTTGAGGAACTCACTAGTGTTAACAGTTCAAATTTTGATTGTGTTAATTAAAGCAAAAGGTTATAGTTAATGGATTTCATGTTCAAAATTATCATTTCTATATAGTGTAAATACATTTTTGGTCCTTGTAGGTTAACGAATTTTTAAGTTTAATTTTTGTATTTTTTTTGTCTGAGTTTTTATAACTCATTTTTTGCGTGCATTTTAGTTTTTAAATTCAAAATTTACAGGAAACCTGTGGATTTTGACTTTAAAGACTAAATCACACGCAAAAAATGAGATATAGAAATTTAAATTAAAAATAAATAAATTATAAGGATCAAACTCAAAAACTTGCTAATTTACAAAAATCAACCCACTATCTAAGCTTTCCGTATCTTTTTAATTGGATTATTCACATTTCTTTAAAAAGAGATTCGAAATATTTCAAGAAATGTGAACAAAGATAAACAGTTTCTCCTTTAAATAATAAAGGGATTTGTCTCGTCATTAAATAAGAAAGTTTGTCCCTTTATATAAACAAAAAGAAAGTTAACTTTTTCTTTTCTTTTTGTTGTAGGGATTTTTCTTTGTAAAAATTATTAGAGACTAATTAGAGTAGATATTAGACAAAATTATTAGATTCATAGTGATTTATTTGTGAGTGTTCTAAAAAAAAGGACGACACACAGGTTTCTGTTTTGTGAAGCCATCGTTCGAACATTGACTTTTGTCTTGCATGAGGTTTCTTTTTAGAAAAAAAAACTGCACAATACCATTACTTAGATACTAACCATATAAACAAAGTCATACCACAACTCTCTAGAAAATAGGTGTTGAGAATAACAAATGTGAATTTGAAACTTTGAGAAACAAAGTGTGAAGAAGTTTCACATTAGTTAGAAAAATTGATACTCGAGCTTTTATAATTGAGAGAAACCACACATATATAATTTTAAGATTTTGAGTGAGTATGTGGTGTGTCACTCACAAGGTGTGTTGCCCATAGAGAAAAGTCTCAAGAAATGTAAAATTTTTCCGTCATGTTAACCCCCGAATTAATGTCCCAACTGTGGTATCAGAGTCTAGTTCGAGTGAAGGACCGACTCTCTTGTATCGAAAGTCCTTCCCATAGGATGGTGGATATAAGATGTCTAGTTGAAGAGTGTCAATGGCGGTACAAGTGTATGTGGATGACAATACCTCTGGTTGAAGGGGAGTATTGTGGATAGGCTCACTCTTAAGGAGAAGTGTTGTGAATAACAATTGTGTGTTGGAAACTTTGAGAAATAAAGTATGGGGAAGTCCATATTAGTTAGAAAAGTAGATACTTGAGCATCTATAAGTGAGAGAACCCACACACATATCACCTTAAGATTTTGGGTGAGTATGTGGTATGTCTCTCATAATGTGTGTTGCTCATAGGAAAAAAACCCAAGGAATGTAATAAAAATCCCATGTGTTGACCCTCAAATTAAATGTCCCAACAACGTGTTAGACTCTGTCAAAGTAAACTTCTTCGACAACTTCATACAGACTTCGACACCATCGAATACAATCTTAACACAAAAAATTAAATATTTAACACACCACCTAATAAATTGTGTCTAAGCTTTCTACATTCATCATTGTTCTCAATCTCTTGAACAATTTGACCTGCACAACCTTTGTCATTATGTCTGCAATTTGATTCTATGATTCGCAGTATTCTAGGCTCAAACTTTTATTCGCTACTTGTTCTCTTAGATAATGGGATCTAATTTCGATGTGCTTACTTTTCCATGTGTTCGATCTTTATGGTCATTGCCCCATGATTCTTTCCTATAATTTCCTCGATCAAATTCACCATCAATGTTGCTTGGGATGCACATAGAGAGGCAATTGTGTATTCATCCTCACGTGATGATAATGCTATAACAAGTTCCTTTCTTGAATTCCAAGCAACTGGTGCACCGCCTAGCTGAAACACATAACCAACTGTGGATTTTCTATCCTCAACATCACCACATCATCTCAAATTAGTGTATCCCACAAGTTTGAATTATTTTCCTTCATCTACTACAGTATACAAAATACCATAGTCGAGAGTTCCTTTGAGATACATTAGTATCCTCTTTGTGGTTGCAAGGTGTAACACTCCCTTTCTATACCCCTAAATAAACAATTAAATCATTTAGGCACTTGATAAAGTTTCATCAGAGTTTAATTAATACATGATATAAAAGAGGTGTATCACATTATCATGAAGTTAAACAACTACAACACCTGCTCAAATAGATATGCAACAATGGGCAATTCACAATTGAAGAACATAGTTCTAAAACCCACATCTCAATATTTAGAAAAAAGCGGAAACATCTAAACATTGAATCAATACATTCATATAAACATATATACACCATTCAGTTAATTCATATGTACAAACATCCATCATCAGATACATACGCAGATGTATCACAAAAGAAATCAAAACAAATGTATCTCCAAAAAGAGCCAATGGCTTCCTAACTACCCAGATGTTACATATCAGAGCCATCGACCAAAAATAATAAAGACCTGCTTCACAAAAAGGACCTCCAGCAATCCTACTCTGCAATGCCTCATAGAGCATCATAAAACAGCAGAAAGGTGAGAAACAATATCATAACAGTCAATACATATATTTATATATCTATATACATACATGGGATTTACACAATTCAAATTCTCACCACATCTCATCACGATGCATATTCACACAATCAAGCATATTCATCAATTCATGCGTCTATACATACTCATCATCTTCCACATAAACATCTAGAATTATGTTCAATTCACTCCATGCATCATATAAAGATGACCAATGCAACTCATAGAGACCGACTCACGACTCTATGCAGATGCAAATGCGGTATCGACTCAATTCAGCAGATTCTCCAAGTAATCAAGTATTCAGCAGATTATCCAAGAAATCAAATATTCATGAGATTCTCCGAGGAATCGAATATTCAGCAGATTCTCCGAGGAATCAAATACTCTGCAGATTCTCCGAGGAATCAAATGTTCAGCAGATTCTTCAAGGAATCAACATCGCTAGGATGTACATCATGATGCCTTTATGCAAAATGAGTCACAACATTACTCTACATGCATACATATTCGCAAATATATCACTATGCATATTCATCTCATACAAGCACATACAATCTATGTACATTCACAATATACTTATACTCCATAATATATACATACTCTTCATTTCAACACATACCATTCCATATAAGGCATATACTTTCACAATCAAAATTCCACATTATAGGATTCACGCCTTGCGGCTACCCACAACATAACGTACCACACGGCACACAAAACTATTCAATTCGATAAGGATTAAACATAACTGAACTAAGAAATTCGCATGGAAAGGAAAAATACAGAGAATAGGAAAATGTTGTCGCATTCACCAACCTTCGCCTGGCGAAGCCTCTGGCGAACCTTCGCTACTTAGTTCTCCTGGCGAAATCGCCAGCGAAGACCACTGAGAGTTATTTTGGAATTACTCGCTAGCACACTCGCCTGGCGAACCTTCGCCATTCTCATTCGCCTGGCGAACTTGCAAGCGAAGACAGGGTGGATGCTTCTGACTTAGTTCGCTGCTGCTCGCTGGGCTTCGCCTGGCGAACCTGCGAACTCAGAACTTCCATGGCTGTCCAAAAGCCCAAACCTCACAAAACCAACCGATTCTAACACCAAACTACCCCAGTAAGTCCAACCCTATAACACCCGATTATCCTACTCCATCCATTTCTCGATTCTAACCGGTTAAAACCATATTCTACCGATTAAATCCTAATATTGCCCTAAGATGGAAATGAGTAGAAACTCTTCTCAATCCAACATCAATCAATCAACAGCATACATAATCATACACATTAACAGTATAATAAAGTTTCACACTCTTACCCGATCGATTGAAAGCTTGAATGTTGATCCTTGATGAAATTCTAGGTTTTCCTCTTCTTTCTCCTCTTTCTCTTCTCTCTTCTTTCTTTCCTTTGTTTTTCCACTAATGTTTCTATCTATCTCCTTTTCTCTCTTATCTCATGTTCTATTTTCTTTCCTCTCCATTTCTTTCCAAACACTTACCAATTAATTCTCACATAATAATCCACTTAACACTTAATACTAAATGTCTAAAATACCCTTTACTCTATTTTCCCCGAAAACTCTCCGAATCGGTAAAATAGCACAATATTGAAATTAAACATATCAACACATAAATTCCACAATTAAAATACCAATTATCCAAATAAATTAAAAAGGACTCAATAAAAATGGGAAATTCAGAATTTGGGGCGTTACAACTCTCCCCCACTTTAGAAATTTTCGTCCTCGAAAATATTACCTGATCCAAACAACTCTGGATGCGACTCACGCATCTTATTCTCCAATTCCCAAGTCATATTGCCTTCCGCGGCACCCCCCCCATGCCACCTTCACCGGTGCGATATCCTTACCTCTAAGCCTCTTAACTTCACGGTCCAAAATACTAACCGGTAAAACCTCAACCGTCAGGTTATCTCTTACTTCGACCTCATCCATAAGAATAACATGTGACGGATTCAGAACATACTTCCGAAGTTGCAAAACATGGAACACATCATGCAAATTCGAAAGGTTCGGAGGCAACGCCACACGATAAGCCACAACACCAACTCGTGCAATAATCTGATACGGACCAATAAAACGAGAAGTCAAATTTTTCGACTTCAAGGCACGACCCACTCCCGTAACCGGTGTAACTCTCAAAAAGACATGGTCGCCTTCTTGAAACTCAAGGTCCTTCCTCCTCTTATCATGGTAACTCTTCTGCCTACTCTAAGAAGCTCTCATCTTCTCCCTAATAAACTTCACCTTCTCCGTCGTTTGTTGTACCATTTTCGGTCTAACTACCGACTTCTCACCCGTCTCATGCCAACACAAAGATGTTCGACATCTCCGACCGTATAAAGCCTCGAATGGTGCCATACCAATGCTCGAATGAAAACTGTTATTATAAGTGAACTCAATCAACGCCAAATAACCATCCCAAGCACCACCTTGTTCTAGCACACAAGCACGCAACAAATCTTCTAACGACTGAATTGTCCTCTCGGTTTGACCGTCCGTCTGCGGATGGTAAGCCGAACTCAACCTCAACTTAGAACCCAAGGCACCTTGCAAACTTTCCCAAAATCTTGAAGTAAATCTAGGATCTCTATTCAACACAGTACTCTTAGGAACTCCGTGCAACTTTACAATCACACGAACATAAATCTTGGCTAATTTCTCCAAAGGATAACTAATATCAATCGGAATGAAGTAAGCAGATTTAGTAAGTCTATCAACGATCACCCAAATAGCATTATGACTTCTTTGCATATTCGGCAATCCCGTAACAAAATCCATCGATATGCTATCCCATTTCTATTCCGGAATATCCAACGGTTGCATCAATCCACTAGGCTTCTGATGTTCCACCTTCGACTTTTGACACGTCAAACACGAATACACAAAATGAGCAACATCTCCTTTAATCCGGACCACCAAAAGATCTTCTTCAAATCTTGGTACATCTTATTCGCTCCCGGATGAATACTCAAGTTACTCCGATGACCTTCTTCCAATATCATCTTTTTCAACTCCGCATCGTCGGGAATGCACATACGACCACGGAATCTCAAAACACCAAATTTATCAACCTTGAAATCTTCATTCTCATTCATCATCAAATCAACGAACCTTAAATCCAATTTTTGTTTTTCACAAACGGTCGCAAGAAAATTATTCGTAATATGAAGCATACCAAGTCTCACACTTCTCGGCGTCACTTCACAAAGCAAACTCAAATCTCTAAAACTCTCCAACAATTCCCATTCTCTTATCATCAACGTTGACATATGAACCAATTTTCGACTTAAAGCATCGACTACTACGTTTGCCTTACCCGAATGGTAATTCAAACCAAAATCGTAGTCTTTCAAAAACTTTAGCCATCTCCTTTGTCTCATGTTCAACTCTTTCTGGTCAAATAAATATTTCAAACTCTTGCGATCGCTAAAAACCTCAAATCTTGCACCATAAAGATAATGTCTCCAAATTTTCAAAACGAACACCACGGCCGCTAACTCCAAATCATGCGTAGGGTAGTTCTTCTCATGCACTCTCAATTGTCTCGAAGCATAAGCCATAACTTTCCCATCTTGCATTAAAACACCACCTAAACCGGATAAAGAAGCATCACAATAAACCACAAACGGCTCCGTTGGATTTGGTAAAATCAAAATCGGCGTCGTTGTCAACCTTCTCTTAAGCTCAACAAAACGCTTCTCACAATCAATATCCCAAACAAAAGTCTTTCCCTTACAAGTCAATTGAGTCAACGGAAGTGCCAACTTCGAAAATCCTTCAATAAACCTCCGATAATAACCGGCAAATCCCAAAAAGCTTTGAATCTCTGTAACTGACTTAGGAGCTTCCCACTGCATTACCGCATCAATCTTGGATGGGTCAACACTAATACCATTTCCAGAAATAATATGTCCAAGAAAACTCACCTCCGATAACCAAAACCCGCACTTCGACAACTTGGCATACAATTGCTTCTCTTTCAAAATCTGCAACACAATTCTCAAATGCCCCTCATGCTCTTCTTGAGACTTAGAATAAATCAAGATGTCGTCGATGAACACCACCACAAAACGATCTAACTGCTCATGAAAAATACGATTCATATATTCCATGAACATACCCGGCGCGTTAGAAACTCCGAATGGCATCACCGTATACTCATAGTGACCATATCGTGTCCTAAAGGCCGTCTTTGAAACATCTTCTTCTTTCACCCGAATCTGGTGATAACCCGATCTCAAGTCAATCTTACTAAAAACACGGGCTCCAACCAATTGATCCATCAAATCGTCTATTCTTGGAAATGGATACTTATTCTTAATCGTCACTTTATTCAACTGCCGATAATCAATACACAACCGCATGCTTCCATCTTTCTTCTTTACTAACAATACCGGCGCACCCCAAGGAGAAACACTTGGTCTTACAAATCTCTTATCCAACAAGTCATTCAACTGCCTCTTTAACTCTACCAATTCCGATGCCGACATACGATACGGTGCCATCGAAATCGGTCTAGTACCCGGAACTAGATCAATAGAAAACTCAATCTCTCTCTCCGGAGGCACATCCTTAATATCTCCCGGAAACACTTCTGGAAATTCTCGCACTACGGGAAACACCTCCAGTTCCACTTTACTCTCTACCGACAAGGATGTAAACAAACCAAACAATTGAGCTTCATCCGCTAAAAGTTTCTTCAACTCTTTAATGGATAGAAAACTCTCACTTCCATCATCTTCCAAATAAGGAAATCTTACCAACTTGTGATAGAAATCCAGATGAACCTTATTATATTGCAACCAATTCATACCCAAAATCACATCCAAACCGTCCAACGGCAAACACACTAAATCCATAACGAAGTCTTTACCATACATGGTCAAAGGACAACTTATGCATACCAAGGAAGTAGTTACCGACCCCGAAGCGGGAGTCTCAATAACCATGCCACCACTTAAAGAAACCATGCACAAATCCAAACGTTTGGCACACTCAAGAGAAATGAACGAATGAGTCGCTCCAGTATCAATAATAGCAACTAAAGGCACATTATTAATAAAGAATGTACCTTTAATCAAACGATCTGCATTAGTAATGTCCGCACCGGCTAACGCAAATACCTTTCCGCCCGCTGGAGCTTGCTTCAGTTTAGTACAATTGGGCTTAATGTGACCCACTTCGCCACAATTGTAGCATTTCACCACATTCCTTCTACAATCCGAAGAGGCACGTCTAGGAACCCCACAGTTAGCACACTTCTCCACAGATTTTCCACAGTCAAAGGACTTGTGGCCCATTACGCCACACTTGAAACATTTAATCGCACTAGAACCTCCTCCGGGCTTCCTATCAAAGTTTTCCCTATGCTTGCCTTTATCAATAGGCGTCATATAAGGTCCACTCCTCACTGGTTGCTTCCCTCTCTTCTCATTCAAACTCTTATAGTGAGTGGAACGAGCTTTACTATCTTCTTCAAAAATTCTACAGCATTCGGTCAAGTCCGAAAATCTCCTAATCCTCTGATAACCCACCACTTGTTTGATCTCAGGGCGCAAGCCATTCTCATACTTAATACATTTGGAAAATTCCGCCGTCACCGCATCATAGTGAGGATGAAACTTCACTAACTCTGTGAACTTAGCCGTGTAGTCTATCACAGACATGTTGCCTTGTTTCAATTCCAGGAACTCCATCTCCTTCTTTCCCTTCACACTCTCAGGATAATACTTTCTCAAAAATTCGGTGGGACAAAGATTCCAAGTGATTTCCTCATCGTCTACGTCAAGAACTTGTCTCATACCGACCCACCAGTCATCGGCTTCCTCTCTCAGCATGTGAGTCCCAAGTCTCACCTTGTTGCCTTCAGCATAATTCATAACTCTAAAGATCCTCTCGATCTCCTTTAACCAAATCTGAGCACCGTCCGGATCAAATCTTCCCTTGAATACCGGTGGTTGATTCTTTCTAAACTCATCATTCGCATTCACATTCGGTGCGCCTTGCACCGCCCTAGCCATAGCCTCCAACGCCGCAACCATAGCATTGTCATTACGACCAGCCATATTCTGAGGATTCCCAAAAATAACAAGGTTAAACAACTGTTCAACCAACACAACAATAAGACAGACACAACTGACTCAACCAGGCTCTGATACCACTTAATGTAACACCCCCTTTCTATACCCCCAAATAAACAATTAAATCATTTAGGCACTTGATAAAAGTTTCATTAGAGTTTAATTAATACATGATATAAACGAGGTGTATCACATTATCATGAAGTTAAACACCTACAACACCTGCTCAAATAGATATGCAACAATGGGCAATTCACAATTGAAGAACATAGTTCTAAAACCCACATCTCAACATTTAGAATAAAGCGGAAACATCTAAACATTGAATCAATACATTCATATAAACATATATACATCATTCAGTTAATTCATATGTACAAACATCCATCATCAGATACATACGCAGATGTATCACAAAAGAAATCAAAACAAATGTATCTCCAAAAAGAGCCAAAGGCTTCCTAACTACCCAGATGTTACATATCAGAGCCATCGACCAAAAATAATGAAGACCTGCTTCACAAAAAGGACCTCTAGCAATCCTACTCTGCAATGCCTCATAGAGCATCATAAAACAGCAGAAGGGTGAGAAATAATATCATAACAGTCAATACATATATTTATATATCTATATACATACATGGGATTTACACAATTCAAATTCTCACCACATCTTATCACGATGCATATTCACACAATCAAGCATATTCATCAATTCATGCGTCTATACATACTCATCATCTTCCATATAAACATCTAGAATTATGTTCAATTCACTCCATGCATCATATAAAGATGACCAATGCAACTCATAGAGACCGACTCACGACTCCATGCAGATGCAAATGCGGTACCGACTCAATTCAGCAGATTCTCCAAGGAATCAAGTATTCAGCAGATTCTCCAAGGAATCAAATATTCATCAGATTCTCCAAGGAATCGAATATTCAGCAGATTCTCCGAGGAATCAAATACTCTGCAGATTCTCCGAGGAATCAAATGTTCAGCAGATTCTCCAAGGAATCAACATCGTTAGGATGCACATCATGATGCCTTTATGCAAAATGACTCACAACATTACTCTACATGCATACATATTCGCAAATATATCACTATGCATATTCATCTCATACAAGCACATACAATCTATGTACATTCACAATATACTTATACTTCATAATATATCCATACTCTTCATTTCAACACATACCATTCCATATAAGGCATATACTTTCACAATCAAAATTCCACATTCTAGGATTCACACCTTGCGGCTACCCACAACATAACGTACCACACGACACATAAAACTATTCAATTCGATAAGGATTAAACATAACTGAACAAAGAAATTCGCATGGAAAGGAAAAACACAGAGAATAGGAAAATGTTGTCGCATTCACCAACCTTCGCCTGGCGAAGCCTCTGGCGAACCTTCGCTACTTAGTTCGCCTGGCGAACTCACCAGCAAAGACCACAGGGAGTTATTTTGGAATTACTCGCTAGCACTCGCTAGCACACTCGCCTGGCGAACTTGCCAGCGAAGACAGGGTGGATGCTTCTGACTTAGTTCGCTGCTGCTCGCTGGGCTTCGCCTGGCGAAGCTTCGCTGCCGTTCGCCTGGCGAACCTGGGAACTCAGAACTTCCATGGCTATCCAAAAGCCCAAACCTCACAAAACCAACCGATTCTAACACCAAACTACCCCAGTAAGTCCAACCCAATAACACCCGATTATCCTACTCCATCCATTTCTCGATTCTAACCGGTTAAAACCATATTTTACCGATAAAATCCTAATATTGCCCTAAGATGGAAATGAGTAGAAACTCTTCTCAATCCAACATCAATCAATCAACAGCATACATAATCATACACATTAACAGTATAATAAAGTTTCACACCCTTACCCGATCGATTGAAAGCTTGAATGTTAATCCTTGATGAAATTCTAGGTTTTCCTCTTCTTTCTCCTCTTTCTCTTCTCTCTTCTTTCTTTCCCTTGTTTTTCCACTAATGTTTCTATCTATCTCCTTTTCTCTCTTATCTCATGTTCTATTTTCTTACCTCTCCATTTCTTTCCAAACACTTACCAATTAATTCTCACACAATAATCCACTTAACACTTAATATTAAATGTCTAAAATACCCTTTACTCTATTTTCCCCGAAAACTCTCTGAATCGGTAAAAAAACACAATATTGAAATTAAACATATCAACACATAAATTCCACAATTAAAATACCAATTATCCAAATGAATTAAACAGGACTCAATAAAAATGGGAAATTCAGAATTTGGGGCGTTACAACTCTCCCCCACTTTAGAAATTTTCGTCCTCGAAAATATTACCTGATCCAAACAACTCTGGATGCGACTCACGCATCTTATTTTCCAATTCCCAAGTCATATTGCCTTCCGCGGCACCCCCTCATGCCACCTTCACCAGTGCGATATCCTTACCTCTGAGCCTCTTAACTTCACGATCCAAAATATTAACCGGTAAAACCTCAACCGTCAGGTTATCTCTTACTTCGACCTCATCCATAGGAATAACATGTGACGGATCCGGAGCATACTTCCGAAGTTGCGAAACATGGAACACATCATGAAAATTCGAAAGATTCGGAGGCAACGCCACACGATAAGCCACAGCACCAACTCGTGCAATAATCTGATACGGACCAATAAAACGAGAAGTCAACTTTTTCGACTTCAAGGCACGACCCACTCCCGTAACCGGTGTAACTCTCAAAAAGACATGGTCGCCTTCTTGAAACTCAAGGTCCTTCCTCCTCTTATCATGGTAACTCTTCTGCCTACTCTGAGAAGCTCTCATCTTCTCCCTAATAAACTTCAGCTTCTCTGTCGTTTGTTGTACCATTTCCGGTCCAACTACCGACTTCTCACCCATCTCATGCCAACACAAAGGTGTTCGACATCACCGACCGTATAAAGCCTTGAATGGTGCCATACCAATGCTCGAATGAAAACTGTTATTATAAGTGAACTCAATCAACGCCAAATAACCATCCCAAGCACCACCTTGTTCTAGCACACAAGCACGCAACAAATCTTCTAATGACTAAATTGTCCTCTCGGTTTGACCGTCCGTCTGCGGATGGTAAGCCGAACTCAACCTCAACTTAGAACCCAAGGCACCTTGCAAACTTTCCCAAAATCTTGAAGTAAATCTAGGATCTCTATCCGACACAATACTCTTAGGAACTCCGTGTAACTTTACAATCACACGAACATAAATCTCGGCTAATTTCTCCAAAGGATAACTAATATCAATCGGAATGAAGTGAGCAGATTTAGTAAGTCTATCAACGATAACCCAAATAGAATTATGACTTCTTTGCGTATTCGGCAATCCCGTAACAAAATCCATCGATATGCTATCCCATTTCTATTCCGAAATATCCACGGTTGCATCAATCCACTAGGCTTCTGATGTTCCACCTTCAAATTTTGACACGTCAAACACGAATACACAAAATGAGCAACATCTCCTTTAATCTGGACCACCAAAAGATCTTCTTCAAATCTTGGTACATCTTATTCGCTCCTGGATGAATACTCAAGTTACTCCGATGACCTTCTTCCAATATCATCTTTTTCAACTCCGCATCGTCGGGAATGCACATACGACCACGGAATCTCAAAACACCAAATTCATCAACCTTGAAATCTTCATTCTCATTCATCATCAAATCAATGAACCTTAAATCCAATTTTTGTTTTTCACAAACGGTCGCAAGAAAATCATTCGTAATATGAAGCATACCAAGTCTCACACTTCTCGGCGTCACTTCACAAAGCAAACTCAAATCTCTAAAACTCTCCAACAATTCCCATTCTCTTATCATCAACGTTGACATATGAACCAACTTTCGACTTAAAGCATCGACTACTACGTTTTCCTTACCCGAATGGTAATTCAAACCAAAATCGTAGTCTTTTAAAAACTTTAGCCATCTCCTTTGTCTCATGTTCAACTCTTTCTGGTCAAATAAATATTTCAAACTCTTGCGATCGCTAAAAACCTCAAATCTTGCACCATAAAGATAATGTCTCCAAATTTTCAAAACGAACACCACGGCCGCTAACTCCAAATCATGCGTAGGGTAGTTCTTCTCATGCACTCTCAATTGTCTCGAAGCATAAGCCACTACTTTCCCATCTTACATTAAAACACCACCTAAACCGGATAAAGAAGCATCATAATAAACCACAAACGGCTCCGTTGGATTCGGTAAAATCAAAATCGGCGCCGTTGTCAACCTTCTCTTAAGCTCAACAAAACGCTTCTCACAATCAATATCCCAAACAAAAGCCTTTCCCTTACAAGTCAATTGAGTCAACGGAAGTGCCAACTTTGAAAATCCTTTAATAAACCTCCGATAATAACCAGCTAATCCCAAAAAGCTTCGAATCTCCGTAACTGACTTAGGAGCTTCCCACTGCATTACCGCATCAATCTTGGATGGGTCAACACTAATACCATTTCCAGAAATAATATGTCCAAGAAAACTTACCTCCGACAACCAAAACTCACACTTCGACAACTTGGCATACAATTGCTTCTCTTTCAAAATCTGCAACACAATTCTCAAATGCCCCTCATGCTCTTCTTGAGACTTAGAATAAATCAAGATGTCGTCGATGAACACCACCACAAAACGATCTAACTGCTCATGAAAAATACGATTCATATATTCCATGAACACACCCGACGCGTTAGAAACTCTGAATGGCATCACCGTATACTCATAGTGACCATATCGTGTCCTAAAGGCCGTCTTTGAAACATCTTCTTCTTTCACCCGAATCTGGTGATAACCCGATCTCAAGTCAATCTTACTAAAAACACGGGCTCCAACCAATTGATCCATCAAATCGTCTATTCTTGGAAATGGATACTTATTCTTAATCGTCACTTTATTCAACTGCCGATAATCAATACACAACCGCATGCTTCCATCTTTCTTCTTTACTAACAATACCGGCGCACCCCAAGGAGAAACACTTGGTCTTACAAATCTCTTATCCAACAAGTCATTCAACTGCCTCTTTAACTCTACCAATTCCGATGTCGACATACGATACGGTGCCATCAAAATCGGTCTAGTACCCGAAACTAGATCAATAGAAAACTCAATCTCTCTCTCCGGAGGCACATCCTTAATATCTCCCGGAAACACTTCTGGAAATTCTCGCACTACGGGAAACACCTCCAGTTCCACTTTACTCTCTACCGACAAGGACGCAAACAAACCAAACAACTGAGCTTCGTCCGCTAAAAGTTTCTTCAACTCTTTAGTGGATAGAAAACTCTCACTTCCATCATCTTCCAAATAAGGAAATCTTACCAACTTGTGATAGAAATCCAGATGAACCTTATTATATTGCAACCAATTCATACCCAAAATCACATCCAAACCGTCCAACGGCAAACACACTAAATCCATAACAAAGTCTTTACCATACATGGTCAAAGGACAACTTATGCATACCAAGGAAGTAGTTACCGACCCCGAAGCGGGAGTCTCAATAACCATGCCACCACTTAAAGAAACCATGCACAAATCCAAACGTTTGTCACACTTAAGAGAAATGAACGAATGAGTCGATCCAGTATCAATAATAGCAACTAAAGACACATTATTAATAAAGCATGTACCTTTAATCAAACGATCTGCATTAGTAGTGTCTGCACCGGCTAGCGCAAATACCTTTCCGCCCGCTGGAGCTTGCTTCGGTTTAGTACAATTGGGATTAATGTGACCCACTTCGCCATAGTTGTAGCATTTCACCACATTCCTTCTACAATTCGAAGTGGCATGTCCAGGAACCCCACAGTTAGCACACTTCTCCACCGATTTTCCACAGTCAAAGGACTTGTGGCCCATTACGCCACACTTGAAACATTTAATCGCACTAGAACCTCCTCCGGGCTTCCTATCAAAGTTTTCCCTATGCTTGCCTTTATCAATAGGCGTCATATAAGGTCCACTCCTCACCGGTTGCTTCCCTCTCTTCTCATTCAAACTCTTATAGTGAGTGGAACGAGCTTTACTATCTTCTTAAAAAATTCTACAGCATTCGGATAACCCACCGCTTACTTGATCTCAGGGCGCAAGCCATTCTCATACTTAATACATTTGGAAAATTCCGCCGTCACCGCATCATAGTGAGGATGAAACTTCACTAACTCTATGAACTTAGCCGTGTAGTCTATCACAGACATGTTGCCTTGTTTCAATTCCAGGAACTTCATCTCCTTCTTTCCCTTCACACTCTCAGGATAATACTTTCTCAAAAATTCGGTGCGAAAAAGATTCCAAGTGATTTCCTCATCGTCTACTTCAAGAACTTGTCTCATACCGACCCACCAGTCATCGACTTCCTCTCTCAGCATGTGAGTCCCAAGTCTCACCTTGTTGCCTTCAGCACAATTCATAACTCTAAAGATCCTCTCGATCTCCTTTAACCAAATCTGAGCACCGTCCGGATCAAATCTTCCCTTGAATACCGACAGTTGATTCTTTCTAAACTCATCGTTCGCATTCACATTCGGTGCGCCTTGCACCGCCCTAGCCATAGCCTCCAACGCCGCAGCCATAGCATTGTCATTACGACCAGCCATATTCTGAGGATTCCCAAAAAATAACAAGGTTAAACAACCGTTCAACCAACACAACAATAAGACAGACACAATTGACTCAACCAGGCTCTGATACCACTTAATGTAACACCCCCATTCTATACCCCCAAATAAACAATTAAATCATTTAGGCACTTGATAAAAGTTTCATCAGAGTTTAATTAATACATGATATAAACGAGGTGTATCACATTATCATGAAGTTAAACACCTAAACACCTGCTCAAATAAATATGCAACAATGGGCAATTCACAATTGAAGAACATAGTTCTAAAACCCACATCTCAACATTTAGAATAAAGCGGAAACAACTAAACATTGAATCAATACATTCATATAAACACATATACATCATTCAGTTAATTCATATGTACAAACATCCATCATCAGATACATACGCAGATCTATCACAAAAGAAATCAAAACAAATGTATCTCCAAAAAGATCCAAAGGCTTCCTAACTACCCAGATGTTACATATCAGAATCATCGACCAAAAATAATGAAGACCTGCTTCACAAAAAGGACCTCCAGCAATCCTACTCTGCAATGCCTCATAGAGCATCATAAAACAGCAGAAGGGTGAGAAACAATATCATAACAGTCAATACATATATTTATATATCTATATACATACATGGGATTTACACAATTCAAATTCTCACCACATCTCATCACGATGCATATTCACACAATCAAGCATATTCATCAATTCATGCGTCTATACATACTCATCATCTTCCACATAAACATCTAGAATTATGTTCAATTCACTTCATGCATCATATAAAGATGACCAATGCAACTCATAGAGACCGACTCACGACTATATGCAGATGCAAATGCGGTATCGACTCAATTCAGCAGATTCTCCAAGGAATCAAGTATTCAGCAGATTCTCCAAGGAATCAAATATTCATCAGATTCTCCGAGGAATCGAATATTCAGCAGATTCTCCAAGGAATCAAATACTCTGCAGATTCTCCGAGGAATCAAATGTTCAGCAGATTCTCCAAGGAATCAACATCGCTAGGATGTACATCATGATGCCTTTATGCAAAATGACTCACAACATTACTCTACATGCATACATATTCGCAAATATATCACTATGCATATTCATCTCATACAAGCACATACAATCTATGTACACTCACAATATACTTATACTCCATAATATATACATACTCTTCATTTCAACACATACCATTCCATATAAGGCATATACTTTCACAATCAAAATTCCACATTCTAGGATTCACGCCTTGCGGCTACCCACAACATAACGTACCACACGGCACACAAAAATATTCAATTCGATAAGGATTAAACATAACTGAACAAAGAAATTCGCATGGAAAGGAAAAACACAGAGAATAGGAAAATGCTGTCGCATTCGCCAACCTTCGCCTGGCGAAGCCTCTGGCAAACCTTCGCTACTTAGTTCGCCTGACGAACTCGCTAGCGAAGACCACTGGGAGTTATTTTGGAATTACTCGCTAGCACACTCGCCTGGCGAACCTTCGCCATTCTCATTCGCCTGGAGAACTTGCCAGCGAAGACAGGGTGGATGCTTCTGACTTAGTTCGCTGCTGCTCGCTGGGCTTCGCCTGGCGAAGCTTTGTTGCCGTTCGCCTGGCTTACCTGCAAACTCAGAACTTCCATGGCTGTCCAAAAGCCCAAACCTCACAAAACCAACCGATTCTAACACCAAACTACCCCAGTAAGTCCAACCCAATAACACCCGGTTATCCTACTCCATCCATTTCTCGATTCTAACCGGTTAAAACCACATTCTACAGATTAAATCCTAATATTGCCCTAAGATGGAAATGAGTAGAAACTCTTCTCAATCCAACATCAATCAATCAACAACATACATAATCAAACACATTAACAGTATAATAGAGTTTCACACCCTTACCCGGTCGATTGAAAGCTTGGATGTTGATCCTTGATGAAATTCTAGGTTTTCCTCTTCTTTCTCCTCTTTCTCTTCTCTCTTCTTTCTTTCCCTTGTTTTTCCACTAATGTTTCTATCTATCTCCTTTTCTCTCTTATCTCATGTTCTATTTTCTTTCCTCTCCATTTCTTTCCAAACACTTACCAATTAATTCTCACACAATAATCCACTTAATACTTAATACTAAATGTCTAAATCACCCTTTACTCTATTTTCCCCGAAAACTCTTCGAATCGGTAAAATAACACAATATTGAAATTAAACATATCAACACATAAATTCCACAATTAAAATACCAATTATCCAAATGAATTAAAAAGGACTCAATAAAAATGGGAAATTCAGAATTTGGGGCGTTACACAAGGTGTGATACCTTAAGCCTTTGTATGAATTTACTCACCATACCTACATTGTATGCTAGACCAGGCCATGTGTGACAAAGATATCTTAATGGTCCAATGAGTCTTCTATACTGAGTTGGATCGACCTTATCTTTGTATGGGTCCTTTGTTAGCTACAATCTTGTTTCAGCCGATGTCGAGGTTGCATTGCATTCTTCCATCTCAAATATTTTTAGTATCTCACTTGCAGGTCTTCTTTAGTGCATCATTAAGCCTATACTACTCTTGTAGAATTCGATTCCAAGAAAGTATGAGATATTTTCCAAGTCATAAATTCCAAACTCCTTGCTTAAATCATGTTTGAAATCTTCGATCTCCTTCTTGCAGTTACCTATTATCAACAGGTCATCGATATAGATACATAATATAAGCAGTTTACTCCTGCTTCTCTTGACATAAACACCATGTTCAGTTTTTCACTTTATACACTATTTCGCCCTTATAAAGTCATTTATCTTGTTATTCCAAGCTCTTGGAGTTTTCTTGAGTCCATACTGAAGGTGAGAAAACACAAGAAAGGGGGGGGGGGGGGGGGGGAAGAGGGTTGAATTAGGGTTTTCAAAAACAAAAGTTTTTTACCCACTCAATAAAAATCACCGCTAATGAACAATAAATTGAAATACATTTCGATTTTTATACTGGTTCACTTGAAAATATCAAAGTTAATCCAGTCCACCAACCAAGGTGATTTCGCCTTATACCCAAGGACTTAATCCACTATAATCAGCTGATTACAAATGCACTAGCAACCGCTGGTGACTAATAAACCACAAAGACACACAGTCTATGTCTTCTCAAGGTTTCTAACCTAATTGGTCCCTTAAGGAAATTCAAACAGCATTTTAATTACAACAGTTTGATTACAACTGTTGTGTTTACAAAAATTTCTTCTACACAAGAAGGTATAAACAAGTTAAAAGCATAATACACTTAAATAAAATTCTGCACAAATTTAGACAACGGTCTTGTAAAAATTTCTTCGTTATTTCGCTTGCTTGCTTGCTTACTTGCATGCTATAATTCTTCAAGTCTTCAAGTCTTTATATAGTAGTAAAAAAGATCGGTTGAAGGGTAGATCTGGTATTATTCATGAATGAGCTGACGACTTGAGTAACAGTTTGATACGGAGGGGACAAGAATCGTACTACATCAATTTCCTTACTCCACGAAATTTGCCTAATGGAAGGAATATTGTTTTGTACCATGTACTATTTTTACCATGTATAAACACGTTCTTATCTTCTATTCTTCAGTGGCTTTTGGATAAATCATTGTTTGAAGCATGAGTTAGAAGAGTTGATTTTACTTGAGTTCAAAAACTTCAATCGTCAATCAGAAGCTAGATCACATCAATATCTGACTTGAGATTCTTCAAAGTTTTTAGAGCCTTCAGCGTTTAATCTTCAAAAACTTGAGCAGTCTTCAGAAGTGAATTGATCAGAGTCACACGTCAAAAGCAAGAGCCAAGAGAACGTTACAGCAGCAACCTACAATTTTCTTAGAAGCTTCTCATCCGTGAGTTTGAGCAGGGGCGATTTAGATTAATATATTCAGAAACTTGTAACGTTTCATGTTCAAGAGTCAAAATCAAATTTGTTTGCTAAAGATACATAATAACAAATCGTTAGGATACCAAAATTGTTTCCACACAAATACTGACTTATTATCATCAAAACTTAGAGATACAGATGCATAACCAAATCTTATTCTAACAATCTCCCTCTTTTTGGTGATGACAAAACGCTGTATTTTGATGAACAATTTATGTCGGGTAGTCACCAAAATATATATCAGAAAGAAGCATAAAGCTCCCCCTGAGATGAGCAACTATAAAAAGATAATCAGAATGAAAGAACACTTCCCTGATTAACCTTTTTGTTGGAGTAGATAAACCTTCTATTCAAAAGAACTAGTTTATTTTTTTGAAGTTTCTTGAACTTGTGATTACTGTTGTTAAGCATTTTAACAAGGATTTAACACACATCAACACATATCAACTTCTGATGAGTTTTACTTAAGATCAGATAGATAAACTTGAATAATCTTTGAAGTCTTTTCTCACTCAAGATGATTCAGAACTTTAAGAAGCTAGCATATCTTCAGAGTTTGGGATTCATACGTTATATTCTGATTTTTCAGGTGTTTCTGATATATGGTAAGTTTTTCCTGAAAGAAAACAACTAACATGATATCTTTTTAAACAAGGGTTAGTGAAAACATTTGAAATGTTTGGGGTTTGATTTAAGAGAAATTAGGTGTATTAAAATCAATATTTTATCCCCCTTTTTGTCAGCAATCAAAAAGAAAATATGTAATAACATGCAATCAGATGAAACAAAAAGATAATATGTGGGTCAAAAGATTCTGAGACTTAGTGTATCATAAGCCACATCAATCATATCCAAACGAAAAGAAGTTCATTTAAGATTAACGAAGTTCAACCGAGTTATAAGGACATGATTAAACAAAAGACAAACAAGACACACAAAAAAGATGGTTAATAAAACATATAAACTGAGAGAACAAATTCTGATACACCAACAAGGACACCCACCCAACAAGCATCAAAAATCCCCCACCTTATCAACTCTTCCGCATATTTCTTCAATCACAATATTTTCTATTCTAAGCCTTTTGGCTAACCCAATGATTTCAGCCTTGAAGAACAGCTCAGACAAAATTCTTCCCTAAGGAATAAAAGACTTATGTTGAATTCTGGAAATTTCAACAGAATACTTTAGATGATTGAAGATAGTTTGAGGCAGGTTGACCCAAACTTTGTACATCAGAAAGTAGATAAAGAGTCTGTCATCATGAGACAAAACATATTTGGCCACTCCTCGAGGACGAGAGTTGCTTACCAGGAGTTTAAACCATATTTTAGCAGTGGGAATGAGCCCTTCAGGATTGTTGGATTCATATCTGGGAAGAGAATCACCATGAATGAGAATGAGTTTCTCAATAAAGGTGTAGTTCAGATGAAAATCTTCTACGGTGACTCCAGTTTGGACATAGTTGATGGCTTCAACAATGGAGGTAGGTGTAATGATGAAAGGAACTCCATAAATAGAAGCCCAGATAATGTTTTCATCTTCGCCAACCCTTGAATATTTCCAAAACTCCTTCACAAGGTTAGGATAGATGGGTCCGTGCAAGATTGCATAATAACCAGACCATCCTTGAATCTGCATGCTTCTAGTTATGTTCAAGCTCGAGTCTCCGAGTCTAGGAAAGTTAGGCCTTTTCTCAATGATTACTTCCAAGACTTCTTCATTTCCATAAAAAGTTTTGAGAGACATAATGACAAAAATAGAAAAAGGAAGATTTGAGAGACTGAGGAAGAGAAATGAGGAAGAACTTGATATATATATATATATATATATATATATATATATATATATATATATATATATATATATATATATATATATATATATATATATATATATATATATATATATATATATATATATATATATATATATATATATATATATATATATATATATATATATATATATATATATATAAATAAGTAATGGATCAACAATAAATGGCAATAAAGTTTAGATGAATTGAAACAAAAATTCATCATTTCCCAGACAAGTGACGTAGGACATAAGCAGGGTAAGAGACAAAAATGTCAAAGAATGGGAAATGAGTGTAGTTGTCTCTTATTAAAGAGAATATCCAAAAAGTCACATAATAAGTATATGTTATTCAAGTCTTGACATCAGTCAATAAATACGAATATATGTATACTTAAAGGTGGAAAAAGAAATCTGACATGGAATAAAGATTCAGAAGAGAAATACTTAGTCTCAAGAAATATTTAACTCACATAAGTTTGATGAATACACAGTTATAGGGGGGAGGTGTTAATATTTAACCTATTCTCAATAAGGTTACGAAACCCAATGCGTCAAATTATGATTACGCATGTTCATCAAATAGGACAGTTGTCACCACTATCGTTCACACGTTCTCAGATGAAAAAACAACAATTAATATTGTAACTATTCACAATCCAGAAGATAAATCAAAGGATTTCCTTCTGAAAAGAAACGTTCTAATTCATGAACCTCCCTCACTTAAGAAAGCTCATGTTTCAGAATCAAAACATAATTTAAAAATAAAATAAACAAATAAACAAGTAAATTCATCAGAATCTTATTTCAGAAGTTATGGTAACTTGACACATTGAAGTTTCATCAACTCATTCTGGACACAATTTTATAAATAAAATTTTCACAATGAATATGAATTTATCTTCAGCAAGGGGTTTGTGAAAATATCAGCCCACTAGTGGTCTGTATCTACACATTTTAAATGAAAAATTCCCTTCTGAACATAGTCACATAAAAAGTGATGTTTTATTTCAATATGTTTAGCCCTGGAATGCAGAATAGGATTCTTGGATAGACAAATATCAGAAGTATTATCGCAGAAGATAGGAATGTGACTCTAAAAAATCTTATAATCTTCTAATTGACTTTTCATCCAAAGAATATGTATGCTACATCCGGAAGCTGCAATATATTCAGCTTCAGCAGTTGATAAAGCAATCATGGACTGTCTTTTTCTGGATCATGAGATCAGATTATCTCCCAGAAATTGACAACTTCCAGAAGTACTTTTTCTTTCTATTCTGTCTCCAGCATAGTCAGCATCATAATAGCCTACCTGTTTGTACTCAAATGATTTTCTATAGAATAACCCAAGGTTAGAAGTACTTTTCAGATACTTAAAGATTCTCTTAACAGTTGTTAAGTGAGTTTCTCTAGGATCTGATTGGAAACGAGCACATAGGCACACACTGAAGAGGATGTTTGGTCTAGAAGAAGTCAAATAAAGGAGATATCCAATCATACCTCTGAATAGCTTATGCTCTACCTTACCACTTATCTCTTCTTTCTCCAGAATACATGTAGGATGCATTGGAGTTTTTGTTGGGCTTGCATTCTAACATGTTAGAATTCTTCAGAAGTTCCTTGGTATATTTGCTTTGATGAATATATGTCCCTTCAGTTCGTTGATCAATTTGAATTCCCATAAAGAACTTTAGTTCTCCCATCAAGCTCATTTCAAATTCAACATGCATTAACTTAGAAAATTCCTTGCACAAGGAAGTATTAGCATAACCAAATATAATATCATCAACGTAAATTAGCACAACCAGAATGTCATTTTTATAGGTATTGCAAAAGAGTGTTGTATCCACTTTTCCTCTGGTAAAGTTATTTTCCAAAATAAAGTTACTTAGCATTTCATACCAAGCTCTAGGAGCATGTTTCAGACCATATATCGATTTCTTAAGTTTGAAAACGAAATCTGGTTTTTATGAACTTTCAAAACTAGGAGGTTGGTGCACATACACTTCTTCAGAAATATACCTGTTTAAGAATGCACTCTTTACATCCATCTGATATAAAGTGATGTCATGATTTACAGCAAAAGAAACTAAGAGACTAATAGATTCTAACCTGGAAACTGGTGTAAATGTTTATGTATAGTCTCTTCCTTCTTACTAACTATAACCTTGTGCTACCACTCGTGCCTTGTTTCTTACGACCTCACCTTTTTCGCTGAGCTTGTTTCTGAATACCCATCTGGTTCCAACGACGTGGACACCTTTTGGTTTCTGAACAAGATGCCAAACATAATTTCTGGTGAATTAATTTAGTTCTTCTTCCATAACCAGAATCCATTCATTGTCTTAAAGAGCTTCATCTATAGAGGTTTCTTCGATGAGAGAGACCTGATGCGTCCGCAAGTGCACGGAAATATTGAAGTAATATAAAAGATTGTCGAACTCACAGAGACCAATGTCAATCTACCGTTATCTATCGCTACGGCGTAAAGCTAAGGCTAATGGAATTTGGAAAGTTAAGTGCGGATGAAATTAAATGCACAAGAAATAAAGATTTTTGGTTTAAAGAAATGCGGTAAAGGAATATCGGTATGTAATGCTTTAGCTATCGGGAATTCGGCAAGTTACTAGTGCCTTTTGTCTATTGCAAACACTTTTCAGGAGAACTTACTCGTTTAAAGACCTTCGCCTCACGATGGTTGTTGACTTGGGTTATAATAAGGGCCGAATGTACGCTTTCGCTGTCCCATTCGGGGTTAAAACTACTTTTTGTAAACAAATAGATTCTAATTTCTTTTAAAGCGCTTTCACTGTGTCTAAAATCAATGCCTAGTTTTTACTATCTGGTTCTAGCCTCAGTTGTCGCTTGTTGGTTCGTACCTTAATATGGTTTCCCACTGTCGTGGCAAAACCACCGTAAATAGCTTCTCACTGTCGTGACAAAGGTTTATTTAGAATTTTGATTAAAAACTACGGCCAGAAAGATTGTTTGTAAAAAGGGAAGGTGTCGGTTACTATCGAATCCTGTCCTACTAATTCGGTTACATACCAATAAAACTAATTTAGCTAGACATGATAATTAATGCAAACATAGATAAACAATGGCAACAAAATAATATAACATGCATACTGACAGAAATAAAATAATAATTCAATTAATAAAAACCTGTAAATCGTACTGATCTCGAATCCTTGAGTAGTCCTCCACAATGTCGGCAGGATTCTACTTTGGCGAGAATTAAAAGGTACAGGAACAAATAAAGCGATACAAATGAAATAAAAGGGAAAGAAATGGAAAATAATGCAGGAAAGTAAAATTGGCTTCAATGGGAATTTTGGCAGTACTTCGATACATCGAAGGTTTCCCCCTAAAACTGTGAATCTAAGGCCTATTTATAGGAGATAATTCACTCTTCAACTTCCAGAGATCATGGGTGAGTTATGGAGGGAGTGGGAGTAACTTCCAGTAATGGGCAGTGAGTGGAGAAAGTGTAGGAAGAAATTAGGTTGAGATTGATCGTGACTGCTTCTGATTTGAACGTACTGATATTTTGTCTGCGTGACGGTCGTCATGAAATGTGACGGTCGTCACACGCATGACGGTCGTAATGGACCTGTGACGACCGTCACATCAGAAAAATCCATTTTTTCTGTTTTTCTTCTCTCTTTTCCTTCCATTTCTTCTTCTTTTCTTTCTTTAATTCAAATTCTCCCCAATCTGCAAAACGAAGTAAATTAATCATATAATAGAACATAAATCAAGATAAATTAATAATAGTCACAAATAAATGCATGTAAATCAAGCCAAATAAACGATATGATTTCGCGTTATCAAACACCCCCACACTTAAACCATTGCTTGTCCTCAAGCAATCAACCAACACGTTAAAAAGAAATAAGCATAGTTCGAAACAAAAACATGATGAGACTCTAATCATACGTGGCTTCTAGGCTAATGTTAGATCGATAGGTACTAAATATCAATACCAAGGATACCGTAACGACACAATTTCAAAAACTCCCTACTTATGCAAACCAATCGGAATCATGCCATTATAACTCAACCTATATCTAATGCTCTCTTTCACCCTGTTTCATTATAGTGCAATCACATTAAGCCCGTTATCCATACACATTCATGGCAAGTAAACCTGTTAGTGACTATGATCTCGATGCTATTTCATTTTTTTTCTCTGCAAATATGCTTAAGCATCAATTGAACTTAAAGAGTTTGTACCGTTAGGCTAAGTGCTCGGGTGAGAAGCACCTAACTTAGAAGGAACATGTCTTTTTCTTCATAATTTATTTTCTTTCTTAATTTCTCATTTTACACTAGAGATCATACACTTATTTGCATCGGTTTCTTACTTAGTGTGTTTAGGATGGTGCTGACTGCTTAAATAAACTACTTAGGGATTACTACAAGAACCTGGAGCTTTGAGGTTTCAGCATAATGGGTACTCAAATTGATTTTGCATATTTAGGGGGTTAAGGGTGTCAGGGCGGTATCAATTTTATCAAAACTTTCCCACGTTTTTCTAACATAGCCTGGATAGTCTATATACTTTCAGAGAACCATGTCATGAATCGAAGCAAAAATTTGTTGGAGGTTAGAATTTTGAAATTTTGAAATTTTTGGGGTAATTGAATAACAAGCGAAAACCACGCATAAAGACTCGACAGCACATGCAAAGACTTTGACATAATGTTAAAAATAGATAAAAATTCCTAGAAGCATGAAATAAAATGTAAAACAATAGATAAAAATTCCTAGAAACATGAAATAAAATGTAAAACAATAGAGTTCCTCCCCCACACTTAAACCAAACATTGTCCTCAATGTTTTAGTAAAAGGTGGAAAAGGAAAGATAGAACCTGTATAAATGCTACTGCTCTTGCTATCCTTGTCTTTGTTGATCACTTCTACTTTGGCGGCGGGCATTTTGAGATACCTTTGTGTAATTCTCGAACCAGCTCATCATGTTGCTCGCGTCAAGAGGAAGTACTCATCATCAGTGTTCCCACCAGCAGCGACACTCGTAGGAATGTCCGTGGGCATAGCTCATCTTCTCAGATCGTCATCTAGAGAGTTTTCGCTTAGATATAGCTAAAGAGTAACAAGCGATACATTTCTTTATTTTCTAAAAATTTAAACAACCAAATTAAAATAGAGACTTTGTGGGTTGCCTCCCACGCAACACTTTGTTTAACGTCGATAGCTCGACGGCCAAGGAGTGCAAGTACTCATGGTGGTTCTTTCGATACTGGTTCCTCGATCAAACTTTAAATGATCTTCGGTTTCCATGGCCACTTATCAAGCCATCGCTCATATCCCTCACTTTTTCGTTTCTTTCTTCTGTAGGGTGGTTCCTTGTTTTGAATGCGTGGTGGTGGTTCTGGATCTATCCTGCGTATCAGCTTTTCAAATTTAGGCTTAGTTATTTCATCCACCACCTCAAAAGTTAATCTTACCCTTTTAACAGTAATATTGACCCTAGTTTCACGGTCCTCGAATTTTCTTTTCCTATGAGGGACCTTAGACAAAGGTGCATTGGTGTGGGTATTTTCCAGTACCTCCACATATGTTTTGGATTTGGAGTTTACCTTAATTTCCGCAGCCCTTTGTGGGAATGAAATAGGTGGGGTATAGGGAGGAGGGGCAACAATAGGTGCTTCCTTCTCTACCTCTTCGACAACCTCCCTTTTGGGTGGTGTCGGTGGATTTTTCTCAATAATTATGCTTGTCTCACCAAAACTCTCCTCAGACTCATCATCACTCTCCCTAGGATCTTCTATTTGTTCTTCATTACTAGTGGTTACAACATTCACATGGCTCTTAGGGAAGGGTCCTAGAGATGTTTGTGTAAGCAAAGAGGTTTGAGTCTCCAAAGCCTTGCTGTGAGTTGCGAGGGAATCGACTATAATGCTCATCTGCTTAAGGTCTTCATCAATTTGGAGATGTTGTTTTCTAAAATCTTCATTTTGGAGAGTTTGTGTCTCCACAAAGCGCTCCATCATAGATTCTATCCTAGAGTGAGTAAACGTCTCTTCGAATTCTTCTAGTAATAGTTCAAGGTTGGATGTATCGAAATCTTGCGTTTCCTCAAAACATTGGGAGTCGTCATCGTAGAGGGAATTTGGGTGAGAATGCGTCGTATTGAAATCTTCTAATAATATTTCGAGGTCCTATTTAAACGGATCTTGTGGTTCCTCGAAATATTGGGGGTGGTAGTTATAAGGGAAATATGGGTTATACATTATGATTTAGATAAGAGTGCCTTAGTCAATACTATGCAACAACGGAATCACAATATTGACTGTTGGTCCCCGGCAACGGCGCCAAAAACTTGATGCGTCCGCAAGTGCACGGAAATATCGAAGTAATATAAAAGATTGTCGAACCCACAGAGACCAATGTCAATCTACCGTTATCTATCGCTACGGCGTAAAGCTAAGGCTAATGGAATTTGGAAAGTTAAGTGCGGATGAAATTAAATGCACAAGAAATAAAGATTTTTGGTTTAAAGAAATGCGGTAAAGGAATATCGGTATGTAATGCTTTAGCTATCGGGAATTCGGCAGGTTACTGGTGCCTTTTGTCTATTGCAAACACTTTTCAGGAGAACTTACTCGTTTAAAGACCATCGCCTCATGATGGTTGTTGACTCGGGTCATAATTCTAAGGGCCGAATGTACGCTTTCGCTGTCCCATTCGGGGTTAAAACTACTTTTTGTAAACAAATAGATTCTAATTTCTTTTAAAGCGCTTTCGTTGTGTCTAAAATCAATGCCTAGTTTTTACTATCTAGTTCTAGCCTCAGCTGTCGCTTGTTGGTTCGTACCTTAATATAGTTTCCCACTGTCGTGGCAAAACCACCGTAAATAGCTTCTCACTGTCGTGACAAAGGTTTATTTAGAATTTTGATTAAAAACTACGGCCAGAAAGGTTGTTTGTAAAAAGGGAAGGTACCGGTTACTATCGAATCCTGTCCTACTAATTCGGTTACATACCGATAAAACTAATTTAGCTAGACATGATAATTAATGCAAACATAGATAAACAATGGCAGCAAAATAATATAACATGCATACTGACAGAAATAAAATAATAATTCAATTAATAAAAACCTGTAAATCGTACTGATCTCGAATTCTTGAGTAGTCCTCCACAATGTCGGCAGGATTCTACTTTGGCGAGAATTAAAAGGTACAGGAACAAATAAAGCGATACAAATGAAATAAAAGGAAAAGAAATGGAAAATAATGCAGGAAAGTAAAATTGGCTTCAATGGGAATTTTGGCAGTACTTCGATACATCGAAGGTTTCCCCCTAAAACTGTGAATCTAAGGCCTATTTATAGAAGATAATTCACTCTTCAGCTTCCAGAGATCATGGGTGAGTTATGGAGGGAGTGGGAGTAACTTCCAGTAGTGGGCAGTGAGTGGAGAAAGTGTAGGAAGAAATTAGGTTGAGATTGATCGTGGATGCTTCTGATTTGAACGTACTGATATTTTGTCTGCGTGACGGTCGTCATGAAATGTGACGGTCGTTACACGCATGACGGTCGTAATGGACCTGTGACGACCGTCACATCAGAAAAATCCATTTTTTCTGTTTTTCTTCTCTCTTTTCCTTCCATTTCTTCTTTTTTTTTTCTTTAATCCAAATTCTCCCCAATCTGCAAAACGAAGTAAATTAATCATATAATAGAACATAAATCAAGATAAATAATAATAGTCACAAATAAATGCATGTAAATCAAGCCAAATAAACGATATGATTTCGCGTTATCAAGACCAAGCCAAGAAGAGTTTCTTCAGAAGGTTTGAATGATGATCTGGTTCTGACTGATGAGTCTTTATCTCCTAGGATCAATTCTTCCGAATGAGAAGATCTTGATTTGCTTTTCTTCTGATGATATGGACTAATAACAACTTCTGATTGAGTTATTTCTGAGTCTTTAGTTTTAGCTTATGTGTCTTTATCTCCAGAGCATTTATCCTTAGGTTCTGAGAAGGTGATTTCTAAATCTACAAGTTTCTCAACTAGCTTAAACTTTTCAGGGTCAAGCTTATCATCGAATCTAATATGAATTGATTATTCAACAATTTGTGTTTCTGTGTTTTAGATTCTGTAGCCTTTTAAGCATTCAGAATATCCTAACAACAAACACTTTTGAGCCTTAGAATAAAATTTGCCAAGATTCTCCTTAGTGTTTATTATAAAACATGTATAACCAAAAGGATGAAAATAAGATATGTTAGTCTTTCTCCTGTCCTAGAACTCTACAACATGTTGTATTTACTGCCTCTGCCCAGAAATACTTAGCCATATCATTTTCTTGGATCATGGTACGAGCCATTTCTTGCAAACTCCTATTATTCCTTTCTATAACTCCATTTTGTTGTAGAGTTCTAGGACAGGAGAAATCATGGGAGATGTTCCTAAATATTCATTGCTGAGGAAGATGTTCCTAAAACTGCTTTTAGATGTCTTGGGGCTTTAGGCACCTATGAATGGGTAGTGATGCCTTTTGGTCTTAAAAATGCCGGTGCCACTTATCAAAGGGCGATGAATTCAATCTTCCATGATTTTATAGATACTTTCATGCAAATTTACATTGATGATATTGTTATAAAATCTATATCTGGGAAGAGTCATATTGACCATCTTCAACAGTTCTTGTTAAGGATGAGAAAATATGGTCTTAAAATGAATCCTCTTAAATGTACTTTTTGTGTGCAGGAAGGGGATTTTCTAGGCTTTGTGGTCCACAAAAAGGGGATCGAAATAAATCAAAATAAAACCAAAGCCATAATGGACACGAAAGCGCCATCAACAACAAAGGAGTTGTAGTCATTGCTGGGCAAGATCAACTTCCTAAGAAGGTTTATATCCAACCTAAGTGGAAAAACACAAGCTTTTTCACCATTACTTCATTTCAACAAAGACGGTTTTGAGTGGGGGCAATTACAATAGGAAGCCTTCGACAAGATCAAGGAGTACCTAAGCCACCCTCCAATTCTGTCACCACCTTGTTGAAATAAAAGTATGAGATTATATATAGTTGCATCAGATAAAACTTTAGGGAGCATGTTGGCTCAAGAGGATGAAAATGGAGTCGAAAGAGCCATTTATCATCTTAGTAGAGTTTTAAATGATGCAGAAACTAGGTATAGCATGATTGAAAAATTATGTTTATGCTTGTATTTCTCTTGTACTAAATTAAAGCAATATATAAGGCATGTTAATGTGTATGTTTCGTCTCATTTTGATGTTATAAAACATATGTTATCTAAACCTATTTTACATAGTCGAATTGGCAAATGGGCATTAGCATTAACATAATATTCTTTAACATATCTACCTTTAAAGGCTGTGAAAGGGCAAAGAGTGGCAGACTTTATAGTTGACCATTCTATAAATGAAAATGATTTAAATTATATTGAACTGAGATCCTAGAAGTTATACTTTGATGGATCAAGCAACAAAAATGGAACAGGAGTGGGTATATTCATTATTTCTCCTGAACAAATTCTAACAAAATTTAAATACAGGTTCGAAGGGCCTTGCTCTAACAATGAGGCTGAATATGAAGCATTGATTGTTGGCCTTGAAATTTTGTTAGAATTGGGGGCAACTAGAGTCGAAATAATGAGAGACTTAGAGTTGGTTGTAAAACAAATCATAAAGGAATATAAATGTGTTAAAGAAAATCTCATTATGTACTTTGTGATAGCAAATAGGCTATTAAAGAAATTTGAAGTAGTGGTCATCCAACATATACCCAAAATAGGAAATCAAGTTGCTAATGACTTAACCCAGATTGCCTTTGGATACAAAGTGTCGAAAGAAAACCTTCAGGAAGTAATCGAAGCAAGAGGGAAAGTGGTGGCTGTTGGATTGTACCCATCAGATTTAGAAACAACTAAGCTTGGGTGCATGGATGGCGAAAATTTTGAAATATTTACTGTAGATGGTCTAACAGATAGAGACTAGAGAAAGCCTATAGTCGAATTCAATAGAATGAAAAGTCAGGTATCAGGCCTTAAGTTATATACTTATGGGTAATGAATTATTTAAGAAGACCCCTGAGGGAGTCTTATTGAAATGCCTTAGTGAAACAGAGGCATATTTGGCGCTTTCGACAATCCATAGTGGGGCATGTGGAGCACACCAAGTTGGCCATCAAATGAAATGGTTGTTGATTCGACAAGGCATGTATTGGCCTACTATGCTGAAAGATTGCATATAGTTCGCTAAGGGTTGCCAAGAGTGTCATATTCATGCTGGCATACAACATATCCCTGTAAGTGAATTACACTCCATATTGAAACCATGACCTTTCAGAGGATGGGCTTTGGATATAGTGGGAGAGATTCGACCAGCATCTTCAAAGAACCAAAGATATATTTTGGTGGGTATTGACTATTTCACCAAATGGATTGAAGCAATACCATTGGCAAATGTAGGTCAGGAAGATGTTATTGAATTTATCCAAAATCACATTATTTACAGATTTAGCATTCCATAAACAATTACCACAGATCAAGGATCGGTGTTTACTGGTCGAAAGATGCAGGAGTTTGCTAAAGAAATAGGCTTCAAACTTTTAACTTCTATGCCTTATTATGCTTAGGCGAATGGGCAAGTCGAAGCTGCCAACAAGGTGGTGATTAGACTGATTAAGAGGCATGTGGGAAAGAAGCCTAGAAATTGGCATAAGACATTAGACCAAGTCCTTTGGGTATGTCGAACTTCTCCTAAGGAGGCTACTAATACTACTCCATTTCGACTTACCTTTGGTCATGATGCAGTATTTCCTGTTGAGATATGTTTGCAATCTGTAAGAATTCAAAGACATCATGAGATCCCTTCTGAATCTTATTGGGCAATGATGATGAACGAATTAATGGATTTGGATGAAGAAAGGCTTAGAGCCTTAGAGTTGTTAAGGAGACAAAAGAAAAGGGTCAAATAATCCTACAACAAAAAGGTTAAGTTTAAATCCTTTTTATGTGGGGATTTAGTCTGGAAAGTGATTTTGCCTATGGATCAAAAACACAGAACCTTAGGCAAATGGTCTCCTAAATGGGAAGGTCCATTTCAAGTCATACAAGTATTCTCCAATGGGGCCTATGAGGTTGAAAAATTAGATAAAGATAAAAGAATATTGAAAGTAAATGGCAAATATTTGAAAAAATATAAGCCTATCTTGCATGAGGTTCATATCAAAGCATAAGTTTTATTTAAAGGCATGAAATCCAAAATAGGCCAAATAAGGCTAACATGGCATACAAAGTAAAGGAGAATCAACACAACAATCTATAAATCAAGCAAAGATTATTCATAATCTCTCCAATCAATAGAATTGAGGAAATCCATGTAATCTGCATCAACTTCATCATCAGAGTCGTTGGTGTTGGAACGCCCTTTCTTAGGGATTTTCATCTTGGTTTCGCTCTTCTTTGCACGAGAAGTTACTCCAATAGAGGCTTCAGGTTTCTTTGTTTCCTCAGCCTTTTTTGTGACATCAGGCTTCTTTGGCTCTACAGCTTGTGCCTTGATTGTTGATTTTTCTGAAGGGCTACTCATGCCTGCTTCTGTGGATGCAAGACAAGGTTATGGAGAAAGAGATTTTATAGAGATGAAGCTTGGTTTGGATTGGCCAGTCAAACGGTGGAGGCACATGGATTGGTCTTGGGAGTATGCCTAAAGGCTACGCTATAAATATTATTTTAAAGCTAGAAGCTTATGTCGTTGGAGCATTAAGTAAAGCTAAAAATTTTATGTTTTCCAGAAAAGAGGAAGAATGCCTTAATTGCAAAGTTGACTCAAATTTGAGGCCATAGGTAAAACACATCATAATATGCGCCATAAAATTGTGGGTCGAACAAATTAATGGTAAAGTGCAAATGATTAATTAAATGCTAGAGGCATGAGATTGTCATTACATAAAGGCCTTAAAAAAGGCTAAGAAACAAAGGATAGTCAAACAACATTACAAACAAAGGTCAGGGGGACATTAGAAAGGAAGTTTCGACTTCAATTGAGAAAAGGTCTCCATATGATGCTTGAGGCGAGCCTCACACAAAAATTCGTCAAGCCTAGCTGCTACAAGCTCTCTTTCGAATCTCTGAGCTGCATCAATAAGGTCTATGGCACTCTTTAGCTCTTGGACCATCTCAGTGTCGTCAAAATTTTGTAACTCAAGGTTGCATTTTTCAGCGTTGGAAATTTTGGTTTGTAGCTTCTTGAGTTGTTGCTTCCAGGCCTCAATGTCCTTTTGGTTAGAGCCTATGTCTTCTTGTCTTTGCTTTTGAGCAACCTCCAGATTTTCAACTCTGACCTCTGATTCTTGGGCACCATACCAAGCTGCACTCTCATGAGCTGTTGTAGCTTCGATGGTCTTCTGGATAGATGGGATCAGTTTTGTCTCTGCATATATTTCGTTCACCACAGCAGTCAAGTCAATCAGAAAACCATAAATTTCTGGATTAAGAGTTGTAAGATCAAGTTTCTGAAGGTTGTCCTTCAGAAAGAGACGTGCAGTTGGGTCTAAGGCCAAGATTTTGTAGATGTCTCCCTTGAAGAATTTCTTTTTGATGGTCTAGAGAATTGGGCTGACAAATTCATCTGACGCTGGATGACCAGAAGGAGTCGAAGAACCAGAAGAAGAATCATACTTCTGCCCAAGGATCAGTTTGGTATATTCCTGAGGGTTCGACCACTTGAGTGTCGCCAGTGTATCTTCAGGATTTAGAATGGGAGCTTAAGTTTTCTCAACCACAGGAAAAGAAGTTTGGTGAAGTTCAGGCCCTTCCTGGTTTTCTTCTTCTTCTTCTTCCTCTTCTTCTTCTTCCTCAATATCAATTGCCTCACCTCCGTCATTGGTTGGTTGATTGTTATATTAGTCATTAGCTGGCTCAGGGTGGAATTCACTTGTTTCCTTGTGAACAGCTTGACCAAGATTGTCATTATGTGGTTGGTCTTTAGGACCACCTGCCTTTTCAACAACCAATTCTTCAGTGACCATGGCTTCAGCTTGATTGAGAGGTGGTGGACTTGAAGCTTCATCATCCCCAGGATTGGTACCATTAGCCTGAGCATGTTAGGTGGTGGTTTGAACAGGGGGAGGTATGTTTTATGTGGCAGGAGGAATAGGTTGATTAACCTCACTCAAACCAGAGCCAATATCAGAAGGGGGATGGTAAGTTGACTCACCTTGGCTATTGAGGAGCGTGGTGGCGAAACTGCCTGAAGCTGGTTGAAGGTTAGGGATAACTGTATCATCCTAACAACACAAGTGAAGAAATGAGATTAAGAAATTTGGGTGAAAGATGTAACTGTAATGACCATATGGTGTGCATACCTGAGCAAGTGCAGCATCAGGACTTGAGTTGCCACTTTCATGGTCGCTAGAAGTTGTTTTCGAGACCACCCTAGAGGGTTATTTTTCAACAACACTTGTGGTGGGTGTCTTTTCAAGAATTTTGGCCACCTTCGAGGGAGGTGGGCCAGCAGGTCCAGATGCTTTCATTGGTTTTCTTCTCTTTTTGGTGAGAATCTCCTCAAGAGATTCATCTGAATCTGAGGCAACGACAATTGGAGCCTCCTTTTTGCCTTTCTTGGAAGGTGTAGGAGGTTTTCGACCAGTCTAAACAGAGAAAAAGGCAGTACAGATGTGAGAAAAGAGTCACATGATGAGAACATAGGCAAGGGATGTGAAATATACCTGTTTGCCTTCTGGTTCCTTGCCACTTTGTGAAGCAGCAACTCTGGTTGAGGGGGTTTTCCTAGGCACAGCTGGAAGACAAAAAATTATTACAAGTTAATAATTAAATGGTTGGTTACAAAACCATAAATTGTGGGCTTCAAACCTTCATATATTTCAGATTCGACACGAATGGTTCGACTAATATCATCTGGTCGATAGACAGTTTCAAAGTATTTTTGGAAAGCTTGGATTTCTTGGATGTGAGTGAACTTACTCTTCTTTGTCTTGTCCTGCACATCAAGAAAAGCTTGGTCAAGCAGTGAAGAAAAGGTAGCCACATCAAGAAAATGTTCATTATAGTGCTTTGACCACTAGTGGTGGAATGCGGGAGTGCATAAGAAAGAAGGCTCAAAAAACACAGGAGAAAAGACTCCTTTCTTGTCACTCTAGCCATCGAATGTGATGGTATCCAGGTCGAAGAGTGTTGGCGTGACCATTCCACACGAAAAATGAAAGGTATAATGAGTATTGTCCCAAAAGTACAGAGACGCTACCAACAAGTTCAAGCAGTATGGGATGTTGGTCTTCGACAGCATAAGGAGATCATCGATACCTATAGATTTCCAATGTTTAGCCTTAACTTTTTCCAACTTCTCCATCCAAAGGTCAAAGTCCTCTAGGGGATTGATAGCTCTGACCAGCCTAGTACCATCAGTGAGATAACTAAGGTTGAGCTTAGGTAAAGGGAGGTCTTCAGAAGTAGTTGTAGTGATTCCAGGGAAACTTTTTTGCCCTAACGGCCTTGATTTCCGGTATGAAGGAAGAAACTCACTCAGTTTTTCATCAGAAATTCCAACATTAGCCAGAGGACCAGATAATGCATATGGTTTATCAGAGACAATCAAAGGAATCGTTACCTGATATTTATAGATACTTCGTGCTGCTTCAGTGGTGGGTTCTGGCAGGCAGTGGCGATTATCCACTAGTTGAGGGCCAAGAACGTTTGCGAATGATGGAATAGACTGCTTGAATTAAATGACTTTATCCTTTTGGGTTTTTTTCTCGGGAAGATTTGCTTGAGAGGATGCCATTGTTAAAAGAAATGAAAGGAAATGGTGCTTTCTAGGTTTCGTGAAGAAAACTGAAGAAGGAGAGACAAGGTGCTTAAGATTCTGAGAGTGTGAAAAGTTCACAAAATGGTGAAGAAGAGTATTTATAGGCGTTTGGGAATCCTAAAGGCCTTGAATCCACCATCGAAGCTGATCAGGTAGTGGGACGCGTGTCTTTCTCTCAAGAAATGATGAGTGTTAGCAGTTATGGTCAGACTGTAAAACATATGTTTTCAAGAAAAAGTGATGATGAATACGACTGAAAAGACGTTTAAGGATTTTTCATGATGGCGTAACGTCATAAGCGTGGGTTAAAGAAATTGAACAGTTTAGCCACTAAATGAGTTGTGGGTTGTTCAGTTAAGGCCATGCAATTTCATAGGCATATGCGCCAAATATGGATATAAAAAATGACCTTCCTACCG
Source organism: Lathyrus sativus (assembly GCA_963859935.3). NCBI lineage: Eukaryota > Viridiplantae > Streptophyta > Magnoliopsida > Fabales > Fabaceae > Lathyrus > Lathyrus sativus. The sequence goes on from OZ012739.1 coordinate 535,668,108, forward strand.
ATGTTGGCGAAAGGGAATTTCTTGGGGGCAATTTGTTGGCTCTCATTTTCGACGCCAGCAAAATCAGAGTCATCTCAAGTCAAACAAATTATGGTTAAGCATAAGAAGGCTTCGACCCAGTTTTGGTGAAGCCTAAGTCGAAGAGAGATTATGAAAACTTCTGGAAAAATTGCTAAGTGTTGGGAAGACCTTCGACCATGAGAATGCTGAAAGAAGCGCGTTGCAGTTACCACTAAAGGCTGGAGGGAAATTCCTAATATTTGAATTTCAAAAGAGCAGTTGGCGAACGAGGGAACGGTTGAAGTCAAGGAAAGCGCCAAAAGACAAATTTTGAAGCAACATCCGTCACTTAGTAGTTATTTTCTAGTATTATAAATAGGGGTTATTTCCATAGAATAAGGGTGTTCATTTGTCCTGTACAAGTTACTCCAAATTACTTAAAGTACCCGCGTGTAGAGAAACGAGTTAGAGAGAATGTACGTAATGCAACACCATTTCCTTTCATCAATGCAATTTATTTAACCTTTATCATTTTATCTTGCATGTTCTCCTTTAAACTTTATCTTTCATGTTTAAATGCCTTTCATGTTCTTCCTTGAAACTTTATTTCTCATCTTTATTTTAACTTGCTATTTAACCTTTTGCACCTTATTTTAACTTGCTATTTAAAAGTCTTTTTAATTGCTTTCGACGCCATTTACTTTCTTGCACTTTTATCAACTCAATTTCACCCAAAGTTGATAGATCAAAGGTTGTTTACCAAATCTCACAGTAAACAGACCCACAGACGTTGAACCATTTAGGTTTAAAATTTACAAAATTTTATGTAAAAGTTTGTGCCTGCAAGAGTCCGTAAAAAATGGGGCGGAATGGAACAAGCACATTAAAGGATGCAGGCTTAAAACTTTGACCTACCCCATAAAAAATACAGACAAAACAGACATGTTCGACACACCGGATCCATTTTACCATTTTTAATTTCGACCCAAAAAAGACAGCTATGTTTGAATCCTAAATTTGAAATAAAAGATTGAAGTCTCTCTCTACAACCCCAAAATCTCCATGTTTTTAGAGTTCAAAATTAGTACTTCAATAATGATAGGTGAAACTATAAAAACAGAATAGTCTATTTAAATTTTAATACATTATTAATTACTTTCTATTAATTATAAGACTCCTACAAATTTAAAAGATATTAAAAAAATAATTATTAATATTAACTTCACAAAATGTATGGTTTAGTTTTATACAATTCCTTTTACAATAATATAGTAGAAAAAGAAAAAAAAAATTATGTTTTTTAACTATAAGTTTAAAGAATATTTTTTTTGTAAAGAAATCATTTAACACTCGTGAATGTTCAAAGACAATATTATACTAAATAAAAACAAAAATTAAAAGTTAATTTTATAATTTAGAACATAAAGAGTATTTTTTAAATTTATTTTTTAATTAATGTATCAAGTGTCAGTTAAAATTTTGACATTGAATGAATAGATATTAAACATCATATAATTGAGAAAGTGTGTATATATCAATATTTTGAGTTAAAAATAGTGGTTTAAATTTAATGTGATAAATCCCTAACACTGTATTACTTTATTACTTTGTATTTAACACAATAGTGAATCCACTAATACTATATAAATATAATTTAATAAAAATATTATTTATTTTCTAAATTTATATAAAATAATAATTTTTATTTTGTTTTTACCATCGATATTCGGTTTATTAAACCTACTAATTTGATTCGATGGTCAATTCTGAAATGAAGTGTTTTTAACTTTATGTTAATCACAGTTATAAAAATTCAAATGGTAATTTTTCAGTAAGTCTAATGTGAATCACCACTCTACCATCAAATAACGATTAGTTATAAAATAGTGATTTTGAAATAGAAGAGTGGCAAATTTAGGAATGTATTTATGTTGAGTGGGAAAGTAGGTTCCTAGAAATAAAGGGGGTGTTTGAGGAATTACCAAATGTCTTCTTTTCATTTTCATTTAGGTCTTCTCCCTCTATCTTTTGAGGCATCCATAATCCATTCAATCTAAAACCGTGGTCCATATACACTTTTTATTGCTTGCAAAATTCATAGTACAAGATTTTCAAACGAACTATCCCCATGTTTCTCCCAAAGATTCAAAAAACATGATTACCGTGTGACCATTTTTCTTGGTTAATTAGTTTCCGTGCCCTTGTATGAGCAACAATTCCACACGTTTCCTTCTTTTGGTTTGCTTTTCTGTTTTTTTTGTGATTGCATTGGGTTTCTCTCTTGCACACACAAGCTCTTTTCAGTGCATTGGGTAGTTAGAGAAAAACAGAGGAGATTGTGGTGGGACAAACTAGATCAGTAAAACAACACAAATGGAGAGGGCGGTTAAAAGCTTTTTGCTTTTGTGCTATACCACCTTATCTTTTACTTGTATTTTTCCACTTTTGTATGTTTTGCTATATTATTTTAAGTAGTGTTCAAATCTAAATTGATATAAATAAAAATTGTAAACTGATTAAAAAGGAATTGAAAATTGTAAAAAAAAATAAATTTTATTAAATGTGTTTGGATGTTATTTTTTTAAAACTACTCTAATTAGACCCGATTTTTGACTAATTTTTCAAAATGATTCAAACCAAACTTAATCATACTTTTATATTTATTTATTTGTTATTAGTATGATATATTGAGTTACTTTATTATTTAATGATACTTATTTTTTAAATACTATTTTTTAGTTTGATTAAATATATTTATTTGTTTCAATCATGATCGATTTTTCTTATTTTGTAATATTAACTTTAATATATTATTTGTTGTATATTATATCAAACATCTTATTTATTAATATTTTTATAATATTAATAAAAAAATATAATTTAAAATTAGGATATCTATAATCTTATTCAAATTAATCCGCATTAAAGTGGATTGGATCAAATCGAATTTTTTTTAACATATATCATTCAAAATCAAATTGAACCACGAGTAAATCTATTTTGATTAGATGATTTTTTTTGTCTCAAAATCGATTCAAACCGCAGCACAAAGTATTAGGAGGAAGTCTTTACATTAGTTGAGAGTTAGCTATCTAACTAAGTGAGATTACTAGTACTACGAGTAATATCACTCTCTTTGTATATAAGCACTCACATGTATAATAATAATAATAATAATAATAATAATAATAATAATAATAATAATAATAATAATAATAATAATAATAATAATAATAATAATAATAATAATAATAATAATAATATATTTTCCTTACATAACAAGTGTTAACAAGAGCCCCGTTCACGGGTCCAGGTGAGTTTCCTTCGATCATCAAACGCAGTTTCTTGATTAAAGGCATGAAAAATTGTTAATTCATTTATCTTCTTCTTCCTCGTGTCTCATCATTCAAGTTCTTTCCATGACAAATTACATAAAGTTCTTGACTCATGTAGTGCTCAAATTTGATGGTTTTTATGATCGTTGGGTCATTATCATGAAAAATCTTCTACGATCCAAAGAGTATTGGGAACTGGTCGAGCAAGGCGTAATTGCAGAAGAAAACATGCTCAAAGGTCTCAAGTCCAAGAACTACTTATTTCAAGAAATTGATCGGATAATTCTTTAAACAATCTTGGTTCTTGACACATCAAAAGATATTTAGGATTACATGCACAAGAAGTATCAAGGTTCTACAAAGGTAAAGAAGGCTCAATTGCAGGCCTTGCACCGTGAATGTGAAGTGACCATCAATAACAATTCTTCTTCTTCTTCGTGTGTTGCAAGTATTGCATCATTTTTTCAATTATTTCTCTTATTTTCAAGATAATCGCTAGGATAATGACCATGTTTCTGACAATTAAAACACCAAATATGACTCTTATCAGGTTTCCTTCCCCCCACCTATTCCTTTACCTGCAACATCACCTATGTGATTGCTTTGGTTTGTGGATTGTTTATGGTTCAAATGATTTCCTTCTTGTTAGTAACTCCTAACATTTAAATTATTGTAAATTTCTCTACCTTTGTTGTCGTTCCATCTTCCTTTGCCTTTCTTTTCTTTTGTTGATTGTTCCTATAGAGCTACATCACCTTTCATTTTACTTGCAGATATTTCAACAATTCTTTGTTTATGAGATTTAAGCATCCATTGAAGCTCTTCTTTTGTCATGCTTGACAAATCCTTCGATTCTTCTATGGCTACAACCGTATGATCGAATTTTGGAAGCATTGACCTCAAAATATTTGCAACTATCATTATTAGTTTCAACATTTCTCCATACATCTTGATTTGATTCACCAATCTTGTTACCTTAGTGAAGAAATCAGACACACTTCACTTTCTTCCATCAGAAGCAACTCATACGTTTTTTTGTAAGTTTGTAACCTCGCTTATTTCACCTTCTCAACACCTCCAAAATATTTCTTAGGATGTCCCATGCTTCCTTCGATGAGTCTACATCTCAAACTTTCTCAAAGTTGTCTGGATCAATGCATTTATGGATTATAAAGAGAGCTTTATAATCTTTCTTCTCCAAATCTTTATGTGCAACCTTTTGTTCATTCGTGGCATTGTCTCCAATTGGTGTTACTTCATTTTTCACAAGATCCCAAACATTGATAGAAGAATACAACCTTCATCTGCTTACACCAATTATCATAATTCTTTTCAGTTAAGATGAGAAGATTTACTAGAAAATTCATGTTCGGATGAGAAATCATTGCTCTATGCTTCCTAAGAATCACAGTCAGCGCTCAAGATACCAAATGTTAGAACTAATCTTGATAGAACCTTATTCAATCACTTTCTTGATTGATCCAAGATTCTCGTTCTTCACTCTACACTTGAGTGATTCAGTCACACCTTGGTTACAAGATGATTCCTTCGTACAAAGATTTGAAGAGAGGAGATAATTTTAGAGAAAAAAGAAGAGAGAAAATTTAGGGTTTATGAAGAAGAGAGGAGAAAAGTATTAAAATTGAGTTCAACATATTTATAAATGTATGGTGATTCCTTATTTATAATGAGATTGCTTATACATCATACAATCTCAAAAGTACTAACTAACTTCAACAAGTTGTTATTCAACTTTGTCAAATAGATGCTACTTTGACTACGACTATCTATATTCGACCTTCCATCGAATACATGAATATTCAACTATTACAAACTATGTTCGAATATGCCTATACCGAATACATTCGAATTTGACTCTGTAAAATCCTGCATCTTAAAAACATGATTCACATAAAGAATAATATATTAAACATAGATGAGATCGAAACAAGGTAGGGGAGGTTGCAACGGCAGAAATCTTGACAGTGGTTTGCCAGAGCTTCGTCGGAAGCGGCTTGGCATTGAGTGGTGGTGTGTGATGTGCAAGTTGCGGTGACGTGGTAGCCTGAAAAAAGAAGGACACGACAACCTTGTTTCTTACTCTTTTCCTTTCCGTTTTTATGATATTGTGTTATTGATAGATATTGTGTTTTGTTAAAGGTTATGGTGTTATTGTTGAATGTGGTGTTTCTGTAAAATGGCGGTAATGATGGTTGTTGTGAGAAGAAGAAAAGTTGATGTTGTTGGAAATGGTGTTTATACGAAATGGTGGTGACGATGGTTTTTCTATGATGAAGGAAAATTGATGTTGTTGGAGATGGTGTTTATGTAAAATGGTGATGGTGATGGTTGTGTTAAAAATAAGGATTGATGAAGGCGATGGTATGAAGAAATGAAATATATATATATATATATATATATATATATATATATATATATATATATATATATATATATATATATATATATATATATATATATATATATATATATAAGATGTATCCTATGAGAATGACATTTTTATGTGAGAACATGAGAATGAATCTGAACCATTAGATTTTAAAATAAATGGTGGAGATTATGTGTGATTTTTTTCTCTATCCTCCATTATTAAAATAAATGATGGAGGAGAGAGAAGAAAAAAAACTGACACATAATCTCCACCATTTATTTTAAAATCTAATGGTTTATATTCATTCTCATGTTCTCACATAAAAATAGCATTTTCATATGATACGTCATCTCTCTCTCTCTCTCTCTCTCTCTCTCTCTCTATATATATATATATATATATATATATATATATATATATATATATATATATATATATATATATATATATATATATATATATATATATATATATATATATATATATATATATATATATATATATATATATATATATATATATATATATATATATATATATATATATATATATAGTCATACCCTAATTTTTACCCCTAAGATTCCACCTATCATATCATTTGCATTTCAACCAAGATCACAAGCATGACATCCTCCTAAACTTCACCTCTTTGGGTTTTTCTTTGTGGAAGATCACCAAACACCTTTGTGTTTCTTTTTCCCTCTATTGTTTGCTTACATTTTAACTTTGCTAACCTTATTCAAAATACAAAAAATATGTGTTGTTATCTTTTCTTATTGTACAAGGTAGGGACTTGCTATCAAAGGATCAAGCTTGGTTTATAAATTAGGGTTTTGGTTCCCAAGGTCAACAAGTTGTCCACAAGAGCTTTCACTTTAAATTATGACGTGTAATCTTAGGTCACATTCATGTCAAGCTTCATTCCACATCATTTGATCAAGAGAAGTTCAAGTTGATGCGTGATTTCAAATTTAATTTAAGTATGGTTCATGTGTTTATTTCCATGCCATTTCCATCCAATTCTCAAGAAATTATCAATATTATTCAAGGGACAATCAAGCTTCCTTTATTTTGTATTCAAGTGTTCATCATTGGGCCTTTGGTTGCAAAAAATAACAAGAAATATTAAGCTTGCACATGTTTGGTTGATCTAAAATCAAATATGGCATGTTACTTGGTCCAAACACAATAAATCTCTCATTTCTCAACATTTTTGGAATTTACTTTGAGCCAAATGTCACATTTGAACTCCTCTACAACTTTTCTTCAAGGGTCAAACATCAATTTTACTTCTAAGTCCATCAATTTTGGATTTTTCCAAGATTCCCATGTGTGCACAAAAGTAGGTCCAAGACCTGGTCGACCTAATGTCTGACCCGGAATTTTAGGTCATGACCTGAACTTGTCACCATTGCCATTTTCAGCTCAAACATCCTTTTTATATGAGTGGATTTCATTTGGCCTAAGCTCCAACATGGTGCCATGGACTCTGCATTTCATGCATGACCTGAAATCATCCAAATTTTCTCTTGGGACCACCAATACATGTGAAAAGTTATTTTTCCTTGCAAAATGCATAGAGTAGAGTACAAAATGACTAGGTTTCATACCAAACTCATACATTTCACCCTCACTCTCACACGGATTTCCAAGACGAAAATTCTAACTTGATTCACACATTCTAGGTCTGATTTCACACGTACAAGCTACTCATCACTTTTCCTCTAAATAGAGGTCTCATTTGCCTTCATTTCCAAGCTTTGAGAGCCAAAGAAACTCTGAACCATTTGAGCCTAATACCTCACAAAAACCAGTTAACCATTTCATTGATTCAAGCTTTTTTAGCTTAATTTCTTTGCCCATAATCATTCATTGGCATCATTTGAAGCTAACTGAAGCATTATTGATTGCATACTGACATGTCTGCCGGATAATTACAATAAGTATACAGTTGATCGTGTAGTTTTAAAAGATTGTCGAACCCACAGAGACTATATAATCAAACTAATGTTATCTATTGTTGTAGTGCAAAACTAAGGCTTAAGGTAAAATGGATACGAACGGAAATAAAACGTTAATTACTAAAGGTTTGAAAATAATGATAAAACGAGCCCGAAATATGGATTTTGTGTTCCTAAGGGACTTGTAGAGTTTGGGTGCTAAATAAGATTAAATCTAGTTCCGTAGAAAATATTGATCTAAAGACTCCATCTAACACTCTCGCGCTATTGACTAGAACTACACTTCCTAACCACAGAATTTTGCTCTCGCTCTCCCGTTTCAATTAAAAAGCATATTTTTAAAATCAATAAGATCCTAAATGATGCTTGAAGCACTCTCGCTGTTTTTAGGATCATTGCCTAGTTTCCATTGTCCGGTTCATTCTTCACACTCTCGTGTTATTGGCCTAAACCTTTGTTTTTTTTCACTCTCGTGTCAAAACAATAAATCATACAATTGAAAACTACAACCAAAACAACATATAATCATAAATCTGCACCTATAATTTTCTACTGAGTCTCATCGGTAACAACGGTCCTCATACGCCGAACTCAAGTAAAAATTAGCAAGACATGACTTTAACTAAAACTAACATGATCTGAGAAATTAAACTTAAAACTAACACGTCGTACAATACTAAAAAGAAATAACAAGCGCAAGTAAATAAACGGTTAAGAACTAAAACTTGTATTGAAAGGAAAATTCTGGCAGGCTTTGTTTGCAATCCAAGAGGTATTATACAAAAATAAAAGGAAAAACAATTGTGACAATCCCTCGATGTGAGTTATTGTCACTTTTACATGTAAATTTTTGCTTAATTCTAAACTCAATTCGACAGTGCTTCCGCACGACTTGGATGGTCAGAAACACCCTTCTAGATCCTATTTATAGAGCAATATGGCCTTGTAACTTCCTTTGGTTCGTGCATGCTGATTGAGGGAAAAGGAGTTGGAAAAACTACTGGAAAATTACCCACTTTCACAAAACTGTTGTCTGCAGCATAATGGTGAACCCCTTTACCTTGATACTTAAATGACATGGCTGGCAAGGGCAATGGCAAACGCCATATGCTCACAGAAAATGCCATATCAGTAAAATGGCAGAAAACTTGCTCTTTTTGCTATCTTTTTGGTTTGCTTTCGTATCTGCATCGAATCTTGATGACAACTACAAAACACATAAAAATAAAGCAAAATGTGATAAAACACAATAAAATACGGACAAAATACATGCACAATAAGCCTAAAAACATGATACAATTTCTCATTATCAAACTCTGTCACGCTTTGACCGTTGCTTGTCCTCAATAAATCACCTAACACAAATGAAAAACAATGAAGCACAATGTCTGAAACATAGGTACAATAAAACTCTAAAAGGTACGAGGCTGCTAGGCTAACGCTAAATAGATAGGTACTAGATATTGACAACAAGGATACTGTAGTGACACACATCCACAATTCACGAACAAAAACTCCCCCCTATGCAATACCAATTCGAATCATGCCATTATAACTCAACCTACACTCTTTGGTTCTTTTTCACCTATTTTTCATTCTAGCGCAATCATGTTAAGTCTGTTATCCCCGCACTCACATGGTAAGTGAACCTGTTAGTGTTTAATGATCTCACTATCAATTGTTCATATATATTTTTTTTCTTTCTTTTCTTTGTTTTTTTTCGAATTTCAAGAGTCCGTTCCGTTGGGTTAAATAGCTGGGTGAGGACCATCTAACTTAGAGGGAACTTACCCTTTCATTCGCTTTTTCTATATATTCAATTTAATTGTTGAGATCAACCACATATTTGCATATGCTCATTACTTAATGTGTGCATTAGGATGATGCTGACTGCTAGTATAAACTACCCAAGAGGCTAATTCAAAAACTTAGAATTTAAGGTTTTGGCATAATGGTTATTTAAATCGATGTCACATACTTAGGGAGTTTAGGGTGTAAGGATGATACCGATATTATCAAAACTTTCCCAAGTCTACCTAATATAGCCTAAGAATGAGAAATAACCTATACTCTCGGAGTGTCATGCCATTGAATCAGAACAAAAAAAAATTCATTAGAGGTCAAATTTTAAGGAAATTTTCTAACAAAAATAAAAAATAACATATAATAGGACTCAACAACGCATATATGACTCAATCACACAAATAGAAAATAATCTAAAAGAAACTAATTAGAAAACATAAAAACAGACATAAAAACATAGAAAATAAAATAGGAAAAATAAAAATAAAGCGGTAAAGCTCCTCTCCCACACTTGAACCAAACATTGTCCTCAATATTTCAGTGCAAGGTGGAAGAAGGAGTAGAAAACCTGGTATAAGGCTCAGTAATGCTAGCCTCGGCCGCAGTAACGCCCAAATTCTCTACCAAATCCAGGCTGTGGAATATGCTGCACAAGCTCTCTCATATCTGCCACCTCTATCCTCAATCCGTCCATTTGCTCGATGAGGTCACCCATATCATGCTCAGTCTTGTCAACAAAATCAACCCGTTGCTGACTGACCTGGTAAATGGCGACTCTCAACTCCTCCTACTGCCTCTGCATGCTTCTAAGTAGCAGGTCACGCTCTGCCTCCATATCGTTTTGATTCCTAAGCTCAAACAGGATGTCATCAAGGGAGCTTCGGATGGCGGTGTAGTCGTACTCCTCATGGGATTGATGTGCAGCTGAGGTACCTACAAAATGGTCAGCAAAAGCATGTGTGGTGTGTGCACAAGTGCTAGGCTCGGGAGCATCAATAGTCCAACTTAATTTCATAGGCTCGATAAACAACATATTCATCATGAAGAGCATCTTGCTTCATAAGGTCATCATAGGCTCGATAAACAACATATTCATCATGATTTGGGGCCCGAGTATCAAAAATCCAGTTATTACCAACTCGCGTGTTAATGCGTGCGACGCAAGGAAAAGTAACTCTTCTAACCTCTCTGTTACTAATAATCAAAAGATACTTATTGTCTGGTTTTTTCTTAATAAGGCACATGGAACGAAATTAATCTAAACCAGCAAAGGGTGTCACTAGAGGCTCAAGAGTATCTAACTCGGTGCGCAAGTCTAACGCAAGGGCTATAGATGTAATCATCCCTCCAACAAAAATAGGACTTCCTACTCTACCACTAACAGATGAAAGGTGCGCTACAAAGAATGATGTTAGGTTAAATTTTATTTCAGAAAGTGCACAGTGGATGAAGAAAAGATCCTTAGGATTCACATTCCCAGTGTTTTCCCGGTCAAATATGGTGTTAGCTAGAATACTGTGCAGGTATCTAATGGTTGGATTCTGGATGGCAGTGGCCTTAAGACCTTCCTAGTGAGTGGTGGTTTTGCCGATTATTTGCTGCCAAAAGCCAAAAGCACTAGGTTCTCATTCGCTCTCAAGAGGGGCTTGGAAAGCATATCCTTCTCCGCTAGGGAACTGAAAAATGGTGCCTATTTGGTCTTGGCTAAGGATGAAATCTCTATCAAACATCCTAAAGTGAGCAGTGCCTGATCAGTTCATTTTGATGCATCTTCCTCTATGTTTAGACTTAAGAATTTTTATAGTTTAGTTTATTTAATTTACTATTTTATAATGCTTTTACAATTCAATTTCTTTTCAGCCTTATTTGATTTTCGTTTGTTATATTCAGCATTAGCAGCTTTTAATAAAAAAAATTCATAACTGGAGCTACAAGAATCGGATTGAGGAGTTCTACCAGTCGTTGGAAAGCTAAGGAAAAGATATATAACTTTCATGTTGCACTAAGAAGCTGATTCGGATTTATTGAGTCTCGAATAATTCGTTGAAGTTTCTGACTGTGATAATTTAGTTATTTTTTCCTATTGGGCCTGGTTTATGTTTCCGACCCAGTTGAGTGTGTAATGCAAACCTTATTCTGTTTATAAGGTTGATGTCGTGCTACAATGACGGCTACCCTAGTTTTTCCGAAATTTCTTTTGCTTTTCATGTTTTCCATGGCGAACTAATCCTGAAGGAAAATCTGCCGGTTTCGAATTTCGTAATCCTTTGAGGTTTATCATAATTCCGATTTAATTTAATTATGTTCCAATTCATTTTATAATTTTCGTTTGCTTAATTCGTTTTTATAAAATAAATTGGATTTAATTCGATTGATCGATGTTCCTTACCTTAATCGCGGATTAACTTAGCTTTTTCGTTAATTTGCGCCATCTTTAACCGTCTACTTAATTCGGTAATTAGGAATATAAGTCGTATGGTATTTTCGATGCTTGTTTGTCAATATTGCAATTGAATAGGGATTAGAACCGCTTGGGAATTGGAATTGTAATGACCGATGATAAGTTGGGAGTCGAACCGGTAGATTTACCTGTTTTAATCACTTATTTTACTGTTTATTTTCTTAATCGAATCATGAATCAAAACAACCCCCCCCCCCCCCCCCCCCCCAAAAAAAAATCGTTTTCAGTTGGTTATTTTATAAACAAGAATCCTTGTGAATCGACATCTGAGTTACTGTCGCTTTACTATTTTTCTTTCAAATTACTCGGTTTTGATCTGTGCGCGACATCAGATCAGTGCCAGTGGTGCATAAACCTCCGATAGGAGTGGAATATCCAAACAAACTTAAGAACTCATAGGTAAGCCTAATGTATGTGGGGATAGTTAAAGAGCATAAGTAAGACATACCTAGTTTGTTCAGCATCCAATTGACACTGTCGAATATGCCCAAGTCTCAGACAACAGCAGTATCTTGGTATCGTGTTGTGACGACTGGCCTTTTGAACAGTTTGTGGTAGTTTCTCCTCTGGTTTTTGTTGCGATTCCCTCAGTGAAATTAATACCCATGTAGTAAACATCTCTTCTTGGCCTTGCTACTCTTGGAGGCATGGTTGAGAATTAGGAGAATGAGAAAGTTGGAAGAAATGGGTATGGTGATTGTGAAAAGTGAAGAATGGTTTGTGATGTGAGAAAAATGGGAGGTTATGGTGATATATAATGATTAGAAGGAAGTTGGATGGTCGGGGGTTGGAATAGGAGTAAATAATGATTAGTGTGGGTGGTTATGAAGGAAGTTATGAGATTTGAATGAGTAATGATTGAAAAACGCACAAAAGGGGGTTGGAAAGTCTATTTTCCTGATATGGCGAACGCCTTTAAGCATATGGCGAACGCCGCATGTGTTAAACATTGGATTTTAAAAAAATACAAAGGCAATGGTGAATGTCCTTAGCATAATGGCGAATGCCAATGCACAAATTTTAATTTTCAGCCTACAGACAATGAAATTTAAAGTTCCTACGGCTAGGGCACGGTGAATTAGAATTATTATTGCATGTGGCCATAATTGAAACATAAAAATGCATTAAAGTAAGGGAAACTTACGATATAAAATAAAAATAAAACAACCGAAAGGGAAATTACATTAATTCAAACAACTGTAACATATGTTCTCGTCGATAGCTCGACGGTAATGTAAATACAAACAATCAATGAAAGGAAAAAAATACATGATGAAAACAAACAATGCAAACTAGAAAATAGGGAAATAGCAGTACATCCAACAATACTAGCCATTATGGCGCCTAATGTTAGGTTTAGTGAGACACCTCATCGAATATACTTGCTAGAACAAGTGATCAAATTGCTCATTAGCAACGTCTATAAAATCGAGGAGATCAACTCGAAGAGAGGTGAGCTCTCCTTTAAGGAAATCAACCTTAGACTGTAGAGCATAGATAGCAGTAGCAACATCAATAGTAGGATTAATAGCATGAGCACCAGAGACATGAGAAACAACTTTAGGGAGAATGGCATCCCGGTTTTTATAAGGCTGAGGACTGTCAGGTGGAGTGGGTGACTCACTTTAGCCCTCTAAATCATAAAGCCAATTATCCCGGTTATGGACATTTGTTTTCTCATGGTTAGGTTATGTGAAGTTATGGACCACTTGGTTATCAATGAGAAAATCGAATTTCGCAGGTCCTAAATTAGCAATGATGCCACGGTTAAAGTAAAAGTTCAGGTGCATGGGATGAATACCTCCAAAAGCATGAATATGGTTAAGTTGGTATCTCAGGCCAATGACATCAGCAATCATAGTAACTAACCCTCCTATGAGAATAGTACCTTGGGTCTCATGGGCAATTCTGTTCAGGTTGGCTAACATAAAGGTAGTAGTATTCACGGGTCTTCCCTAAGAGGCACAATACATTATAAACAACTCATCCTTGGACATAGAAGTAATGTTCTCTTCCTTACCAAATAGTGTATGGGCTAGGATTTTGTGGAAGTAGTGAATATCGGGGTTATGGATGTTCTCGAAAAACATGGTGTGTGGCTCAGGGTGGTAGTTTTCAGTTATGGTTCCCCAAAAGTAGTCAAGGTCAAGGTTGGTAAGGGCATCATCTGGGGTTATAGTAAAAGCATTTGGGCCATTAGGAAATCCTAAAATGTCAGCCATCTCATGGTGGGTGAAATAGTATTTGGTCCCAAATAGTCTAAAGGTATCCAGGCCTCTTCCAAATCCAAAACCTCAGTTAGGATCGTAATAAAGGGAACTCAGAAACTAAAGGGTGAGCCTACGGTACAGGCTAAACATCTTTCTCACAGCAAAGTTATCCCAACCTATTTGGTTGAGAAGGTACATCACACTGTCTCGGATTCCTAAAGTGGTCAAGGTGAATCCATCAGGATAAATAGGTAATGTCATCTCTCTCTCTGAGCTAAAACTTCATAACGACGCCTCTAAGCTTCGTTCCTAAAGACAACCTTCATATCATCAACAGGCTACATTCTTCTAAGTTAGTGATAAGTTATCCTAAGCTACGCTAGCCGGAAATTAGACAAAGATTACGCTATTAATGAATTATACCGCATGGAAGTGTTAGAAGAGACAATAATAGTAATAATAATAGTAATACAAATAAGAATAAAAGTAAAAATAAAAATAAAATGTAGAAGTAATAGTTATAATAATTAAAAATAACAATAATAGAAAGAATAAAAACTAAAGATCGTGGGTTGCCACCCACGTAACGCTTCATTTAATGTCGGTAGCTCAACATTAAATCGGAGTTCGGCTATTCCTTTGAAAGAGCAGGAAGCTCTTCTAATTTGTAACTTATGCAGAAATCCTTGTTTTCTACATTATGCTAATGCTTAAGTCGCTTCCCGTTTACAACGAATGTCTCATTGGATTTTCCTCTTTCTACGACTCTACTTTGGAAAACTATTATAACCTCGAAAGGGCCAAACCATTTAGAACGAATTTTTCCTGGAAATAATTTAAGTCGAGAATTAAAGAGAAGGACTATGTCACCCTCGTTGAATTCTCGTCTTGTTATTCGTTTATCATGTCACTGTTTAGTTTTTTCCTTGTAAATCTGTGCATTTTCATAGGCATCTAGTCGAAGTTCTTCTATTTCATAGATATCTAGAATTCGTTTCTCTCCTGCACTTGTGTAATTCATGTTTAGGGTCTTATTGGCCCAATAAGCCTTGTGCTCAATTTCGACAGGCAGGTGACATGATTTACCGTAAACTAATTTGAATGAAGTGGTTGATATTGGAGTTTTATAAGCTGTCCTATAAGCCCACAGAGCTTCATGAAGTTTTGCAGACCAATCCTTCCTAGAAGTTGGAAGGGTTTTCTCTAATATCTGCTTAATTTCTCTGTTAGAAACCTCAGTTTTTCCACTTGTTTGAGGGTGATAAGGCGTTGCTACTCGGTGTCGAACTCCATGTTTGAGCAATACTCTTCCAAAGATATTTGAAATGAAATGGGATCCACCATCGCTAATGAAAATTCTCGGTACACCTAATATAGGAAAAATTACATTCTTGAAAAGTTTGATGACCACTCGTGTATCATTAGTAGGAGAAACTACTGTCTCAATCCATTTTGACATGTAATCAACTGCGACGAGTATGTACTTGTTGGCAAAAGAATATGGCAAATGACCCATGAAATCTATACCCCAAACATCAAAAACTTCTACTTCCAAAATACCCTTCAGTGGCATCTCATTGCGTCTAAAGATATTGCCAGTGTGTTGACACCGGTCGCAATTTTTAACCGTGGTGTGGACATTTTTCCAAAGGTTAGTCCAAAAGAGACCAAATTGTAAGATCTTCGTACAAGTGTTTGAAGTGCTTGCATGTCCTTCATAGGGTGCAGAGTGGCAATGATATATGATATCCTTTACTTCTGATTCAGGGACACATCGATGAAAAATACCATCGGTGCATCTCTTGAAAAGCAGGGGCTCATCCCAATAATAATGTTTAAGATCATGGAAGGATTTCTTTTTTTGTTGGTAAGTTAAGTCCGGTTGATGTACTCTAGCTGCTAGGTAGTTAACAAAGTCAGTATACCATGGCAATGTGGTTTTTATGTAAATCGATTCCACAACTCCATTCGTTTATGCATAATTATAACTTAAAGAGTATTCGCCTATTTTACTTTCACTTTTTAACTGGGTTACAAGTCGATCGTAAGGAAAATCGTCATTTATGGGCACTTGTTCAAGTTTTTGCTCCTCAATCCTAGAGAGATGATCTGCTACCACATTTTCAGTGCCTTCCTTAACTTTGATTTCTAAGCCAAACTCTTGTAAAAGCAGAATCCATCTTAAAATTCTTGGTTTATCATCCTTCTTACTTAGCAAGTACCGACGTGATCGGCATAGACAATTATTTTTGCTCCTACTAAGTAGGAACAAAATTTATCTAAAGCGAACACAACAGCTATGAGTTCCTTTTCTCTGGTGGCGTAGTTCATCTGTGAATTGTCTAAGGTTATACTTGCGTAGTAAATAGTATAAAACTTTCTATCATTTCTTTATCTTAAGACACCGCCAACGACATAATCACTAGCATCACACATTATTTCAAATGGTTTACTCCAATTAGGTGGTTGCATAATAGGTGTGGTAATAAGAGCATTTTTCAGATGTTCGAACGCTTTCAAGCAGTCTTCGTTAAATATGAATTCAATTTCTTTCATTAATAAGCATGTTAGTGGTTTGGCTATTTCAGAGAAATCTTTAATGAATCGTCGGTAGAAATCGGCGTGTCTTAAGAAACTATGAATTACTCTAACGGTTTTTGGAGATTGAAGATTTTCTATAATTTCTATTGTTTCTTTATCTACTTCAATTCCTCTATCGGATACTACATGTCCAAGTACAATTCCTTCTCGGGCCATGAAATGTCATTTTTTCCAATTCAGCACTAGATTAACTTTAACACATCATTCAAGTACCATTTCTAGGTTCGATTGACATCCTTCAAAACTTTTCCCACAAACAGAGAAATCGCCTACGAATACTTCCATTATGCCGTCTATAAAATCAGCAAAGATTGACATCATACATCTCTGAAATATTGCGGGAGTGTTACACAATCCAAACAACATTCATCGATAGGCAAATGTATAATAAGGACAGGTAAAGGTAGTCTTTTCTTGGTCATCCAGATGAATAAGAATTTGAAAGAATCCTGAGTATCCGTCTAAATAACAGAAGTGAGAATGTTTAGCCAGTCGTTCAAGCATTTGATCGATGAAAGGTAAAGGGAAATGATCTTTGCGAGTGACTTTATTCAGTTTTTTATAGTCTATGCACATTCTTCATCCATTTTGAATTCGTTTTACTACAGATTCACCCTTTTCATTACTAACAACTGTAACACCTCCATTCTTCGGTACGACATGTACTAGGCTGACCCAGTTACTATCGAATATCAGGTATATAATTCATGCTTCTAATAGCTTTTGTAACTTCTTTTTTACTACGTCGCTCAAGACAGGATTTATTCTTCTATAATGTTCTCTAGAGGATTTGCAGTCCTCCTCTAGCAAAATGCGATGCATACATATAAAGGGACTTATTCCTTTTAGGTCCGAGATATTATACCCTAGTGTTGTTGGATACTTTCTTAAGACATGTAGTAATTTTTCGGTTTCTATCTGTCCTAAGTTAACATTGACTATTATTGGTCATTTAAGCTTGGTGTCTAGGAACTCATACCTTAGATTTTTGGATAGTTTTTAAGTTTTATAGAAGGTTTCTTTGGGCACGACATTGGATTGGGCGTTAGTGCCAGACATTCCCTCAGACTGTTATCTACGTATGGCTTATGCCAATTATCATCCTCGAATATAGGAGATGCTATAATCTTTAGTACTTCAGTATACTTAGATGGTTCCATCTTCATTTTTTTCACGCATTCGTTGATGACGTCTAGGAAGCAACATGAATCTTCTATAGCTGGAGCCTTTAAGAATTAAGCTAAAATAAGTTCAACTTTTTCTTCACCAACTTCAAAAGTTAGCTTTCCTTTCTTGACATTAATGATGGCTCCGGATGTGACTAAAAAGGGTCTTCCTAAAATAATAGGTATGTTGGAATCCTCTTTTATGTCCATTATTACAAAGTCGGTAGAAATATAGAATTGACTTATACGAACGGGAACATTCTCTAGCGTACCTATAGGAAATTTAATAGAATAGTCTGCTAGTTGCAGAGACATTTTCGTTGGTCTTAGTTCTCTTATATCGAGTTTCTTGCATATGGATAAAGGCATTAAACTGACAGTGGCTCCTAAGTCGCATAGAGCTTTGTCTATGACAAACTTTCCGATTACACAAGGTATGGAAAAACTACCTGGGTCTTTCAGCTTAGGAGGCATGTTGTTTTAAATAATAGCGCTACACTCAACAGTAAGCATAATGGTTTCATTATCCTTAAGCTTTTTCTTATTGGATAAGATCTCTTTAAGAAATTTAGCATATGAAGGAATTTGCGTAATGGCTTCTGTGAATGATATAGTGATATTAAGTTGTTTCAGACTTAGCAAGTCTTTGAGAATAAGGTTTAGGTTGCTTGTATGGTGACGGAGGCACATACGATGTTTCTTTCTTTGCGGCCTCTTCGTTTTTGTCTTCCTTTTCATTATTATTTGGCTTGTTCTCCTTTTCAGTTTCTTTACCAAAGCTTTGGTACATGACTGGATTTTGGAGTTTTTGGTCAACTGGCCCATCAAGTTCTGTTCCACTTCGTAGTGTGATAGCATTAGCATGACCTTTAGGGTTTGGTTGCGGTTGGCCAGGAAACGTTCCAGCTGGGGATGCTATTATTGGTTGTTGTTGGGCTACTTGAGAAATTTGAGTTTCTAACATTTTGTTATGGGTAGCCATAGCATCAAGCTTACTTGATAATTGTTTCATCAGTTCACTCGTATGAGCATTTTGATTTGCGAAATCTTTGTTTTATTGAGCTTGAGAATTCATAAAATTTTCCATCATGATTTCTAGATCTGGCTTTCTAGGTGCTTAGGGAGCAGAAGGTGTTCCTTTCTGATAACCGGGTGGAATAGCAGGTGTTGGGTTTGGAGGATATAAATCATTATCGTTCTTATATGAAAAGTTTGGATGATTTCTCCAGCCAGGACGTTAGGTGTTTGAATATGGGTTTTCTTGAGCGTAATTTACTTGGTCAATAGGAATACCAACTAATAAATGACAATCAACATCCGTATGCTAATTCATAGTTTGGTGTTACTGCAGCTACGGTGGTTACGGATGGTGTTATGGCTAAGCTTTCGATCTTTTGATTAAGTGCATCCACTTTAGCATTGGCGCAGTCTATGCCATTGACTTCGTACATTCCGCCTTTCGGAGTTGGTTTTTCATGAGCAGCGCGTTCACCTCACCATTAGAAATGATTTTGAGCCATGTTCTCGATGAGGTCATAGGCTTCTTAATACGGTTTGTCCATTAGAGCACCACCAGCTGCAGTGCTCAAGTTCATCTTAGTGTTGTACATCAGACTATTGTAGAAAGTATGGATAATCAGCCATTCTTCAAGTCCATGGTGTGGGCAAAGCCTCAACAGGTCCTTGTATATTTCCCAAGCGTCGAAAAGAGATTCTTTGTCTTTTTGCTTAAATCCGTTAGTTTGGGCTCTTAGCATAGTCGTCTTGCTTGGTGGGAAATATCGGGCTAAGAAGGCTTTCTTCAATTCGTCCCATGTGGTGACAGAATTGGATGGTAGAGACTGGAGCCAAGCTCTAGCTCTATCTCTTAAGGAAAATGGGAAAAGATGTAGCCTAATTGCTTTGGGGCTGACACCATTTGCTTTCACGGTGTCTATGTATTGCACAAATACTAACAAATGTAAGTTTAGATCGTCCGTAGGACTTCCTGAAAATTGGTTTTGTTGAACGACTAATAACAGCGAAGGATTCAATTCGAAAACGTTTTGATTGATGGCAGGGGCAACAATGATTTTATGTGGTTCTTCTTGCGATGGAACAACATAATACTTCAGAGGACGTTTTTGTGGTCCTTGAGCCATAATTTGTTCTGGTTCTGATTCGAGTTCCGAATTTCAGTAAAAAATAATAGGGTCTGAAAGATTGTATCTAATACGAAAATCGTTAATTCAGCGTCTTAAGTTAGCAAAACGCTCATTTTTGTCAATTGGCTGCTTTAACTCTTCTCCTTGAGAGCAAGTGCTTGATACATAATCAACAGATTAAAAAGGAAAATAGTTGCCTTAGTCTAAACTGCACAACAAAAGAATCACAATATTAACTAAATTAGTCCCCGATAACGGTACCAAAAACTTGATCGCTCACTAACGTCTTTGTCGGATAATAACTGCAAGTATACAATTAATCGCATAGTTTTAAAATATTGTCGAACCCATAGAGACTAATAATCAAACTAATGTTATCTATTGTTGCAGTGCAAAGCTAAGGCTTAAGGTAAAATGGATACGAACGGAAATAAACGCTAGTTACTAAATGTTTGAAAATAATGATAAAACGAGCTCGAAATATGGACTCCATGTTCCTCAGGGACTTATAGAATTCGGGTACTAAATACAATTAAATCTAGTTCCGTAGAAAATATTGATCTAAAGACTTTGTGTCATACTCTTGCGCTATTGACTAGAACCACACTTCCTAACCACAGGGTTTTACTCTCGCTCGCCCGTTTCAATTAAAAAGTATTTTTTGAAAATCAATAAGATCCTAAACGATGCCTAAAGCGCTCTCGTTGTTTTTAGGATCGTTGCCTAGTTTCCACTATCCGGTTCATTCCTCACACTGTCGCACTATCGGCATGAACCTTAGTTTATTTTCCACTCTCGTGTCAAAACAATAAATCATACAATTAAAAACTACAACCAAAACAACATATAATCATAAATTCGCACCTATAATTTTTTACTAAGTCCCGTCGGTAACAACGGTCCTCATATGCCGAACTCAAGTAAAATATAGCAAGACATGACTTTAACTAAACTAACATGATCAGAGAAATTAAACTTAAAACTAACATGTTGTACAATACTATAAAGCAATAACAAGTGCAAGTAAATAAATGGTAAAAACCTGAAAATTAAAGAACTGAAACTTTTATTGAAAGGAAAATGCCGGCAGACTTTGTTTGCGATCCAAGAGGTACAGTACAAAAATAAAATGAAAAACAATTGTGACAATCCCTCGATGTGAGTTATTGTCACCTTTATAGGTAAGTTTCTGCTTAATTCTAAACGTGATTCGGAAGCGCTTCCGCACAATTTAGATGATCAGAAACACCCCTCTAAGTCCTATTTATAGAGACATATGGCCTTGTAACATCCCTTGGTTCGTGCATGCTGATGGAGGGAAAAGGAGTTGGAAAAACTACTGGAAAACTACCCACTTTCGCAGAATTGTTGTCTGCAGCATAATTGCGAATGTCATTAGGGCAATGGCGAACGTCATTGCCTTGATACTTAAATGATGTGGCTAGAAAGAGCAACCGCGAACGCCATATGCTCATGGTGAACGCCATATCGGTAAAATGACAAAAAAACAACTTGCTCTTTTTGCTCTCTTTTCAGTTTGCTTTTGAATCCGCATCGAATCTAGCTGGCAACTGCAAAACACATAAAAACAAAGCAAAAGGTGATAAAACATAATAAAATCCGGACAAAATACATGCACAATAAGCCTAAAAACATGATACGATTTCTCGTTATCAATTGTTGTGGCTTAAAACTTCTTGGAACCAGACTTCCAAATCAACCATTGTTGACCTCTGAAGCTTCAACTAAAATGGTAGCTATGATTTAAATCCTTAAATAAACAAGTTACCACATTCTTCGTCTTGATTCACTGATTGAAAGTTCTTTGTTGCCTTGAACTTATATTGTGTAATATTCATATAATTTTACTATGAAGAGCCATGTTCTTGTGAAAATTCTTTTTACTCAGAGCCAATCAATGGCTCTGATGCAAAGAGCCATGAACGATGATGGATGTTGATGTTGAAACATGTGAAGTTTTGGCTTAAAATACATCGTGATTTGGAAAAATCAACCCAAGGTTGAAGATGAAGTGATTTGCACGTGTTTTCAAATGGGAAACTAGTCGTTGGCGCCCTAATTCAACTTTTTTTTTCTTTTCTGATTTTATTTTTAATGATTTTTAAGTCATTTTGATCCAAATTTTCTACACAAAATCCATAAAATTATGTTGCATCACGTATATTTTTTGCATAATTTTTAAAATCATTTTTGCATTTAATTAGTATTTTCTTTTATCTTTCATTTTATTTTTATTTTTGATTTTATATTTTATCATTTTCAAATATTTTTGCATCCAACTTTTAAAGTCCTTTTATTTGTAATATTTCTGACTTCTCATAATTTTCTCAAACATTAATTTTCTATTTTAGTACCTTCTTTGAATTTCCCTTTTATTTTTCATTTTATATCAATTTTAAAATCTTATTTTATTTTCTTTTTATTCCAATTTTGGTTGGCTTGATTAGGCTCTTGTGATTTCTTGGTTGAACATATTTTTAACATTTCAAATCCTTGATTGATGATCCTTTGGTGGATTCAATCTTCTCTGGTATAAACATGTTGATAAATGATCATCTGATCATTTTTAACCCTTTGTATCAGAGATAAGTTATCCATTGTCTGATCATACTTTGAGTTTTTTGACTTGTTGATAGATAATCCCTATGTGGTAATCACATTAACATAATTGCAACCTAGCAAAAAAAAATGACTTTCACCCACTACTCAATTTCAAATACAACTGATAAGTTACTTCATGGCAAATTTCACATTCATTCAACTAACCTTCACATGACATGATGTTAAAACACACAAATTCATAACATTTACTATCTACAATAGCTTCCTTTTGCAATCTACACCTAATTTACTGCCAAGATTCAATAGCTAACAAATACCATTTGTACTTTAATAAACTCAATGGCAATAACAAACTAACTGCATTTCCATTGCATAAGTCATAACAGACTTTCAATTTCACACAACACAAATTAACCGCATTCATCAAATAACTAAAACTCAACACATAACACGCACAAAAATAACAGCAGGGTAGTTATACAAACGGTAACATAATTTTAAAAGCAACACTTTATAACTTCATTCACTCATAACAGAGTTTTGATTTTCCCACTTCACAAACTAATTGCCACGGATATACATTCAAAAACTCACAACAGAATTTCAGATTGTAACTAACTTCATTACCAATTACATCATTAACCTCACTCCATCCACTCTATAAATTCATCAGTCTTCACCAATTCAGAAGATTCACATTTTCTTTCACATTAATCTAAAAAAAAAATTCATCTCACAACACTCTCAGTGTCGCTCTCTCTCTCACTCTCTATCCAAGTTCTCATTCTATAATTGATTCTCCACATCACTCTATATCTCTCTCAAGAGGCATCATCAACAACACTCAAAAGCACAAACAATTTGAGAGAGGTGAAGAAGAAGAAGAACACAGAGCAAAGTGGGAGAAGAAATTCGGAGCAATTTTCGTACCTGAGCAATTCTTCAATCTTCGTCTATCACCGCTGTTAAGGTATCTTCGAAGGTGAGCTTACTTCCTTCATTTCACTTTGATCTTGTTGCATCTATGTAGAACTTGAATGGAGGATCCAAAGCCCTAAGAATTGGATGAAGTGACTCAGTTTGAATTTTTTGGTGAAGAATTGGAACAAATTGACGAGGGATTTGAAATGAGGAGATCAATACGAGTTAAATGATATATGTGGTTTGTGGTGTTTCGTTCTCCGTCACCGTCGGTGATGAGCTCCGGCCCATCAGAGGTAGGATAAGTCTGGCGATGTTTAAAAAAAGAGAGAGCACGTCATAATTTTAAACAGGTGATACCGAGTTTGAGTGCAAGTGCACCCCTTCAAGGATTCATCATGCGTGTTTGGGCCTTAAACCCACTGTAATGACAATTGCACCCCAAATTCGTCCTACACACAGCTGGGCAAAAAGGCCTTGGGCTTGGTCTCAAGGCCCATAGAAATGCTATTTGCACACCATGGTGTACATATGCATCTCCTTATCTTGTCTTCTTTCTATTTTTATTTACCTTTTCCATTTAATTTCATTTTAATTTTTTTTTAAATTATTTTACATTTTTAATTTCGTGTAATCTATTGACTTTTATTTTCTCTTTTTTGCATAATTTTTAAAATCAATTTTACATTTAATTAGTATTTTTCTTTTGTTTTTCATTTTATTTTCATTCTTGATTTTATTTTTTATCATTTTCAAATATTTTTGCATTCAATTTTTGAGGTCCCTTTATTTGTAATATTTCTGACTTCTCATAATTTTCTCAAACATTAATTTGCTATTTTAGTCCTTTCTTTGAATTTTCTTTTTATTTTCTATTTTAAATCAATTTTAAAATCTCTTTTTATTTTCTTTTTATTCAAATTTACGATTGGCTTGATTAGGCTCTTGTGATTGCTTGTTTGGTTAAACATATTATCAACATTTCAAATCCTTGATTGATGATCCTTTGGTGGATTCAATCTTCTCTGGTATAAACATGTTGATAAATGATCATCTGATCATTTTTTATACTTCGTATCAGAGATAGATTATCCCTCGTCTGATCATACTTTGATTCTTTTGACTTGTTGATAGATTATCCATATGTGATTGTTAGACTATTAGATAAACTGTTAAGATTGAATGGATTCAGGTTTGAATCGTGAACAAAATCACTTTTCTTAAAAGTATTTAAAGCATTCTCAAATATTTCTTAGAGTTGGAATACATGAATACCCAAGATAATTCAGTCTTATATCGAGTTTGTGCAATACCGACAAAAGCTCGATTTATGACGAAAATAGTTTGAAATTTGTTCAAGAGGATATTCGGTTTGTGATGTGATTTTCTGAATTTGAAATGAAGTATTTATAGGTTATGTATGGATTGTTTCACAAGGTTATGACCCTTGATGGAACAAGGTATTTTAATAGTATTTCCACCAAAAGTTGCATTGTTTCAAAGCGTTGCCTATTTTCATGCTACAACACTTCACGAAGTGTTGCTTCTTTTTTAATTAAAAATTCAAACGAGAGCAATAGGCTGCCGCCCGCCTCAACCACCGATGCATTGTGCTTAAGTGCTCAAGTGCCGCTACTACGCCCACTCCCTCGGACCCGGTACACTGGCAAAGAGTGTATGAAAAAACAAATGGCATAATGCTTGGGATCACCGCATTTCTTTGTGAGACTATTTTCTTTGCATTTATTAATATTTACTACATTTCATTTTTTTTATAATTTTAGAATAGACGCATGAATATTTAATGTATGAATATTGAATGTTCATGAATTTATAACAATGAACAAAATCAATATGACACAATTTCACATATTTGATTTGATAGAATCTTCTGATGTCATTTCAAAAAAATTAACTTATCATTTCTCTATTTAGGGGTGTTCATGGGTGCGGGTCGACCCGCAAACCCGCCTACCCAAACCGAACCAACCCACTAATTACCCGGACCCATTCATTTACGGGTATACCCGACCCAACCCGTAACAACCTGTATAGATTTGGTTCGGGTATTGGGTTTTAGTTTCTAAACCCATGAACCCGTTGACCCAACCCGTTGACGTGGCATAATTAATTATTATTATTATTATTATTATATTATTATTTATAAATTTTAAAGTTGCTATAACTTTGTAAATTGTAACGTACACAAAGATCTTTTGCACTTTCCTTCCAGTTTCCAATCACACGTTAAATTATTATTATTATTATTATTATAATTAAACATTATTATTAATATTAATCATGCTTGCTTGACTTATGCACTTCTAGTTTACACTTTACTGTCTTTTTATTTTTTTAATGAATCTTTATTAACTAATAACAATTAAGTATATATTAGAAACTTACTAAACTAAAGACAATACCACTTAACCTAACCCTATTTTTTTACTACGGCAAATCTCAAACGTCACCACTCCTCTTTCTCTCACGATTTTTTTTTTTCATTTTACTCTCTCACATTCCAATTCCATCTTGCTTTCGAAAATCCACAGTCTATACTTTGACTCTCTCATAGTTTCGTCTCCATATTGAATAAGGTTTTATACTTTTTATAGTTCTACAATATATTTATTTCAATGTAATATATTGCTTTTACAGTATGTACTTCAATAGTTTTATATCAATGCAAAATATGATGATAGGTTCAATGTAATGTACTATTTTGTTTCATATGATGCAAAGTACTATTTTGTTTCATATGATGAAAATATATTTTGATGCAAAGTCCTGTTCTGTTTCATATTATTAATTTAAATATATTTTGTTTAATGTTGTTTTAATAATAATTTATATTAAAAATTGTTTTTTTTATAGAAAATGGAAGTGGAACAATCACAAATTGTCAGTGAAGATGTTGCTCATCCACTTGAACAAGAGCAAGAAGTTCAACAAATACAAGGAGAAGGGTTGTCATCATTGCCACCAAGTGCACTAATAGAGATAAGCAAAAGAAAACCCTCTAGAAAACCTTCTACAGTTTGGAAAGATTTTAAAAGGGTTAATGATAAGGCTATATGTAAGTATTGTGGGAAACAATATGCTGCAAATAGTGGTAGTCATGGCACTACTAACATGCATAAACATTTGAAAGTGTGCCTGAAAAATCCAAATAGGGTAGTTGATAAGAAACAAAAAACTATAGCTATTGGAAAAGAAAGTGAGGATGATCCTAATAGTGTTAGCTTGAAACTTGTTGATTTTAATCAAGAGAGGACTAGATTAACACTTGCAAAGATGATAATCATTGATGAGCTCCCTTTTAAATATGTTGAAAATGAAGGATTTAATATGTTCATGAAAGAGGCTCAACCAAGATTCAAAATTCCATCTCGTGTCACTGTTGCCAGAGATTGTTTATGCTTGTATCGATGAGAAAGAAAAATTGAAATCTATGTTGTCTGCTAATAAACAAATGGTGTCTCTTACCACTGATACTTGGACATCGATTCAGAATATGAATTATATGTGTGTTACAACTCACTATATTGATGATGAGTGGAATTTAAAGAAGAGTATATTAAGCTTTGGTATAATTGCTGACCATAAAGGTGAAACTATAGGGATAACATTAGAGAATTGCATGAAGGAATGGTGTATCAAGTCTATATGTTATGTGACTGTTGATAATGCAAGTGCTAACAATTTGGCAATTGATTATTTAAATCGAGGCATGAGTTTTTGGAATGGTCGTACTTTGTTTAATGGGGAGTACTTGCATATGAGATGTAGTGCTCACATATTAAACTTGATTGTCAAAGAAGGAATAAAGGATATTGATGAATCTGTTAAAAGAATTAGGGTTGCATGTAAGTTTGTCAAGGCTTCTCCTAGTAGGTTGGCTACTTTCAAGAAGTGTGCAGAAGCTGTTGGTGTATGTTCTAAAGCATTGGTAACACTAGATGTAGAAACCAGATGGAACTCTACTTATTTAATGTTGAACATCGCTGAAAAGTATGAACATGCATTTTACCGCTTAGAACATGCTGATGTTGCATTTTTAACTAATCTCCGTATTGAGTCAAAAGGATGTCCTAATCGAGCTGATTGGGAACGAGCTCGTATTTTTGTGAAGTTTTTGAAAACTTTTTATGATGCCACACTTTCTTTTTCTGGGTCATTGCATGTTACTGCTAACTCTTTTTTCAAACAGTTGATGGATATTAAAAAAACATTGAATAAATGGAGGCACAATGTTAGTGATCCAATTTTGAAAACCATGACAGCAAATATGCAATTGAAGTACAACAAGTATTGGGAAAGCAATACAATAAATTATCTTCTCTTTGTTGCTATTTATCTTGATCCTCGTTATAAGCTTGACTATATTGAATTTTGTTTTACTCGGATGTATGGTGAAAAATTGTCAGAGGATATGTTAAAGAAATTGAAATCTCTCATTGCTAAATTGTTTGAGCACTATTTATTTTTGTATCCTGTTTCTCATGATGGTGGTTCCAATGCCTCATCTTCAAACATTGCCTCTCATTCTAGAATTGAAAATGGTGAAGATGATGAAGATTGGGACAATTTGTTTAGAATGAATATGAAGAAAAAACAATGTGAAGTGCAAAAAAATGAGTTGGAAAGGTATTTGGAGGATGGTGTTGAAGATGATTCTCCTACATTTAATATTCTCACTTGGTGGAAAGGAAAAACAAATAAATATCATGTGCTTTCCCGCATAGCTAGAGATATATTGGCTATCCCTGTATCCACTGTATCTTCTAAATCCGCTTTTAGTACAGGAGGTCGTGTCCTTGATTCATTTCGTAGTTCCTTGAATCCCTCTACCGTTGAAGCTTTGATTTGTACTCAAAATTGGATCAAATCTCCTAAGGTCATTGATTTAGAAAAAGAGTTGGTTGAATTGGAAAAGGTTGAGTCAGGTATGAATTATATGTTTGAATTTTAAAATCTATTTTATTTTAGTATTACATTACATTATTCTTATTAGTTGTTTGTGTTTACATATATAGAGTTAGCTGGATTAGTTTCTATTGATGTTGGCATTACTGCGGTTGAGCTCAATACAACTGTTACTACTAGATTTTAAGGTATTTTCTAGTGTTGTTTTTTTTCTTCTTCTTTTGACTATTGTTGCTTAAACTTTTAACTGTTGTTGCTGGATTTTATGTTGTTGCTAAACGTTTCATTGTTGTTGCTGGAATCTTTTACAGCTACTGTTGCTGGATTTTCTGTTGTTGCTAAACCTTTCACTGCTGGTGCTGGAATCTTTTATAGTTGCTGTTAGATTTTGGTGCTATTAGACCAATATTGGACCAATACATCTATGTTATTTTAAGACTAAGTGATGTTTATTTGCTTTTGAATTATTTAGAATTTATCAATTTTATGGAAATGATATTTTATGGAATTTTATATATTATTAAGTGTTAATATATATGATAGTTTACGGACATACTTTTAAGCATGTGCTAGAAAAGGTAACATTTGAGTATCAAAACAACTAATATATACTGTATATTATTATATATTTGTTTTACATATGTTGATATATATTTGTAATGGATAACATTTGAGTATCAAAATAACTAATAAATTTTTATAAACTAAGGTATATTAATGAAAATATATAAATAATTAATGGTGTATATGTATCTTAATATTTTTTATGACAAAGAAAATACATTTCAAAATTTTAATTGTTATATTTTTAATTATTCTATTTTATATGTAGGATTTGTCTCCACTACGTAAATAATTTAATTGTTTGAAATATGCAAAATTATATTGAATTGTGTTATAGATTTTTTAAATTGAAAATAATAATTATTATATACACAACCCGTGGACCCAACCTTACCCAACCCGTAAATATCCGGGTTGATTCGGGTCGGTTTTTAAAGTAGAATTACAGGTTTGATGATAAACCCAACCCATTGAAAGTTGAACGGGTTGGGTAACGGGTTAAGGCGAACCCGGTCCAACCCAACCCGCGTACACCCCTATCTCTATTGTATAACATTCTATATATAAATTACAATTCATAACGACAAATCTTCTATTTTAGAAAAGTAAGTTATTTATAATAAAGGCAAACATTAATTCCTAATTAATACAAATGAATTGGTCATGTAATCCAAAGAAAATTCCAATGTTAACAGAAATACGAAACACTTGCATATGAGAATTTCTCAGCAGAAAGTTATTAGCACATAACTAAGTCTTTATGAACCACTTGTAATTTACTTGGTTCCAACAGGAAATTATACATATTTTTGTTTCCATAATGTAATTACATGAACATTATTGCACATAACGGGAATTGATTATACACGGATAAGTTTATCTTCATTGAAGGTTCAACTAAAATGTGGAGATGACATTCAATCATAAATGTTGCATAAAACAAGCAAAGTTGATTATTCCATACTCATTTCATACAGATTATTAACTTTATGAGGAGTTGATATATCTGCATTTCCAAGCGTCTTTAGTACCAATGTTTCTGTAGTAAGTTTAGTAACTTTAGAAATAAACTACATAAGAGTATCTTTATGTTTCTGTAGTAAGTTTAGTAACTTTAGAAATAAACTACATAAGCACCTCTCTCCTTATAAGAATAGAAATAGAAAGGATTGTGCGTTCCGAGGTGTGAAGTGGGATGGATATATTTGATATATCTGCATTTCCAAGCGTCTTTAGTACCAATGTTTCTGTAGTAAGTTTAGTAACTTTAGAAATAAACTACATAAGAGTATCTTTAATGGGAGTAAACTAAATGGGTAAACTAAGATATTTTTTATGGACCCAAAGTGTTTTGTAGAATTTAAGAAATTTATAGTTGATTTGAGTAGTTTTTACTTTAATGATGGTTGTCTATAAGAAATCAAAATTTGACCACACATTTTATATTTTTTATTCAAGTTACCATTAATTTAATGCTGTTGAAATATTTTATTAATATTAAATAATATTATAATATGTTTCACATTGAATAGTTAACGTTAACTATATAAATAATGAAAATTAAACTTTAGTTCACTAAATGCCATGTCAACTCTACTATAATGCAAATTCTTTATTATTAACGTAAGTTATACAAAATTTTGATTTAACAACCATGCGCTAAAATTGCTCTAACTAAGGAAAATAAAAATGATATAAAGGAATAAATTAACATATGTAATCAAAAGAATTATTTTCATTCATCTTTAATTAAGTTATCCACATAAATAAATCTTGCGGATGAAGTCATATATCATTGAAATTTTTATTTAAATAATCCATTTTTTAAAAAAAATTCCAAAATACTCAATTTTTTAATTTATTTTTTAGAGCATCTTTAATACATGTTCTATAGTATTAAATTCTTTAATAGTAACTGTAGTTATAAACAATTTGCATTTGAATAAGAATGATATGACACTAAGTGAACTAACAATTAGTTTTCGGCAACTATATAACCAACGCACACTATCAAATTTCAATGACTCTGATTATTATTTTTTTATTATTTTATATTATTAAAATATCAATAAAGATCCAACAACTCTAATTCAACTCAAAATAATTAAATTAATGGTAACTTGAATAAAAAAATATAAAATAGGGGTCAAGTTTTGTTTTTTTACAAGCAACCATCATTAAAGTAAAAACAACTCAAATCAACTATAAATATTTTAAATCCTACAAATCACTTTGGGCCCACAAAAAATATCTTAGTTTACCCATTTAGTTTACTCCCACTAAAGATGCTCTTAAAGTACTCTATTTCGAGAGTGTGATAGAGAGGAGACGTCATATGAATTGGCGGCAGCTTAATAGACTTAAGTGGTGTCGTCAATTGGATAGGAGACATCATATGATGTTGTCACTCTAATTGGCGACAGAGTGTTAAACATACAATGGTGTCGCCAATTCATTTGAAGACAGGGTGCATTGTGTAATTTTTTAAACAAAAATAAATAACATTAATCATTAGTTAAAAATAATATTACATAAATTAATGTTGGCGACTGGGTTGGTCATACCGACCACCGGCTCCACATCCCCTAGCCACACTCACTCGTTGCACTTGTTCCCCTCGTTATTGATACACTCCAGGTGTTTGAGAAGTTGAAGTCTCAGGAACATTCTCAGCTGATTCCCTAAGAATTTCTTGCATTTTCATGAGGTATTGTGTGTTGAAACTGAGCGTGTGACCCATGTCGGAGTAGTTCGGATGTGATGAAAGGGTTATTGGTGTGCGGTCTGGACGATTGAAGGGGGACATTAGTGTGAAGGATTCGTTGATGAAAGGTTGAAATGGTAGTGGTATTTGAAAGTCGTAAGGTTGTTGGGATGTTTGTGTGTGTAGGCTAGGGTATGATGTCTGAGCGTTTTGACTATGGAAAGATATTTGGGAGTTATGCTTACACAACATCAATGCATAACCATATTGGTGTGTTTGGTTATGTATTGATGTTGTGTTGGGGGCATAACCATATTGATGTTGTGTTGGGGGCATAACCATATTGGGTTTCTTGATAATAGTCATTTTGTTGGAGATGGTATGGGGGACGCTCTTAGTATTGTGGTTGGGTGTTTAGCATGTTTTGATGGTGGGTTTGTGTCTTAGTGGATTGGTAATTGTGTTGGGTAGGGGGTTGTAAGTAACATGACCGATAAATTTCCAATGGATTAGACGCTAAAACTTCATGTGTGTAGGTGGTTTGTCGTGGGTCGTATAAATACCTCTCTTCAGAGACAAACCCAGTTGAAACCGATTTGTACCAAGCCATATAATTATTAGTTGGTATAGACGAGGTTGCCATCACCGGGTCACGTAAGACATAGGCGCTGCGGTTCCTCCATTTACGACACTTAAATTTTGCAAAATCCTTCCAGTCAGGATAGTCTCATTGATCATTATCTTTTTTAGATGCCATTTACCGAGGTCAACTGGGGGATCTGATGATCAACACACATGCAGTCCAAACGGCTGCATCTTCCTCATTGACTTCATGTAGGTGCTCCATGTTTAGATATGGACGCCAAACGAACTGAAAAAGAGAAAAATATTAGATCATAAAATTTTTGATATAAAAAATAAATTAATTTTTTTAGAGGCCTTACATATCCAGGTGTTAGGTGATCAAGAGATCGCAGTATTGAATGATACAATGTCTAGGACATCTATTGTAACTTATACCCCGAGTCGACCATATAAACAACAAAAAGTTCAAATTCAATTAGTTAGACACAATAATTAGTAAGGTGAATTAACTAATATTAATTCATTAACTTACTTTTATGCATACGGGAATGAAAAGTTATTGTGGTTTACGGACGCTAGGGATGGCAATCTAGACCAACCCCATGCTTGGAGAAAAACGGTGCATCCAGAAAAAGTATATGTATTTTTTTTTGCGCACTTACACAAAGAGTTATACAAATAAGACAAACAAGCGAAACCCTAACTATATTCTCTTGTTTTATCTAAGTTTCTCAATAAGAGTAAATACATAACGTGCATAGAAGAACCAGTACCTTCGGGAAATAAAAATAAACCAAGTAAAAGCAAAAGATAACACCTAGTTTTTATTATTTTCATTTCTCCGGTAGAATCTTCATCTAATATTAAATTGTTGTACCATGATTTGAGACGCGAAAGTAAGATACATTGGCCTCTTGAGCTCTCATCCAGCAAGTCGACACCCAAAAGTTCCTCACATATTGAACCATCAAAGTTTGTTGGTCCATTGATCGCCTTACCGTCAATACACAAATAGGGTAACATGTATGCATCCTTTAACGTCATAGTACATTCACCAGTTGGAAAAAAGAAGGTGTGTGTCTCTGGGCACCATCTCTCTTGTAAAGCTAGTATAAACTTTGCACCAACCGAGTATGACATGATTTTTCTTACATGTTCAAAACCGGCGAGCTCAATATAGGGTATAATTAATTCATCAGGGGAAACGTATTCATGGGCATGAGTGTAACACCCCAAATTTAATCAGAATATTTTAATTAATTTATTTAATTGAGAATATTCATTTTCAGTGATTTTCGAGGGAAGGTGGATTATTAGGAATTATGCATTTTTGGATTATTTATTTAATTAATAGTATATAATATGGAAATATTAGTATTATTATTAGTTAAAATAAATATAAGTGAAATAAGGGTAATTTGGGCATTAAGAGGAGTTAGTAAGGGTGTTATGGGAAAAACCCAATTGTGTGGCCCAAGACTAGGTTTGACAAAAAAGAATTCTGAAGGGAATTAGGATTCATTTGGTTAACCGTGAAAAGTATTGAGGCCAGAGCTCTGAGGAGAAGATTGGAGGAAGAAGCTTCGAGAGATTCCCTGTAAGATTGAGAAGGCTTTAATCGACAACTAAGGTATGGGGAGTATTGTCTTTCATAATTTTCTATGTGTAGATTTCGATGTAGTAAGGTTGATTTAAGGGTTAAGGGTTTTGAGGGTGGAAATGAGAAATTATGATCTTTGACCTTCGTGGCCTAAACCGATTATAGGTAAATCTAGTCGTGGTTCAATTGGGGAAAAAGGGATTTTGGCCTTCGTGGCCTAAATCTAGTTGTGGGAACTATGATATTGTGGTGTAGTGGTAAGTATTCCTGACAGTTAGAGCATAATATGAGAAAGGGAAACCTTAGACCTTCGTGGCCAAAATCTTGAATTGTTATATCTCTGACCCTGAAGGAATAGGAATATTTGAATGTGAGTAACTCTAATGCCTTAGGGTGTAATTGAAGAAAAAATTGTGATTTAAAACATGAATATGTTACGGGATTGGCCTAATAAACCGTAGGTTTTGTGCCTTTATCGCCGTAAGATCTTAGGGATGATTTAGAGATGTTTGGGGGCATTGGGGAAGTAAATCGTGTGGAATTTTGGGTTGATTTAGGTTCTGGAGCGTAACAGCGTTTTGCTGTCCGCCACGACAGTTCATTTTTTCGGTCGAAATTATTTTGGACGTAACTTTTGATCTGTAATTCTGTTTTGGCCCCCGTTCGAAGCGTTGGAAAGCTAATGAACATGGATAAAACATACTATAGATAAGGGAATTGATTTCCTAATATTTTTTATATCTAATTATGTTTGAGAAGTCAATTGTGTACATGTTCTATTAATGAATCATGTTCTGGTTCAGTGATGTCTTGATGTTTTGATGCTGCAATTTTCCTGATGAATTACCATGAGGGTAACTGTGATAATATGTGATAATATGATGAATTAACATGAGTAGGACTGTGAAGTTTATGTGATTAATAGGCGATAGTATGAGAATTACCGCGAGTATAATTATGAATTAATATGTGATAATATGTGATAGTATGTGATAATATGATGAATTAATATGAGTATGACTGTGAGCGCTATGTGATTTTTCTATGATTATATGATGCTTTTCTATGATGTATGATGATGATTATTATGATGAGATATGATGACATGATGTATGAAGAGGATTATTATGTTGAGTTATGATGACATAACGTATGATGATGATTATAATGATGAGCTATGATGTTTGATGATGATGAATATGATGAATGAGGATGCACCTATGATGTTGTTTTGAGGATGATTTGTGATGTGTGCATCATGCATTCATGTGCATCCTGACTTTGGTTCAGGACCTCAATTACTTTGGCTTCAATCCCAGTGTGTGGATGTGAAGTCTTTTGATGTGCTCTGGTTCTCTAGTAGAATCGATCCTATTGATGGGGATCTATGGAGGGTTGATTGCCCAGTGTCCATCGCGTTGTGATGATTGGTACCACATGCATTGAGTCTATGTTGCATTTGCATTTATGAGCCTTTTTGTATGAATTATGACGTTGTGGCCTGTGAGGCATATTGAAGGATATGAATGTGTTGAATATGAATATGATACTGTTTATATGTTGATTTTTATACATTGGTTATTATGAATTGTTTTATTCACCCTGCCTATTTGAATGTTACCTCCACGTGGGTAACGTGCAGATGACCAGGTTTAGCCGTGGACGTCGTCAAGGATTATTTTTGAAGTCTTTAAGTCGTTAGCCTTTTTGGTTAACTTAGAGGGTCTTGCTCTGATATGTAACATTGGGTTGGGTTCTTTTGAGTTAAACTATATATCGTTGAGTTATTTTGCTTACCTTCCCATATGAGGAAAATCTTGAGTTATGTTTTGAGTTCCGCTGCTTTGTGCAATTTGATGTATTTTGAGAAAACCTGTTGTATACGGATCATTGACTTATTTTGAGACATCGAGAAATGTACGCCCTTTTTGGTGGCTTTTTATGAAATTTAATAATTTACTCTAATATCTGTGTCATTTTTCCTTAATAATTGTGGGGTAGAAAAGGGTTACATTAGTGGTATCAGAGCAGGTCGATCCGTCCTACCAAGTTGTCTAATGTTGTTTGTTTCCTTGTATGCGACATGTGTTTGAAAACACTGTCGGTACACGTTTGTTTTCTAACCTTTGTATGCAGAGTGGGAATGAGTCAAGTGGGGGAGAAGCTTGTGCCTCTCCAGGATGCTGCAAGTGTGGAGTGGTGGCTCAGTGTGCCGATGGATGCTCTTATAGTTTGGTAAAGATGGTTTATGTCCCATCATGATTTTCGGCGGTCTATTGACAAGTTGAGGAACTGATCACCCTTAATCTCTGGTTGATAGTGGACATAGTCGTCTTTAAGGGGATAGACATATCTTGCAAGTTTAGATGGCGTGTGCAGTGAATTTTTTTGAGTTAAGCTAAGTGCTTGCAGAATGTTTTCGTGAGTCGGTGCAGGATGGTGCTGAGGCATTTATTTTGATGGAAACTTTGAGTGTTAATGAAAGTGGGGAAGTTGGTGGTGTACCAATTAGTTGTGAGTATCTGGAAGTTTTTCCTAACGAGATAAGTGATTTACTGTCGGAACGTGAATTGGAGTTTGTGATCGACTTAGTTCCTGGAACTAGTCCGATATTGATGGCTCTATATAGTGTGTATGCATTGGGATTGAAAGAGTTGAAGAGTCAACTTGAAGATTTGCTTGATAAGAAATTCATTCGTTCGAGTGTGTCACCATGGGGTGCACTAGTTTTGTTGATTAAGAAGAAAGAAGGTTCTGTGAGACTTTGTGTAGATTGTAGACAATTGAACAAGGGGACTATCAAGAATAAGTGTCCACTTCTAAGAATTGATGATCTGATGGATCAGTTGGTTATTGCAAGTGTGTTTAGTAAGATAGATTTGAGAACTAGGTATCATCAGATTCGTGTGGGGGCTGAAGATATTCAGGAGACTGCTTTTGGAACGGGGTATGGACATGATGAGTATTTCCATTTGGGTGTGGCTAATGCACCATGTGGGTTTGTAGAGTATGAACAGGATTTTCCATACTTATTTGGGCAAGTTTGTGGTTGATATGATGAAGGTTGAAGTTGTATAGCAATGGGAAGCTCCAAAAACCTGTATTTGAGATTAGAAGTTTTCTTGGGTTGGCAGGTTGTTATTGGAATTTATTGAAGGATTTTTACAAGTCATCTTTGCCATTGAAGCAGTGGACTAGGAAGGTTTAAGATTTTGTTTTGGGATGCAAAGTATGAATAAAAGTTGCAAGAGCTTTTGAGAAGACTGGCAATAGCTCAGGTTTGATTTTGTCGAATCCGACAGAACTATTGTGGTACATTGTGATGCTTCGTTGATGGGATTGGGATGTGTGTTAATGCAACATCAGCAAGTTTAGCTTATGCTTTAAGGAAACTTAAGGTACATAAGAGGAATTATCTGACACATGATTTAGAGTTGGTTGTTGTTGTGTTTGTGCCGAAGCTTTGGAGGTATTATTTGTTTGGTTCGAGATTTGAGATGTTTAGTGATCATAAGAGTTTGGAGTATGTGTTTGATTAGAAAGATTTGAATATGAGGCCGAGGAGAATGGCTTGAACTTCTGAAGGATTATGATTTTGAATTGAGTTACCACCCTGGTAAGGCTAATGTTGTAGCTGATGCATTGAGTAGGAAATCTTTGTGTATGCCGATGATGATGGTGAAAGAGTTAGAACTGATTGAGCAATTTCGTGATATGAGTTTGGTTTGTGAAGAGACTTCTTATGGAGTTAAGCTTGGTATGTTGAAGCTTACTAGTGGAATTCTTGATGAGATTCTAGAAGGTGAGAAACCTGATTTGAGTTGGTAGATCGGTTGGATGTGATGAATCAAAGTCAAAGAGCTGAATTTCGGATTATTGGAAATGGTATCATGAGATGTCGCGATAGAGTTTGTGTTCCAGATATTGTTGAGTTGAAAAAGAGTATTCTTGAAGAAGGACATTAAAGTAGACTGAGTATCCATTCCGGTGCTATGAAGAGGTACCAGGATTTGAGGAAATGTTTTGGTGGCCAGGGAATAAGAAAGAGGTGGTTGAGTTTGTATATGATGGTTAGACTTGTTAAAAGTCGAAGATTGAACATCAGAGACCGTTGGGTCTGTGTAACACGGTGGGAGAACTGACTTTAAACAATGTTGCGGATAGCAAGAGTCGCCACCGACTTTTATTTTATCCATAAGGAAAGGTTATAAAAGAACAGGAAAGACCTTAGAGAATATTTTGGGTCCGGGGGGTAGGTTATGAAAAGGGAAGGTGTTAGCACCCTTTTCATCCATGGTTATCCATGGGCTCTTAGGTACTTAAGCTCACTTTTGAATTGTTTTAAAATTGTAGTGTGTGAATAGAAAATTTTCAGAATAGTTAATAAATAATCCATGTAAGGATGTGTTAAGAACTTGTTTGAAAACTTGTTGAAAATTTGTTTAAGTGCGAAACAGTTTTGAAGTGAGCAAGCACCTAGGAGTAACCTACTCTAATGTTTAAAGGTCTTTCTTATTCTTCATTCTTTCCTTTAGTAAGACTATCCCTACTATAATGGAGTAGGTAGTCCTTACTTTGGATGTTAAGGGATATGTGAGGAACAATTTGACTTTGAAGGCCATTGTGGGATGTAATAAGCATATATAAGGGACCATCATCATTTTTCGAAAGGGACTTGATTCGTAAAGGCAACCATAAGGGACTTTGATGATTTTTTTATTTGAGGGACTTGCTTTATACACCCCACTTAACCATTATTCGTAGGCAACTTGAGGGATATCCTTAGGAAGTGAGACGGCGATTAAAATCGACTTACGTGTGTGACATGTTTATTTTAATTATCTTTATTTAAAAGTGATCTAAATTTATTTTAATATTACATACATGTTGTTACACTCCCTAATTACTAACCATAATAATAATTAAATAATTAAACAACTTTACATCCAAGAAACAATTACAAAATAATAAGCAAAATAATTAAATAGCAAAGATAAATAAAATATAAATAAGCAATAATAAATAATAAAGGGGGTTAATTCTAAGTTTACTCGGCAAGACATCGCATCTTGTGCCTACGTATCCTTACGGGAGTGGAATCAGAGTAATCGTAGTTCCCCTCAATAGGGAGGTTAGAAACTTCTTGACTGTGGTCAAGGTCTCAAGGGGAATAAACGCATCTTAAGGACACGCTTACGTGGAGTGTAGAAACTCCAAATCTCTACGTTGAAATGTTAAGTTGTAATTAGGGTTAAATTAGGGATTCCACGGCGGGAAACCCTAAAATGAGCGCGGCGGCTCTTTGACCTAATGCTAAGGGTAAAATTGTAATTTTGCCTGCGGCGAGGCATTTGTGAAAATTAGGGTTTGTAGTTTGTAGTTTTGAGGATTTGAAATTGAATGTGTGAAGTTTTACGGACTATTGGCGCGGCGGCCAAACAGTTAGACCTAACCTTCGGATGTGTGCAATGTGACAGAAATAATAGTAAACGCGTGAGATAATTGAATCATGCAAACAGAGAGATAATGTCATAATTTAAACCATGCAAGCAGAAATTTAAAGGCAGAATTTAAAGAGCGATTGTTAAGTTCGCGAGGTTACATGAGAGGAGCAGATACAATATGATAATGAAATTTGAATTGAACAATAATAAAATAAAATAAATAACGGTTCTAGTTATTATTTTAAAAAAAAGATTTTAGTTATTATTTTAAATTTATCTAAAAAAAAGTTTTTCTTAAAAATAATAGGTTTTCATATTAATTTGGAAAAGATGTTAATGTTATTTATTTTAAAAAACAGATTTTTATATTATAACGAATTTTAATAAATTAATGATAACAATAATAATAATAATGGTAATAATAATGATAATAATGATAATAATAATAAATAATGATAATAATAATAATAATAATAATAATAATAATAATAATAATAATAATAAAGCAATAATGAATTTTAAATGTGCCAAATAACCCAACAATGTTGCTAACGCAGAAATGCGCTCATCGCAACCAGATCTAAATCGGACGAAACAAAATTTATCGCAAAGAAAAAGAAATTAAGCAAAAAATAGTATTATTGCTCACACAAAAATGCGATCATCGCAACCAGATCGAACTAACACAAATGTCACGCGTCATGCACACAAATGTGCAAACATCGTATCGACATAATTCGATCAAAAATCTTATATATATAAACTCTAACAATTTAAAAATTATATATATATAAACGTAACAGTAATAGATAAAGAAAAAGAAATAACGGTAATAGATGAAGAAAAAGAAATAACGGTAAAAGATGAAGAAAAAGAAACAACAGTAATAGATGAAGGAAAAGAAATAACGGTAAACGATGAAGAAAAAGAAACAATAGTAATGGATGAAGAAGAAAACTAAATAACGGCAAACGGCACTCACTCCTCTTAGGCTTTTTTTCATTCTGCTCCTCTTTTCCAACAAGGCAACACATATATATATATATATAGGGAACAAATTAGGGTTAACACCAAATTGTCAATAATGTCCCTAAAGCCCATTTTAAAGCCCAAACTAAATAATTAGTTAAGAAAAAATAAAATTTAAATAATTTAAAATAATAAACTTAAAATAAAAACTAATAATCCTATTGATTCCTAAAATAAAAAATATTATAAAAAGAACAAAATTTTTTTCAATATTTTTTTATTTTATGATTTTTTGGATATTTTTATGAATAATTTAGAAAAAAGTGGAAAAAATAATATTTTAAAAAATGATTTAATTAAAATACGAAAATAATAATTAAATAATAATAAAAAACTATTTTTGTTATTTTTTTTAATGAAAGATAGAAAAATTTAGAGTAAAAATAATAAAAACAACAAAAAGTGCCAAAGGTGAGATTCGAACTCTCAACCTTCACACTCATAACTCCTTACACATGTCCTCCTGCCAATTGTGCCATTTTTACTTTTTAGAAAAAAAGTGCATGCCATATGATATTTACCTGCAAAAAGTCAAACGACTACACAAATTTGTTAGTAATTGATTAAATGCAATGAAATGCGACGACAAATCTTAGGGCAAAATTTGGGGTATTACAGTTATTATGATAATATTTCTCACCCAACCTCTCTTTGATGTTGGCAAAAAAAATCATGAAGTTTGACTTTGGTTTGACCACAGTTGACCTCAGTTTGACCTTTTAACTGCATTGACTGCTTTTGACTTATCTGATCATCTGACTGAGCAAACTTTTGAGAAAAGTCTTGAAACTTGACATGGGGGTTCTTATACACATATAAGATGTTATGAAGCTCACTTGAAGTCTTGGAAGTCCATTTAGCCTGATTAAAGTCAAAACCCTAGTTTTGGATGCACTGCTTAGGAGGTGCATTGTCTGAGGGAATTGTCAACTCTTCTGACCAATTATGAATTTTGTGAACCTTGTGAACCTTCTTGGAACACAAAGTCTTGTATTGTGAGGGCAAATTTTGGGGTGCAACAGTCTGATGCAACCGTTGAGTATTCCAGAATGGAAATGGGATAGCATTTCTATGTATTTTGTGACAGGGTTGCCAAAGACTTTGAAGGGATATGATTCGATTTGGGTGATTGTTGATAGATTGACTAGATCAACTCATTTTATACCAATGAGGGTATGAGATATCGCCGAATATTGTGTCAGATGGAAATCTGAGATTTACATCGAGATTTTGGGAGAGTTTGCAGACGCTTTGGGTACCATGTTGAAGTTGAACTCTGTCTATCATCCGCAGACGGATGGACAGATAGAGAGAATTATCCAGTCTTTAGAGGATTTTTTTGAGAGCTTGTGTGTTGGATTATGGTAGATCGAGGGATAGTTATTTGTCGTTGATTGAGTTTACCTACAATAACAGTTACCATTATAGTATCAGAATGTCACCGTATGAGGATTTGTATGGTAGGAGGTGTAGGACTCCTTTGTGTTGATATGAGTCAGGAGAGAGTGTTGTACTCAGACCTGAGATTGCGTAAGTGACGACTGAAAAGATTAAGAGGATCCAAGAAAAAGATGAATGTTTCGCAGGGTGTTAAAAAGAGTTACCATGATAAGAAGAGAAAAGCACTTGAATTTCAAGGGGGAGATCGTGTTTTTTGAGAGTTACGCCGGTAACTGGTGTTGGCCGAGCTTTGAAGTCTCGAAAGCTCACATCGCATTTTGTTGGTCCGTAACAGGTTTCGCAGAGGGTGGGGGAAGTAGCATATCGAATTGTTTTTCCGCCGTCGCTTGCGAATTTACATGATGTGTTTCATGTATCCCAGTTGAGGAAGTACATTCCAGATCCGTCGCATGTGATTCAGATGGATGATGTATAAGTGTGAGATGATTTAACTGTTGAGACGTTGCCTGTTCGGATTGACGAACAAGGAGTGAAGCAGCTGCGAGGTAAAGAGATTGCCTTAGTGAAGGTATTGTGGAGAGGACCAGCTGGAGAAAGTTGGACTTGGAAATATGAAGATAAGATGAAGGAGTCGTATCCGACTCTATTTTCTTGAGGTAATTTTTGAGGACGAAAATTCTTTTAAGTGGGGGAGATTTGTAACACCTGTCGCACCCTAATTTTGACCATAAGATCCCTCCTCTTTGTGTTCTTTTCTCTTGCTTGTTTTTTTTATTTTACTCCTATATGCATGTTTATTAGGGCTAACCAACTTATGCAGACGCAGAAATTTCAAAAGGAGATAGCATCCTTCCTCACGATCTAAACACTCCAAGACGTGAGAATTAGGGTCTTCTCGATGTTGAGCACGATCATTTAAGGAGTGGTCACGACTCCTATGGAAAGTGGAATTTCAAGCTATCTTTGATTGTATGGGAAATAAGTCAAGCAATTCTTGGAGTTAGATTATCATTTTAAGTTCGAGCTATTTGGTATTCGAAATTTTCGGGTAAAGATGCAAGAGACGATGCAAGTTTCACCTTGAGAATTCACCAAATTCAAAACATTTCAAACTCATTCTAAATTTGATTCAAGATCCAAGAAAACTCAAGTCGAATTCAAAAGAAAGAATCATGTATGCAAAGCTCCAAAATCAAGGTTCACTGCCAGTCAAGTTCAAGGTTATTTGTTTTTTTACATGATGTCAAAAGATGTTCAAAGCATGACAAGTTCAAGGGAAGAATCCGCAATAATTCAAGTGCACCAATTCATTCATCACCACCCAAACAGATCCTCCTCCGTTACAAGACTACTACTTTAAAAAATAGATTGCATCCACATTATCAAGTTGCTTCTAGTTACAAAAGGCAATGTTCGGATACGCTATGGGTAGTCATGAATTTACAACTCCGCGTGTCACGAAATGAGGATTCACCTGGAAAAACTACCAATTGGGGAAGCGAGACACTAGATGCTAAGTTGTGATCCTCATGGCTATCTTACATGTTAAATATCATACAACAATTTGATATCATTACATTGGGAAAGTCGAGGATGAAAGTGAACAAATGGTGAAGGAAACTGTGTCTAAACAAAGTCTGAAAGTAAATCCTTGGCAAGAGAGGCGTAGACTTTGGTGTACCTTTCCCCTGTAACTTCTGTTAGACTCCACAGTCAGTTTTCACATCACGAGGAGTTCGTGTTCGCTGCACCTGCTTCAAAATCAATTACAAGTGAGAATTATAGTTTGCTATATTGGACTTCTCCAATATAATATCATTACACGTGTCGTTGGTGGGTTACGAATATGCGGTACATATGCGAAGAACTTACCAACGGATGAAACAGTGTTATAATTATGTTCTGGAAGAGCCATGTCTAATCCTTTGAAAACTTGCAAGCAGAAACCGCCAAATTTATGAGTCGTAACCAGAACTTCTGCACAAAAAAGGAACGTATGAATATGTCTGTGAGCATATTACCAAGCATAATATATTAAACCAAAGGATTACAAGGTCGAGCTCGGTTTGTCGCTCACTCTAGTCTAGGGCTCAACTTTCCTTAGCCGCAAGGAGTTTGTTATAAACTTGTCTCTGCAAGCTCCCCATGGGAAGATATTCAACAACCATCTAGCACTGCACCTGCAAGACCTTCACCTACAAAATACAAGGATAAAGTTCATAACCGCAACCAGCACCTCGAACGCCATTACAGAAGAAGCAAAGGTCAAGAAAGGAGGTAAGTTAAGTAATTTTTCAGCCCTCAGTTTAACTCATCATGGGGCATAAGTTCGAGCGACCAGGAGGGAAATAATCGAAATTGTCACCGACTCCTTACCAAGCATCGAAAAATTAAAGTCCAGACAAGTAAAGCAACTAAGCTCTAATGGCTCAACACAATGTGAAAGCACGAACAAAACATCAAGGCACAAC
The DNA here is from genome assembly GCA_963859935.3 of Lathyrus sativus. NCBI lineage: Eukaryota > Viridiplantae > Streptophyta > Magnoliopsida > Fabales > Fabaceae > Lathyrus > Lathyrus sativus. The sequence continues at coordinate 535,712,409 of OZ012739.1, forward strand.
ATCATTCCCATTTCCCTCATGGTTCAGACTTAAATCATCGTCACCACTTTGAACCGTTCTCGGAAACAACATAACAACCGACAGCTTCCGAACTTCCAGCGGCATCCTGAAAGAGGAAGAAGACATTAACACAGTTCACAACAACAAAATTCTTTTTTCAACAGCAAGAAACACACCATAACACATCAGTGGCAGCAGCAAGCATTTCAATACCAGCGGGAACAACAAGAAACTTCGAACAACTCACACCATGATTCGAGAGCATCACCAAATCGAACCTCAACTCTACATTCCAACATTCGAATCAAAGAAAAACCAGAAAGGCCATTAGTGAAAGCCAATTGGAAGCTCAAAATAGAAGGAAGGAGGCTCAAACCTTCAGAACTTTGAAACTCATCACCGGGCATAGAACTCGAGCGGCCAGAAAGGCAACGGGACCGTCACCTACTTCTTACCCAGCTCAGAGATAATTCAAGCAACAGAGAAAACTCAGGCAACAAAACGAAAGCAATTACAACCGCAACTCTCCTAGCTCAGACAAAGTCATCATCGCCGAGTTCGGAACCCTTTCTCGACGGCATCTGATAAGGCAACATCTGAACTCAGAAGTAGAGCATTCCCTTTGAGAAGAGAAAGAAAACATTAACATGGTTTCAGAATGCATCACAAAGAGCTAACAACAATCAGCCACTGTAGCTAGTTTCTGTTTTCAGCAGCGCATTAGGGGAAAACCAATTTGCAAAGCCAACGGTGAAAAGCATCGAATTAATGCGAAGAAGGAAGATTCAAAGATTTGCCAAAACTGGAACCAACACTTCCTCGACCAAATCATATGAAATAAGAAAGGAATTAAAGCTTGTTTCCCAAAATCATTCAGCAAATCCCAACAACATCAACAAATTAAGAAGGTTTTCAAAACGGATTTCATTGGAGGCCCATAATATTCATCTATAAAAGCAGCGAAGGATCACAACAGAAGGGGGCCATCAAAGAGAACCACAAAGAGAAGAATCACTATCTTAACCACAAAAGCTTCGACGAAGAAAAACATCACGAGAGCTCAGATCGAAAGAGGCGTCATCCTCGCATTCGCTCAGACGCTCTCATCGAAACATCACCACAAACAAAAGCAAGGCCGCCCTCAAGAAGCCACTGATGGTTCTTCAAAGTCACCACCGAGGCAAATCATAATCGTAAGTCGCCGCTAACACACCGTTTGCTTTTATCTTTGTCTAGTTTTGCAGGATCCACTTACATGCAGAAGTGATCTGAGAAGATAGAAGGAATCGAGGGGAGAGAGATCGATGAAGCTGGGTGAGAGAATGAGGAAAAGAGAAAGTCGGCGGGAGAAGGAGCAATTTAGGGCTTTTTGTTGTATTTTATTTTTGTTTCTATATTATTATGATCACATGTATGTGCACACACGCACATACAATGCACCCTCACGCACACCATCCATGGATCTCCAACGGATCCTATCACACGATACGTATTGCACGTTCACCGTAAGCCCCGTACGCCTACACACGCGTAATCCATCCGTCCAGTTAATCCCCCTTTTAATATTTGATCTGCCGTTAACTTGACTTAATCAACCTAATAACATTTTATAAAATAAACCATTTCACCTTTTTCTCTATATAATAAGATAAAATATAACAAACCTCTTATTTATTCAAGAAACCCTTTTATTAGAATTTAATCAATTTATAATTCAAAAAACCAACTTATTTAATAAACCTTTTATTATTTTCAGAAATCTAATTAATTCGAAAGTCTTATTTTACAAAACTAATTTGTCATTAAATCAATTAACTTTCTCATAAAACCAATTCATCTAACCTAATATAATTCCACCAAAATATAATTTTCCTTAAAATCAACTCAACCTTTTTTAAATCAATCTGACTAAAATTAATCAACCTCGCCCAAATTATTCAATCGTGCACGCTTCCGTCTTCGCTCTGATTCCATTTACACTCTCACACACTTGTATGTCTTAGCGCTTTCATGCGTTTGTGTATGCTTTTACTTCATCTGCAATTTATCTTTACCGTCGCTTTATCTTTATCGTTATTTATCTTATCGCATTGCATAAATGTCCAAAGGAAGAATCTGCGCATAACGTAAAACTTGTGCATATGCATTTCATTTGCATCATAATTCCCATTTGATCCTTGATCCCATTCAAGTTGATCTCTAAGTTAGATCCTACCCCATAAGGAGGACCTTTTTCTTTTTCTTTTACAACTTAGATAAAAACAATTCAACTCAATTCAACTATTCAAACTATTAGAGAATAAGATGTTAGTCATCTTGGCTGTCGAGATATAAATCTCCTGCCCCATAACAATACAATCAATATGTAGGGACTTTTCTGCCTTGAGAGAGATAGTGGCATACTTGTCGATTAAATTCCGAGTGCTTGAGCCCTTCTCTCAAGATGATGCAAAGACTATTTTCCTACAAAGTTGTGGTGGCTAAGTCAAGTATTCTCCCTCGAGATGACAACTCGTCTTTTCTCCTAGACCCAATCAACCAACTACCCTTATCCCTTAGGAACTTTGACCCACAGTCAAAGCATTCCTCAAACCCTTTAGGGGAACTACAATTACTCTGATTCCATTCCCGTCGGGATATGTAGGCACAAGATGCGACATCTTGGCGAGTATAATTAGAATCAAACCAATAGGTCTTTTATCCTTAAGCAGATAACCCATCGCAATAAACAACATTAAAACAAAAGGTTCCTGTAGAGTACTACAGAAACTTAGGATGCTAGCACCTTCCCTAAGTTTAACCAACCCCCGAACCTAAACTCTCTAGCTTTTGCATTTGCATTGCATTGTGGGTAATTCAATCTTTTTCCCTTCTTTGGACAAATAAAAGACCGGTTGTAATGAATTAAGATTCAAGCTAATCAATAGCTTGGTATCCAAATTTCACTACGAGAACACCCCAAATTTAATCGGAATATTTTAATTAATTTATTTAATTGAGAATATTCATTTTCGGTGGTTTGTGGATTATTGGGAATTATGCATTTTTGGATTATTTATTTAATTAATAGTATACAATATGGAAATAGTAGTATTATTATTAGTTAAAATAAATATAAGTGAAATAAGGATAATTTGGGCATTAAGAGGAGTTAGTAAGGGTGTTATGGGAAAAACCCAATTGTGTGGCCCAAGACTAGGTTTGACAAAAAGGAATTCTGAAGGGAATTAGGATTCATTTGGTTAACCATAAAAAGTATTGAGGCCAGAGCTATGAGGAGAAGATTGGAGGCAGAAGCTTTGAGAGATTCCCGGTAAGATTGAGAAGACTTTGATCGACAACTAAGGTATGGAGAGTATTGTCTTTCATAATTTTCTATGTGTAGATTTCGATGTAGTAAGGTTGATTTAAGGGTTAAGGATTTTGAGGGTGGAAATGAGAAATTATGATTTTTGGCCTTCGTGGCCTAAATCAATTATAGGTAAATCTAGTCGTGGTTCAATTGGGGAAAAAGGGATTTTGGCCTTCATGGCCTAAATCTAGTTATGGGAACTCTGATGTTGTGGTGTAGTGGTAAGTATTCCTGTCAGTTAGAGCATAATATGAGAAAGGGAAACCTTAGACCTTCATGGCCAAAACCTTGAATTGTTATATGTTTGACCCTGAAGGAATATGAATATTTGAATGTGAGTAACTCTAATGTCTTAGGGTGTAATTGAAGGAAAAATTGTGATTTAGGACATGAATATATTACGGGATTGGCCTAATAAACCGTAAGTTTTGTGCCTTTATCGTCGTAAGACCTTAGGGATGATTTAGGGATGTTTTGGGGGCATTGGGGAAGTGAATCGTGTGGACTTTTGGGTTGATTTAGGTTCTGGAGCGTAACAGCGTTTTGCTGTCCGTCACGAATGTTCATGTTTTCGGTCGAAATCGTTTTGGACATAACTTTTAATCCGTAAGTCCGTTTTGGCCCCCGTTCGAAGCGTTGGAAAGCTAATGAACAAGGCTATAACATAGTATAGATAAGGGAATTGGTTTCCTATTATTTTTATATCTAATCATGTTTTAGAATTCAATTATGTATATGTTCTAGGCGTTCCACCGTGGACCGAATTACCCTTTACCCTAGCAGTAGGTTAAGGAGTCGCCGCACTCCATTTTAGGTTTCCCGCCATGGAGTACCTATTTCACCCTTTTAATTTCAACTCAATTACAATGTAGAAATAGGAGTCACCACACTCCACGTAAGCGCTTCCTTAAGAACGTTTATTTCCCATTGAAACCTTGACCACAGTCAAGAAGTTTCTCTTCCTCCCTTTTTAGGGAAACTACGATTACTCTGATTCCATCCCCTACCTCAGATGCGTAGGCACAAGATGCGAATCTTGGCGAGTAAACTTAGGACTAACCCTTAGGTCTCTTTGTCACTCTTAACCTTTAGCATATACCCTCAAGCAAATAATTAAAGAAAAATAGTAAATTTTAAACAAAAGGTTCCTGTAGAGTACTACAGAAGTTTAGGGTGCTAATACCTTCCCTAAGCTTAACCAACCCCTTACCTAGATCTCTCCCCGTATTGTTTACGATGCAAAACTAGGCTTTTCCTTTCTTTAACCTTTCCTTTGAATAAATCAAATACCGGTTGTAAACTAAAGATGTGATTCAAATTAATTAATAAATTGATATCCTATTCTCACCGCAACAAAATGCAAAGCTAGAGATTCTAAGGTTCGGGGGTTGGTTATACTTAGGGAAGGTGCTAGCATCCTAAGAATTTGTAGTACTCTACAGGAACCTCTTGTTGAATCGTGTTATTGTTGCTAAGGGTGAAAGACCTAGGGGTTTATTTCTAAGTATACTCGCCAAGAAATTGCATCTTGTGCCTACGTATCCTGACAGGAGTGGAATCAGAGTATTCATAGTTCCCCTAAAAGGAATTGAGGAACCATTAACTGTTGGTCAAAGTTTCAGGGGGGAAAGGTTTGTTGATTGATTCTAAGAGAAGAGATGAGGTGTCATATTAAGGGAGAATACTCGACTTAACCACCACAACTTGTAGGAGATGGTCTTTGTGTCGCATTGAAAGAAGGGCTCAGAACTCAGATTTATCGACGAGTATGCCACGTACCTCTCTCAAGCGGAAAAGATTCTGCATGTCATAATATTATTATGGGGCAGGAGAATTATATCTCGACTGTCAAGATGAATCACGTCTAATTCTCTTGTAGGGAGAATAGAGGATTAAATTGTGCATTGGTTTGTCTAAGTTGAAAGATTTAAGAGAAACTGTCCTATCTTAAGGTGTAAGGACTAAATCCTAAATTGATCGACTTGAGAAAATCAAGGATCAAGCGAGGGAATAATGATGAAATGAGATGCAAGTGCATATGACTTGTACAAGTCACACACAGGTACTTCCCTTGGACATGCATACAAAATAATATCGAAAAAAAATAGAGTGAAGTATACATCAAGGTTTGGCAGTGTAATTTAGAATTAACAATCAACCAATCAGATTATGAATCAATCATGCTTGAAATTAAAGTCTGTTGTTCTAGGAATTATGATCCAACCGAAATTACTACACTAGCATCACAATAAATGATATTAAGTTCGAGTTAAGATTATTATTCACGAATTTTGGACTAAAATTAATAGTATTGAATCTCAAAACCAAGTTTATGATTATAAATGAATTTAAAAAAAAAAGGCGAGGTTATTAACAATTAGGTGTGTCGTAATTGAGTTTTTTTTTTTTTACAAAATTGATTAAGTTTCTAAAAAGGGTTAAGTTTAAAATATAAAATAAGATTAAGTTTTTTTTAAGAGATTAATTAGGTTTCTAATATAACAAAAAGATTGATTAAGTTTTAATAAAATGTGTTTTTATATAAAAAACATGATTGATCAAATTTAATAAAAGACTAATTAAATTTTTAATTAAAAAAAGATTAAGTTGGGGGAGGGGGCGCAGGTCCACAGTTGTTAGAGAAAAACAAGGGCCTAAAGGCCTTTGTTAGCCCACTTGGTTTTCTCCTAAAAACCACGGAGACCCAAACAATGCCAAGCTCAGCAACCCTATGTTTTTCTCTTGTCCGTCGTTTCTCAACTAACAAATCGCCTAGACTCCTTCTTCCAATTCACCTTGATCCATCGTTGTTCATCCATGGTGATAAAGGAGGGATCGACAAAAAACCTCCTTGTTCCTCCATTTTGTGAATTCAAATGATCCTCAGCGAGACTGAACTTTTAAGAAGACCTAAACCCCCAAATCAAAAAAACTAAACCCTAACCCAACCAGAAACTCACAGATAAAGAGTGATTCACTGCGAGCACGCGTTTGATCAAATGCAAGAACTTAAATCAACAGCGAGGGTTTTATTGTTACTTGAGAGCAGTGGTGCACCGTGAACGAAGACGAACTTAGGAATCGCTCTTCGAAGATAAGTATCTTGACTCCACTCTTTCACTTAATTCTCCTTCTTCTTTGAAATGAATCTATTTCCTATTAAATTGTTCTCTTCCCTTCTCTTCTTCTGCCTCTTTATATATGCTTTAGAACTTAAACGTGGATGCAAGAAATTAAAGCTCATTAAGAATGGAATTGGACATGCTGGTGCACTGTAATGGATAGAAACATAATTTGTTTTGAATGTTAATTTGTGATGATGAGACATTACCATTCCGTAGTATCCTGTCTGATATGGTTTAGGATTTGGTGATTGCCCTTTAATTCACGACATGGTGTCGTTTCCAATTTTGCCTTGACATGTTTGGTATCTGTCTTGAAAAAGAAAAGAAAGGATAAATGTCTTTTCTTTTTCGTGCGATCTGTTCCAACTTGTCTTGGAAAGAAAGAAAAAAGTTCATGTTTGGTATCAAACATGTTTAAACCTTATCATAACTCTTGCTTTTGTGTCTGATACGTTTGATTGCATTTGTTATGGAAGTTATTTGATCTTGTGTGAACATAATCGAAATTGTTTTGAGTTTCACGTTTGCGTTTTCTGAACTTACTTGTGTTTGTTTTGTAGCTATCTTAGGAACTAATGGACAAATTTCTCCTTTGGAATTTGTTCAAACAACCTATGCAACGGTTTTGCTGACTATCTGCCGATTGAAAGCTAATGGTACGTGTATTACCGCTTATCTGCATTTTTTCTGCTAATACGTTTCGATTTCGTTGCTTTGTACCTAGGGAAATCTAATCCTTGCAGTAATTCATCCAAGTACCAGATGTGATGGAAACCTCGATGTCGTGCCTTCGTATGATAGCCAACAGCATGAATTATACATATACTAGGTTTTAGGGACAAGTTGTGTAAACCAAACAAATGTTCTTATCTTGTAATGAATCTTTATGGCTTTAACAGTGTTGTTGTGTTTAATAAAGATGGCCGCTTACGGCATATGCCAATGGATAAATGATAATTTATTGAAAAACTTCCGCTGTAACAAAGGGTGCAATACCAAGCAAATGTTCTCATACAAACATCTCTATTGTCAATCTCCATTATGATTTATTCTTGTTATAATTCCTTTTAATGATTTTTTTGGAGATTGGTCATTCTTAGAATCTTAAATCCTTAAAAAGAATGAGATGCTCTTGTAACTTGATTTTAGATTCTTAATCAAATAGAAATGGTGTATGTAATTTAACTTGCATATCTTGAATTTATGATGGAGAACTAAATACTTTAGTTTTGACTTGAATTTATACCTCACAAAGTATGAACTTAAATTTGAGGAATCTCTACTTAGTTTAACAACTTTTAAACCAACCAATTCGAATCCGAAAAGCTATGAACCAAGCTCATTAGAGAACAAAAAGTCTTGAAACCTTAGAATAAAATTGAAATTTAGGTACCTGACTTGAACGTCCTCACATCCGTCATTAATAATATGTATTCTACATGAACGTGACTTTTAAAGGATCCCTCACAAACGGCCATTCCAAACTTAGCGTACTCACCAATTTAGTCCACATGAAATGCACCAATTGAATTCAGAGTAATATGAGCTAAATTCTTGCCACCATAAACCAAATAACACCACTTGATTAAATTGCAAATGCTGAAATTAAAGCTCGTATGAATGATCCTCAAATCTTGAATCCAAATTATCTTGCACTAGAAAGCTACAAAGGCCTTAATTACCGTGAGCCCGTGATCTTATCTCTTGTAGAATCCTATTCTGACGAGCCTTTCTTCATAAAGAGGAAAAAAAATAAGAAATATCAAAACCTTGATTTATGGGGACGTAGTCGTAAGAAACCACCCAAAATGTCTTTAAAGCAAAATGATCCTGCACACACTCATTAGTCAAAGCACACAGAGAAAAGAGAGAAGATGCAAAAATAAAGTGGGATCTTAGGGTCAAGAATTCGGGTGCTACACATTCTTCATCACTATTATCACGCATCCTCACAATACTGTATTGATCATACTCATGCTACTCATGCTACTTAATCAACACAATAAAATAGAAGATACAATGAATATCAATTTAAAAAAACATGTCAAAAGTTTGTTCATTGGTAGATGAAAATATTAGATCAAAGATGTGAAAAGGTTTTGTCAAGAACCACAAATAAGCAATCAAAGATAATCAATCAATAGAGAATCCAAACTAGTTCACAAACATATATTAGATAAAATACATAAGGTATCAAAAGATTACATCTAAACCCCAACAAGAGATCAAAGATCTTACCTTATCCCTCTTAGGGTTTTGTATTTCTCTTTCTAAAATAAACCTGAAATGAAGAGAGATAAGTTCTGATGTAAAATTTATATATCTTCTTTCTAAAAAGCAAGAAAAGTACTTACATAGTACATTCAGGATCTGTCTTGTTCGCACTGCGAACAGATCCTTCGCCTAGCGAACATCAAATTAGGCACCTGAGGTGCCTCTGAATAGTTAAAGCGCCCTTGAAAAATATATAAACTTCGTTGTGCGAGTAATTCTTCGCACTGCGAACCATCTCGCTACAAGTTCGCACAACGAGTTTCAGTTTTTTCTCTCTCTGAGTGAACAATACCCAGTCTCCCAAGGGTCTTCGCTGGAAAGTTTGTTGTGCGAACTTGGTGATGACTTTTCTGGGGAAGATCGCTAGGAGCTTCGCACGACAAACTTCATGATGATTTTCTGTTGTCTTGGTTTCCTGGCCCAATTTCTCGTGTCTAACTCTTCTTTTGTTTTGTGCCTAATTCCTGCACAATAACACATAAATCAAAGCAACCAAGGCATTTTCCAAAAATGAAGCATATCATCTAAAACATGAGTAATTCTAATCACTTTCACCTACAAAAAGAATGAAAGATGCCAACATTTGATAGATCAAATAAGCAAAAATTGGCATCTAACAACTCTCCCCAACTAGATTTTTGCTTGTTCTCGAGCAAAGTATGCCTCACATTTTGCAACAAGAGGATTTGCTCAAGATTAAAATTCACCTAGGAATGGATAAAATGGCTCAAACACCTGGAACAAGCAATGGTTTCAAATGTTGAGAATCAAACAATGCAAAAGAACTAAATTCTTAAAGCAAATATCAAGCCATGCAATGAAAGAAATGCAAAAGAACTGCAATAAATCGACAAGAAGAAAAAATTTAATTTTGAAGGAGTTTTCTCCAGGGTTTATATCGCCTCCACAGGGACCGGTACAATGAAAGAACTCCGTTCAACGGTCTCTACATTTCTAAGTTTTTTGTTCAAAAGGTTTGGTTTAAAAGGTTCAAGGAACCATGAATAAAAGACAGAAAATATAAAGTAAAGACTGAAATATAAATGGAGCCTTGTTGGGATTGGATCTCATCAATTGATAACACATGCATTCTTTTGATCATGTTAAACACAACTCAATCATTCGTCTAATATCCTCACGTATCACCCACAACAGAGGTTATTTCTAACGCAATGTCGAGAGAGCAACCATATTGTCTCATTCGTGATGTCTCACGCAACAAAAACACAACACATAACATTAAGAACTGATACTCGCACAAATGCTAAGCCTAAATCTATGTTTAGAGTTTAATACCTAACAGGTAACCATCCTAGATCCAGATCTGAAGAGTATATGTCTATAGCAGTACAAATTAAAGATAAACAGGTAAACAAAGACGACACCCATATCAGATAAATAACTACTTCATATTAAACGCTATGATCAGAATACGTATAGATGCTTAACCCTTTCTATATGCATTCAACTAATATGCCAAATGGATGTGAACATCGTTCTTCATCACTATTATCATGCATCCTCACAATACTGTTTTGATCCTACTCATGTTACTCATATTACTTAATCAACACAACAAAATAGAAGATACAATGAATATCAACTTACAAAATCATGTCAAAAGTTTGTTCATTGATAGATGAAAATATTATATCAAATATGTGAAAAGGTTTTGTCAAGACTCACAAATAAGCAATCAAAGATAATCAATCAATAGAGAATCCAAACTAGTTCACAAACATATATTAAATGAAATACATAGGGTATTGTTGTGGTGAGAATATGATATCAAATTATTAATCAATTTGAATCACAATCTTTGATTCACAACCGGTCTTTGATTTATCCGAAGGAAAGGTTAAAGAAAGGAAAAACCTATTTTGCATCGTAAATAATGCGGGGAGAGATCTAGGTAAGGGGTTGGTTAAGCTTAGGGAAGGTATCAGCACCCTAAACTTCTGTAGTACTCTACAGGAACCTTTTGTTTTAATGCTTGCTATTTTGCTAAATTATTTGCTTAAGGGTATACGCTAAGGGTTAGAAGGTTAAAGAAAGACCTAAGGGTTAGTCCTAAGTTTACTCGTCAAGATTCGCATCTTGTGCCTACGTATTTGAGTTAGGGGATGAAATCAGAGTAATCATAGTTCCCCTTGAAAGGGAGGAAGAGAAACTTCTTGACGGTGGTCAAGGTTTCAACGGGGAGTAAGCGTTCTTAAGGAAACGCTTACGTGGAGTGCGGTGACTCCTATTTCTACGTTAAAAAGTTTAATTGAATTAAAAGGGTAAAAATAGGTATTCCACGGCGGGAAACCTAAAACGGAGTGCGGCGACTCCTTGACCTACTGCTAGGGTAAATGGTAATTCGGTCTATGGCAAGACGCCTATGCAATTAGGGTTTGAAAAAGTCAAAGGGGAGGACTGTTGACACGGTGGTCAAACGGCTAGACCTATTCCTTCGGAAGGGAATTAACGGTGAATAATGCAAATGGAAAATAATTAAGCGGTAGTATGAAATATGGGAGAACATGTAAGAATAGCAACAGAAATGAAAACAACAGCACGATTGCCTCGCATAAGTTACAAACCAAAATGAAATACGAAAATTAAAGATTAATAATTGTACAACTGAGAAAACAATGAATGGGACGACATAAAAATATAGACGAAATTAATGGGACAAAGTCGGAGCTCAAGTCTGCAGTTAGGCGACAGTATTATGCGAACCTGAAACTAAAAATGCTAGACAGATTTTTAGGAAAAAAGATTTAATATTGGTGAAAGAATTTACAAAAGGAATTTTAATTTTACAAATTAAAATCTCTAAGTGCGGGAATTTGTTAAAAATTTTAAGAAATTTTTTACTTAATTAAAAAATGGGTTTTACTTTGTTTTTAAAATGCTTTAATTATTTAAAAGTTTTTTATATTTCCTAATTAAACTAAATTAATACATCCTAAGCTAAAAATAAAATAATAAAAATTAAAAAACACAGACTGAATTAAAAAGGGGAGGGAGCGATCAATGCAGTAACATTTAGGATTTTTTTTAGAAACCCTCTTCTTCCTTCGCCATCCGCTGCGGCGCCGTTTCCATTGTTGTTCCTTGCTCTGAGTTTTTCATCTTCTTCCTGGCTTGCATGTTGTCGCGAAATGCTTCTCCTTTTGTTCCTGCAAAAAAAAGAAATGAACCGTTAATCCCGAGAGGTTGCTCAACTTTCCTTTTTTTGGGTTTGAAGTAGCCTTTCTTGTGGTGATGGTCTTTGAGATCCTTGCTGGTTGTTGATCTTGATGACGGATGTTGAATGATGATAATAGTGAGCGAAGCTCACATCGGAGATGGTGATGAACGCACAACTTTTCTCTTTTTTCTTCTGATGAACGGATCCCCTACTTTTGTTCTTAATGTCCCCTTTTTCTGATCTGACGAATATCTTTTATATCAAGGATCATGTGGGCCTGGGGGTGTTGCTATTATGGTTTCCTTCACGATTTTGTGGCTGTTTCGTTACTATTTTTCAGTAGATTTTGTTGCTTATCATTTTGATGGTTATGGACCTCGCGTTTTTCATGGTGGTTGGCGGCTGTTGCTGCGATAAGTTTGTTGCATTTTTTGAGGTGATTTGGTTTTAACCTTGACCGGTTGCGTTTGAATTCGTTATGCTTCAGATTTGGAAGTTGGTTGTTTGATCTTGTTACACTACAGGAACTTTTGGAAAACTGTTTGTGACTTGTTTGGCAAAATTTTATTTTTTTAGAATAAGTGCTTTTTCCAAAAGCACTTTTTTCAGAATCACTTTTCCGAAAATCACTTTTCTAAAATCTCTTTTTCTCTCTCATGGCATGAATTAGAATAGATGCTGCCGGGTCGGTGTCGGGGTCAGAAAAATAAAAAGTCGGGAGCCGACGCCGACTTTGTCGTTGTTGCCCTCCCGACATACCCGATGATGAAAATTAACTGAGGGTATCGGAACCGATCAAAAACCAATTTTATTGATTAAATTATTTTCATTTGTTGATTTGTTTTGCAGGTCCGAGAAATCGAGGATTGAAGATCGGCGCAAACACAATTTATAGGAAAAATAGGACTTTTTAGAATTTAGGAATTAAAATTGTACTTGTAATTAATCTTTGTAATATTGTAATAAAACTATAGAATAAATAAATTCTATTTTCCTATTAAATTGAAATTATTTCTCCGATCCAATTTCTCCTGATAATCATCCAATTAAACTAAATTGAATAAATTCCTTTAATTAAGTTTATCCGACTAAATTCAACTGATTAAGTTCCTCCAAATAAATTCGTCCAAATAAATTCATCCAATGAAATTCGTCCAACTGAGTTCATCCGCTTAAATTCAAACAAATAACTTCATTTGGTCAAATCTATCCGACTAATTCATCTGATTAAACTCGTCCAAATAAATTCATCTGATTAAGTTCATCCGATTAAAACTCATCTGATTAAACTTATCCAACCAAATCAGTATGATTAAATTCATCCAATGAAAATTATCCGATTATGCTTCAACGTTCCAAACTCTGAATTCGACAATTAATCATCCTGCACGATTTAAACCTGACTGTTACACCCCAAAATTTGCCCGACTTTTTGCTTTAGCTGGCTTTTGTTTCATTGCACTTATCATTGCATTCATATCATTAGCATTTGCGTACCATAGTCCATGAACAGGGGATTGAGAGGTGTGTGCTTATCAAGAGAGGGCTATCAAAGGTCTAAGCCTATTCAAGGGGTTATATTCGAGCTATCAAGTGCTTATCATTATCAGAAGAATGCCAAAGCTCATCAGAAGGAGTGGATTGGTTAAGAGCGGTGTACCTCCTATCTTGGGGGTCTATGAAGGTCATCAAGTGGTTTTGAATCCATGGTTATGGGTGGAGAGTATTTATAGAGCTCATGGGATGTCTTGAAAATCATTTTTGAAGCTTATGTCAGTCATTATTTCAAGTGTGTGAAGCCACCGTCAGGATTGATGCGATTAGGGTTCACCAGGTCAACCCTAAGTCAACAGTTGAACTGAAGGAGATTAAGACTCAATTCCAAGTCTTTATGATCATGTGATGTTGTCTTGAGACATGCCAAAGATTATTCCAAGATCATTTCATCAATATTCAAGAGTGTGAGAAGTTGCTAGGCTAGGGTTGCTATGCTTGATAGTGTAAAATCCCCTGGTTTAGTGCCTAACTTCAAGACCACATAATTCAAGATGCAAGCCTCATCTCATCTTGATATCCACATGAGACTTGTAGAGCATGTTCATACCTTTAATTTTAGTATTAGAAGTCATTCATTGGATTTCTAGAACTCAAGTTATGAGGCAGACAAGTTACAGGTCCTCAGATGAATGTGATTTTTATCGTCAAAAGTGAACCAACTTCCAGGACATTTTTGAGATAGAAGGATGTTTCTCCTAATTCCTTGGCCAACATGAATGTTGTTCCTCATGATCTTAGCTTTCCAAAGAGTACTAGAAGTCTTTCATCTGATCTGTAGAACTCAAGTTATGAGGGTTACAAGTCAAGGGTATTTTGGGAAACTTTGATTACAGGTGATAAAATTACAGGTCAAGTTCACCAGTTCGCATAACTCAAATGGAATTTTTTCCAACATGAAAGTTTCTCCAAATGGGGTCATTTGGTTAACTAAACCTTAAGTTATCAATGGGTTGTCGCTACTGCGAAAATAAGGTGCCGGCAAAACAGAAGAGTCGTCACCTTTCGTTATTTATCCCTCAGAAAGGGAAAGGAAACGATCGGAAAAACCTGACGAAAAGGTATAAGACAAGGTCATCGCAACCAATGTTTAGGTTCGGGAGTCGGTTACGCAAGGGGAAGTTATTAGCACCCCTCACGTCCATCGTACTCGATGGGATCCACGCTTGTTGTGTTTATCTGACGGGTTGTTTATATCTATCTACGCTAAAAGGTCTGGTCTGAAAAGAAAAGAAACTGACTCGGCATAACACATCAGTTCTATGCCTACGTATTCCCGTCTGGAACGAGAAATCAGAGTGTACGTAGTTCGCCTAACTACGGGTTACGGGGGAAGGTTGCTCGCCAAGATATTGCATCTTGTGCCTACGTACTCTCAACAGGCTTGAGAGATCAGAGCTAATGTAGCTCGGGATAAAAAGGGGACACAGGTTCATCTAACTGTTTTTTTTATCCGAGTAGGGTTAACAAAGAGTTCCAGCAGTTGGTGTATGCAGCTCGACCATTGGAGACTTAGGCATTACCGTTTGCGGTAGAACTGGGAGTTAACGACACTCTTTTCTTCAGAAAAGTTTTCCTTCGAATTAAGGGCCCACAGGGCAAAAAGAAGGTTTGGAGGTTGTTTTCTGTCTTTTTACGGAAGAAGTGTTTTTTATGGTTGTCTGTAGTTTATACAGCACTAGAGACTATGACTTAGGAGCGAATGTGTCGCATATCATCCAAAGGACATATACTAAACACTCTAGATGATTGAGAGGAGACCGCTCAATTATCATTTCCCAAGTAGTTGGTACTAACTTGCCTTTATTACGTTTTTTTACTGTTGTTTGAGATAAGAAGAGAACGAACTCTATGGGGAAATTGTCAAGTCCTAATGTTGTCATGCAAAGTTAATCCTATGATTGAGGTTAGGAGGGAGCTACCTAATGTTATCATGCATGGTTAGAACCCTAATGTCTGTCATAACTTCTCTTGAACAAGAGAAGTCAGAGCCCCTAAGGGAACATGGCAATGGTATACCAAAACAGACAAAGCAAATACTGTAAAGAAATGACTGTAAGTAAAATGCATGCAATGCAACAATACAAGCAGAAGGAGACAAACTCAACTTCTTAGCAATCAAGCAAAGAAAACAGTCAAAACAGACAAGCAGAGGGAGACCGACCCAACTTCTATATGAAAATACGTCAATTAGAAAAAGAAAAACAACACACAAGCAAGGGGAGACCCACCTCAACCCTTAAGGCAAACAAGCAGAGGGAGACCCACTCAACCTCTTAATGCAGTCATGCACCTATCCTTAGGCTATCCTAAACATGAACTATCCTAATGCAACACACCACTCAATCATGAATGAGGAAAATGACTTATGACAAATAAGGAAATCATTCCACAAGTAGTCAAACAAGCTTCTATCCTAGGGAAAGGAATTGAAAGTTGGGAGGCCAGGGTAAGGTCCACAGGAACTTATCCCAGGCACTCAACCAACAAAAAGAGATTGGGGGAATCCTAAAGGTTTGGATCCTTCAAGAGATGTGCAACATTCCCCTCACAGGAGGGACTATGCTACCCCAAGAAGGGTCCTAAAAAAAAGAAAGGAGAGGATTAGGAGAATGAAGGTGGGAAGCAAGGTAAGTTCCACAAGAACTTACCACAGGCACTCAACCAACTCCACTTTCTTAGAGAGAGCTTTCATAGACTCAACTCCCTTATGATAATGCAATGTATTCCTCCTGTGGAGGAAACATGCTCACAAGGAGGATTCCAATCAAGCAGAGAAAATTGGAAGGGAAACTAACACTAGGGAAAGATCATCCACCTCCTTGAATCTCTAAAGAACCTCAAATGTTTTAGCTCTAAAAGAAATCATCCCAAGGGAACTCAATGGTATTCTATAGACTTTAAAATAAACCTATAAGGGTGTCAACCTAGGTACTAAGGATCAATGGAAAGATTGAATGCTTAAAGTTGGCTAAAAGTTCAATTATTAGGCCAAACTATGAGAAGGTGCAATTATGAATACACAAACTTTGGTCAGAAAGTAAAATACGGGAAAAATAGGAAATCAGGTCCTAAAGTCTTGATAAAATTCCTAGATGGTCCTAAATGTATTAAGAATCTATGGTAAAAGTTTCAAGTCCAAAATATAAGTCTATGTATACTAACAAGAGGCTAAAACAAGATGTATACTATGGGGAAATCAACTGGGGCTGGCTCTAAAGATCTATCTTAAAACCCAATCAAATGGAATCTAAAAAATGCAATAAAAATACTACACCATTCTACAATGTGCCAATATTCACCACATAAAAAATCAGAGGCTTATAGGAATTATTGAAAGAGAAATAAAATCATAAAGCTCAACATGCAATTTTTCAACTATTAAAAACACACTAAAAGAGAAAATACGAATTTAATTGAAAACGAAATGAAAAATCAAAATTAAAAATATGAAAATTATCTAGACATGAAAAACTAGCTACAACATTTTTTTCAAGAATTATTGACAAAAATTACTATTTTTTTGGAATTAAAATGAACAGCTATCAAAGCAGAAAAATAAAAGAAAATGAAATTAAAAGAATAAAAGAGAGGTGTAATCAGTACTTTTCACACGCGATACATAAAATTGGGACGTGGGGGAGGTGCTGATAGCGCTGTCACGCTGCAGGCCCAACTAAGTTGGAAAACTCAGCACTTGGTTGTGCCCAAAACGCAGCACTTTGCTGCTTGGAAGTGCCACGCGTGGACCGTTCATGGACGTCCGTTACGAATACCAAGTCCATCGTCAAATGAAATTGAACGGTGGCTGTGCATCCTGGCCAGTTTGAATGTGAAAATAGGGAACCTCCACGCGCGGTGAGGGAGACGGTGGTGCGGTGGCCGAAATATTTTCCGGTCATCTTCAACCTCTAGCCAACAATGGAACTTTCTTGTTTCTTAACCAAAATTGGATTTTCTTTAACCAAAGCTGCATCATTTTTCGCGTAGCTTCCAAATATGTAATTTGTTTTCACTTCTATCCATTAAAACTCAGAATCCATAGACGTCCAAGACTCACTCAAGAAAATCAATTTTCACAAAACTCCAAATTGATGATACTAATCTCTTCCTCTCATTTCCTACATCATGAATTTCAAATTCTTTTCCATTTTCATCCACTAACAAGAGAGAAAATCAAACTACAACCTAGGGTGTCAATTCTTGAATTTTCATGGAACCTAACCAAACTAATCCTAACAGTTTCTATACACTCCAAGGATCATAATTATGCAAAAATGGCGCAATAACTCATCAAGAACAGAGCATATGAATGAAAAGTAAGAACCTTGTTCGGAGCTTCAATGGTGGATTGTTCTTACACGAATTCTTGATCAAAGTTGTTCAAAATCCTTCCATGATGCTTGGAGAAGCTTCTTGAATGATTAATTTTCTCTGAAATTGCCTCAAAGTAGAAAATCAATTTTCACTTCTAACCAACTTTTTTTTAAGTGCTTCTTACCTCATTTTAGCTTTTCCATCACCAACCTTGTTATGAATTCATCCATGGTGTTATATAGAAATGATTTGGGCTACAATGGAGGCCCAAAAATGGTTGAAAGTCCAATTTTATTTTTCACTTTTTCTTCACTTTTTCCTTTGAGTTTTCCATAAATATGGTGTGTGGAAGCTTCCAATTTTGTTCATATTAGTTTCTTATGATACAAGGAACATGTAGGGCTGGGATTAATCCCTTGGAAATGAATGGGCGGTTGATTTTGAATTTGTGACTTAAAGTTCAAGAAACCATGAAAATGGCCAAGTAAATGACTTCAAATTTAATTGGTAATATTCTCATTGTTCTTAAAACATTATTTGCACTCAAAAAATGCACCAACATGAGATAAATTGATTTAATTGGCATTAAATCCAAACTAGGCCTTTTCAAATTCTTTTCATGAAATTTTCTCCATACATTTTCATTTCCAAGCTATGCCAATGATCCCTTGAGGTTTGGTTGACCAAATGACCCCATTCGGAGCAACTTTGAAGTTGGAAATATTTTCATTTGAAGTGCGCAAAATGGTGAACTTGACCTATGATGAAAATGGCCTATAATCTCACTTTCCCAAAATACCCTTGAATTGTAAGTCTCATAACTTGAGTTATAAAAATCCAAATGAAGACTTCTAGTACTCTTTGGAAAGCTAAGATCATGAGGAACAACACTCATGTTCACTTGAAGTTGAGGAGAAACATCCTTCTTGGTCAAAAATGTTCTGGAAGTTGGTTGACTTTTGACGATAAAAATCACCTTCATCTAAGGACCTGTAACTTGTCTGCCTCATAACTTGAGTTCTAAAAATCCAATGAATGACTTCTAATACTCAAATTAAAGGTATGAACATGATCTACAAGTCTCATGTGGATATCAAGATGAGATGAGGCTTGCATCTTGAGTTATGTGGTCTTGAAGTTGGGTGCTAAACCAGGGGATTTTACACTATCAAGCATAGCAACCTTAGCCTAGCAACTTCTCACACTCTTGAATATTGATGAAATGATCTTGGAATAATCTTTGGCGTGTATCAACACAACATCACATGATCATAAAGACTTGGAATTGAGTCTTAATCTCCTTCAGTTCAACTGTTGACTTAGGGTTGACCAGGCGAAAACCCTAATTGCACCAATCTTGACCGTGGCTTCACACACTTGATATAATGATTGACATAAGCTTCAAGATGACCCTTAAGGTCTCCTACGAGTTCTCAAAATGTTCCCCACCCATAACTATGGATTCAAAACCACTTGATGACCTGAATATAATCCCTTGAATAGGCTTAGACCTTTGATAGCCCTCTCTTGATAAGCACACACCTCTCAATCCCCTGTTCATGGACTATGGTATGCAAATGCTAATGCTATGAATGCAATGGTAAATGAAATGAAGCGACAACCAACTAAAGCAAAAAGTTGGGGCAAATTCTGGGGTGTAACAGCTGCCCCTATTCAAACGACTTGGACCAGACTGGCTGAGAGGTGAAGAACCTTCAGCCAATCGAAGTAAAAGGCGGTTGAATATCGACAAACCCGAGAATTTGCAACCTACACGAACACAAAACAGCGAATTCCAACCAAGGGTTGGAATACCGATATGCCAAGGATAATAATCCAATATAATCTGAAATTCATCCAAAAGATGCCAACCAAAAGTCGGGAAAACGCCCGGAGGACACCAACCAAGAGTTGGAACAACCAAAAGCCAACGGATACCAACCAAGAGTCGGGAAACAACCAAAGATACCAACCAAGAGTTGGGAAGCAACCAAAGATACCAACCAAGAGTTAGGACGAAAAAATCTTGGATACCAACCAAGAGTTGGAACAAAGATCAACAGATATCGATCAAGAGTCGGGAAAACGTCCAACAGGTACACCAACCAAGAGTTGGGAAACAACTGGAGGATACAAACCAAGAGTTGGAAAACACAATCGGGAATACCAACCAAGAGTTGGAAAATCACTACAAATACCAACCAAGAGTTGGGAAACAAACTCTGGAATACCAACCCAAAAGTTGGGATGAAACCAACAACAAATACCAACCAAGAGTCGGGAAACAACTGAAGGGTACCAACCAAGAGTTGGAAAAAACTCGGGAATACCAACCAAGAGTTGGAAAATCACTACAGATACCAACCAAGAGTTAGGAAACAAACTCTGAAATACCAACCAAGAGTTGGGAAACAAAGGTACTAACCAATAGTTAGAATCACCATGGAATACCATTTATCAAAGGTCGGAACACAAGCTGCTAACCAAGAGTTAGGCTTGCCGGGGAAACACGGAATACCAACCAGGAGTTGGGATAACATCCACTAAGGAACACCAATACTGCCGACCAAGAGTCGACAAAACGTCCTTCATGAAACTACCAACCGAGAGTTGGAATAACGACACTACAGGTCCAACCAGAAATCCGGAACTAAAACTGCTAACCAATAGTTAGAATCAACCGGACCTACTGACTGGAGATGAACTGACAACAGTTGAAAACTACAACCAAGAGTTGGAAACAAGCAACTCTGCTGTGGAGGAACAGGACTATCACCCAATAGTGGGCACAACGTCCAAAGGAAAACTACCAACCAATAGTCGGAAGCGTCAAATAAAGACCACTAACCAATAGTCGAAACTGCAAGGAAAATCACCAACCAATGGTTAGAATCAAAGCCTCAACCAATAGTTGAAACCGTAGAATAAAAGCCACCAACCAATAGTCGAAACAACAAAGAGACTGCCAACCAATAGTCGGAACAACAAGGAGACTACCAACCAAGAGTTGGAAGAACCAAATAGAAGTTATCAACCAATAGTTGAAACCAGCAAAGGACTACTATCAACCAATAGTTGAAAGAGTAAAAGAAGGACTACCAAACAATAGTTGGGAGAGTCGAAAGAAGACCACCAACCAATAGTTGGAAAAACGACTGCCAGGGATAACATCCAACCAAAAGTTGGTAAACCAGGCTGCTAACCAAAAGTCAGAACACAAGCCACTAACTAAGAGTTAGGATCGCTAGGAAAATAAATCCTCATCAACCAAAAGTCGGAACAAAAGCCACTAACCAAGAGTTAGGATCGCAATGATTGCCAACCGAGAGTTGGAACAAAAGCCACTAACCAAGAGTTAGGATTGCCAAGAAAATAAATCCTCATCAACCAAAAGTCAGAACTAAAGCCACTAACCAAGAGTTAGGATCGCAAAGATTGCCAACCAAGAGTTGGAACAAAAGCTACTAACCAAGAGTTAGAATAAAAGCCGCTAACCAAGAGTTAGGATAAAAGTTGCTAACCAAGAGTTAGGATAACAAGGAAAAATAGATCCTCCTCGACCAAAAGTCGGAACAAAAGCCGCTAACCAAGAGTTAGGATAACTAGAGGATGCTACACGAAGCTGACTCCACCACAGGAGACTACCAACCGAGAGTTGAGATGATCACCCAAAATTATCAACCAAGAGTTGAAATAAAAGGCGACTAACCAAGAGTTAGGATAACAGCTACTAACCAAGAGTTAGAATAACAAAGATTACCAACCAAAAGTTGGAACGAAGATTCTGCGAAGGGGAAACCTGAGATTACTAACTGAAAGCTAAAACAAGACACCCCGACTTACCAAAACACCAGTCACCACAAATTGGACTACGTTGGGGAAAGCCAACCAATAGTTGGAATAAGAGAATCAACGGACTCACAAAGAGGTTTGAATCAGTAAGACTTCATTGGGAAGAAGACCAGACGACCAATACCGGGAATGTTGCCAGCCATATCTTAAATCAAACAATCTTCGTTCTTAACGGTAATCGGCACCAAAACTGGCTTATGTTTTTAATGCATATGTTTGAGAATGGCGTAATGCTCCATACGAAATGGAAATGCTACGCGTTTGGGAGGATGCTATGCAATGATGCAAAATGCAAAGGGATCTCCCCTAGCAAAATAAATGCTAGAGAAGAGAGACCGGCTCTGCTGGAGAAAGTCGGGTATCATAGAATTACTCCAGCAAAATAAATGCTGGAAAGGTGAAACCGACTCTGCTGAGGAATAACAGAAGGTGCCAAGTATGATTGGACCCTCCTGGGGATAGCTTGCGCATGCCAATGATAATTGGGCTTTGCTGGGGGAAAAAACAGACGAAGTTTTCCTACGTACCAATGGCAATTGGATTCTGGAATGATGCGTCAACACGGATTGGTCTTCCTGACAACCACCAATAGGCCTTGAGCTGTAGATTATCCGTGATGGGTCAGTTATGACTGACGCTGGAAAATACCCTGTCTAGATTCAAAGGTTTTGGTTGAAGGTTCGAGGGATAGTAGCACGGCTTCCCGACATTCGTTTTGAACTTGAAGGTTGATCAAACCTGCTTGAGTAGTTCTGACGATACGGAGAGGAACGATTCCTTTGTTTCCATATTTTGCCCCAGCTTGCGGGATCTCTGTGGGGATGTTCCTCGAAGGGAAATCTGCAATCTCTGCATCCTTATCTGCCTCAGCATCTTGAACCTTGAAGAGGTGCTTCATATTAATTGCCCCATGGACAAGAAATAACTTCTGCGCTCTTAGGGAGACCTGCCCCATCTTGCAACGACTTTGCCCCTGATTGGCTAATCTGTGGGGAAATACCCTGGTCGTCCTCAAGAGATTTATCAGACCTCGACATGACTGCTTTAGATTAACTGACTTCTGGATGGCTAACTCCCATGTTGTGATCGTTTGACATAGCTTTCCCCGGTTCACCAGAATTCAGGCTTTCTGCATTCTATTCTGGTCAGACTTTCCATTGTGGAAACTTGCCTGCTGTCAAGCGCTTACTCGCTAGTAAAAAAGTTATTCTGCATAAAAGACATATTAAATGCAATGCATATGACAATTTTCGAAATCCAATCTGTTCACTGGAAAAAATTTTATGACATAAAATGTATGAATCATTCATCAGTATGTCAAAATCAATACAACACTATAAGAAGAATCTTTTTAGGAGTCAGTTTCGATGCGATCTTTACCGAAGTATGCTTTCAAAATAAATCTGCTTCAATTAGGACTTTTTCAGGTTGTAACGTGGTCAGGTTCACAGTTTAAGAAAGAAAGGATAAAGGCTCAAAATTAATTTTAACCCACCGATTCTCCTTGATGTTCTCCGATCCTATATTCAGCTAACTTGACCTTAGCGTTCACCTTTCAAAGGTTGTATGACAGGAGTGACAGTTCGGGAAACCATGCATTTTCGGAGTGACAGTAATTCGCTTTTCGTCTTTGTTTGGGCACCGGTAGCCACACGATTTCGTTCTCGCTTGAGGATTTTCTCTTTTGTAATCGTTTTTGTTTTTTCGTTTTTTTTTCATTCCCTAACTTTTGCCTGGACTAACTCTTCTGAGTTTCTTCGATTTTGAAGTCCAGCGGGATGCCCTAATTTTTGCCTAAGTCGCTTGTTTGCAAGATTCGACTTAGCGGGCTTTTTCTTAGATTTTTTTCTTTCTTTTTTTTTTGAACGAGTCGCGTGACACCGGCTTGTGTGACTTGTTTGAAAAGAGATTGTGACTGTTTCACTCCTGATCGACCAGGTTTAACCATTGTGGTTTTTTAGGTACGACCTATATAGGTGTGATCTATCCTCGAACGGCCACTCCTTTTGTAATTTGGACGCTTGGTCAAATTAGCTGACACCTACCCTGCCCCAGGTTAAGATTGAGGGTTTTTCATTTTTAGAAAGAAACTCCTACTACTATGCTCAAAAGGGTTAACAAGGGATTATCTACCTTATATCTCTGGTGTTTGGGATTTGAAACAATGCATGTCCGTCATCAACAGGTTTTTATTCAAAAGCATACATTCGGAAGCTTGCGCTTCTCAAAATTTCGTCATCCTCCCCGGATTCCACTTAAACAAGTGTTTGAAATAAAAGAAAGCAATAGAGTGAACACGAATGAATTTATTCAAAAACGTGCATATTTATCTCATTTATCAATATCAATTGAAAACAACAAGCTTTACAAACGAAATTTGCAATTAAACAGGAAAGAAACTACAAATGTAAAGAAATGACATGAAAAATGCAGATTGCCAGCTTCAAGGCACTGGGCTTTCACACTTATTTGCTGCTGAACCAGCCGTCTTTAGAGTTACTCGTCGAAGTCAGTCTGAAAGTCTTCTGAACCTTCGTTCTCGGGGAACTTTAGGGATGAAAGCAGGAGTGTCTATCTTTTTTGTAATTCCTGGAATGAGACCCTCTGCTATACTCGTGTCACCCGACACGAACTTAACGACCTTTGAATCGATCAAATCCTGAACTACGTGCTTAAAAGCTTTGCAGTTCTCAATGTGGTGTCCAGGCGCCCCATCATGGAAATCACAATGGGCGTTTGCATTATAGCCAGGTGGTGGGATCCCAGTTAGTGGATGTAACTTCCGTAGTTCAACCAACCAAAGCGGAAGCAAGACTTGCAGTAACTGAGTATAAGTCATGGGGATCTTATCAAAAATTCTGTCGGGCTGCTTCAGCCTCGGCGCATACTTCCTGGCCTTAGGAGTGTCTTAGGGAGTGAGAGTTAGTTGCTGACGTGGCAAATACGGGATCTCAGGTCGTGCCACAGGTCTTCGAGGCACATCACGCCTTGGGACAGGTTCCATGGACAAAAGCGGAGCGAGCATCTCTACTGCAGCTTTAGGCACCTGGTCACCTTCTTCTCTGAGCACCTTTCTTACTACCTCCATGATCAAACCCACCTGAGTTTTCAACTGCTGGTTCTCCTCTCTGAGTACCTGCTAGTTCGAACGCAACTCTTGCACGTTCCCCATAACCTGCCTCATCTGGTCTCAGACCTCACTCAACTCTGCTCGTACCTGTTCCATAGCCTTGTGGGGATTTCTGTGATCTTCCTGATCGGATATCCTGCAACAAACTGGTTTAGCACAGGGAATAGGATCAATGGTTCTGCGGTACCTATTATGCAAAATGATATGCATATGCAAATGCAAAAATGTAGCAAGGGATCAAGAGTGTGTGTTGTTGGCTGAAAGAGACCAAAGTTCCGCTTCAACAAGATCATAGCACTGTTATGATAATAAGACCTTGATATCAATGCCACTGATCCATTCTGTCAAGAAAACCAGGTTATCTGAAGGTTAAAGTTTCCTGCATAACCCCACCCCACTCACGGGTATGGACTTAATTCGTCGACGAGGTATGGCATCCTATGCGTTCATCAGCGTCACAAACTTTCAAGAAACGACAATACGATACCCAGAAGGTGTGGCATCATCATCTCTTGAAGCAGCCTCACTTAGCTGAGTCACAAATAATCAGTCCCCAGAGTCGACCACCCTCCAAACCAATAACCCCTCAAGCCCAAAGGGCTGGAAAAGAAGTCAACTGGGAGAATCTCGTCTGAGCGTGGATTTTGTGGGACACTAGTACATGCAAAGCATGCACGCGTCCACTACTTTCCACAACTAATTCTAGGTATACACTCAAGCCTGGGTCTGGCTTATCACTCATCATAATCAATCCCCTCCCACAACAGCACAATAAGGATATAATATAATGCTGAAAATAAACTGCGGGAAAATAAAATGCGGGAAAGTAAAGCTAAGGTACAACAAGTATGTGCAAAACCCACAAGATAAACAAACAAGCGCTAGGACTGACTCGCCTAGGGGATGGGAAACGGTCCCAGCGTAGGGGATGGGAAAAGTCCTCAGCAGCTATAATCCCCAGCAGACTCGCCAGCTGTCGCTACTGCGAAAATAAGGTGTCAGCAAAACAGAAGAGTCGCCACCTTTCGTTATTTATCCCTCAGAAAGGGAAAGGAAACGATCGGAAAAACCTGACGAAAAGGTATAAGACAAGGTCATCGCAACCAATGTCTGGGTTCGGGAGTCAGTTACACAAGAGGAAGGTATTAACACCCCTCACGTCCATCGTACTCGATGGGATCCACGCTTGTTGTGTTTATCTGACGGGTTGTTTATATCTATCTACGCTAAAAGGTCTGGTCTGAAAAGAAAAGAAACTGACTCGGCATAACACATCAGTTTTATGCCTACGTATTCCCGTCTGGAATGAGAAATTAGAGTCTACATAGTTCGCCTAACTACGGGTTACGGGGGAAGGTTGCTCGCCAAGATATTGCATCTTGTGTCTACGTACTCTCAACAGGCTTGAGAGATCAGAGCTAATGTAGTTTGGGATAAAAAGGGGACACAGGTTCGTCTAACTGTTTTTTTATCCGAGTAGGGTTAACAAACAGTTCCAGGAGTTGGTGTATGCAGCTCGACCATTGGAGACTTAGGCGTTACCGTTTGCGGTAGAACTGGGAGTTAACGACACTCTTTTCTTCAGAAAATTTTTCCTTCGAATTAAGGGCCCACGGGGCAAAAAGAAGGTTTGGAGGTTGTTTTCTGTCTTTTTACGGAAGAAGTGTTTTTTATGGTTGTCTGTAGTTTGTACAGCACTAGAGACTACGACTTAGGAGCGAATGCGTCGCATATCGTCCAATGGTATACCGAAACAGACAAAGCAAATACTGTAAAGAAATGACTGTAAGTAAAATGCATGCAATGCAACAATACAAGCAGAAGGAGACAAACTCAACTTCTTAGCAATCAAGCAAAGAAAACAGTCAAAACAGACAAGCAGAGGGAGACCGACCCAACCTCTATATGCAAATACGTCAATTAGAAAAAGAAAAACAACACACAAGCAAGGGGAGACCCACCTCAACCCTTAAGGCAAACAAGCAGAGGGAGACCCACTCAACCTCTTAATGCAGTCATGCACCTATCCTTAGGCTATCCTAAACATGAACTATCCTAATGAAACACACACTTCAATCATGAATGAGGAAAAGGACTTATGACAAATAAGGAAATCATTCCATAAGTAGTCAAACAAGCTTCTATCCTAGGGAAAGGAATTGAAAGTTGGGAGGCCAGGGTAAGGTCCACAAGAACTTATCCTAGACACTCAACCAACAAAAAGAGATTTGGGGGAATCCTAAAGGTTTGGCTCCTTCAAGAGATGTGCAACATTCCCCCCACAGGAGGAACTATGCCACCCCAAGAAGGGTCCTAAAAAAAGAAATGAAAGGATTAGGAGAATGAAGGTGGGAAGCAAGGTAAGTTCCACAGGAACTTACCACAGGCACTCAACCAACTCCACTTCCTTAGAGAGAGCTTTCATAGACTCAACTCCCTTATGATAATGCAATGTATTCCTCCTGTGGAGGAAACATGCTCACAAGGAGGATTCCAATCAAGCAGAGAAAATTGGAAGGGAAACTAACACTAGGGAAAGATCATCCACCTCCTTGAATCTCTAAAGAACCTCAAATGTTTTAGCTCTAAAAGAAATCATCCCAAGGGAACTCAATGTTATTCTAGAGACTTGAAAATAAACCTATAAGGGTGTCAACCTTGGTACTAAGGGTCAATGGGAAGATTGGATGCTTAAAGTTGGCTAAAAGTTCAATTATTTGGCCAAACTATGAGAAGGTGCAATCATGAATACACAAACTTTGGTCAGAAAGTAAAATACGGGAAAAATAGGAAATCAGGTCCTAAAATCTTGATAAAATTCCTAGATGGTCCTAAATGTATTAAGAATATATGGTAAAAGTTTCAAGTTCAAAATATAAGTCTATGTATACTAACCAGAGGCTAAAACAAGATATATACTATGGGGAAATCAACTGGGACTGGCTCTAAAGATCTATCTTAAAACCCAACCAAATGGAATCTAAGAAATGCAATAAAAATACTACACCATTCTACAACGTGCCAACATTCACCACAAAAAATTTCAGAGGCTAATATGAATTATTGAAAGAGAAATAAAATCATAAAGCTCAGCATGCAATTTTTCAACTATTAAAAACACACTAAAAGAGAAAATACGAATTTAATTGAAAACGAAATGAAAAATAAAAATAAAAAATATGACAAATATCTAGACATGTTAAACTAGCTACAAAATTTTTTTCAAGAATTATTGACAATAATTACTATTTATTTGGAATTAAAATGAACAGTTATCAAAGCAGAAAAACAAAAGAAAATGAAATTAAAAGAATAAAAGGGAGGTGTAATCTGTACTTTTCACACGCGATACATAAAATTGGGCCTTGGGGGAGGTGCTGATAGCGCTGTCACGCTGCAGGCCCAGCTGAGTTGGAAAACTCAGCACTTGGTTGTGCCCAAAACGTAGCACTTTGCTGCTTGGAAGTGCCACGTGTGGACCGATCATGGACGTCCGTTACGAATACCAAGTCCATCGTCAAATGATATCGAACGGTGGTTGTGCGTCCTGGCCAGTTTGAACGTGAAAGGAGGGAACCTCCACGCACGATGAGGGAGACGGTGGTGCGGTGGCCGGAATATTTTCCGGTCAACTTCAACCTCTAGCCAACAATGGAACTTTCTTGTTTCTTAACCAAAATTGGATTTTCTTTAACCAAAACTGCATCATTTTTCGCGTAGATTCCAAATATGTAATATGTTTTCCCTTCCATCCATTAAAACTCAGAATCCATGGACGTCCAAGAATCACTCAAGAAAATCAATTTTCACAAAACTTCAAATTGATGATACTAATCTCTTCCTCTCACTTCCTACATCATGAATATCAAATTCTTTTCCATTTTCATCCACTAACAAGAGAGAAAATCAAACTACAACCTAGGGTGACAATTCTTGAATTTTCATGGAACCTAACCAAACTAATCCTAAAAGTTTCTATACACTCCAAGGATCATAATTATGCAAAAATGGCGCAATAACTCATCAAGAACAGAGCATATGAATGAGAAGTAAGAACCTTGTTCGGAGCTTCAATGGTGGATTGTTCTTACACGAATTCTTGTTCAAAGTTGTTCAAAATCCTTCCATGATGCTTGGAGAAGCTTCTTGAATGATTAATTCTCTCTGAAATTTCATCAAAGTAGAAAATCAATTTTCACTTCTAACCAACTTTTTTTTAAGTGCTTCTTACCTCATTTTAGCTTTTCCATCACCAACCTTGCTATGAATTCATCCATGGTGTTATATAGAAATGATTTGGGCTACAATGGAGGCCCAAAAATGTTTGAAAGTCCAATTTTATTTTTCACATTTTCTTCACTTTTTCCTTTGAGTTTTCCATGAATATGGTGTGTGGAAGCTTCCAATTTTGTTCATATTAGTTTCTTATTATACAAGGAACATGTATGGCTGGGATTAATCCCTTGGAAATGAATGAACGGTTGATTTTGAATTTGTGACTTAAAGTTCAAGAAACCATGAAAATGGACAAGTAAATGACTTCAAATTTATTGGTAATATTCTCATTGTTCTTAAAACATTATTTGCACTCAAAAAATGCACCAACATGACATAAATTGATTTAATTGGCATTAAATCCAAACTAGGCCTTTTCAAACTTCTTTTTATGAAATTTTCTCCATACATTTTCATTTCAAAGCTATGCCAATGATCCCTTGAGATTTGGTTGACCAAATGACCCCATTCGGAGCAACTTTGAAGTTGGAAATATTTTCATTTGAAGTGCGCAAAATGGTGAACTTGACCTATGATGAAAATGGCCTATAATTTCACTATCAAGCATAGCAACCTTAGCCTAGCAACTTCTTACACTCTTGAATATTGATGAAATGATCTTGGAATAATCTTTGGCGTGTCTCAACACAACATCACATGATCATAAAGACTTGGAATTGAGTCTTAATCTCCTTCAGTTCAACTGTTGACTTAGGGTTGACCAGGCGAAAACCCTAATTGCACCAATCTTGACTGTGGCTTCACACACTTGATATAATGACTGACATAAGCTTCAAGATGACCCTCAAGGTCTCCTACGAGTTCTCACAATGTTCCCCACCCATAACCATGGATTCAAAACCACTTGATGACCTGAGTATAACCCCTTGAATAGGCTTAGATCTTTGATAGCCCTCTCTTGATAAGCACACACCTCTCAATCCCCTGTTCATGGACTATGGTATGCAGATGTTAATGCTATGAATGCAATGGTAAATGCATTGAAGCGACAGCCAGCTAAAGCAAAAAGTTGGGGCAAATTTTGGGGTGTAACATGGGCTAGTTCATGGTTGAAGATTGTAGAAGGAGATTTTGTGAAAGCCATGTGAAAATCCAAGTTTGTGATCTTGCCAAAATTTAATCAAATATGGTCATATTTATGCTCATTTTGAATGGAAAACATATTTTAAGATCATTGGTGACAAAATCAATTGCATTTGAGACATATTTCATGGGGTATTTCAAGCTTTCTTCATGTTTAAGTAACATAATGGATTATGGCCATTAAGATCCAAACAAGGGGAGATTATGAGCCATTGATCTTCCTTACGTTGCAAGTAATGGAATTGAATCAAAAAACAAGGGATTTTGGTCATGAATTCATCCACTTCCATGGGCTTCCATAAGCTTGAAAATCCAAAATCTATTTGATACTTTCTCTCACAATTGGGCCCCCAATTTGCCACAAACATGTTCTATATAAACTCAAGAGTAAATTCATGATTTTTTTGGATGATTTTGGTGAAGAACAGAGCTGTTGCAAGTTGATCAAAGAGAGGTCCAAGTTGAAATTCGAATTCTCAATTCCACTCCAATTCAAGGCATTTCAAGTATTCAAACACCTTCAGCAACAATCCTTGATTGATTCTGGGCAAGAAGATTGGAGAATCAATGGCTGTTTGAAGCTCTCCATATCCATTTTCAAAGGCATTAAGAAATCAAGATATCTAATTGTTTATGCATCTTTATGGTGCCATTTTTGTATCATTGTATTGCCCTGGATGTGAATTTGGATTCTGGTATCTTTTTGGGCACTTTAGTGAAGATTTCATGTTCTTGGCGTTTCTTGGTTTGAGTACGGGTTTTGAGTTAGAGAGGGTTTCAGCTTGATTCAATGTGATATTATTATTCTACATGAAAAAAGACACGATTTTGGTTCAGGAATTATTAAGTTTGGTGAAGAAATGAGTGAGATAGGGTTTGGGAGAGACGACCGACATATTTTCGGCCACCATCTGTGACGGCTCTGGTATTTCCCTCCCTTTCACATTTCAAATGAAGAAGACGACCTCATGAATATTGGATCTGGCTGAAAAGATTGACCAAGTCTCTCCATCTCACGCGCGTGAAGCTGCCACGCCACCCCCTTTCTAAAATGCAGTGTTTCATTAAAGGGAAGGTGGACTGGGCCTCTGATTCTATCCCCACCCCCTCTTTCCTGGCCCATTGGAAATGAACTGTGTTTCCTTACTATTCACCACGCGCGTTTAATTATTTTTCAATGTTTTTCTCCTTTTCTCCATATTTTTCTTGCTAGCTTGAATTTCATAAAAAATAGTAATATTGCTTATAAAATCTTGATCTTTTTACACAATGATCTTGAGCATGATTAGGAATTTTAGAAACTGGAATTTCATTTTTAGGTTTTATTTTCAATTTGTCATGATTTTTTCTATTTTAATAGCCATTAAAATTGTGAAATTGTACCTTTCTTCTTGTAGAATTTCATTGAGGTACCAAAGCAAAATATTTTTGCCTAATATTTTGTAGGATCATTTTCTACATCTTTAGGGATTTAGGGGTATTTTTCTATGGATTTTATAGTACCATTTTCATTGGTTTTGGATAGCACTTTGTTCATGCTCTATTTTTCCCTAGTTTTGGGGTACACCTTAATGTTTGCCCTCTGTTTAGGCACTTCCTTATGGATTATTTTGCTACTCTTTGAACCTATGATTACTAACACTTTGTAGGTGCTTGGAGAATTTATTTGGCATTTTTAGATGCATTTTACTATTTTTTCCTTATTTTGCAAGTTGACTCATAATTTGGTACTTCCACTTGTACACTTGTATTGTTTTGACTCCAAAAGCCATGTAATGCTTGTATGATGGACATTATGGTGATTGCTTCATGTTGTGGACTCATTATAGGTCTTGTGTACCAATTGGTGGACTTTTATATTGTGTGTAGAATTCCCATTTGCCTTTATATTTCAATGCTTAAACTGTGTACTTGTAAATGTCATTACATGAGTACCTTTTGCGCATTTCTCTTGGTTCGTTACCATTTCCCTTTTGATATTCATTTGTGGCTTAGGTTGTATGATTAGAATATTCCACCCTCTGTCCAATGACCTTGGTGTGTCATTTAAGGAAGTTTTAGGTCCCTCCTTTGGAGGTCTCTAAGGCATGCCTAAAGTGGTGAATCCTTGAGGACCTCTTCTGTAGGTTTTGTGACTTGCTTTTTGTTGCATTTCTCCCTCTCTTCATACCTTTGCATTTATTAATACTTTGGCTTGAGGTTGAGATGAGCTTGTGGAGGCTCCTTCCCCACACATATTTCCTCCCTCACTTACATTGCATCCTTACCTTCCATGTTTGCATTTCATGTTTGCATTCTTATAATTGTTTTCTTCTTCTTCTTTTGTCTTCCTTCCCTTAGGATTTCCATTCCATCTTGTTCAAGTTGGAATGTGATAGACATTAGGGTCCTAACCATGCATGATAACATTAGGTAGTTCCCTCCTAACCTCAACCATAGGATGGATTTTGCATGACAACTTTAGGATTGGATTAGTTCCCCTTTAGTGCGTCCTTTCTCTTCTCACCTTCAAACATTCTTAAAACACTTAATAAAGGATAACACGTGTTGAACGCTACGAGCCTTAAGTACTTGAGAAAGGGTTATTGGAGGGTCTCTCTTCAATAGCTTGGGTGTTTAGTGTGGTACCCTTTGGGTGACATGCGACGCATTCACTCTTAAGTCCAAGTCTTTAGTGCAACATGAGTTACAAACAAAACTCATAACACTTCTTCTTTAAAAGACTTCAAAAACAAACATCCAAATTCTTTTTGTCCTCTTGGACCTTTAATCCTTGGAAACCATTTTCATAAGGAGATTTTTGTTAACTCTCGGTTCTACCGCAAACGGTAAACGCCTAAGTCTCCAAAGGTCGAGCTGCATACACCAAACTGCTAGAACCGTCTGTTAACTCTACTCTGGTAAAACATTTTGAACCAAACCTGTGGTCTTGTTAGCCCGAACTACGTTTGCTCTGATCTTTCACGCCGTGTGAAAGTACGTAGGCACGAGATGCGATATCTCGGCGAGCAACCTTCCCCCCTTTTTTTACCCGTAGTTAGGCGAACTACGTTGACTCTGATTTCTCGTTCCAGACGGGAATACGTAGGAATAGAACTGTTGTGTTCTGCCGAGTCATTTTCTTTTTCTTTTCAGACCAACCTTTTAGCGTAGATAGATAATCAACCCGTCAGATAAACATAGCAAGCGTGGATCCCATCGAGTACGATGGACGTGATGGGTGCTAATACCTTCCCATTGCGTAACCGACTCCCGAATCCAGACATGGTTGCAATGACTTTATCTTATAGCTTTTCGTCAGGTTTTTCCGATCGTTTCCTTTCCCATTCTGAGGGATAAATAACAAAAGGTGGCGACTCTTCTGTTTTGCCGGCACCTCATTTTTGCAGTAGCGACAACTGGCGACTCTGCTGGAGACTGCGATGGTTCCCTATGCGAGTCTCGCCTTGGATTTTCTTCCTGGCTGTCTGGGTTATCCCCAACAGCTGGTGAATCTGCTGGGGACTCCAACGGTTCCCTATGCGAGTCAATCCGAGCGCTTGTTTGTTTATCTTTTGGGTTTGCATTTCTGCTTTTATCTTTCGCTTTTTACTTTCCGCACTATATTATTACTGTTGTGCTGTGGGAGGGGTTTCACTTTGAGAGATAAGTCGGACCTGGGCTTGAGTATAGACTTAGACTTAGAAGTGGAGATTAGTGGTGAGCCTGTATGCTTTGCATGCACCAGGTAGCCATGAAATCCGCGCTCAGACGAGATTCTCTTTGATGATTTTCCTCCTGGCCCTTTGGGCTCGAAGGGATTTTAGATCTGAGGGTTGTCGACTCTGGGAACTGATCATTTGGGATTCAGCTAAGTGAGGCCGCTTCAAGAGATGATGATGCCACACCTTCTGGGTATCGTATCATCATTTCTTGAAAGTCTGTGACGCTGATGAACGCTTAGGATGTCGTACCGTTATCAGTGGATTAGGTCCATACCTGTGAGTGGGACTGGGGTTATGCAGGAAACCTTTACCTTCAGATAACCTGGTTTTTTCTTGACAGAATGGATCAGTGGCATTGATATCAGGGTCCTAATCATCAGAGCCGTCTTATATTCTCGCCGAAGCAGAATTCCGGTCCTTCAGTCAACAACACAACACTCTTGATCCCTTGCTACATGTTTGCATTTGCATCCGCATATCATTTTGCATAACAGGTACCACAGAACCATTGATCTTATTCCATGGGCTAACTAGTTTATTGCAGGATATCCAATCAGGAAAATTATAGAAATCCCCACAAGGCTATGGAACAGGTATGAGCAGAGCTGAGCGAGGTCCGAGGCCAGATGAGGAAAGTTATGAGGAACATGCAAGAGTTGCGTTCAAACCAGCAGGTACTCAGAGAGGAGAACCAGCAGTTGAAAACTCAGGTGGGTTTGATCATGGAGGTAGTAAGAAAGGTGCTCAGAGAAGAAGGTGACCAGGTGCCTAAAGCTGTAGTAGAGATACTCGCTCCGCTTTTGTCCATGGAACCTGTCCCAAGGCGTGATGTGCCTCGAAGACCTGTGGCACGACCTGAGATCCCAGATTTGCCACGTCAACAACTATCTCTCACTCCCTAAGACACTCCTAAGGCCAGGAGGTATGCGCCGAGGCTGAAGCAGCCCGACAGAATCTTTGATAAGATCCCCATGACTTACGCTCAGTTGCTACAAGTTTTGCTTAAGCTTCAATTGGTCGAACTACGGAAGTTACATCCACTAACTGGGATCCCACCACCTGGATATAATGCAAACGCCCATTGTGATTTCCATGATGGGACGCCCGGACACCACATTGAGAACTGCAAAGTTTTTAAGCACGTAGTTCAGGATTTGATCGATTCAAAGGCCGTTAAGTTCGTGTCGGATGACACGAGTATAGCAGAGGATCTCATTCCAGGCATTACAGAAAAGATAGACACTCCTGCTTTCATCCCCAAAGTTTCCTGAGAACGAAGGTTCAGAAGACTTTCAGACTGACTTCGACGAGTAACTCTGAAGATGGCTGCCTCAGCGGCGAATCAAGTTTGAAAGCCCAGTTCCAAGAAGCTGGCAATCTGCATTTTATCATGTCATTTCTGTACATTCTTGATTTCTTTCCTGTTTAATTGCAAATTTCGTTTGTAAAGCTTGTTATTTTTAATTGATATTGATAAATGAAATAAATATGCATGTTTTTGAATAAATCCATTCATGTTCACTCTATTACTTTATGTTATTTCAAACGCTTGTTTAAGTGGAATCCGAGGAGGATGACGAAATTTCGAGAAGCGCAAGCTTCCGAATGTATGCTTTTGAATAAAAACCTGTTGATGATGTACAGGCATTGTTTCAAATCCACAAACACCGGAGATATAAGGAAGATAATCCCTTGTTAATCCCTTTGAGCTTAGTAGTAGGAGTTTCTTTCTGAAAATGAAAAACCCTCAATCATAACCCGGGGCAGGGTAGGTGTCAGTTGATATGACCAAGCGTTCAAATTACCACAGGAGTGTCCGTTCGAGGATAGATCACACCTATATAGGTCGTACCTAAAAAACCACAATGGTTAAACCTGGTCGATCAGGAGTGAAACAATCACAATCTCTTTTCAAACAAGTCAGACAAGCCGGTGTCACGCGATTTGTTCAAAAAAAAAGAGAAAGAAAAAAAATCAAAGAAAA
This sequence comes from Lathyrus sativus, assembly GCA_963859935.3. NCBI lineage: Eukaryota > Viridiplantae > Streptophyta > Magnoliopsida > Fabales > Fabaceae > Lathyrus > Lathyrus sativus. The sequence continues at coordinate 535,748,258 of OZ012739.1, forward strand.
AGCTCGCTAAGTCGAATCTTGCAAACAAGCGACCCAGGCAAAAATTAGGGCATCCCGCTGGACTTCAAAATCGAAGAAACTCAAAAGAGTTAGTCCAGGCAAAAATTAGGGAATGGAAAGAACGAAAAGCGAAAAGGATTACAAAGGAGAAAATCCTCAAGCGAGAACGAAATCGTGCGGCTCCGGGCGCCCATAGACGGAAAGCGAATGACTGTCACTCCAAAAAAAAGCGTGATTCCCTGAATCATCTCTCCTATCAATCAACCTTTGAAAGGTGAACGCTAAGGTCGAATTAGCTGAATATAGGATCGGAGAACATCACGGAGATGGGGTGGGTTAAAATAAATTTTGAGCCTATGTCCTTTCCTTGTTAAACCGCGAACCTGACCATGTTACAACCTTTAAAAGTCCTAATTGAAGCAGGTTTGTTTTGAAAGCATACTTCGGTAAAGATCACATCGAAATTGACTCCCAAAAGGATTCTTCTTACAGCGTTGTATTAATGTTGACATGTTGATGAATGATTCATACACTTTATGTCACAAAATTTTCCAGTGAACAGATTGGATTTTGAAAACTGTCATATGCATTGCATTTAATATGTCTTTTATGCAGAACAACTTGTTTTACTAGCGAGTAAGCGCTTGACAGCAGGGAAGTTTCCACAATAGAAAGTCTGACCAGAATAGAATGCAGAATGCCTGAATTCCGATGAACCGGGGCAAGCCATGTCAACGATCACAGCATGGGAGTCCGCCATCCAGAAGACAGTTAATCTGAAGCTGTCAAGTCAAGATTTGATGAATCTCTCGAGGACAACTAGGGTATTTCCCCACAGATTAGCCAATCAGGGGCAAAGTCGTTGCAAGACAAGGGCAAGCCACCCTAAGAGCGCATAATTTATTTCTTGCCCGTGGGGAAATTAATATGAAGCACCTCTTCGAGGTCCAAGATGCTAAGGTAGATCAGGGTACAGAGATTGCAGATTTCCTTTCGAGGAACATCCCCACAGAGATCCCGCAGGCCGGGGCAAAATATGGAAACAAAGGAATCGTTCCTCTCTGTATCGTCAGAGCTACTCAAGCAGGTTTGATCAACCTCCAAGTTCAAAACGAATATCGGGAAGTCGTGCTACTATCCCTCGATCCTTCAACCAAAAACCTTTGAATCTAGACAGGATATTTTCCAGCGTCAGCCGTAACTGACCTATCACGGATAATCTGCAGCTCAGGGCCTATTGGTGGTTGTTAGGAAACCCAATCCGTGTTGACGCATCATTCCAGAATCTAATTGCCATTGGTACGCAGGGAAATTGCGTCTGTTCTTCCCCAACAAAGCCCAATCATCAGTGGCACGCGCAAGCTATCCCCAGGAGAGTCCAATCATACTTGGCACCTTCTGTTATTCCCCAGCGGAGTCGGTTTCACCTTCCCAGCATTTAGTTTGCTGGAGTAATTCTGTGATACCCGGTTTTCCCCGACGGAGCCGGTCTCTCTTCTCTAGAATTTATTTTGCTAGGGGAGATCCCTTTGCATTTTGCATCGTTGCATAGCATCCTCCCGAACGCGTAGCATTTCCATTTCGTATGGAGCATTACGCCATTCTCAAACATATGCATCAGAGACATAAGCCAGGTTTGGTACCGATTACCGTTATGAACGAAGATTGTTTGATTCAGGATATTGTTGGAAGTATTCCCGGCATTGGCCGTCTGGTCTTCTTCCCAGTGGAGTCTTATTGATCCAAAACCCCCTTTTGTGAGTCGTTTGATTCTCTTATTCCGACTCTTGGTTGACATTCCCCAGCGTAGTCCAATTCATGGTGACTGGTGTTTTGGTAAGTCGGGGTGTCTTGTCCTAGCTTTCAGTTAGTAATCTCTAGTTTCCCCTTCGCAGAATCTTTGCTCCAACTTTTGGTTGGCGATCTTTGTTATTCTAACTCTTGGTTAGTAGCTGTTATCCTAACTCTTGGTTAGTGGCCTTTTATTTCAACTCTTGGTTGATAATTTTGGGTGATCATCTCAACTTTTGGTTGGTAGTCTCCTGTGGTGGAGTCAGCTTCGTGTAGCGTCCCCTAGCTATCCTAACTCTTGGTTAGTAGCTTTTGATCAATGAGGATCTTTCCCCGGGGAATCCTAACTCTTAGTTAGCAGCTTTTGTTCCGACTTTTGGTCGAGGAGGACCTATTTTTCCTGGTTATCCTAACTCTTGGTTAGCAGCTTTTATTCTAACTCTTGGTTAGTAGCTTTTGTTCCAACTCTTGGTTGGCAATCTTTGCGATCCTAACTCTTGGTTAGTGGTTTTTGTTCTGACTTTTGGTTGATGAGGATTTATTTCCCTAGTGATCCTAACTCTTGGTTAGTGGTTTGTATTCTGGCTTTTGGTTAGCAGCCTGGTTTACCAACTTTTGGTTGGATGTTATCCCTCGCAGTCGTTTTTCTGACTATTGGTTGGTAGTCCCCATTTTACTCTTCCAACTATTGGTTGGCGGTCTTTCCTCATTATTCTGACTATTGGTTGGTAATCCTCCTCGTTGTTCCGACTATTGGTTAGCAGTCTCCTCGTTGTTCCGACTATTGGTTGGTGGCTTTTATTCTATAGTTTCAACTATTGGTTGATGCTTTGATTCTAACTATTGGTTGGTGATTTTCCTCGCAGTTCCGACTATTGGTTGGTGGTCTTTATTTAACGCTTCCAACTATTGGTTGGTAGTTGTCCTTTGGACGTTGTTCCCACTATTGGGTGGTAGTCCTGTTCCTCCACAACAGAGTTGCTCGTTTCCAACTCTTGGTTGTTAGTTTTCAGCTGTTGTCAGTTCATTTCCAGTCAGTAGGTCTCGTTGATTCTAACTATTGGTTAGCAGTTTTAGTTCCGGATTTATGGTCAGACTTTATCCCCTGCAGTGTCGTTATTCCAACTCTCAGTTGATAGTTTCATGATGGATGTTCCTTAGTGGATGTTATCCCCACTCCTGGTTGGTATTCCTCGTTTCCCCAGCAATCCTAACTCTTGGTTAGCAGCTTGTGTTCCGATCTTTGATCAATGGTGTTCCATGGTGATTCTAACTTTTGGTTAGTACCTTTGTTTCCCAACTCTTGGTTGGTATTCCAGAGTTTGTTTCCCAACTCTTGGTTGGTATCTGTAGCGATTTTCCAACTCTTGGTTGGTATTCCCGAGTTTGTTTCCAACTATTGGTTGGTATCCTTCAATTGTTTCCCAACTCTTGGTTGGTATCTGTTGGTTGTCTCATCCCGACTCTTGGTTGGTAGCCGTGGTTTGTTTCCAACTCTTGGTTGGTATCTTTGGTTCGTTCTCCAACTTTTGGTTGGTATCCCGAGTTTTCTTCCAACTCTTGGTTGGTATCCTCTAGTTGTTTCCAACTCTTGGTTGGTACCTGTTGGACATTACCCTGACTCTTGGTTGGTATCCGAGGTTTTGTCACCCCAACTTTTTGTTGGTACTCTATTTGTTTGTTCTTCCAACTCTTGGTTGGTATTCCGAGTTCGCTATCCCGACTTTTTGTTGGTGTTTGTTGTCGGTTTCGTCCCAACTCTTGGTTGGTATCTTTGGTTGTTTTCCAACTCTGGGTTGGTATCTCTTGGTTGGTATCCGTTGGCCTTTGGTTCTTCCAACTCTTGGTTGGTGTCCTCCGGGCGTTTTCCCGACTTTTGGTTGACATCTTTTGGATGAATTTCAGATTATATTGGATTATTATCTTTGGCATATCGGTATTCCAACCCTTGTTTGGTTAGCATTCGCTATTTTGTGTTCGTGCAGGTTACAAATTTTCGAGTTTGTCGATATTCAATTGCCTTTTACTTCGATTGGCTGAAGGTTCTTCACCTCTCATCCAAGTCGTTTGAATAGGGGCAGCTGTTACACCCTAAAATTTGCCCGACTTTTTGCTTTAGCTGGCTTTTGTTTCATTGCACTTATCATTGCATTCATATCATTAGCATTTGCATACCATAGTCCATGAACAGGGGATTGAGATGTGTGTGCTTATCAAGAGAGGGCTATCAAAGGTTTAAGCCTATTCAAGGGGTTATATTCGAGCTATCAAGTGCTTATCATTATCAGAAGAATGCCAAAGTTCATCAGAAGGAGTGGATTGGTTAAGAGCGGTGTACCTCCTATCTTGGGGGTCTATGAAGGTCATCAAGTGGTTTTGAATCCATGGTTATGGGTGGAGAATATTTAGAGAGCTCATGGGATGTCTTGAAAATCATTTTTGAAGCTTATGTCAGTCATTATTTCAAGTGTGTGAAGCCACCGTCAGGATTGATGCGATTAGGGTTCACCGGGTCAACCCTAAGTCAACAGTTGAACTGAAGGAGATTAAGACTCAATTCCAAGTCTTTATGATCATGTGATGTTGTGTTGATACACGCCAAAGATTATTCCAAGATCATTTCATCAATATTCAAGAGTGTGAGAAGTTGCTAGGCTAGGGTTGCTATGCTTGATAATGTAAAATCCCCTGGTTTAGTGCCTAACTTCAAGACCACATAATTCAAGATGCAAGCCTCATCTAATCTTGATATCCACATGAGACTTGTAGAGCATGTTCGTACCTTTAATTTGGGTATTAGAAGTCATTCATTGGATTTCTAGAACTCAAGTTATGAGGCAGACAAGTTACAGGTCCTCAGATGAATGTGATTTTTATCGTCAAAAGTCAACCAACTTCCAGGACATTTTTGATATAGAAGGATGTTTCTACTCAATCCTTGGCCAACATGAATTTTGTTCCTCATGATCTTAGCTTTCCAAAGAGTACTAGAAGTCTTTCATCTAATCTGTAGAACTCAAGTTATGAGGGTTACAAGTCAGGGGTATTTTGGGAGACTTTGATTACAGGTCATAAAATTACAGGTCAAGTTCACCACTTCGCATACCTCAAATGGAATTTTTTCCAACATGAAAGTTGCTCCAAATGGGGTCATTTGGTCAACTAAACCTCAAGTTATCAATGGGCTAGCTCATGGTTGAAGATTGGTGAAGGAGATTTTGTGAAAGGCATGTGAAAATCCAAGTTTGTGATCTTGCCAAAATTTAATCAAATATGGTCATATTTGTGCTCATTTTGAATGGAAAACATATTTTAAGATCATTGGTGACAAAATCAATTGCATTTGAGACATATTTCATGAGGGTATTTCAAGCTTTCTTCATGTTTAAGTAACATAATAGATTATGGCCATTAAGATCCAAACAAGGGGAGATTATGAGCCATTGATCTTCCTTACATTGCAAGTAATGGAATTGAATCAAAAAACAAGGGATTTCGGTCATGAATTCATCCACTTCCATGGGCTTCCATAAGCTTGAAAATCCAAAATCCATTTGATCCTTTCTCTCACAATTGGGCCCCCAATTTGCCACAAACATGTTCTATATAAACTCAGGAGTAAATTCATGATTTTTTTGGATGATTTTGGTGAAGAACAGAGTTGTTGCAAGTTGATCAAAGAGAGCTCCAAGTTGAAATTAGAATTCTCAATTCCACTCCAATTCAAGGCATTTCAAGTATTCAAACACCTTCAACAACAATCCTTGATTGATTATGGGCAAGAAGATTGGAGAATCAGTGGTTGTTTGAAGCTATCCATATCCATTTTCAGAGGTATTAAGAAATCAAGATATCTCATTGGTTATGCATCTTTATGGTGCCATTTTTGTATCATTGTATTGCCCTGGATGTGAATTTGGATTCTGGTATCTTTTTGGGCACTTTCGTGAATATTTCATGTTCTTGGCGTTTCTTGGTTTGAGTACGGGTTTTGAGTTAGAGAGGGTTTCAGCTTGATTCAATGTGATATTATTATTCTACATGAAAAAAGACACGATTTTGGTTCAAGAATTATTAAGTTTAGTGAAGAAATGAGTGAGATAGGGATTGGGAGAGACAATCGGCGTATTTCCGGCCACCATCCGCGACGGCTATGGTATTTCCCTCCCTTTCACATTTGAAATGAAGAAGACGACCTCATGACCATTGGATCTGGCTGAAAAGATTGACCAAGTCTCTCCATCTCACGCGCGTAAAGCTGCCACGCCACCCCCTTTCTGAAATGCAGCGTTTCATTAAAGGGAAGGTGGACTGGGCCTCTGATTCTATCCCCACCCCTCTTTCCTGGCCCATTGGAAATTAACTGTGTTTCCTTACTATTCACCACGCACGTTTAATTATTTTTCAATGTTTTTCTCTTTTTCTCCATATTTTTCTTGCAAGTTTTAATTTCATAAAAAATAGTAATATTGCTTATAAAATCTTGATCTTTTTACAAAATGATCTTGAGCATGATTAGGAATTTTAGAAACTGGAATTTCATTTTTAGGATTTATTTTCAATTTGTCATGATTTTTTATATTTTAATAGCCATTAAAATTGTGAAATTGTACCTTTCTTCTTGTAGAATTTCATTGAGGTACCAAAGCAAAATATTTTTGCCTAATATTTTGTAGGATAATTTTCTACATCTTTAGGAATTTAGGGGTATTTTTATCTGGATTTTATAGTACCATTTTCATTGGTTTTGGATAGCACTTTGTTCATGCTCTATTTTGCCCTAGTTTTGGGGTACACCTGAATGTTTGCCCTCTGTTTAGGCACTTACTTATGGATTATTTTTCTACCCTTTGAACCACTGATTACTAACACTTTGTAGGTGCTTGGAGAATTTATTTGGCATTTTTAGATGCATTTTACTATTTTTTTCCTTATTTTACAATTTGACTCATAATTTGGCACTTCCACTTGTACACTTGTATTGTTTTGGCTCCAAAAGCCATGGAATGCTTGTATGATGGACATTATGGTGATTGCTTCATGTTGTGGACTAATTATAGGTATTGTGGACCAATTGGTGGACTTTTATACTGTGTGTAGCATTCCCATTTGCCTTTATATTTCAATGCTTAAACTTTGTACTTGTAAATGTCATTACATGAGTACCTTTTGCACATTTCTCTTGGTTCCTTGTCATTTACCTTTTGATATTCATTTGTGGCTTAGGTTGTATGATTAGAATATGTCACCCTCTGTCTAATGACCTTGGTGTGTCATTTAAGGAAGTTTTAGGTCCCTCCTTTGGAGGTCTCTAAGGCATGCCTAAAGTGGTGAATCCTTGAGGACCTCTTTTGTAGGTTTTGTGACTTGATTTTTGTTGCATTTCTCCCTCTCTTCATACCTTTGCATTTATTCATACTTTGGCTTGAGGTTGAGATGAGCTTGTGGAGGCTCCTGCCCCACACATATTTCCTCCCTCACTTGCATTGCATCCTTACCTTCCATGTTTGCATTTTATGTTTGCATTCTTATAATTGTTTTCTTCTTCTTCTTTTGTCTTCCTTCCCTTAGGATTTCCATTCCATCTTGTTCAAGTTGGAATGTGATAGACATTAGGGTCCTAACCATGCATGATAACATTAGGTAGTTCCCTCCTAACCTCAATCATAGGATGGATTTTGCATGACAACTTTAGGATTGGATTAGTTCCCCTTTAGTGCGTCCTTTCTCTTCTCATCTTCAAACATTCTTAAAACAGTTAATAAAGGACAACACGTGTTGTACGCTACGAACCTTAAACACTTGAGAAATGGTTGTTGGAGGGTCTCTCTGCAATAGCTTGGGTGTTTAGTGTGGTACCCTTTGGGTGACATGCGACACATTCACTCTTAAGTCCAAGTCTTTAGTGCAACATGAGTTACAAACAAAACTCAAAACACTTCTTCTTTAAAAGACTTCAAAAACAAACATCCAAATTCTTTTTATCCTCTTGGACCTTTAATCCTTGGAAATCATTTTCATAAGGAGAGTTTTGTTAACTCTCGGTTCTACCGCAAACGGTAAACGCCTAAGTCTCCAAAGGTCGAGCTGCATACACCAAACTGCTAGAACCGTCTGTTAACTCTACTCTAGTAAAACATTTTGAACCAAACCTGTGGTCTTGTTAGCCCGAACTACGTTTGCTCTGATCTTTCATGCCGTGTGAAAGTACGTAAGCACGAGATGCGATATCTCGGCGAGAAACCTTCCCCCTTTTTTTTACCCGTAGTTAGGCGAACTACGTTGACTCTGATTTCTCGTTCCAGACGGGAATACGTAGGAATAGAACTGTTGTGTTCTGCCGAGTCATTTTCTTTTTCTTTTCAGACCAACCTTTTACCGTAGATAGATAATCAACCCGTCAGATAAACACAGCAAGCGTGGATCCCATCGAGTACGATGGACGTGAGGGGTGCTAATACCTTCCCCTTGCGTAACCGACTCCCGAATCCAGACATGGTTGCGATGACCTTGTCTTATACCTTTTCGTCAGGTTTTTCCGATCGTTTCCTTTCCCATTCCGAGAGATAAATAACAAAAGGTGGCGACTCTTCTGTTTTGCCGGCACCTCATTTTTGTAGTAGCGACACTGACATAACTGTTGAGTTCAAACAAACCCCTTTACAAATTAATTCGTATCCGATTATAAAACCGGTGAATATGACCTTGAACGGATAAGCAGAGAAATCCGATTAAACAGCAAAACGAACCGCACTCCGTATTGAAAAATTCCCATCGTATCTCGAATGACTTAACTCGGTAACCTGAATCGGCTCCACTAGTAATCATTATCAGCCCACAGATGTTCATTATAAATTCAACACGAACCGAAATTCCACTGTTTTCTTTAAAATCGAACGTTGACTAGCAGAAAGCAGGGAAACATGCGTCTGTTAAAATAAGTTCTGCAAAGCAAATTCCCGCACCGATTTAACCCGAATCCACTGATATCTCAACACATTCAGCTCCATATGGTTTAAGAATCAACAACATTTCTGAAATCCAATTGACGACTGAATCTCGGCTCTTGAATAAAATGTGATGTGTCACGAGAAATCTAACATCAAAAACTGCCGTAAAATTCAGCTCATCCTCAAATAAGTCACAGGACTCGGAGATGGAAACCCTAATCGCTCGAGGGATTCCTGAGGATGCCTTTGCTTCATAAATTGTCAGCAGGATGCAAATTAATGACCATTTTGCCCTTCATAAGCTAAAGAGTACACAATGTGATTTTTCCTACAAAACCAACAGATTGAGCAAACTGGTTAGCGGTTAGTTTACAATGCAATGCAAAATGAGATGAAATACGAAATGAATCGACTAATGTAAGGGTAAAATTTGGGATATTACAGTTGCCTCTATTTAAATAGCTTCACTGGATGATTTGAGCAGCGTAGGCTCGAGAAATCATGGTGAAAGGGATTTAAATATAGATAGCCGAAAATTTTGCCCTTAGATGCAGTGAGATGCAATGCTATGGACAAAACGAACCGAATTATGATGCGAGCAATGTTCTGATTCTAGTATGATGCTTATGATGGGATGATAAATGCAAAGATGCAGACGACACGAAGACACAGGGGACAGACGTGACAAACAAACCACACTGGGGAAAACGATGCACTGGGGAAACAACACGACACTGGGGAATTCAAAAGTGATGGCCAACTGGTGCAAGCACGACCAATTGTCACTTTTAGAAGGAACGGTAAAAACAAGGATCTTCAATAAAGATGGCACCGACGAGACAACCTCCACTGGGGAATATCTGGGAGTACTGTTCAACAGGTTTAGGCATGATCGGCTGATACTCTAAGATGAAAAAGTAAAATTGGATCCGCACGGCTGTAGGATCAAGTGAATAGAATGCTGGAGCATTGAGCAAAGAATAACATCCGAGCTTCTGGAAACTCTCTACGTGATGGGATCAAACAGAATCTTCGGGAATCCATAGAAAATATATAGGGTAAAACCTGTTGTATGCCAAAATAAATGGACTTTAATAGAAATGCCCTGATAAGTTCCTCGGGAGGGAACTTCCACTTATCGTCGGAAGGGACTTAAATGCCAAAATGGATAAGCTCTCAACTAAAGAGACTGTTGCTTATCTGGGGATAATAGATGAAGAATTGATTGATAAACTCCACTGGAGGAACTGTCGCTCATCTGATAAAAATAAGCTTCCATGAGCAAAGCATGACTTAGCTTCTTCTTTTACTAAAGGGTAAAATAAACTTCTTCATGTTTTAAGGTCGGCGCCCTGAATATGATTCTGTTTCTTCTTTTACTAAAGGGTAAAATAAACTTCTTCATACTTCAAGGTCGGCGCCCTGAGCATGATTCAACTTCTTCTTTTACTAAAGGGTAAAATAAACTTCTTCATACTTCAAGGTCAGCGTCCTGAGCATGATTCAGCTTTTTCTTTTACTAAAGGGTAAAATAAACTTCTTCATACTTCAAGGTCGGCGCCCTGAATATGATTCAGTTTCTTCTTTTACTAAAGGGTAAAATAAATTTCTTCATACTTTAAGGTCGGCGCCCTGAATATGATTCAGTTTCTTCTTTTGCTAAAGGGTAAAATAAACTTCTTCATACTTCAAGGTCGGCGCCCTGAATATGATTCAGTTTAAACCTCCCCACTCTTCAAGATGAAAGGGAAATGGAAACCAGCTTCTCGATGGAGATGGCCACTTGCTGCTAGTCATGATGAAGATAGGATAAGCTTCTCAGGCGAGAAATACCGCTTATTTGCAAGAGTAACAATGATAAGCTTCTCGGATGATAACTGCTCGTAGAGATTGTAAAATGTAATGTAAGGTTGTAATGAAGGTTGTAATGAAGGTTTTAATGAAGTTTGTAATGAAGGTTGTAACGATAAGCTTCTTGTACGAGAACTGTTGCATACCGATTGTTGTAAAATGTAATGATAAGCTTCTCAGACGAGAACTGTCGCACACCAGTTGTAAAATGTAATGTAAGTTGTGAGATGTAGTGATAAGCTTCTTGTACGAGAACGGTAGTAGATCGTGTAAAGATGTAATGATATAATAATAGGCTTCTCAGGTGAGAACTGTCGCATACCACTATAAAATGTAATGATAATATTCTCAAATAAAGAGAACGGTCATTTTCCATGTAAGGTGTAATGATAGGCTTCTCAGGTGAGAACTGTTGCATATCTGCAAAGACATTGTAAAGGCTCTTCTTTAAAGATAGTGCAAAATAAATGCACGTCCAGGTAGGTTCGTGATAACACGAAATCATATAGATATTTTCATGCATAATTCAACTAAAGTCTAACCGTTTTCGATCCGATTTCGGGTTATTTCCGTGTATTTGTCTGATGTTTTTGCAGGTATTCAACGATCACGTCTAAACAAGACAACATGAAGAAAAGAAGCAATCCCAGATGAAATATGGACGAAAAAGGAGTGAAAACACAATGAAAAGCGCAACAGACAGTTTTTGCTGATGTGACGACCGTCACAGATGCATGACGACCGTCACACGGGTGACGACCGTCATGCAGGCAAAAACGCCCCACTCATATTTCACGTCAAAAGAGCAGTTCCAATTCCCATTAAATGGTCCACTACTCCCTAAATTATCTGCCTCAAGGTCCACCATCCTCAGAGATAACCGTTGGGATTCCACTTCTATAAAAAGGGAAGCAGAGGACTTCAGAAAGGGGAGCTGCATTCATACCACGAAGTGCTGCCAAATTTAATTTCCAGCAAATTTACTTTCAGTTATTATTTGTATCCATTTCTCTAGTTTTATTTGTATCCCTTTCCTTTATTTCCCTTTCCATTTTACTCATTCCCATTTCCGCTCTTCTGTAATTGTTACTGCACTGTACGATCGAATTGGAACTAAAGACAGAATCCTGCCAACATCTGTGGAGGATCTGCCCAAAGGCCAATTGGCATTATTTACAGGTTTTCATTTTGATCGACTTCTATTTTATCATAATGCAATTTATTATTTATTATTATTATTTATGTTTTGCTTTTCTAAATTCCATGTCTAGCTAAACTTAGGTAATCGATATGTAGTAATAATTCGAATGGGACTTGATAACTCTTGTTTGAAAACTTTCTTTTCACAAAAATAACTTATGGTCTAAGTGTTTAAAATTGATTTACGAAATAAACTTCGTCGCGAAAGCGAGAACTTATTTTAAAGTAGAAAGTCGCGATCAAGTTTTTGGCGCCGTTGCCAGGGACCCGTTTAGTCAATAGTGTAACCTTCTGTTACGCCGTATAGGCTAGGTAAACAATTTTCATTTTTCCTTTACTAGTGTTGTCGATTGTATGCCAAGTGATCGCCCACAAAGCGACATCTTGAAACCTTCAGTCGCAGAACTAGAGCGCTTCTTACATCTAAGAAGCCGAATCATTGAGTACCAACTCAAACATAACATTCCCGATCCTCTCACTCCCATTCCCAAATCTGAAGAAGAACCAACGATGGCTGAAGGACCTCCGAACAAACCGCTGAAGGCATACGCTACACCATCTCAGATGGAGCCTAGAAGTAGCATTGCTTCCCCAGCTATTACCCGAAATGATTTTGAGCTGAAACCATCATTGTTGTCGGCTGTACAACAAAACCAATTCTCAGGAAACGCAACTGAGGATCCGAACGAACATCTAACGAAGTTTGTACAATACGCATACACAGTGAAAGCAAATGGAGTAACTCCAGACGCGATAAGACTTCGTCTTTTCCCATTCTCTCTTAGAGATAGAGCATGGACATGGTTACAATCGTTACCATCCAACTCCGTTACAACGTGGGAGCAATTGAAGAACGTCTTCTTAGCGAGATATTTTCCACCAAGCAAAACTGCTATGCTTAGAGCTCAAATCAACGGATTTCGACAGAAAGATACTGAATCTCTTTATGAAGCATGGGAACGATTCAAAGATATGATGAGAACATGTCCTCACCACAGTCTAGAAGACTGGGTGACAATCCATACTTTCTATAATGGGCTTCTATACAATACTAGATTGACAATAGACGCTGTCGCGGGCGGTGCACTTATGGATAAGCCATACGATGAAACCTATCAATTAATAGAAAACATGTCACAAAACCATTGCCAATGGGGAGGTGAACGCACTCCAAATGAGAAAACCTCAGCGAAAGGTGGGATGTAAGAAATCAGCAGCCTTGAAAAGTTCAATGCTAAAGTAGATGCTCTAGCACAAAAGATCGATAGTCTGACCGTTAACCCCACTGCAACTGTCGCTGCAGTAACTCCAAATTGCGAGTTATGCGGAAGCACCACTCATAATGCACCCGAATGCCCATTGCTAGCCGGAATCCCGCCAGACCAGGTAAATTATGCTCAAGGAAATCCCTACGCAAATACATACAACCTAGGTTGGCGAAATCATCCAAACTTTTCTTACAAAAGCGAAAATGCATTGCAAATGCCTACCGCTCCGCAAGGATATCAAAAACCAGCTGCTCAGAATGCACCTAGGAAATCAAACCTCGAAATGATGATGGAAAAGTTCATAGCTACTCAAGCTCAAACGAACAAAGAGTTCCTGAATCAAAACATACACACTAGCGAGCAAATTAAACAGTTGACAGGAAAAGTAGACGCTTTAGCCACCCACAACAAAATGTTAGAAACTCAGATATCACAAGTGGCTCAACAGCAAGCATCTGCTGCCGCACCTGCTGGCACATTTCCTGGACAACCCGAACAGAATCCCAAAGGCCAAGCAAATGCTGTGATACTAAGAAGTGGAAAAGAATTGGACGAACCGATCGATCCGAGGACCGAAAACTCAGCCATGCAACAGAAACCAACTGAACAAGCAGAAAAGGAATCTGAGTTAGAGAAGAAGGAAGACAACGAGAAGGAGGATACCGCAAGTGAAAAAACTCAAGCACCTCCAGCGCCATATAAACCACCTATTCCTTATCCGCAAAGACTAATAAACTCCAAAACGTCAGGACAGTTTAAGAAATTTGTAGAGCTCCTTAAACAGTTGAATATTACTATTCCTTTTACAGAAGCGATAACTCAAATGCCGTCATACGCCAAATTCCTCAAGGAGATCCTGTCGAATAAGAGAAAGATCGAGGATAATGAAATAGTTACACTTACTGCAGAGTGTAGCGCTATTATTCAAAACCGCATGCCTCCTAAATTAAAAGACCCAGGAAGTTTCTCCATACCCTGCGTCATAGGAAAGTTCGTAATAGATAAAGCTCTATGCGATTTAGGAGCCAGTATCAGTGTTATACCCTTATCTATATGCAAAAAGCTGAATATGGGAGACCTCAGGCCGACCAAAATGTCCGTACAATTAGCTGACAGATCAGTAAAATATCCCGTTGGAATACTGGAGAACGTTCCAGTACGCATAGGACAATTCTACATCCCAACCGACTTCATAATCATGGACATCAAGGAGGACACTATAACCCCAATTATCCTAGGAAGACCGTTCCTAGCTACAGCCGGAGCGATTATAGACGTGAAGAAAGGAAGGCTAACATTCGAAGTAGGAGAAGAAAAGATAGAGTTCATTCTCACCAAGTTCTTACAAGCACCAGCAATAGACGATACCTGCTATTTAGTAGACGAAATTGACGAATGCATAAGAGAACTTGAAAATGAGGAGACCACGTATTCAGAAATAATAAAGATTCAAATACCCGACATTTCTGAAGACGACAATTGGCGTAAACCGTATAAAGACGACAGCCTAAGCGAAAGCTTAGCACTGACACCAAATCATATGCCAGGTCCGAAGAACCCATCTTTAGAACTTAAAACTCTACCCAAAAACCTCAGATATGAATTTCTAGACGATGAACTAAAAAGACCAGTGATAGTCAACGCCGACTTAGGACAACCAGAAACCGAAAAGTTATTAGAAGTCCTAAAGAAGTACCCCACCGCGTTAGGCTATAACATAAGTGATCTGAAAGGTATAAGCCCTTCGATCTGTATGCATCGAATTACAATAGAGGAAGACTCTAAAACCTCTCGAGAGCATCAGAGAAGACTAAACCCCATCCTGAGCACTGTAGTCAGAGATGAAGTAAAGAAATTACTTGATGCAGGAATCATCTATCCGATCTCCGATAGTGAATGGGTTAGCCCAGTTCATGTCGTACCAAAGAAAGGAGGAGTCACAGTAGTTAAAAACGAAAGAGGCGAATCGATAACAAAAAGAGTCGTAACTGGAAGCAGGATGTGTATTGATTATAGGAAGCTTAACAAGGCTACGCGCAAAGATCACTTCCCGCTACCCTTCATAGACCAAATGTTGGAAAGACTAGCCAAACATTCATATTTCTGCTATCTAGATGGTTACTCAGGATTCTTCCAAATTCCCACTCATCCTGATGACCAAGAAAAGACTACATTCACCTGTCCTTACGGTACTTTTGCTTACCGCCGAATGTCGTTCGGACTCTGTAACGCTCCAGCAACCTTCCAAAGATGCATGATGGCAATCTTCGCAGATTTCATAGACGACATTATGGAAGTGTTTATGGACGATTTCTCGGTATGTGGACAAAGTTTCGAAGGATGCTTACAAAACTTAGAAATGGTACTAGAACGTTGCGTAAAAGTAAACCTCGTCCTAAATTGGGAGAAATGCCATTTTATGGTCCGACAAGGAATAGTTCTAGAACACGTCATATCAGATAGAGGGATTGAGGTAGACAAAGCTAAAATAGAGATTATAAAAGATCTCCAACCTCCAAAATTCGTACGAGAAATACGGAGTTTTCTAGGACATGCCGGTTTTTACAAAAGATTTATAAAAGATTTCTCGAAAATCACAAAACCTTTGACCGGCCTGTTAATGAAAGATGATGAGTTCGTCTTTGACGACGACTGTTTAAAAGCATTCGAAACATTGAAATCAGCCCTTATCACCGCACCAATCATGCAACCACCAGATTGGAGACTACCGTTTGAAATCATGTGCGACGCGAGTGATTACGCTGTAGGCGCAGTTCTAGGACAAAGGAAGGACAAGAAACTCCATGCCATCTACTATGCCAGTAGAACCTTAGATCCTGCCCAAATGAACTACGCTACCACAGAAAAGGAACTTCTAGCAGTTATATTTGCGCTTGACAAATTCCGTTCTTACTTAGTAGGAGCAAAAATTATAATATACACAGACCACGCTGCCATAAGGTACCTAATAAGCAAAAAGGATGCCAAACCAAGACTATTGAGATGGATCCTGTTATTACAAGAGTTTGACTTAGAAATCAAAGATAAGAAAGGAACCGAGAACGTTATTGCGGATCACTTATCCCGAATAGAAGACATCAGACACGAACCAGTACCGATAAATGACGATTTCCCGTACGAACGTCTGATAGCCAAATTAGAAAGTGACGTACCCAACTCAATCTCGGAAGATCCAGAATTCGAAAAAGCCGTAGAAGCCGTCTATGCCCAAGTCACATTACCTTGGTATGCTGACATCGTTAATTACCTCGCCGCAGGCGTGCTTCCACCAGATCTTACTTATCAGCAAAAGAAGAAATTCTTCCACGATCTGAAACACTATTATTGGGATGAACCCCTACTCTTCAAGAGAGGGGCCGACAACATATATCGTCGTTGTGTCCCAAAGGAAGAAATAGAAAATATTATTTCCCAATGCCACTCAGCACCATATGGTGGTCATGCTAGTACATCCAAGACGTGCGCTAAGATTCTCCAAGCCGGCTTATTCTGGCCTAATCTCTGGAAAGACGTTCACACCGCTGTGCAAAAGTGCGATAGATGCCAACGAACTGGCAACATCTCACGACGCGATGAAATGCCTCAGAAAGGAATCTTAGAGGTAGAAGTCTTCGACGTCTGGGGAATAGATTTCATGGGACCTTTCCCACCTTCTTTTGGAAATAACTACATACTCGTCGCTGTCGATTACGTGTCTAAATGGATAGAAGCCATAGCTGCTCCAACAAATGACGCACGAGTAGTAATCAAACTCTTCAAAAATACTATCTTTCCTAGATTCGGTGTACCCAGACTCGTCATTAGTGACGGAGGATCTCACTTCATATCACGAATATTCGATAAACTTCTCTCTAGATATGGAGTCAAGCACCGAGTAGCTACACCCTATCATCCGCAAACTAGCGGACAAGTAGAGGTCTCGAACAGAGAAATAAAACAGATCTTGGAAAAGACTGTCGCTACCTCAAGGAGAGACTGGTCATCGAAGCTACAAGAAGCTTTATGGGCTTATAGGACCGCATTTAAGACACCAATAGGTACTACCCCCTATAAATTAGTTTACGGTAAATCCTGCCATCTCCCTGTAGAGTTAGAGCACAAGGCCTTCTGGGCCATTAAGACACTCAACTTCAACTACACCGAGGCAGGAGAAAAGAGAATCTTGAACCTACACGAGTTGGAAGAACTTCGATTAGACGCTTACGAAAATGCCCGTATCTACAAAGAACGAACTAAAAAGTGGCATGATAAACGTTCAATCAGGAAACAATTCAGTGTGGGAGACATCGTATTGCTTTTTAATTCACGATTAAAACTCTTCCCAGGAAAACTAAAATCTAGGTGGTCTGGACCCTATGAAGTGACTAAAGTACTTCAAAGTGGAGCTGTTGAAATTACCGACAAGACAAATGCACCGTTTATCGTAAACGGGCAACGTCTAAAACATTACAATAAGAACGACAATAGTCCTCAAATTAGCAATATAACATTGCTTGAGCTTCCGGCTCAAACACCAGAATAGCTTCTCACCAAGCTATCGTCAGGCTTTAGACGTTAAAAACAGCGCTTATTGGGAGGCAACCCAAATTCCCCTCGTTATTGCATTTCATTTTTCTTTAAAATTCTACTTTGAAAAATCCAACAAAAATCCTAAAATCACTACTACTTTCTACTTTCGTTCATTTTCGTACTTTTATTCTTATTTTATTTTTTCCCTTTTGTCTTTTGTTTCTACCACTTTTCGTTTCTAAAAATCCTGACTTCAATTTCTTGTTTCAAACTTTTCAGGATTTTTAAAGTCTTCAAAACATTTCTTCTGTTTTCTCCGAATTACCTGCGAATATGGCCGAGTACGATTTCACAAAGGTTCACTTCCAAGGACTCGCTCAAAAGGCAAGATTTGCAGCACTGACCGAAAGAGAATTCGCCTTAACGCTGTATTATGACAAGGCTACCTTGGATAAACTAGGGATCACGGATAGCATTCAATACCTGTTCAATCAACTGGGTTGGGAGAACACTGCTCTGAAAACACGTTTCGCTACCTACAAGGATCTTACCTATGAATTCCTTAGCTCTTTCAGATACACACCCAACTATGGCTTTGGAACCCGCTCAGAGTTGATTACCTTCAGATTGTTTGGAATGGACCAAACTCATAGCCGGATGTCACTAGCTAACCTCCTAGGATTCCCTAGCGGACCGCATGTGTTCATCAGTGCAGAAGATGACGATATTGATTTGCAACTTGAGCACTTTTGGGGTAGAATCACAGGCGACTATCACTCTGAACCAGACAGAATGTACAATGATGACATTCATAACCCAGCCTTTAGATACTTCCATAAGATACTAGCTCACACCTTGTTTGGAAAAGAAGAAAATATTACCACAGTGTCTAAGGAAGAGTTATTCATCATGCTCTGTGCTTCTCAGGGACGGACAGTAAATGCAGTGCCTTTCATGATGAGATCCTTCAAACGCCTCACGCTGGAACCTCAGACACCTATCCTTATAGGAGGACTAGTAACAATGATATCCCACGAGCTTGGCCTTAGATTCCATCTAAACGCCAGCACTCATTTTGGTACCATCAGACCCATGAACATACAATTCTGCTTTAACAGACGCATCTTAGGAACTATGGGACCTGGACCGTATGAGTACCTTATTAACGAAAAACCAGTACAGCTATTCACACTGCCTGATCATCTGATGACAAGCATCCACAACAAGGATAACTGGCTCTATGAATTGGATGAGCCTATGGGACCTCCTTCACCACAGTCAACACCCCAGAACTATATGTATGACAGTGACCACATTTCTGAGGCACACGATTACATGTACTTTGAGGACGCCGCCTCTGAAAATGAAGTAGACCCTATGACTCCTCCACACTACAATACTTATCCTAAGCCTATCCCTGAGGAAACCACCGATAAAATGGATACCGTGTTACTCAGATTGGACGACGTTGATAAAGCTCTGACTAATGTAAAAGCTGATATCGCAGACATGCACAGTGACCTGATAGGCTTCATGGATCTAGTCTGCGACCAACTCGACTACTATTCACGGAAATTTGATGAGTTGAAGGCACGGAAAGATTAGTTATTAGCTCGTAGCAGTAGTTCCAATTTAGTCTAGTCTAGTTTAGTTTAATTTACTCATTTGGAATTTTCGCATTGTTCGTTTCATTATGTACTACATACAATTGTTTCCATTTTATGTTATTTCAATTCTAGTTTTTGTTCAAATTGTTCTGTCTTCGCATTATTTATTGATTGTTGGCTGTTATATTACATCACCGTAGCAATACTACGCTTTAAAATCACCACGAATACGCCCACAGAGCAAAATTCTGCGTTCTGCAGATTTCGCTGCTGTGACGACCGTCACAGCCCCATGACGAGCGTCACACGGGTGACGACCGTCACACCTTTGTGACGACCGTCACGCAGCCCAGAACTGCAATCTGATATAACAGGGGTCGTGTTCCCTTCCACTCCCCCCATTATCACTTTCAAACTTCCAAAACTCATACCCCACTACGATTTTCGTTCTCCCCAATTGAACTATAAACCTCAACTCCAAATCCAACCTCCAAACCACCGTTCTGTCACATTTCCCTCTCTTCCGAAAAATCCCAAAACCTCCGAAACCTCTCCATCTTCAACAATGGCCGGAAACGCAGATATCAGCAACATTTCCTTCCCTGAGGGCGAGTTAGGCGAGAGACAACGAGCACAGTACATTGCATTTCATCAGAGGTCACTCCAGCCAACTCACTACCCGCACCTTCCATCACTTACGGAGCTCGGACTCCTCGAAGGTATAACCTGGATGCTTCAACGAGCAGGCATCTGGAACCTCTGCTCCAACCCCCAGCCAACCTACGAACAACTCACCCTTGAGTTCCTGAGTTCGTTCTCGTACATCACCAGCAGCGGCGAACTCAACCAGCACACAGGTGCCGCTTGTTTCCGAATGTTTGGAGTCAACTATCAAGTGAATCAGAATCAAATCGCCAGCATCCTACAGTTACCCCGCGGCGACAACACTCATCGCCGCCTCACTGACCAGTTCCAGCACGAAGCATTCGCGCTGTGGTATCAGTTGACCGGCCTCAATGCTGATGGTTGGGACTCCCTGCACGCCACTCACATCCATAACCCCGCCATCAGATACTTTCACCGAGCATTGAGTAACATTATCTTCGCCAGAGACAGCAACCACAAGGTGAACTCCAAGGAGCTCTTCTTTCTTCATTGCATCTTCAACAATGAACCGGTAAACGCTGCCCCGTTCCTGCTGGCTCACATTCAGGCCAACTGCAACCGTGGCTCGAAGCCATTCTACTTTGGCGGGATTGTCACGGCGATTGCACTTGGGCTGAACCTTGGCGACCGCCTTCAGCACCTCCAGTCCATCCCCTCGGTGTTCCTTGACACCGACCACTGCAGGGCCTCCCATCTCATCCGCTCCCGAGCTGACGGGAAATATCATCCGGTTGTGCGTGGCAAGACCGTCCGAAGCATCATCCTTCCGTCCCGCACCCGCATCCATCCTGAGGACCGTACCAACTGGTTGTTCGACCTCACTGCCCCTCCTGCTGCCGTTGTTCCTACTCAGGACCCCACACATGATTCCGAAGATGAAATCCAAGCTGAGTTGGACAGGTCCGAGCAGCCAGAGGCATCGCAGCTTCCTCCACCAGTAGGTACATCATCCCGCCACCGCCGTCACCATCCCGTACCCGACTACACCGAAGAGGACCTCCGTCGCTCCCTAGACCAGCAGGCACAGATACTCACGATGCTGCAGCAGCAGAACCAGCGAGCTGACCAGTTCGAAGCTTGGCACCGGACTCAAATGCAACAACTTCACACCGGCCAAGCTACGATCACTGAGAGTCTCGCGAATCTGACCCTGCAGGTCGAAGGACTCCGAGACACGGTCTACCACACTGGAGCCATGAGCTATGAGGACAGAGTAGCCCTTGCTAGAGCCAGAGGACGCCAGCGTGGACGTGACAGGCCCCGGGACTAGATTTTTATTTTTTTCCTTCATTGTTTACTATATTTCAGTTCTTTGTATTTTCATTTTCAGTTGTATCTCCCTCTCGCATCTTCAAGAATTAGTGAGGACACTGATCGAGATAGTGTGGGAGCGGAGTCTTATTTCCACTGTATTTTGACATTCCCTTATTTCCTGTATTTCCATTTCACTGCACTTTGAATTCTGGTAATATCTATTCTTACACTTTCTATTTCTAGAAAATAAAGCGCGTCTATATATTTTTCACGTTACGCAAACGATCCCCACATCATTCAACGAAAACAAAAACTTTCATTTGTTCCTCAAAAGCAAAAGCATCACGAGAATGCACCTGAGTTCAAACCGAGTTTTGAAACTCCGAGGAAACGACAGTTCTAACAAAACCAGTATCGTCCAGACACCTTAGATCTCTAGTATATGCGAGTCGGTTTCACCGCCTACGTGTACCAAAGTCTCAAGTGTCTACGCAAGCTCAACCCCAAGTAGTTTATACTAGCAGTCAGCACCATCCTAAAAACACCTCTAAGCGAGCGACCGATGCAAATAAGTGTATGATCTCCAAAAAGATGAAAAATCATGAAAAGAGAGCTAAAAAGACCAAGAATATAAGATACGTTTCCTTCTAAGTTAGGTGCTCCTAACCCGAGCACTTAGCCCAACGGCACGAAAAACCCATTGAAAATCAATGACATAAAATTATGATCAATGAAGAAGATCAAAAACAAAAACGAGATCATATTCACTAACAGGTCGACTTGCCATGAAAGTGTGCGGACAACAGGCTTAATGTGATTGCGCTAGAACAAACAGGGTGAACTCGCCACGAGAACCTTGACACCACGATACAGTAGCATGACTGAGACCGATTTGTATAAAAGGGAGACCTCCGAAGACGTGTAGTCCAGTGTCGTCGTGATACTCGTCTTGTTCCTACCAAGAATCCTGGTTTTTCCAAACTCTGCGAACGAAGAAGCAGCCTCGTGCTTGCCGATTTTTCCACGTTTTACTTGAGGACAAGCAAAGATTCAAGCTTAGGGGAGTTTGATAACATGAAATCATATAGATATTTTCATGCATAATTCAACTAAAGTCTAACCGTTTTCGATCCGATTTTGGGTTATTTCCGTGTATTTGTCTGATGTTTTTGCAGGTATTCAACGATCACGTCTAAACAAGACAACATGAAGAAAAGAAGCAATCCCAGATGAAATATGGACGAAAAAGGAGTGAAAACACAATGAAAAGCGCAGCAGACAGTTTTTGCTGATGTGACGACCGTCACAGATGCATGACGACCGTCACACAGGTGACGACCGTCATGCAGGCAAAAACGCCCCACTCAGATTTCACGTCAAAAGAGCAGTTCCAATTCCCATTAAATGGTCCACTACTCCCTAAATTATCTGCCTCAAGGTCCACCATCCTCAGAGATAACCGTTGGGATTCCACTTCTATAAAAAGGGAAGCAGAGGACTTCAGAAAGGGGAGCTGCATTCATACCACGAAGTGCTGCCAAATTTAATTTCCAGCAAATTTACTTTCAGTTATTATTTGTATCCATTTCTCCAGTTTTATTTGTATCCCTTTCCTTTATTTCCCTTTCCATTTTACTCATTCCCATTTCCGCTCTTCTGTAATTGTTACTGCACTGTACAATCGAATTGGAACTAAAGACAGAATCCTGCCAACATCTGTGGAGGATCTGCCCAAAGGCCAATTGGCATTATTTATAGGTTTTCATTTTGATCGACTTCTATTTTATCATAATGCAATTTATTATTTATTATTATTATTATTTATGTTTTTCTTTTCTAAATTCCATGTCTAGCTAAACTTAGGTAATCGATATGTAGTAATAATTCGAATGGGACTTGATAACTCTTGTTTGAAAACTTTCTTTTCACAAAAATAACTTATGGTCTAAGTGTTTAAAATTGATTTACGAAATAAACTTCGTCGCGAAAGCGAGAACTTATTTTAAAGTAGTTTTGCCACGAAAGTGGGAAATTAATTAAGATACGAACCAACAAGCGAAAGTTGCGGTAAGGTCAGATAGTAAACACTAGGCATTTGTTTTAATAACAGCGAAAGCACTTTAAAACGAATTAGAACTTAGAGATTTCCAAAAAGTAATTTTAACCCCAAACGGAATACGAAAGTGTACGTTAGGCCCTTAGGATTATGATTAGCGTCAATAACCATTGTGAGACGAGAGTCTTCAAATCTCCCTTTTCTGCTTAAATAAACTGTGAAAACTATTTCATACACTAGTAACTTATCAAATCCCTGAAGAACATAATTACTACGTATCGATTCAATTAATTAAAAATCTAAATAGTAATCTTAGTTCCCCTTTTAGTGACAATCTTATTCCCTTAAAACATATTCTACCTAGCTAAACATAGTAACTCCCGAGAACACTAGTTTGATTACGAGTCCCTGTGGGATCGATATCTTTTATTACTACGCGATAGACTGTGCACTTGCAGTTAGTTGTATTAGACATAGAAAGTCGCGATCAGTTCGGCAACCGACAGGACTGAGGTTCAGTCTAGAGTTAATCTAGAAAGAAACCGTCAAACATGACTCCATTGAGGAAATGAACTCAAATGGGGATTATCTTATCCTAGCGCGGAAAGATAACTGAAATAACCGTCATCCACGAGGGTTGAACTCCGTGGGGAGACTGGAAATAATAGGTATTTTGTGCTTAAGACTGACGATCTACTTGGAGAGAGCGGACAAACCCAGTTACGCGGCGGTAACGACAAAGGATGGAAACAAATATCAAACAAAGAGATGCTAATGTGTATGTTAATCGTGTATATCAATGAAAGTGTAATGAGCATGCAATGCTTAGGCTCATGCACATGCTGAGAAAACAGACGAGAGAGGAGACGGGAGATGAAATAAACATCTCGACGGGATACCCGGCGACCTCTGCAAAATTACATCTATCAAGAGATAGGAAAAGTTGGTGGTAGAACCAAATCTTGCTTTAAAGTCCCAAATTCTCTGGGGAGAAAATAATCCACTTGAGGATACAATATCAAGACTTCCACATGGGGATACGATACGACTTCACCGGAGCGTATGATGTCATGACTTCACTGGAGGGATTGTTATCATGAATTATAATCAGCCAAAGAAAATCTTAGGATTAGAGACCTTCAGGGATAAAATAATTATCCGCTTCATGAGGAAGATGTGGAGCTTGGCAGCTTCGTGGAGAAAAGTGTAGCGACTTCCTGGGAATAATATATCAGCTTCCTAGGAGAAAGGTACATCCAACTTCCCTGGGGATAAATTATATCAGACTTCCCTGAGGAGAGTTCATCAGACTTACTAGGGAGAATTCACCAGACATCCCTGGGGAAAGTATCTTGACTTCTTGGGGAGAATATAGAGATCTCCTGGGGAGTATTTCCTGAGGAAAGTAAGGCAATTTTACTGAGGAACAGATGATTCCACTGGGAGTGGGTCTTCAAGGACACGGAACATATGGAGGATACCGAGGATATCTCTGCAGTCTTGAGAGTCAATGGGGATTTATCGGGTTAATCCAAAGTGTTGTCAGCTTAAAGTCTCACTGGGGACTGTTTCTTGAGGAAAGTAAGGCAGCTTCGATGAGGAAGAGATGATTCCACTATGAGTGGGTCCTCAAATAAAATGTATCACTTGGAAAATGCTGGTATGATCTCTGCAGTCTTGAAAGTCACTGGAGATTACTAGATTAATCCAAAGTGTTGTCAGCTTAAAGTCTCGTTGGGGACTGCTTCCTGAGGCGATAGTTTGGAAGTGCTTCTGCAACAATGAGATTTACTGGGGAATGAAGACCGTCTTGAGTAAAATCCATCGGGTGCATGAAGAATGTTGTGAAAACACAATAGTTTTGATTTTGGGGGACTTTGTAGTAGTCGCTGTCGCGGTGAAAATCGGATACCAAACTATTGATTAGTTTGAATCTTTAATTCATTTTGCAATCGAACTTTGATTTGTCCAAAGGAAGGGATAAAGATCGAAATTCCCACAATGCAATGCAAATGCAAGCTAGAGAGTTATAGGTTCGGGGGTTGGTTAAACTTAGGGAAGGTGCTAGCATCCTAAGTTTCTGTAGTACTCTACAAGAACCTCTTGTTTTACGTTTGTTTATTGCTAAGGTTATCTGCTTAATGTATAAAAGACCTAGGGGTTTATTTTTAAGTATACTCGATAAGATGTCGCATCTTATGCCTATATATCCTTACGGGAGTGGAATCAGAGTACTTGTAGTTCCCCTAAAGGGTTAGAGGAATTCTTTGACTGTGCTCAAAGTTCCTACGGGTTTAGGGTAGTTGATTGATTGATTTTAGGAGAATAGACGCGTTGTCATTTTAAGAGAGATTTAACCGCCACAAGGTGTAGAAAAATAGTCTTTGCATCGTCTTAAGAGAAGGGCTCAAGTACTCGGATAGGGATCAACGAGGTACGCCTCTCTTAAGGAAAAGTTCCTACGGTATTGATTGTATTGATGTGGGGTGGAGATTCTATCTCGCTTAAGATGATTAACATCTATTTCTCTATTGTGTTTGACTGCTTTTGTATTGAGTTGAATTGTTTTGTTTTTTCTATGTTGTAAAGTAAAGACAGAGGTCCTCATATGGGGTAGGATCTATCTTAAGTGATCGACTTGAATGGGATCAAGGATCAAGTGGGAGAATGATGTAAATGAGATGCACTCACACGATTGTTGAATCATGTGTAGGTTTTTCCTTTGGACGGAATACAATACGGTAAACTAAATTGCGGTAAATGTAAATTTGCAGTAAATAAAAGGGCGAATAAATAAAACCATACACAAACGCATGAAAGCGCTGAAGTGTGTGAGAGTGAATGTGTCGTGGATGTGAATGTGCACGATTGATTGTTGATTCGATTTTATTTTAGTTGAGTTGATTTTAAGAGAGAAGTAGATTTGTTCTTAAGGTGAAATTGATTTTGGATTGATTTTAGTGAGTTGATTTATGAGAAAATATTATTTTATTAGATTACAAATTATAAGTGAATTTGATTTAAGGGAAAAAAATAAATTAGATGAGTTAGCCTTATTTATTTTTTTAGTGGAAAAAAGATTATGGGATAGATTAAGTCGGATAGAAATATTTTAGATAAATAGTGACTATATATAAAAAAAAATCTTTTTATTATTTATTTATTAAATAAAGGACATAGGTTTCTAACGTGAATAAAAGTTTTGGTTATTATTTGATGATGTTAGTTAGATTAGAAATAGTTTAAATTTAGATAGAAATATTTTTGGGTAAATAAATAAATAAGATCGGTTTTTTTATTTAAAATAAAAGGTTTTTATTATTAACAAGTGAATATACTTTTAAAATTATAAAATGGTTTTTCATTATATTAAGTTATGGGAAAGATTTATATTAAGAAATAAGTTATATGTTTATTTTAAAGAGTTATTAAGTTATATAAAAAAAATTAAAAAATTAATTAAAAGAGTTATTAGTGTTATTAGTTTATTTACTTATAAATAAATAAATAAAAAATCCATTTTGAAATTATTAAATTAATTAATTAAAAAGTTGATAGAAAGTTGATATTAAATTAATTAATTGATTAAATAAAGAGATTAATTTTACAATGTCGTTATTTAATTTTTAAATAAAAAAGATTTAAGTTAATTCAACTAATTAAAAAAGTTTGTTAATTTATTTTAAATAATAACTGTTTTGAAAAAAAAGTCAATTAACGGTTTAATTAAAAGAAAAGATTAATTAAGGGATTAGTGGAGGGACGAATCAGACGTAGCGCGGGTGTACCGTACCTTCTGTGGGCGATGATATGGATCGTCTGATGGCGGATATGTGGCCATGATGTGCAGGTGCACGGTGGGTGATAGTGGGTGCAACATACATGATACAATAAAATATAAAACAGAAAAAAACAATCTACAACCCTAATCCCAAATTCCCTCTATTCTTCCCCGTCGATCGCTAATTCCTCTCCGATCTTCTTTCCTCTCTGCTCTTCTTCTTCCTTCGAGCTTCTTCGATTTCTTCCCGTTTTCCCTACAGAATAAACAATACAATATTAAAGACACAATAAACAACATCGACGAGAACGCTCACCATGACGAGGCTCCTTGTGAGGTTCCCGATTGGGGCGTCCAGGAGTTGACGGCAATATATGTGGACGGAAGGTTCTGATGGATGGCCGGCGATGGTTTTGGCGGTGGGTTTTGTGGTGGCTTAACAGTGGATTTACGGGATTCCGACGGCGATGTCGACGGAAGACTCAAAAAGATAAGCCCCCCAATTCTCTTTTCTTCTGCTCGATTTAGTTTTTTCGAATGTTAGGGTTTTTATTTGGGGCATCTTGGGGGTTTATCTGTTGTGTATTTCTGCGTATCATTGTTATTTCAGGTTTCTAGGTTTTGGTGTTTGGGAGTTAAGGAATGGAGCTGGTTAACGTCACAGGGTCGCGAGTTTTGGAGGATTTGGGGTTTCTGCGGATTCTTGTTTGTGAATGTTGCGGCTTGTTGTCTTTTTTTTCATCTCAAATTCTCCTTTCTTATAGATGGCTGAAATGAAATCCCGAGTTAATGACATTAACCAAACTTCCTTTTTGGTTCAAAAATGTCTAATTCTGTTGATTGTGTTTTGAAATTTGTCTAATGTTTGTCCTTGCCCTTTCCTTGTTAAAACTGATACAACGACAATGTTTATTCGCAGGACTTGGCACAGATAGGTGTTGCGGTCTTCAGATATTTATCGGGATATGCCTGCTCCTGGCACCGCAAGTTGTCGTCGAGGAGTTTAGGTGGTGGCGGCTTCGGTATCAGAAGAAATGTTTTGTGAGTCTTTGTTGTATTCTATTTTGATTGCTTTCCAACCACTCATGTCGTAATCTAATCTTTTTCACTCGCTTCTTCTTCCGTAGAATACTTTCGAGCACCAACTTGATAATGACAATTTCAAAGCTTGTTGGCTGTGATGGAAATATACTTGATGCTTCTTCATTTGAACATGGATTTCTTCCAGATTTATGGCTATGTTTTTATGGTGTTGAATCTTCCGAAGGTACAGTAGATGTCTGCCTAGAGCCAGAGCCGCCACCGTTTTCACTCTGATTCTTTCTTTTATCGTCATGACAAACAAGGGAGTCCTTGTAAATTGGTGCGTGAATTAAGGTTGCTTCTAATGGCTCTGCTTTAGACGCAACTGTTAGAACACAGATTGGTTCTTAATAATATCTCTATGTTTTGATGATAACTATTCTGAAATTTTGTAATTAAGAATTATATACTCTAAAATTTGCTTAAGAGTTTTTACTGCAGATAGTAAAGTAATTATCACTCCAGAAGCAAATCAGAACTGAACATAAGAAATATGCTAGACTCTGAAGCGCCAGATGCATCCATTAGAAGATTCTGAATGCTGCCAACAGAAGATCCTGAGCGTAGCCTCCAGAAGGATCTGAAGCAGAAGCTCCAGAAGAATCTGAAGCAAGTCAGAAGCATCTGAACCAAAGAAGAATTCTGTATGAAGAGTTTTCAAGCATAGTTACTACAGAAGATTCTGAAAGTACTAAAGCTGCCAGTACTGAGGATCTGACTCAAATATGCTCTGAACTTATACACGCTAAAAGCACACCTGCTGCAAAGACTCTGATTCAGCAAAACTCTGATCAACATCAGAAGGCTCTGATCAAATTAGACTCTGATGATTCTTGCTGAAAATTGATGAAGAAGAATTCAAAGATTATGTCCGTTGGAATAATCCAAACGACTCTTTCCTTATTTATGCTAGACACAAGAACACAGACAAAAAGGATTTCTCTGTGCTTTCTTCTTCTAGGAAAGGTCACTTGATGTGAAGACAAAAAGGCTCAGACCTTTTTGGTACACTCTTCTCAACGTGAAGTACTCTTGGATCAATGTGCCTATAAAAGCAAGTCTTCACCCATCTTCTTTAGTTGACGTTTTACCTGAAAAGAAATCAATATCCAAAGCTCTCATACAATTCACATTCTCTCTAGAATTAATTTCTTTGTTCTTAACTTTAAGTGAAAAATCACAGTTGTGATAAATCTTTATTAGAAGCAATTTAAACATTTGTATTTGTTATTACATTTGATTGTAAGAAAACCTTAAGAAGATCCAGTTAGGATCAGTAGTTCTTGAGAAGACTTTGAACAGTTGTTCTTAGTGCTTACTATTGTAATCAGTTGATTAAATAGTGGATTAAGTCCTTGTTTGAGAAAGGCAAATCACTCTAGGAAGGATGGACTGGAGTAGTTAAGTTCAACGAACCAGGATAAAAATACTTGAGTTTTTATTTCTAAGTTTTTATCTTCATACTTATTCAACCCCCCCCCCCCCTTCTAAGTATTTTCTCACCTTCAGCAACAAATTTACTGTGGATATCTAAGAGATTATACAATGACGACGCCCTGGAGTGAATTTCTTTGTTTTTTCAGCCTTGTGGATTTGGACAAAGGTAACGGCGTCGAAGTAAATTCAGAGTATATACATTGTTCCTCTTCTTTAATTCATCATGTATTCTGAAGGTTAATTAACCGTGGCATTTGGTTTGCAGATTGTTGAGGCAGAAATATGGAGCGAGAAATAGTGTAAAAGTGAAATCAAGACGGAGCAATCATGAAATGCAATCTTCTGCGTGAATCCTGATGGTGAGATTTGCCTTTGAAACCTTCCGGAGATTCTCTATCAGTGTCGAACTAAAGGCCTGCTAACTGCTTTTGTTAACTTGCAGCTGTCGGACGTGGCTATTTTGAAATACGCCCAGCTGCGCTGGTTGCAACCACTGATTGAGAAGTCACTGATTGTGAAGTTGTTGCCGCTGCCGCAACCTGGTTTTGATCGGTAGCTGAAAGGTCCTGTCTGATATGGTATGTAACCCCTTACTTTGCATTTGAAGTTGTAGCTGGAAATCTTTGATTTTTCTCCAGTATTTTGCTTATAATCTCAGATCATTATTTGGAGTTTTTGTCCATTTACACTACTTCCTCCTTTGTTGACAGGTCTGCGGTGCCGGTAATACAGTAGGCGTGTCATGATGCAGTTTGCGGCAGCCGCGGTTTACACAAGCATTGTGAAGCAACCACAAGGCCTGCTGTTCTTAAATTCGGAGACATTTTGTCCTGATTTATGCTTCTAATCTTCCCCCGCGCTTTGTTTGTATAGGATCAAAATTTCCCATAAATTTCGTCTCAACCCAATCTGTCATGTTGTGATCCTCTGCAAACCGTCTGAGGTATTTGATTAAATTTGCAAATTGAGTAGGATGTTTATGAACCCATACCAACCGTTATGACCTTTCTTTTTCCATTTCATAATGATGACATTCTCTTTTGCAAGTATAAGCCTATTGATGGATTGGAACAAAGTGTCAAGCGGCCTCGTCTTGACGTGGATAGGAAAATCCAATGGTGATGCACCTCAACTCAGGTATGATTTCGAACAATTGCATCATATTTGTACCCTTAGCTGGTGCAGTGTCGTTCGAGAATCTGTAGCAAGAAATCTATCCCATACATGAGTTAGTCCTTCATTATTTTCCACTATTTTCAATCTTTAACAGGTTTGATGGATAATGTTGAATTCTGAATTGAGCATATTCAAATTCGTATTAAGACGTCAATTGTGTTGCTGCAGGAATGATAACGGATGTGATTCCCACCAGGTGACGACTTCGTCCTTTTGCACTTTTGCACTTTTGCACTTTTGCACTTGGTAATGCTTAGTATTTGATGCTTCTTTTTTTTGCAGGAGGTGATTTCTTGATTTGCAGGTTGTGGCAACCTTTTCTTCTGCCTGTTACGAAACTCTGCTAGCAACGGTCGCCGGCGTTTTATGATTGGACCTTGTATGTTATCTCTGTTTGCTAGGTGCTCTTGGAAGTATTGTTCGCACACAGTCGTACGGGAGATTTAGAAACCAAGGAGAAGTGGAGGCATCGCCTGATGCGAAGCATTCATGGATGAATGCAGACCAAGTATTGTTGCCAACGAAGATATAGTTTTCTTATATCCTGTATGATGTAAAAAGTTATTATATTAAAAGCCTTGTATGGCCTTAGGCTGCCAATTGTATGGTTGCACCAGTTAGGAGTTTCTCTTTTCAAACAAATTAATATGGAACTGTAAAACTTTAAACAGCTTGCTGCTCTTTTAATAAATCACTTTATACTTCCACTCTTCTATGTATTATGGAATTAACCACACGGCTTGCATGGTCTGAGCCAAATGGGGTAAGTTGAATTTATCCTTGGTCCAGAAGACTTGATATTACACTTGGATTCTTTTCTAAAAACATAACATAAATGTAAGAATTTGGATCGCCCTACAGCAACAACCGGGGCCTAAGACCATTCCAATGGATACTGAACCATTGCAGCCAAACTAAACCAATATTTGCAGCCAAACTATTTGCACTCACGATCTTGATTTCAAACCTCTCGTCGGGAATAACTTCAAGGAATTTGATGACATTGTAGATCTCCAACGATTCTTGTGCTTATCACCATCTTGTATTATTAATGAGAAGACTTTCATTGAACCCACCAAGGCCCCTTTGATCTGACGAGTAGAATGATAGTAACATCCTTAAGAAACCTTGAGATTTGCATTGAGGCCTCTAAGGAATGAGATAAACAAAACAGCGGGAAATTTTAGGAAAAACAAAAGGGTATGCCTTGGGATACATAGCTGGGAAAACGAATACCAAGTTTTGTCTGGCATTCACACGTACCTGCACGAGCTAGTTAGTGATAATAAGCATACATACAAAACAATAAAAATAACACACAAGGAAGAGAATTCACAACTAGGGGAAATCTTAAGGTCAAAAATTGGGGTGCAACAGATGCCCCTATTTAAGTTACTCCTATTCGGAGATATGGAGATTGAAATCTTCGTCTCGACGAGATAGAAGGGACTTAAATACAAACATTGCACGAATTTTTGGCCGTAAGAAGCCACCGAATGTGAATGATATGCAACGATATGAAATGCAAGACAAAGGATCCTGTGGAGAAATGGCGCCACAAGGGGGAAACACAACACACGGGAATAACAGGCTCGACAAAACGAGACTCCGCGGGGAAGATTGCCAATCACAAAGTGTTTATAAATATATTGTGAATAATTTGGAAGAGAAATCCTCTTGAGGAATCTACTGTATATGTCACATGTAATTGATTCGAGATATCAACTGGAGAAGTCTATTGTCGAGACTTGTAACTGTAATTGAGAATACTTTTGCCAAAGTATCTACTGTTAAAGTTTGTAAGGAATCTACTGCCGAGATTCTGTGTTGAAGTCTGTTGGAGAAATACTTCTGACGAAGTCCACTGGAAATCTACTGCCGAGGTCTACTGGTAATCTTCTGCCGAGATTAGCCAGGAAATAAAATTGAACTACCTACTGCCGAGGTCTACTGGTAATCTTCTGCCGAGATTAGCCAGGAAATAAAATTGAACTACCTACTGCCGAGGTCTACTGGTAATCTTCTGCCGAGATTAGCCAGGAAATAAAATTGAACTACCTACTGTCGAGGTCTACTGGTAATCTTCTACCGAGGTCTACTGGTAATCTTCTGCCGAGATTGGCCAGGAAATAAAATTGAACTACCTACTGCCGAGGTCTACTGGTAATCTTCTATCGAGATTAGCCAGGAAATAAAATTGAACTACTTACTGCCGAGGTCTGCTGGTAATCTACTGCCGAGATTAACCAGGAAAAGAGATATCTTTGAATAAATTGTTCACAAGGAGAGATGACCTACTATCAATCTTGGTAGCCTAAGCAAAGGTATCTATCCAAAATGAAACGGCATATTACCTACTATCAAACGTATGATAGCCTAAGCAAAGGTAATAACCAAGATAACCTCCCCACGTCTCACTGTGTGTGTGCCATGAACTGGTATCAGTTTCTTAAAATAAACCTCCCCACGCATCATGGTTTGTTTTCCATGAACGGGTCTCAGTCTTTTGATGTAAAACCTCCCCGAGCATCGTGTTGTGGATGCCATGAGCTGGTCTCAGTTTCTTCCTGAAATGATGAAAACTCATGAGAGCGTCTTCACAGGGGATTGTAGATTTTGTAGTTTGTAGAATCATTGTAAATTGTAGATGTTGATGTAGATGTTGTAGAACTTCTTGGCTGTGAGCCATAATGTATTGTAAATTGTAGAACTTCTTAACTGTGAGCCATAATATGTTATAAATGTAATTGAGGTTGTAAAACCTCACCGGTGATCTTTAGGAGAGATGTGAGCCGGTCGAATCGTAAAGTATGTCTTCTCAAATAAAGAGATACTAATGTGATAAACTTCCTCGAATTTTCTGGGGAGATATCGCTTGATGGAAATAAACTTGTGTGATGAACTCGCTGGGGAATACGTTCCTGTGGAGTATCCTTGTTGTAGTTGTAAAAATGACTGAAGCTCTGTAGTTTCTCAAATAAAGAGAAAATATTTGTAAAGTCTTCAACAAACTTCCCTGACGAGGCTCCCGGAGAGAAGCAATGTTTGATAAGTTGATAAACCCATTGGGGATGGACAAACTGTCTTGAGGAGATTGTCATTTGTCGTTTTAAATGAAATCCTGGTCAAAATGAGTTGCTCAAACAAATTTTTGTCTTGAAATTTTTGTCTCTCTTTTTTGTTTTAAATGAAATCCTAGTCAAAATGAGTTGCTCAAACTATCAATGCAACCTACATATTTGTCTTGAAATTTTTGTTTTTGTTTTTAAAAAAAAAAGATATCACCATAACTTGTGACTGAAATCACTAGCCAGGATATGAATTTTATTTTTAATGCCAACAGTAAATTAAGCATAGCTCGTAGGAGTCAAGAAACATTATCTCATCGAGTATGCTTTCAAAAGAATTCCTACTTCAATTAGGTTTTTGAAGGTTGTATCGTGGCTTGGTTCACAGTTTAAGAAACAAAGGATAAAGGCTCAAAGTTTATTTGTACCCATCCATTCTTCGTGATGTTTTCCAATCCTATATTTAGTTAACTGGATGCGAGCACTCATATCTCAATCGGATTTGATATGGTCGAGAACTCATCAAGGCTTTGGACATGGCAATCACTCACCTATTTTCTTTTGGTGTTTGATCACACGACTTTGTTTTTTATTGGGGATTCTTTATTGTAGTCCCTTGTTTTTCTTGCTTGGGCATTCTATTCCCTAACTTTTTCCTGGACGGCGTCTTTTGGATTTGACTTTGGAGTCCAGCGGGATGCCTCCGTTTTGCCTAAGTCTCCTTCGTAGGTTTTGACTTAGCGGACTCTTTCATTCATTTTTTTTTGTTGAGCAAGTCGTGTGACTCTTTTGAAAGGCTTGTGACTGCCCCACGCTTTAAGTAGTAGAGGGATAATCATTATGTTTTTTGGGCTTCCAGCCTCCTAACATGTTAAGGATAGATGAAATGGGTTCTCGAGTGTTCACTCCTTTTTTTGAGAGTCTGAGCGCTCAATCGGTTTGACTGAAAAACTACCCTGCCCCAGGTTAAAGTTGAGGGTTTTTTATTTGGAAAAAAAATTTCCTATTTCAAGGCTCAAAGGGGGTAAAGAGGGATTATCGTCCTTATATCTCCAGTTTTTTGGATTTGAAACAATGCCTTACATCATCAACATGTTTCAATCGAAAGCATACGACAAGAGATCTGACGTTTTTGGTTCATCCTCCTCCTCCCAATGCTCTATCAAAGCAAGAGGTCGGGTAAAGTTCGCATTTAGAAATTATGAACAATAATTTTGTGAGTGAATACAAATGGATTTCTTCAAGACAAACATGCATTGCATTAATTATTAAAAATTAACAAGTTCGTACATGCTAATTATGCTTTATCAAAAAAACAGAATACATATAAATAAATGAAATGAAATGTCTAAAGGAGTTTATGAAGTCTTCGTATTCAAGACCCGCCTGGTAGTAGTGGTTTCCTCTGGCGGAGCCTCACTGGAATAGGGAGTGTAGATACGCTCACTGCGAGTCGTCTTGCTTGCCCAAACTATATCTGTCAGTTCTTCATTTAAATCTTCCTTCGGAATAACCTTCCCAGATTCTTTATCAATCATGGTCACGTTATCTTGAGGATCACTGCAATGAAATGGACTAGGCTCCTGAATAATTACCGACTCTGGCGGATTCTCCGTAGGAGTAACTGGCTTAGATGTGTTGAAAACAGGCTTAACAGAGCTTGACCTTGGCAAACGAAAAACCCTAAGAGGAGTTCTGCTCTGAGAACCGTCGAGAATAAGGCCTTCATCGGACGAGTCATCAATTGCATTAACAGCCCCATGGTTAGGCAAAGGGTTATTCTTGACACTCGGATGAGGATCATCAAAAGACAGTATCTTCTTTTCCAACAAATCTCTGATAAGGTTCTTAAGAGCATAACAATCTTCCAAATCATGGTCGGGCGCACCCCTCATGAAATAAACAATGAGCGATGGCGTTGTAATTGGCAGGCAAAGGATTACGAGGTGGGCCCAAAGCTCGGGTGGTAATCAGACCTCGTTGCACTAATGTAGGGTACAGCTCGGTAAAAGTCATCGGAATCGGAGGACAAGGCTTGTACTGTCTCCTATTCGGACCATTCTGACGAGGCACTTGCTTCTTAGGCTGTTGATTGGCAGGAGCGTTGGGCGCTCGTTGACAGTTGGCAGGCGTTTGTGCAGGCTGATAATGTCGCTACTGCGAAAATCGGCGCCGGCTGACAGAAGAGTCGCCACCGTGCGTTATTTATCCCAACGGAGGGAAAGGAAACGCACGAAGTAAACCTCGCAAAAAAACGGGAAAGGTATGGTCATCGCAACCAAAACCTGGATTCGGGAGTCGGTTACGCAAGGGGAAGGTATTAGCACCCCTCACGTCCGTCGTACTCGACGGGATCCACGCTTGCTTGGGTTGTCTAAAGGATGCAAAAACAATCTATCTACGACTGCTAAATCTAAACAGAAGGGAATTGACTCGATAGAGCGTCTCACTCTATGCCTACGTTTTCTCAAGAGAGAAAGTCAGAGTCAACGTAGTTCGGGACTACGGGGAAATTGGCTCGCCAAGACTTCGCGTCTTGTGCCTACGTACTTCCACACTGCATGGAAGATCAGAGCTTTCGTAGTTCAGGCTAACTACGGCTAATCTGGGTGTTCTCACACAGGAATGAGAAATTAAACTGGTTTTACAGGTTCAGGAACCTATGGGAAAAACTACGGTCTGGTCTTAAATGCACTCGGGCAAGAGAAAGGGATCATATCAGTCGTCAGCGGGAAATTCTCGATCGCACAGCAGCGAGAGAACAAAAGGTTAATTGCTAGTGTGCTCGCTAGGATATTGCATCCTATGCCTACATATTCTCGTCTAGTACGAGAAATCAGAGCAGCTGTAGTTCGGCTACTTCGGGACCACAGCTCAAATCTCGTTTTATTAATATTCTGAAAAATGATTACAATGATTGAATACTGGAAAATAAACTCCTAGAAAATACTATCCTATCCATCTATAATGGAAAATCAAATGGAAAATAGTCCCCTAACAAGTGGACTTCTAATTCTACCTCTAAAAAGTGTGAAATAAACTCCTATGAAAAATATCTATTCTAAAAAATATTGAATCTACAAAGTAATATTTTTTACTATTTTTCTTACTATTTTTCCTTCTATATTTCTTTTTCTCATTTTTTTCCGATATTCCTTTATTCATATTTTTCTTTTTCAATCTTTTTCTCTATTTTTTTCACATATTCTTTTCACTATTTTTTCATGTATTTCTTTTTCAATACTCTTTTTATTCTCTTTTTTTCATATTCTTTTTCAAATATATTTTTCTCTCTTTTTCTTTTTTCCTCATTTCATTTTATCTAAAAACTAAGAAAAAATTACAAAAGAAAATGATAAAAAGAAATATAATGGGGAGGGGGTACAGTCTGTTACAAGGGATGTGTTGAGTAAAAAACAAAAATAGACAGCAACTTGGGCCCAACCCAAAATCTCAACAGACCCACACACGCAGGGGGGAGTGTTCACAGAAACGGGGGTGCAGTAAAGAATATCCAATGGGCCTTTGGAGCCCCTAAGCCCAAATCCGGTCCGGCCCTAACCCTCAAAACCCTAATTCCAACTTTCTTCTCCTGAACACTGTTCATGTGCGGCGCCTCCTCTTCCCTCTCTTCACTCCATCTTTCACAACTCCGACTAATCCTCTCCCACTCCCAACTCCGTTTCTTTCAAGTATAATCAACCCTAACGGAATCCAACAAATTACCTGAACTTCCTCAACATTGACTGAAGTTCGACGATATTTGGTGAAGATCTCAAGTGGGACGAAGGTCTAGGACGCATGTTGACGGAATGGAGATCTGGAAGTATGGTGTAGGTAACTTATTTGAAGACTCAATGAAGATCTCAGAATCTTGTTAACGGAAGCTCTTCAAGATGACTGAAAATGGAAAGCATATTACCGGAAATTCGTTGAATGTGGTGGAAATCTACGGATCATGTATGAAGTTGAAGATTGCTGACGATTTCTGAGGAAGGTTCTTGGAATATTTCTTGATGAACATGCGAGATGAACATTGATGAAGATTTGTGTGGATCTGGTGAAATATTGGGCGAATCGTTGTTGAAGATCGAGATTATGATGAATCTTGGAGTCTTCTGGAAAGAGGTTGACGGTCGGCGAAGGATCTGTTGCATCTTGAATGTTCTTGGCTGGATTTTGGGTGAAGCGTTGTTGATGGTTGATGGAGGACATGGATGAACAACAAGGAATCTGGAGCTTCCTGATGAACACATGATGAAGACTGGGAAATCAAGATGAACACCGTGATGAAGGTTGAAGGATTCTGGAAACAATGAACTTCAAGAACTGCGGTGAAGATCTTGATGCTCTTTCTGGAAAAACGTGTTGGTGAATCTTGGACGCCGATCTTGGAGAAATCTGGAAATGGATGAACCTGATGAACGCTCTTCAAGTTTTCTGGGAAAAGGCTTGAAGGTGATGAACGATTGTTGAATCTGGAGGTTTGTTGAAGCTTGATCCAAAAATGTTTGAAGATTCTTGATGAAACGGTAAAACTGGAGAAGGACTCATGAACATCATGAACAAGGCATGAAGATTCCGGCGGGCTGAGGGATTCTCCGGCGAGGTTGATGACGATTATTGATGAGAGTTGATCGGAGAAGATGAATGTTTAGAGGTGAGAGATGATGATTCTGGTGATTTTATGTGTTCCGGCGGAAGTTACGGCGGCCGGAGGTAGTTGGGAATCTGTTAGGACTGCCGGAGTTGGTTGGTGGTGGCCGGCGAGGTTGGGGGGCGGTGGTTGCATGGCCGCCGGCCATGCAACCGGTGAAGCTGGTGTGATGACAAGTGGCAGGATGAGGGAGTTAGTGGAGGGCATGCATGAAGCCACGTGGGGCTGAGAGTAGTAGTGGGAAACGTGGCTTCTGAGTGTGAAATGGAAAAATGTGAGGTGGCCCCTCCTCTGATGATACGCGTGGCACCCTTTATATAAGACACTTGGCACTTTTTCCTGGACTGATAGATTGAAATATTGGGCCTCCAAAAAACCATTCTGGGCCCACGAAAATGACCCTAAAAACTGAAAATTCTGAATTAACAAAAAAGATTAAACCCAATTAAACTAATTAAAGCCTTAAACCTAATTAACTAGTAATTAAAACTACAATCAGATACTAAATGTCAATTAAACTAATCTAATCCTAATTAAATCTAACAAACCCTAATTAAGATCTAAACAAAAGATTAAAATCCTAATTAAACCTAAAAAGAAGAATTAACTATTAACTCTATACTAATCACTAGACTAATGACAATAAAAAAACTCTAGTAATTCTCTATTTTAAAATTTTATTAAATTTCTATTAAATCTCTAATAAAACCTATACTATTTATTTAAAAGAAAATTTTATTCTATTAAAACTATTAAAAAAACTATTAAAACCTAAAAAACTCTATAAATTCTAAAAAATGATTTACTATCCAAAAAGAAAAGTTTTATTCTAAAATCTATTTAAAACAATTTATAAAATTCTAAAAAAGACTTAAAACTATTAAAAATATTAAAAGAAATCTATTTAAATTCTAGAAAATCTAAAAAGCCTATTTAAAATCCACAAGAGGCTATTAAATCCTAAAAAGCAGACAAAGGCAAATAACCAACATAAAAGAGAGCACGAGACCAGATCGAAGCAAACGGTAACTCGGACACCAAAAAACTCAAAAATCACTGCATAAACTGAAAACACCCAGGAGGCGCACGACTTCTCAAAATAAACTCCAATTATCCGAACCGGTCTGAAATACCTGAAATACGACAACAGGGCTGTAATCCCGATAAAATCACCATGATTGAGAAAATGCACTATATGCAGTATGTGAATGCGAATGTGAGAATGCGTCGAACCATCGAGCCAGATACGGGACCTGGTTGGTCAAATTTTAGGGTGCAACAGCTGCCCCTATTCAAGCAGCTTGGACCTGAATGGTTGAAGAGCGCCCAACCTTTAATTATTCAAAGGTAGAAGATGGTTGAATACAAATGGAACCCTGGAATTTGCCAACCGCAAAATAAACTGCAAAACTGCTTGAGAAATAGCGTCTAATAAAATGAAGTCTGGTTGTCACGGCAACAACTGTCAATTATCTGATAAATTTTCTGCTTGTTTCTTTCAACATCAATCACCTGTGTGACGCCACAGATACTGATTCTTTGGAATAATGCTTCAAAAAAAGCAAACACATTCCCATCTATTATGGGATCTTTTCTGTCGACTCATGGTTCACGGCGAACCTGAGGAAACTCTCCTGGGGAATTCTGAATTGAACTGCCTGACACCTATTTCGACGAAGGCGGCAGCTTCAGAAGTTCGATATGTGTCAATCTTTCTTTGTTTTCTTTCCAGTGCTGACGTAACAACCAAATATGAAGAAATCACTCCGCTGGGGGGAGAAGAGAAGCTTAACCAAACAACTCTGCAGGTGAACAAATTCGAAAGCCAATAGGTAACCACCCTGGTCTACGTTTCGACATGCGTATGCTTGAAATGATGCAATGCCCTATATGACATGTAAATGTTATGCGTTTGTAACTGCAATGTCCCGTACGACATGAATATGCTATGTATTTGTAAATGCGATGCCCCATACGACATGAATATGCTATGCGTTTTGATAGATGCAAATCTGACGATATATGCAAATGCTAATGTAAGCTCTAGCTGCCAGAGAACACCAGGTCTACAAACCGCCTGGCGAAATAAATGCCGGAGGCAAAGTCTGTTATCACATAATCATCTTGACGATATTCTTTCCAACCACTGTCAAATTGCATTCTGTGGGGATTAACCAAATAGGGGTTGATTGTGAACGGCTCACTGCTGGAGAATGCCCCTTCTGTCAAGGATATCAATCTTTTGATCTGCTGAGGATACTCCTGATCCTACTCTGATGCGGGATAACAATACAACCTCAACTCTTCCTGGAACAATACACAACTTTCAACTGCTGAAGAGGAGTAATTCTGATTTAACAACATCCATACGGTATTCAAACATTAACCGGGGAACTGGCATCCATTAAGCTTCGTATCGGGAAACATGACGAATTATTGTATCGAGTATTTACACACTTTTTGGTTTTTCTAGGATAACAACGGGTTATTAACAAGATAGAAAATACTAGACGAGAACTAGCATTCAAAGGTAGACTACCAGGCGAGAACTGATAGCAAAATAGATTAGGAAAATTGAGCGAAAATTGGCTTTTTTATGTTTTGAATGTCAAACGGGGTTGACTGGATAATAGGTAAAGAAAAGACAACCAGGCGAGAACTGGATGAAAGCTGACATGTACCAGACGAGAACTGATACAACAATAGGTTAAAGAAACGGTGACCAGACGAGAACTGGTAGGAAGTTGACATGCATCAGGCGAGAACTAATGTTTACGGAAAAAGATCGACAATACGATAACTGGGTTAAACAAAAACAGGTACCAGGCGAGAACTGGTATTTACGGAAGCATGGGCCAGACGAGAACTGGTTACCGGTTTTCCAGGCGAGACCTGGGCTTTGGAAACGACTTGGTTACGAAGTTCTGACAGGTAACAGATTTAAACTGTAGGATAATGATCCACCGACAACACGACTCTTCTTATTTAGGAGGTTCAGGTTTTTGATAAGGGTATTGACACGATTCCCTGATACTCCACTCTGGCTGGGGATAAACAACTTGCTTGTATAACTTGCCCCAGTACAATTCAATTTGCCCCAATCCCACTCCTGGGAATATTGCTCTGAACAGCTCTCTACGAGACGACCTCGAGATTATTTGCCCCGGTATCTGTACGACAAAAGGATTCAACCTCAATCAAACAATTGTCAACCCAGTTGGTCTTCACTATCTCTGAAGTGACTTTGCCCCTGAATGAGCGTATAAGCGACTTAACCTGATCTGATTACCCACACTGGAAGAATCTGCTTTCAAATCTCCACGTTCTGTATAATTACCCCTGATTGGCTCTCGAGAAGAATCTCTTCTGATCAACTGCTTCTCAAGCATACTGCCCCTGATCAACTGAAGCTTCGGGACTTGTCCTCAGACTAACTGATACTGAACTTACTGGAAAATAATGCCCCTGATTCACAGGTCTTCACATCATACACCATCCTGGTTCAGACTACTATATTTTTCAGTCCTGTTCGATTATTCCCTGTTGGAATTTCCTTCATGTCAACTACTAGCCTGCAAGTAAAAATCGTCTATTCACGAATGGTAATTTCAATGCAATGTGTATGCAGATTTTGAAAATTTTGTGTTGTCACTCATTTACGTGTCGTGATTGTGAGTGACGAATGAACCAAAGTTCAAACGCAGTGTTGATTTGATCAGTGAAAAAAATACAACAAGGATATGATTAGCAAATCAAGAAGGAGTCAGGTTACTCAACCTTATCGTAATGCGCTTTCAGAATAAACCCTGCCTCAATTAGGTCTTTTAAGGGTTGTATCGTGGTCGGGTTCACGGTTCGTGAAACAAAGGATATTTGGCTCAAATTTTGATTTGTACCCACCCCTTCTACGTGATGATCTCCGATCCTAAGGTTCAGTTAACCTGGCACAAGCGTTCGCCTCTTCGAGAGGTATGTTGAACGGTAAGAACCACAAGTAAGGAACTCACAAGGTTTTTCGGAGTGATAGTTACTCCTTTTTCGTTTTCGATGTCTGTATTCACGACTTTATTCTTCACTGGGGATCTATTTATTCTATCCCTTCTTTTTCATTCTTTTGATTCCCTAATTTTTTCCTGGACTGACTCCTTTTGAGTTCTTTTCGATTTTTGAAGTCCAGCGGGATGCCCTGATTTTTGCCTAAGTATTAGCTTTCCAGCTTTTCCTTTCTTTTTACTTAGCGGGCTTTCTTATTCTTTCTTTTGGAACAAAGTCGTGTGACACTGGTTGTCTTAGATTGCTCCGAAAGGATTGTAACTGTCTCACTCATGATTGGTGAGTTTTAACCATTGTGGTTGACGAAGTACGAACTCTGGGAAAAAAAGCGATGTGATTGGTCCTCTAAAGACAACACTCCTCTGTAAGACTTGAATGCTCGGTCAAGCTAACTGACAACTACCCTGCCCCGGGTTAAGATGTGAGGGTTTAAAAGTCCGAAAAAACTTCTACTTCCTGGCTCAAAGTGGTTAACAAGGGACTAACTCCTTATATCTCCAGTGTTTAGGGGATTTGAAACAATGCCTTGTACGTCATCGATAAGGTCTTATCTGAAAGCATACGATCATCAGTCATGAGTTTATTTCGTCATCCTCCCTCCAATCTTTGCTAATCACAGTGACAAAGTGGAGTGAATAAAATGCAAGTGTCAGTGCAATGCGGTAAATGAGCGACAGCGACATGATTAATTCAGAAAAATGCATAGTCACTTCATTATTATTACCATTCGAAACGTACAATGTTTACAGCAAGTAGTAACTAACAGAAAAGAAAACTACAAATGCAAATGATATAAAAGTCTGAGGACTGCCAATGTCGAGGCGCCCGCCTGTCTGGACCACTGGCTTTTGCTGGGGAATACCTTCCGAGTCCACGAACTTAGACAGCTGAGCGGTTGGTATGAACAAACAGAAGTCCTTCTCGAAAGGAAATGCAATCCTGGTCAATCAACTGCTGTACCTTCGCCTGAAACGCTTTACAATCTTCAGTTGCATGTCCGGGAGAGCCACCATGGTAACCACACTGAACGTGGGGATTGTACCCGGGAGGGTAAGGTTCTGGAACTGGCTTAAGAGCTTTAGGTTCCACCAAAGAACTCTGGATCAAAGATGGTAGCAACTGGCTATACGGCATAGGCACTGGGTGGAAAGGAGCTTTCCTTCGTTCCAAATTGTTGCGAGGTCGATTCTGATTCTGACGCTGATTCTGATAACCTCGACCACGAGTTCGCTGCTTTGCAATGGAAGCGACATAAGACTCCTGATATGGTGCCCTAGGCACGGCTGTCTGTTCGGTATAACAAGCCACAGGAGGTACTGATCTCTGATAAGATGAAGAACCAACAAAATTCACGGATTCGCTTCGAGGATATTCAACCTTTGGCATGACTGCATTGATCACAACTCCTTCTTCATTCTGATAGTCACAAGGGTATTCAGTTTCACCAGCTTGATTGTTTGAAGTAATCTGAATTTTCCCAATTCTTATGGCATACTCAAGGCGTTCCCCTAATGTTACCACGTCAGAGAAACTTAATGGAAGTCCAAGCAATCTTTCGAAGTACGGATCTTGTAGGGAATCTACAAACATGCTAGTTAACTCTCGGTCCAAAAGCGGTGGGTGCACTCTAGCAGCAAATTCTCTCCATCTCTGAGCATACTTCCTGATAGGTTCATTGTTCTCTTGAGACAATTCTTGCAACTGCATGCGATGGGGAGCTATGTCTAAATTATAATCGTACTGCTTCAGAAAAGCTCTGGCTAAATCCATCCATGATCGAATCTGATTTTTCTCTAACTGCATATACCACCTCAAAGATGCCCCAGTCAGACTATCTTGAAAGCA
Organism: Lathyrus sativus; assembly: GCA_963859935.3. Lineage (NCBI taxonomy): Eukaryota > Viridiplantae > Streptophyta > Magnoliopsida > Fabales > Fabaceae > Lathyrus > Lathyrus sativus. The sequence goes on from OZ012739.1 coordinate 535,792,531, forward strand.
ATGGACCATCAATTTGTCATCTCGCACAAACGAAGTCATTCTTCGACAGAACATCATCAAATGTTGCTTCGGACAGCTATCTCCCGTGTACTTCTCAAATTTCGGCACTTTGAACTTATAAGGCAACACCAGGTCAGGAACCAAACACATGTTTGCAGCATTCAGGTTAACAACATCTTTCATTTTCAAAGCTTTCATTCCTTCTTCCAATGCTCGGAGTTTTCTATCCGTCTCAAGAGCTCTTGGATCTACGGTCCTGGCTATTGGAATATCTCTTCGGTAATTCATCACAGGGAAAACAACACCTTGATTGTTAACAGGAAGAGGACGTTCATTTCGGGCAACAAATTGCTCATGTCGATCTCGGTTCTCAACAGAAGGCTGTACAACTTGGTCTGCAGTAACGTTGTTCGCTTGCGGAAAGTCTTCCATAGAATCATACAGAGGGTTGGACGTCATAGTGAACCCTGTCAGGGTATTAGGGGACTGGAAATTGCCTTCAGACATAGCTACCAATAGTCTTCAGCTGACTTCAATGCTCGATTCTGCTCCAATCTACTCAACCCCTAGGTAGGTCTTCTGACAATCAACAGTTGCTCAATCCAAACTCCAGGTAATCACCTTCAGGAAACAAAGGCTGGATCAGAACTCTGGCTAACTGGAGGATGATATGCAATATGATGCAACACTGTTATGCACATGATATGCAAGATGCAGCAAACAACGGGACCACAGCCCCCACAAATCTGAATACTGCTGCGCTGCTGACGGAGTACGTTCGCTCTGAAGAGAGACCAAAATAACGGGTAGGTTGGAAGTCAAGGTTCCTGCAAACCCCCCCCCCCCCCCACTCACGGGTATGGACCTAAATCTGTCAAGGTACGGCATCCTATGCGGTCGTCAGCGTCACAGACTTTCAAAACTGACGATACGATTCCCAGAAGGAGTGGCATCATCAAGTCTTGAAGAGGCCTCACTTAGCTAACTTCCAAATGATCGGTTCCCAGAGTCGACAATCCAACTAACCAGCAACCCGAGCCACCCAAAGGGTGGGACAAGAGGCCAACCAGAAGAACCTCGTCTGAGTGTAGATTTCGCGGGACACTAGGACATGCAAAGCATGTGCGCGCCCACTAATTTCTACTCTAAGTCTAAGGTGCACTCAAGCCCAGGTCCGACTTATCTCTCAATCATAGAACACCCGTCACACCCCAACAGCAACAGATAATATCAATAAATAAACCCCAATAGACAAGCAAACAAGCGCTAGGATTGACTCTCTTAGGGGACGTTGGATCCCACATGCATAAGGAACTATCGCAGTCCTTAGCAGCCAGGGGACGTTGAATCCCCAACAGAGTCTCCAGCTGTCGCTACTGCGAAAATCGGCGCCGGCTGACAGAAGAGTCGCCACCGTGCATTATTTATCCCAACGGAGGGAAAGGAAACGCTCGAAGTAAACCTCGCAAAAAAACGGGAAAGGTATGGTCATCGCAACCAAAACCTGGATTCAGGAGTCGGTTACGCAAGGGGAAGGTATTAGCACCCCTCACGTCCGTTGTACTCGACGGGATCCACGCTTGCTTGGGTTGTCTAAAGGATGCAAAAACAATCTATCTACGGCTGCTAAATCTAAACAGAAGGGAATTGACTCGATAGAGCGTCGCACTCTATGCCTATGTATTCTCAAGAGAGAAAGTCAGAGTCAACGTAGTTCGGGACTACGGGGAAATTGGCTCGCCAAGACTTCGCGTCTTGTGCCTACGTACTTCCACACTGCATGGAAGATCAGAGCTTTCGTAGTTCAGGCTAACTACGGCTAATCTGGGTGTTCTCACACAGGAATGAGAAATTAAACTGGTTTTACAGGTTCGGGAACCTATGGGAAAAACTACGGTCTGGTCTCAAATGCACTCAGGCAAGAGAAAGGGATCATATCAGTCGTCAGCGGGAAATTCTCGATCGCACAGCAGCGAGAGAACAAAAGGTTAATTTTTAGTGTGCTCGCTAGGATATCGCATCCTATGCCTACATATTCTCGTCTGGTACGAGAAATCAGAGCAGCTGTAGTTCGGCTACTTCGGGACCACAGCTCAAATCTCGTTTTATTAATATTCTGAAAAATGATTACAATGATTGAATACTGGAAAATAAACTCCTAGAAAATACTATCCTATCCATCTATAATGGAAAATCAAATGGAAAATAGTCTCCTAACAAGTGGACTTCTAATTCTACCTCTAAAAAGTGTGAAATAAACTCCTATGAAAAATATCTATTCTAAAAAATATTGAATCTACAAAGTAATATTTTTTACTATTTTTCTTACTATTTTTCCTTCTATATTTCTTTTTCTCATTTTTTTTCGATATTCTTTTATTCATATTTTTATTTTTCAATCTTTTTCTCTATTTTTTTCACATATTCTTTTCACTATTTTTTCATGTATTTCTTTTTCAATACTCTTTTTATTCTCTTTTTTTCATATTCTTTTTCAAATATATTTTTCTCTCTTTTTCTTTTTTCCTCATTTCATTTTATCTAAAAACTAAGAAAAAATTACAAAAGAAAATAATAAAAAGAAATATAATGGGGAGGGGGTATAGTCTGTTACAAGGGATGTGTTGAGTAAAAAACAAAAACAGACAGCAACTTGGGCCCAGCCCAAAATCTCAACAGACCCACACACGCAGGGGGGAGTGTTCACAGAAACGGGGGTGCAGTAAAGAATATCCAATGGGCCTTTGGAGCCCCTAAGCCCAAATCCGGTCCGACCCTAACCCTCAAAACCCTAATTCCAACTTTCTTCTCCTGAACATTGTTCATGTGCGGCGCCTCCTCTTCCCTCTCTTCACTCCATCTTTCACAACTCCGACTAATCCTCTCCCACTCCCAACTCCGTTTCTTTCAAGTATAATCAACCCTAACGGAATCCAACAAATTACCTGAACTTCCTCAACATTGACTGAAGTTCGACGATATTTGGTGAAGATCTCAAGTGGGACGAAGGTCTAGGACGCATGTTGACGGAATGGAGATCTGGAAGTATGGTGTAGGTAACTTATTTGAAGACTCAATGAAGATCTCAGAATCTTGTTAACGGAAACTCTTCAAGATGACTGAAAACGGAAAGCATATTACCGGAAATTCGTTGAATGTGGTGGAAATCTACGGATCATGTATGAAGTTGAAGATTGCTGACGATTTCTGAGGAAGGTTCTTGGAATATTTCTTGATGAACATGCGAGATGAACATTGATGAAGATTTGTGTGGATCTGGTGAAATATTGGGCGAATCGTTGTTGAAGATCGAGATGATGATGAATCTTGGAGTCTTCTGGAAAGAGGTTGACGGTCGGCGAAGGATCTGTTGCGTCTTGAACGTTCTTGGCTGGATTTTGGGTGAAGCGTTGTTGATGGTTGATGGAGGACATGGATGAACAACAAGGAATCTGGAGCTTCCTGATGAACACATGCTGAAGACTGGGAAATCAAGATGAACACCATGATGAAGGTTGAAGGATTCTGGAAACAATGAACTTCAAGAACTGCGGTGAAGATCTTGATGCTCTTTCTGGAAAAACGTGTTGGTGAATCTTGGACGCCGATCTTGGAGAAATCTGGAAATGGATGAACCTGATGAACGCTCTTCAAGTTTTCTGGGAAAAGGCTTGAAGGTGATGAACGATTGTTGAATCCGGAGGTTTATTGAAGCTTGATCCAAAAATGTTTGAAGATTCTTGATGAAACGGTAAAACTGGAGAAGGACTCATGAACATCATGAACAAGGCATGAAGATTCCGGCGGGCTGAGGGATTCTCCGGCGAGGTTGATGACGATTATTGATGAGAGTTGATCGGAGAAGATGAATGTTTAGAGGTGAGAGATGAGGATTCTGGTGATTTTATGTGTTCCGGCGGAAGTTACGGCGGCCGGAGGTAGTTGGGAATCTGTTAGGGCTGCCGGAGTTGGTTGGTGGTGGCCGGCGAGGTTGGGGGGCGGTGGTTGCATGGCCGCCGGCCATGCAAACGGTGAAGCTGGTGTGATGACAAGTAGCAGGATGAGGGAGTTAGTGGAGGGCATGCATGAAGCCACGTGGGGCTGAGAGTAGTAGTGGGAAACGTGGCTTCTGAGTGTGAAATGGAAAAATGTGAGGTGGCCCCTCCTCTGATGATACGCGTGGCACCCTTTATATAAGACACTTGGCACTTTTTCCTGGACTGATAGATTGAAATATTGGGCCTCCAAAAAACCATTCTGGGCCCACGAAAATGACCCTAAAAACTGAAAATTCTGAATTAACAAAAAAGATTAAACCCAATTAAACTAATTAAAGCCTTAAACCTAATTAACTAGTAATTAAAACTACAATCAGATACTAAATGTCAATTAAACTAATCTAATCCTAATTAAATCTAACAAACCCTAATTAAGATCTAAACAAAAGATTAAAATCCTAATTAAACCTAAAAAGAAGAATTAACTATTAACTCTATACTAATCACTAGACTAATGACAATAAAAAAACTCTAGTAATTCTCTATTTTAAAATTTTATTAAATTTCTATTAAATCTCTAATAAAACCTATACTATTTATTTAAAAGAAAATTTTATTCTATTAAAACTATTAAAAAAACTATTAAAACCTAAAAAACTCTATAAATTCTAAAAAATGATTTACTATCCAAAAAGAAAAGTTTTATTCTAAAATCTATTTAAAACAATTTATAAAATTCTAAAAAAGACTTAAAACTATTAAAAATATTAAAAGAAATCTATTTAAATTCTAGAAAATCTAAAAAGCCTATTTAAAATCCACAAGAGGCTATTAAATCCTAAAAAGCAGACAAAGGCAAATAACCAACATAAAAGAGAGCGCGAGACCAGATCGAAGCAAACGGTAACCCGGACACCAAAAAACTCAAAAATCACTGCATAAACTGAAAACACCCAGGAGGCGCGCGACTTCTCAAAATAAACTCCGATTATCCGAACCGGTCTGAAATACCTGAAATACGACAACAGGGCTGTAATCCCGATAAAATCACCATGATTGAGAAAATGCACTATATGCAGTATGTGAATGCGAATGTGAGAATGTGTCGAACCATCGAGCCAGATACGGGACCCGGTTGGTCAAATTTTAGGGTGCAACAGATAACCAGGAGGTTGTTGATAAGCCAGAGCTTGATAGACCGGAGCTGGTTGCACATGCTGATAGGTAGGAAACTGCTGATTGAAGGGAGGTGCAACAGTAGCTACATAAGGTTGCTGAGCGTACTGGACCGGATAACCTTGAACATAATTAGGCTGACGTCGCCACGGTTGAATGGCAGCCATTTTACGGTTATACCTGCTCGAGAGAGTCCTCAAGAATGTAGCTCTTTTATGATGGTCGAAGCTCGGAGCTTTGTGTTGCAGAGGACTGACTTATTGAACTGGTTGAGCAATAAGAGGAGGCACCAAACCGGGTTGAAGACCATAAGGAGGTACATTCGCAACAGTAGCGGTTGGTTGAGGACCTACAACAGTATTGGTAAGCTCAGAGACAACAGTGGGCTAAGTATCCACCTTCGCATTAACACGGTCAATCTCTTGAATTTGTTCTGCCATTCTTTTCCGATCTTGGGCTCTAGTGTTGTACTGATGCAGAGGACCCAGGGTGATAGAACTAGAAGGCGAGAGAACCGAGAATAAGACACCGAGAGACAAATGCAATGCATAAAAGTGATGGTAAAATGCAAAATGCAGATGAAAGACTTCATGGAATTCAAGTATTTACGAACATCGCAGGATACCGAAGAAACTTTATTTATTTATTTTTTTGAAAATGGATTACAAATAAATAGTCTTAAAAGAAAGTCTTAAAAAATAGCTAAATAAAAGCTAATAAAGTCCTAAGGAAGCATTGTCCACAACTTTAAGGAGTAGGCGGAGAGTAGGAGGAAAATAAATCCTCGTAGGTTTTTCTCTTCTTGTAGGGGCTGAAGTTGCTTCTGAAGTTCGACATTCTCACTGACGACCACCTGATATTTATTCTTCCATGCTTCTGCCTCATGTTGTGCTTTTCTCAAAGTGATCTTCAACTCTTCAACTTCGGACATAAAAACTAGAACAAGTTCCCTTCTTGGAGGCAAAGGATCTTGACGAGGATAAGGCATCTTTAGCTTAATTGCTCTTTCTCAGACCTAATGAAGATATGGCTCCATGGACACACAATTAGGCTTTCCCAGACTTTCTTTCCCTTTCTTATGCAAGTGACGCCAAGCAGACACAATCTTATCTTGAAGTTCTTTGTCGTCCTTGAAAAAGATTTTCTCCACATGAACACTCTTAGGTGGTTCCTTCAATGGATATTCTAGTTTTCGGCGAGCTAGAACCGGATTGTAGTTGATTCCTCCATTAAAACCAAGTAAGGTTACGTTATCTAAGTCTCCACAACTATCAATGATCAATATCTCATCATACACACGGCTATACCAATCAATGTCCGAGTGTGTTAGAGCCATAATCCTTAATGACCAGCGTCCTTTATTGAGATCCCAAAAAGGACCGGACTTGGGCAAGTGCGAAATAAACCACTTCTATAATAAAGGCACACAACAGGTGATCATCCCTCCATCATGGAAGTTTCGGAGATGCACAGAATGGTAAGTGTTAGCCAATAAAGTTGGTACTGGATTGTTCTTCATGAAGATCTTGATGGCGTTAAGATCAACGAAGCCTTCAAAACTTGGGAAAAGTAGAACTCCATAAATAAGTAAGGCGAGGATTGCCTCAAATGTATTCATGCTCTTATGATCGACATAGTATTGACTTTCTTGATTAAGAAATTTGTAGGTAACCCAAAAGTTCAACCTTTAGTAATCATATTGCCTTTGATGTCAGATACCTTCAAGCATATGGCTCTAGCAATATCATGCTCTTTAGGGTCCTTCTCCAAGAAAGGGAAGAGAGATCCATCCATAATAGGTAAACCAACCAATTGAGAGTACTCTTCTAAGGTAGGCAAAAGCTGATAGTCTGGTAATGTAAAGCAATGATAATCCGGATCATAGAACTGTAACAAGGTAGAAAGAAGTCCTTCGTCCACTTGAAGTTTCAACAAAGGTAACAACTTCCCATATTTGTTTCTAAATCCCTTTTGGTCTTGAACCAAAGTTCCTAGCTTCCTTAGGTCATCCAACTTAAGACCCTTAAAAGAATATTTCGAAGTATTTTTCCTATTGTAATCCATGGTATCCTGCAATGTTCATAAGTGAAAATGAATTCCATGAAATCTAATGCAATGATGCTTTATGGATGCAATGTACAAATACACACAGGCAAACAAAGGTCATAGGTTAGAGGAACATGCATGGAGTCACGGTCTACCCATCCTACATAGTGTGTACTAAAGGTTAGGTGTACCTGCAGAACAAGGGTTCTAAAGAAGTACCTAAAGTCATCAGTCCATCTTTCGGATATTATCGATTTCCCGAATGACTCGATGGTTAATAATATTCTCAAGAGAATCTCTTTTGAGTGTAGTATCGCGTAGCAACTATTTTGGGAATACTCCCTCATAGTCCTCGCACTACGTCCTAATAAAGGCCAAAGTGGGGTTAAAGGTAACTACGGTCCCCAGTATCACAGGCTCCAATCGAGAATAGTAAGTGTTTTCACGAGTACTCGTTCAACAGAACCATTTTCGAAAGGGCCTCAACTGAGCGGTGATTCTCAAGTCAGCTTGGTCGGGATTCGCCTCCCTGTAAGCCTTGTCGAATATATAACCTTCCTATCATAAGTTCACTCAAGTCCGGATATAGGACTTATCTCACAACAAAGGATACCCTAAGCAAGGTACAATAATATTATATACAAACAAGCAAATAATAAAGCAAAAATAAGCATGAAAACAAGATAGGGGTAACCCTTAAAAGTTAGGACTCTCCCCAGTGAAGTCACCATTTTCTGTTGCGGTGAGAATAGGATATCAAATTATTAATTAATTTGAATCACAATCTTTGATTCACAACCGGTCTTTGGTTTATCTGAAGGAAAGGTTAAAGAAAGCAAAACATATTTTGCATCGTAAACAATGCGGGGAGAGATCTAGGTAAGGGGTTGGTTAAGCTTAGGGAAGGTATTAGCATCCTAAACTTCTGTAGGACTCTACAAGAAACTTTTGTTTTAATGCTTGCTATTTTGCTAAATTATTTGCTTAAGGGTATACGCTAAGGGTTAGAAGGTTAAAGAAAGACCTAAGGGTTAGTCCTAAGTTTACTCGCCAAGATTCGCATCTTGTGCCTACGTATCCGAGGTAGGGGATGGAATCAGAGTAATCGTAGTTCCCCTCGAAAGGGAGGAAGAGAAACTTCTTGGTGGTGGTCAAGGTTTCAATGGGGAGTAAGCGTTCTTAAGGAAACGCTTACGTGGAGTGCGGCGACTCCTATTTCTACGTTAAAAAGTTGAATTGAATTAAAAGGGTAAAAATAGGAATTCCACGGCGGGAAACCTAAAACGGAGTGCGGCGACTCCTTGATCTAATGCTAGGGTAAATGGTCATTCGGTCCGCGGCGGGACGCCTATGCAATTAGGGTTTGAAAAAGTCAAAGGGGATGACTGTTGACACGACGGTCAAACGGCTAGACCTATTCCTTCGGAAGAGAATTAACGGTGAATAATGCAAATGGCAAATAATTAAGCGACAGTACGAAATATGGGAGAGCATGTAAGAATAGTAACGGAATTGAAAACAATAGCGACGATTGCCTCGCATAAATTACAAACCAAAATGAAATATGAAAATAAAAGATTAATAATTGTACAACTGAGAAAACAATGAATGAGATGGCATAAAAATATAGACGAAATTAATGGGGCAAAGTCGGAGCTCAAGTCTGCAGTTAGGCGACAATATTACGCGAACCTGAAACTGAAAATGCTAGACAAATTTTTAGGAAAAAAGATTTAATATTGGTGAAAAAATTTACAAAAGGAATTTTAATTTTACAAATTAAAATCTCTAAGTGTGGGAATTTGTTAAAAATTTTAAGAAATGTTTTAGTTAATTAAAAAATGGGTTTTAATTTTTTTAAATGCTTTAATTATTTAAATGTTTTTTATATTTCCTAATTAAACTAAATTAATACATCCTAAGCTAAAAATAAAATAACAAAAATTAAAAAACACAGACTGAATTAAAAAGGGGAGGGGGCGGTCAATGCAGTAACATTTAGGGTTTTCTTTAGAAACCCTCTTCCTCCTTCGCCATCTGCTGCGGCGCCGTTTCCATTTTTGTTCCTTGCTCTGAGTTTTTCATCTTCTTCCTGGCTTGCATGTTGTCGCGAAATGTTTTTCCTTTTGTTCCTGCAAAAAAACAAAATGAACCGTTAATCCCGAGAGGTTGCTCACCTTTCCTTTTTTTGGGTTTGAAGTAGCCTTTCTCGTGGTGATGGTCTTTGAGATCCTTGTTGGTCGTTGATCTTGATGACATATTTTGAATGATGATGATAGTGAGCGAAGCTCACACCGGAGATGGTGATGAACGCGCAACTTTTCTCTTTTTTCTTCTGATGAACGGATCCCCCCCTTTTGTTCTTGATGTCCCCTTTTTCTAATCTGACGAATCTCTTTTATATTGAGGATCTCGTGGGCCTGGGCGTGTTGCTATTATGGTTTTTTTTCACGATTTTGTGGTTGTTTCGTTACAATTTTTCAAGAGATTTTGTTGCTTATTGTTTTGATGGTTATGGACCTCGCGTTTTTCATGGTGGTTGGCGGTTGTTACTGCGATAAGTTTGTTGCATTTTTGGAGGTGATTTGATCTTAACCTTGACCGGTTGCGTTTGAATTCATTATGCTTCAGATTTAGAAGTTGGTTGTTTGATCTTGTTACACTGCAGGATCTTTTGGAAAGCTGTTTGTGACTTGTTTGGCAAAAATCTATTTTTTTAGAATAAGTGCTTTTTCCAAAAGCACTTTTTTTAGAATCACTTTTCCAAAAATCACTTTTCTAAAATCACTTTTTCTCTCTCCTGGCATGAATTAGAACAGATGTTGCCGGGTCGGTGCCAGGGTCAGAAAATAAAAAGTCGGGAGTCAGCGCCGACTTTGTCGTTGTTGCCCTCCCGACATACTCGATGATGAAAATTAACTGAGGGTATCGGAACCGATCAAAAACTAATTTTATTAATTAAATTATTTTCATCTGTTGATTTGTTTTGCAGGTCTGAGAAATTGAGGATTGAAGATCGGCGCGAAGACAATTTTTAGGAAAAATAGGACTTTTTAGAATTTAGGAATTAAAATTGTATTTGTAATTAATCTTTGTAATATTGTAATAAAACTATAGAATAAATAAATTCTATTTTCCTATTAAATTAAAATTATTTCTCCGATCCAATTTCTCCTGATAATCATCTGATTAAACTCAATTAAATAAATTCCTTTAATTAAGTTTATCCGACTAAATTCAACTGATTAAGTTCCTCCAAATAAATTTGTCCAGATAAATTCATCCAATGAAATTCGTCCAACTGAGTTCATCCGCTTAAATTCACACAAATAAATTCATTTGGTCCAATCTACCCGACTAATTCATCCGATTAAACTCGTCCAAATAAATTCACCTGATTAAGTTCATCCGATTAAAACTCTAATTAAACTTATCCAACCAAATCGGTCTGATTAAATTCATCCAATGAAAATTATCTGATTACGCTTCGACGTTCCAAACTCTGAATTCGACAATTAATCATCCTGCATGATTTAAACCTGACAAAACTGTTGAGTTCAAACAAACCCTTTTGCAAATTAATTCGCATCCGATAATAAAACCGATGAATATGGCCTTGAACGGATAAGTAGAAAAATCTGATTAAACAGCGAAACGAACCGCACTCCGCATTGAAAAATTCCCATCGTATCTCGAATGACTTAACTAGGGCACCTAAATCGGCTTGACTAGTAATCATTATCAGCCCACAGATGTTCATTATAAATTCAATGCGAACTGAAATTCCACTATTTTCTTTAAAATCGACCGCTGACTAGCAGAAAGCAGGGAAACGTGCGTCTGTTAAAATAAGTTCCGCAAAGCAAATTCTCGCACCGATTTAACCCGAATCCACTGATATCTCAACACATTCAGCTCCATATGATTTAGGAATCAACAACATTTCTGAAATCCAACTGACGAGTGAATCTCGACTCTTGAATAAAATGTGTTGTGTCACGAGAAATCTAACGTCAAAAACTGTCGTAAAATTCAGCTCATCCTCAAATAAGTCACAGGACTCGGAGATGGAAACCCTAATCGCTCGAGGGATTCCTGAGGACGCCTTTGCTTCATAAATTATCAGCGAACTACAAATTAATGACCATTTTGCCCTTCATAAGCTAAAGAGCGCACATTGTGATTTTTCTGCAAAACCAACAGACTGAGCAAACTGGTTAGCGGTTAGTTTACAATGCAATGCAAAATGAGATGAAATGCAAAATGAACCGACTAATCTAAGGGTGAAATTTAGGGTATTATAGGTATCAAAAGATTACATTCAAACCCCAACAAGAGATCAAAAATCTTACCTCTTCCCTCTTAGAGTTTTGTATTTCTCTTTCTAAAATAAACTTGAAACAAAGAGAGATAAGTTCTGATGTAAAAATTATATATCTTCTTTCTAAAAAGCAAGAAAAATACTTATATAGTACATTCAGGATCTGTCTTGTTCGCACTGCGAACAGATCCTCCGCCTAGCGAAAACCAAATTAGGCACCTGAGGTGCCTCTGAACAATTAAACCGTCCTTGAAAAATATCTAAACTTTGCCGTGTGAGCAATTCTTCGCACTGCGAACCATCTCGCTATAAGTTCGCACAACGAGTTTCAGTTTCTTTTCTCTCTGAGTGAACAGTAACTAGTCTCCCAAAGGTCTTCGCTAGCAAGTTCGCTGTGCGAAGTTGGTGATGGCTTTTCTGGGGAAGTTCGCTAGGAGCTTCGCACGGAGAACTTCTTGATGATTTTATGATGTCTTGGTTTCCTTGCCCAATTTCTTATGTCTTACTGTTCTTTTGTTTTGTGCCTAATTCCTGCACAATAACACACAAATCAAAACAACCAAGGCATTTTCCAACAATGAAGCATATCATCTAAGACATGAGTGATTCTAATCACTTTCACCTACAAAAAGAATGAAAGATATTAATATTTGATAGATCAAATAAGCAAAGTTTGACATCTAACATAGTGTTCGGTCCTTCTTCTTTAATGTCGTTTCTCATAGCTTGTTCATGATTTCAGCATTGGCTATGGTGTTATTTGTTCTCTTTGTTTTGAGATTTTCAAATAAACTTTCATGAAGGAAAATAATGAAAAGAAGATTAAAAAATAGAGAGAGAAAGGAAGAGAAAATGAATTTTGTAGGGTGAAATGAAGAGAAAGGGAAGAAGACAATGGTGAAGATTTTTATAAGATGATATGAAGATAAAGGGAAGAAGACACCGGTGAAGAATTCTATAGGATGATAGGAAGAGAAATGGTAGAAGATAATGGTGTAGAATTTAAGAGAAGGGGAATCATGAGAGAGATCTTTTCATTTTTATTGAAACCCTGACAAATGATGGTATATAAGTAAACGACGGAAAGAGGGAAACTTCATTAAATAAAGTAATATATGTTTCAAAAACAGAGAAATAAAAATGAATTGAACCATTAATTAAAATCAAATAGGTTATTAAATACTCCACTCATACCAGTTTAAAAGAAAAAAACACTAATTTTTCTTGTTACAAATTATTTTTAAAAAAAAAACCAAACTTTATTTCATTTAACCATTTTATTCTAAAATATTCATCTATTTTTTAACAATATTAAGAGAAATGATATTCTTAAACCTAATTCCTACGTCTATATCTAAATTGATATAGACTAAATCCTTCTCAATTTAAGTATGAGTTTTAATCCATCATTTGAAATTTAGCCTATACTTAAATACACGTATAAAAAAGATTTACACATTTATTAATTTACAATTTTTGTTTTCAATTCTTGGAATTATATTTAAAACGTAATTAATAAATAAAAATTCTATAAAGTAACTTACTACTACTACCATTTATCTTACATTAGTAAAAAAATAATAATACTCGGCAATCACCTATAGCTACGTCAGCATGCAATTTCACACTGTAAACCATCTTGAGCGTTTAATGTATATCAGACGGTTCATATTGCACAGTTATTTCACACAAACATCAATCGTCGATTCAGATCGGACGGCCAAGATGTAGTCTTATGTAAAACAGTTAATGCGTCTGATCCAATTCCGAAAATCCTTCTCTGTTTTTGTTTTCAACATTTATGACTGAGACTATTCCTCATAAATTTTCTTGTGAAGGGAATCTTTTGTTGCAGAATCTGAGGAAATATAATCATTACCAAAATCAACAACTTTTCTTCGTTATACTTACCACATTGTTTCTCCAACATTTTCCTCAGAATTTCGATATAATCAATAATTGTTTTTTTTTTCTTCTGAATTCTGTTTATATGTCACCAACAAGACAAAACAACAATAGGATGATGATGAGTAGTCCTAACGTTGTTCCTCCGAAACATAGGACAAAGATTTTTGTTGGAGGATTGGCTTGGAAAACCAAAACAGACACACTGAAAACCTATTTTGATCAGTTCGGTGAGATTCTTGAAGCTGTTGTCATCATTGACAGAAACACCAGAAAATCAAAAGGATATGGCTTTGTAATTTTCACTCTCTTTTACTTGTAATCTCTAGTAATTACAATTTTGTCTTTGTTAATTTTTTGTATTTTTTGTATTTTTTGTGTTTTTTGTGTTAGGTTACTTTTAAGGATCCAAATTCTGCTATAATTGCTTGCAAGAATCCTAATCCTGTGATTGATGGAAGAAGAACTAATTGTAATCTTGCATCTCAAAAATCTAATCCTCCATCATCATCATCAACAGGTGATCATTGTTTTTTATATCTAAAATTTCGTGATCATTGTTTTTGTAGTAATTCTGATTTATTTTACCGTTTCTCAGGAAGACAGAAGTTTAATAGTCCTTCATGGAACAATGCACCATTACAATTTTCAAGCTCCTCTAATTATTATGATCAATATCTACCTCAGTATTCACACTCTTATCCTGTTTATAGGTATGTAACATCACCTACACTTTAGATTGAAAACGAGTATGGAGTTTCAGATACTACTATAGTAGTATTTGACACATACACGATCTTAACCTATGTAGTTACATTCAATTATTTCATTGTCAGGTATTGTTACCCTGGTTATCTTTGTCCACAAGACATCTATGATATGGTTAGTTTAAGAAGTACTAATTCATTTTCTTTGATTTCAGCTTTTGTTTCGTGAATCTAAATTGTTTAGTTTTGTGTGCAGAACTATCCTAATGGATATGGTGGACCACAATTTCCAGTTCCGTTGTATCCACCATATTACCAACCATTTTATGGCTATAGTAAGCAATTAGTTCCAACAACATCATATGTGAAAAAGACACAATTCCCTGAACCTATTACTACCACTGGTTGGTTGCATTGTTTTGGTATATCTAATCAGTTACTATTATTTTATTTGACTATAAATTTCTTGAATCATAACTAATTTATAAATTTGTTTTGCATTGGATTTAAACAGGAGTGATCACAGAAACAGTAGCTGCAACAAGAGATCAAACATCTTCTGATTAAATAGGAGTTTGATTAGAACAAAGAAGGCAAAAACAAAATGACAATGTTTAATAAAGTGTAAAGTTTTAAGAAAAATGTTCAATGATTTGGTTTAGCAAAATAACTATAGATGAAATAGGTGATTTTATGAAATAAATCAGAATTTCTTCATTTTCTTGAAAATTTTACTGTGTGAATATGCATAGCACTCAATCTTTAGTTATTCTTGTTTATCTTTTCTTGCTACATTATTATTATTATAGTTTAAAGATAGAAATTTCAGAATGCTCAGCAATTTTAACTTCTATTTGACGAATTGATCTTTTTGTTTTTCTTACTATATAAACGAACGTGTTGAAAAACTTTCAGCTTATCGTGTATGTTATTGCACAATCTTAAAGTACTATAATTGTGTGCTAATAAAATATTATTGATACGTTGATGATTTGTATAAATTATGTCAATTAATTGATATTAATTATCATGATTAATACTATGTCGATGAGAATTATACTACCTTTTATGATTTTTCTACATAATTAAGTTGCATAAAAGATCGGAGAAAAAGTTATAAAAAGAAAAATAAATGTGTAATTTTTGGATCAAATATATTCTGATAGGATTGTTGTTACAGATATTTCTATAATTTTCTCAGAGGCAATATTTTGTTTCATGTATAAGTACAAAAACAATTTGTTACTAAACATAAATAATAATACATATGATCATATATTAGAATTTCTCTTCCTTAATTTATTGCACAATTCTCTCTTAAAATTTTATGAAGATTTTAAAATATCAGTAGTTTTTCTTACACAAAAGTATTAGTATATTTTAAGAAGAAAACGAAGATACGATTTTTTAGGTGTTGTTTTTACTATTTTTCAATAAAAATATTACACATGTATTTAAATACCGTTTAATGAATAAAAATAGGAAAAAATTGCATGTTTATTAGAGAAAATTATACATTTACCATATTTTTAATGAAAAATAGTAAAAACAATATCTAAGAAATTATATCTAAGTTGTTTCCATATTTAAAATATTATTATTTATTAAACTTTTAAATGTTATTAAATTTTTTGTTTTGATACAAATGATACGTCTGGTTTGCAAAATGAAAAATATTTGACAAAAAATATTAAATAGTAGACAATTGGATCTATCCAACATATTTTAAGAATCCAATGAATTATTTTTATTTTCGTTAGATTTATTTTTTTTAAATAATCAAAAATAGATTTTTTAAAAGAAAAGAATTGATTTTTTTCAAATAAAAAAACCGAAATTTTTCAAAAAAAATCGAATTTTATTTCGGAAAAAATGATTTTTTTTCCAAAATAAAAAGCTGATTTGTTTTTCGAAAAAAAAAACCGATTTTAAAAAAAAACGATTTTTTTCCGAAACAAAAAACTAATTTTTTTTCTTATAAAAAAATTAATATTTTTTAAAAATTAAAATATCAATTTTTTTCCTGAAAATACAAAAAATTCAATTTTTTCATGAATATATTAAAAAACATTTTTTTTAAATACAAAAAATGAATTTTTCGAAAATAAAAAAATACATTTATTTTTTTGAAATAAAAAAAAAGTTGGATGGATGGATATCCATCCATTAAAAATATGTTAATGGATGAATTTGATAAATTTTATTCTTAATGGATGGATTTGATCAGATAATTTTAAAAAAAAAATTAGTGGATTGTTAATGGACTAATGGATTGTTTTAATCCATCCCTTAAAAAAATTAGTGGATTGTTAATGGACTAATGAGAAATTTATTATATTTCTACGGAGAATTAACACAATCACTATACTCAATCCATTGGTGTATAACTCACTAATTATCACTTGCGGTCTCCTATCCCTGTTCAACCAGCGTGTGTGAAATTAGGCGATGCAAGAGAACAATAATTCAAATGCCACTACTCGGGATCTCTTATCTCTACTCAACCAGCGTAAGTACCACAATTGCTCTAGTTCCAACACATACACTAATGGTCAGTATTCTCTATGTGCCAAAGATTAGATTCAAAGTGTCTCACATAAAAAACATTAAGTAAAATAAGCAATTGAATAGAAATATAACTCCAATTATTCATGAAATGACAAATTAAACATATGTCCCAACAGGTTCAAAATAAGTTTATCAAACAAAATCTAACTTAGAGATGTTTAACTCCTCATAACGATGCAATCAAATATCAAATGATTAGATGAAGATTTCATCTGAAAATCCTTAAAGAACTGACCTCCAATGGCTTTCAATCTTCTTAAAATTGCTCTCTAGGTGCTCTTTACTATCACTTTCATTCTAAAATCGCAGAACCCTTAAAAATATGCAAAAAAAACTCCTTTTTATAGATGTTAAATCAGTCTAGAACGCGTCAAAAATAGGCCCAGAAAAGGACCTATCATGAGGTGATAGATTTTATTGCGCGCACGGTGCTGACAAAACTTTTATATCACGTGCATGATGTTGCACATGATTATTCCAGTAGTTACACGTTTTTTGCTCATTTTTCCATCAGATTTTTACCAAGTCCTTATTTCTTCATACTTGGTCATTTTTGCATCTTTCTTTGGCCTTTATTCTTCATTTTTCTACTCTTTGACTTGTTTTGATATGTTTCTTTAACCGAAAACATGCACTGACAGAGTGTCATCACAACCCCAAACTTGAATCGTTGTTTGTCCTCAAGTAACTTTATTATTATAGTAGTTGCACGTTTTTTGCTCCTTTTCCATCAAATTTTCACTAAGTGCTTATTTCTTCCTACTTGATCATTTTTGCATGCATCTTTGCCTTTTATTCTTCATTTTTGCTACTCTTTGACTTGTTTTGGTTTGTTTCTTTGACCAAAAACATGCACTGACAGAGTGTCATCACAACCCCAAACTTGAACCGTTATTTGTCCTCAAGTTACTTGTATGCACTGTAATTCTAAACAGAAAACAAGTTGCAACATAAAAATTAAACATCACCATATGAGCTTTTCTTTACATGACCATCATTCTAGCTTTTAAATGCAATCCAACTATTTCATAAAACATCCTCAGTCTTTAACAAGTAATCAACCTATCTCTCATCTCACCATTCCTCACTCAATTGATAGGGTAATCGCCTCAATCAACATGTAAAATATTTTATACTGAGTTTGATCATATTCTAACAGAATTCGTCAAAGAAATCAAAACACACACCTTTGAGGGATTTTTTGGTTGTATCTGGAATTATGTTTTGGTAGGACATTTTTGGGAAAGTAGGTTTAAATCTTTGGAGTTAGGTGCCTAGTTCTTCTTTTGTTATCATACCACTCTTTTCCTTATTAATGGTATTAGAGATATTGCTATTGTGGTCTTCAATATTCATTTTGCATTCTTCTTCTCTTTTTTTTCCTGAAGAAGTTATTTTTAACTTCTTATTTTCTCCAAATTTTGAATTTTGACCGTTTATTCTCTAGTACGCTAACCCAAACTTAAACCTTTCTCACTTTCAAGAGTAACCCCAAACACCCCATACTTATTCTTTTTCATACAACTTTAGAACCAAACATTTCTACCTAACTCCAAAGAAATGGTGGAAAGATGAAAATTTTCAAGTCATATGGCTAATAAATAAGGCTAAGTCACCGAAAGAAGGGCTAGGCTCAAAGTGTTTAGCAACGAACTTAACCTATTACTACAGGGTGGTTAAAAAAGCTCAGAATTTAAAGCAAACAACTGCCTCAGTGTGATCAAACCAGACAAATTGAATCAAAAATAGTTCAAACTTGATAAAATAATAATGCATGGATACACTTAATAAAAGAAATAGTAAACAATGGAATTTATTTGGCTCAAACCTTACTACTTGATGCATCTCAAGCTTGAGTACAAATCAATCGATTCCTTTTTCATCCTTTGCTTTCAATTCGTAACTCATTTTCTTGATGATTAAGTTTCCTCGTAGCGTGCTTTTGATTCATTTGTTCAATGATAAAGTTGCACTTTTTGCAACTCTGAAAGAAACAAGCAGTAGAAAATTCATTAAGTAAAGAAAAATAAAGATAGTGGCTGAGAAACGTGCGCGTGAATGGCTAATTCCTCTTATTAAATCTAACTACCAAAATAAAGTAAATTCTGCAAAAACAAAGAAACTGGTTAGAAAAGATGGGTTACCTTCAATTAAGGCCTTCTTTAAGGCCCTAAGCTTGACCTTTCAATTTTTGTGTTAGGGTGGCATATATGACAAGAAAAATGCATCATCCTTCTTCTTCCTTTTGTTTGGTAGGAGTTCCATTACTTTCAGAAATTGAAGGTTTTTCTTCTATATTCTCTTTAAGTTGATAGTATCGAATAAGGCATAAACCTCATCCAATACTTCATCTATTTCTCCTCTTTTATCAGCCTTATTGTTAAGTGTAGGATTATTATTTTGTTGAAGATATTATAGTTAGATATCTAAGTCTGAACAACTTATTGAAATTGAAGATTCCTCCACAACGATATAATCTTCATCTTGCATTCTTGCTCTTGTCCCACACATCTTTTTCACCTATGTTGCTTCTATTTTTGCTTCTATCTCTTTATTAAGTGTTGTGAATTTTTATTCTCCTTCCTCCTTTTCAATTTCTCCTTCATCAAATACCTTACATTCTTGTTTGACTTCTCTTTCTATTTCCTTATGTCTAGGACTATCTAAAACATTTCCGTCGAAATCCCCACTAGATCTCAGTTTCAATGCTACTTGGCTAGATATTTAAACAAGTTGCATTTCTAAGTTCTCAAAGGATGTTTCCATGCCATTTCACAAGGTTTCTTGATGTATGTTGATTTTCTAAAAATTTAGTTGAGTCATCTTTTTGAACTGAATCAAGGTTTTCTCAAGTTGAGATGATGAATCCTCTTCCCATGAATGATCAGTGTTGATGTAAGATTCTGGTTCTGAAAAATTTCTAGCATTTTCCAGAATGAGCATTTTTGCTGAAAGCTCCTTTATATAAGCTTCAAACTTTGCTAACGTATCATAGATTTCATCTCGCATGATTGGCTTTACCTCTCATACAAAAAGAAAAGAAGAAAAACTTAGTTGCATTGCACTAGATAAACAAGAATAAAACTAAAAACAAAAAGAATATAAAAGAAAAATTAAGGAGAAAAGAAATAGATATTTACAAATGAAAACAAAAATCAACATAAAAAAAACTAAATTTAACGTTGCACAAGCATTGCCTTGTTGAAATTATCAATAGTCTCCGACAACGGCGCCGAAAGTTTGATGACTTTTCGGCAAGTGTACCGATAGTGTCACAGTAATAAAAGACATCGATTCCACAGGGACTGCTATTTAATAAAACAATAGTTATGCAAGTATAAAAAAGTAACAATTAGGGGGTTTAAGTTTGAATGTGAAAAATAAAAATTGTTCTGAAATAATATGAAAGCAGTCATGTTTTGTATAGAATCCCTTATTTCTCCTCTGTTGATGTCTAATACATTACATGAATGAGAAAGTTATTATATTTCCACGGCGAATTAACACAACCGCTATAGCTAATCTCTTTGTGTATAGCTCATTAATTACCACTTGGGGTCTCCTATCCCTATTCAACCATCGTAAGTGAACTTAGGTGATGCAAGAGAACATTAACTCAATTGTCACTACTTGGGGTCTCCTATCCATATTCAACCAGCATAAGTACAACAATTTCCCTAGTTCCAACACATAGACTAATGGTCAATATTCCCTATGTACCCAAGATCATATTAAAAAAGTATCTCACATAAAAATCATTAAGTAAAATAAGCAATTGAGTAGAAATATAACTCCAATTATTTATGCAATGACAAATTAAACATATATCCCAACAGGTTCAAAATAAGTTCATCAAACAAAACCTAAATTAGAGATGTTTAGCTACTCATGACAATACAATCAAATACCAAATGATTAGATGGAGATTGCATCTGAAAATCCTCAAGATTGCCCTTTTGATGCTCTTTACCGTCACTTCTAGTCTAAAATTGCATAACCCTTAAAAAGATGCCAAAAACACCCTTTTATAATGATCAAAAAATTCAGAATGCGTCAAAATAGGCCCAGAAAAGACCTATCACACACGTGATAGCTTTTATCGCGTGCGAGATCCTGACAACTTACATATCACGCGCGCGATGCTGCGCGTGATTATTCCAGCAGCTGCGCGTTTTTTGCTCATTTTTCTATCAGATTTTCATTAAGTTCTTATTTCTTCATACTTGGTCATTTTTACATCTTTCTTTGGCCTTTATTCTTCAAATTTTCTCCTTTTTTTTTACTTGTCTTGATCTGTTTCCTTAACCGAAAACACGCAATGATAGAGTGTTGTCATATTTTCAGTAAAATAAATATGTTGCAAAAAATGGACTGGAAATCTAATTTTGACACATTCGAAATTAGACTTTGAATGTTAAAGAAAAAAACTACCAATGAAATAACTTTAAGTAAAAAAAGGGATATATTTGCATAAATGAAAAAATGGTAGGCAAGTACATTTTCCTTCAGCAAAACTCGTTTCTCTCTTATGTGAGGGTGCTTTAAGTGTAATTGAAGTTTACAATGTTTTATGTCACCCCAAATCTTATAACTAGAACCTCTATTTATAATGCTATGAACTAACGGTCTTCCAACATTTGAATGTTTCTCTGTCCGACACTTCACTTATGCATGTTAACTAACGCTTGATTTGATTTCCATATTTCCTTGCTATTTTAAACAAGGCCAAAAAGTAGTTACTTCCGTTTGAAATTTGAATCTTCTCCCAGTCGAACCTCTTTAACTTGTCAAACCTAACGCAACACTGCATTTCTTGGAAGTTTTCTAAGTCCTTAGACTAAATCTTTGACTCTGAATACTATTGTTCTCGTGGTAACTATTTTAGTCGAAAATCAACTTGACATTTCCCTATGTTTGGAGAAAATCCATCTGGCTTCCCTGTCGAATTCCGTTTTGGAATTTCTTGGCTAAAAACGACACTTTCGAATTTTTTTTAAAGAAATAGGTGGCATTTTTCAAGTTCCGACACTGTTCGAAGTTGTGCGGTGATGTCATTGTCATCATGGCTACTCCATATAGTGTCTCTTCAAAATATGTAGGTTCAGACTATCCATCATGACTTCGAGTTCCTAGGAGAACATGGGCCATGCTGGAGATTCAACTTCCCACTCCATCATATTTTAGTGGTACATTTGTCAAAAAGTTCATTTTTGATTTCTTTTTCAAGAAAAATTGAACTGTTTCTTTTTTCTATGAAACTATAAATAGTTCCCTTCCACTCTTTTGATATTTTTCTTCCAACTTTCTGCATTCTTCAACAAAGCTTTCAACATTTCTTCTTGGGAAAAACACAACTTTCTCTCACACAAAATGGCTCACAAATCATCTTCCAAACCATAAGTCATCGTGTCTACATCCATCATTACACACACTCTCACTGGAAATTATTTATATGTTCATGAGCCTCCTCTTCAGAAGGAAAATACGCTAATCTAGAAATCACAGGTATTGATCCCTTTCAGCATTACTGAAGTTACCTATGCTTTTTCTGTTCCATTTCTTGATTTACACACCAATGTGGCCAGAACTAGTGGATTTTTTCCTTATTACCATCAGATAAACCCCTTACTGACCATGACAGAACCTTTACATTTTACTTATATGATTTCTCGTGTCTTTCATTCTGCCCCATATTCCAACCAGTCGAATTATATCAATTGGTTAAATAAGCTGGAGTCCCAAATAGGGAAATTTTGGAAGGATCAAGGTCTCTTCGACTTGATTCAATTATCTAAGGTAGGCCTCACATATAACCAAAACATGTTGCTAGATGCATTGACGTGGTACAATGGTTATGGTGAATATCATTGTACGTTGCATTGTTGTTATTATCGTTGCATGTCTTGTATGAATCATGCATCATGGTGGTGGATGGTGGTCCATGAGACTCAATCTTATGGTGATGGATTGGGTGCGAGTAGCTAATTCCCATGATGATGGAATTAGTGGAGCGTTACCTATGATGAAGAAAACAAATTTTTGGTGAGCCTCATCCCATTGTGTGGATTGGGTGCGAGTAGCTAATTTCCTATGATGATGGAATTAGTGAAGTGTTGCTTGTGGTGACAATTTTTGGTGGGCTTTGATCCTAGGTGGGGATCGGAGCGGTGAACATGAGAGAGTTCATGTATTAGTACCACATGCATTAAGCCAAGTTGTTGAGTCTCATTATATTGCATTTGTTGTGTTGTTGTGTTTAGAGTGTGTGGATGTGTGATTGATGAAATGGGTGATTGTGCATGTAATAATTTTCTACTTACTTATTTCTATACATTCCTTTATATAATTATGATATCTCACCCCTTATGTTTAAATGTTGCCTTTACATGGGCATCGTGTAGATAATCCGCAATAGAGCATGGATTTATGTGGAAGAAGGTGTCTTCCTTTTATTTTATAAAGTCTGCATCTGCTCTGATGTGTAACACTCGGAAGAGAGAACACTTATTGTTGTTTATGTTTATTGGGGATTTTACGGATATCTCCTAAGTTGTTATTTCATTTGATTACCTTAGATCATGATTTATGTTTTGGTTAATTAAATCGTTAAGTTGTTGATTTCGCTTCTTAATAAAATTGAAGTTTGGACATGATCAATGTTGTTGTTATTATTATTACTATTATTATTATTATTATTATTATTATTATTATTATTATTATTATTATTATTATTACTATTATTATTATTATTATTATTAATTTTTAAATATATTTTGTGTTACACATTTGATTACATGAGCATGTGTTTGTTAATAAGTAGCATCCTAAATGCCGTGATTTTGATTTACTCTGATGAATTTATTTAAATTACGTTGGGGATGTTTAGGGTGTTACACCGACCATCGCGTCCCTTCGCTACTGTTGTATGAATATCGTCACCATACGAACTTCGACTGTCACCGCCGCCACCACAGACCTCTGTCGTCGTACAAATTTTATCATTGTCACACTCTGGTAACCGACCATACTCCAGCCACCGTCGCCACCTACCAACCTTGCCAAAATTCCGCGGCTCCGCCATTGTGCGACCTGCCTTTGTCCCCGCCCCGCGATTCTAGCACTTCTTGTTCCAATTTTTTTCCAATTTATGAATTTCAGACTTTTTGTAATACTTTCTGGAATTTTTCAATTTTCTAGTTTATGAAATCTTCGATTATTTTTTCTTTCTCTTCTTTAACAAAATTTTAAAGAAAAAATTCAAAAAATCTCCATCTTGACTTTAAACCGTGGTGATTTCAATTTAACCATCAACCACTTTGGTGCTCTCTACCATATTATAACACTATTCCACAACTTTGATCAAATTCAAGACACCCTTGAATCTTTGGTCTCGCCTTTTGTATCCATTTGTTTCCAATTAGCTTTTTATGCTTAGGTAATCTAACAAGCCCACAAAAATGGTTCTTCAACCATTGTTGACTCAACCTACTTTCAAATGCCTCCCTGAAGGTCCTTCTTTCTGAATTTTGCAATTGTTCAACCACATTCAAAGCATAACATCGTTGAGATGTTACAATCTCCCTCCTTACCTTATCATGCGTCAAATGTTAACCAGAGGCCTTTGTAAGTGTTTCATCACTACTACTAGTATCCATAGTAGGAAACTCCACCCGAAACTGAGTTTTCTTTGGTATAGTTTCTAAAAGCTTCATCCCTTGGTTTTTACTATTCTTTATCGAAAATAACTCTCTACCAACCAAGTAAGTTGCTTTGACAATAGTCTTACCCCATAAACTCAATGAAACTCAGCGGTCTCGTGCATCTTTAACTCTTGTCTTCTGCAAAATTCATTAAACTATTATGAAATAACTTTCAAGCAATCATTATGCATAACCTCAAATCCCAAAGCCTTTTCTCGTTATGAATGATGAATGAACAAAAAGATTTGAACCTTTTAAAATATATAGACCAAATATTTTAGATCCTTTAACAATTATTACTTCATCATGCTAAATCTTCAACACCCCACATTCAACTCTAGTGCAATAGCCAAGATCATCAAATATGCTTACGGGCAACAAATTTCGCTTGAGTTCTAGAACAAACCTCACATTATGAAGAAGAATAATGCTAGAAAAAAGGATTGAGAAAGAGAAGGTAAAGAGGTTGGGAGAGAATAACAACAAGCAAGAATTTTTCAATCGTTGCTAGGATAACTATGTAAGGGGGAGAATTGATTCAATAATGGGTATATGCATAAGTGATAGAATTGAGGAGTTATTAACCTCAAATAGGATGTTGTTTGATTGCTTTGAATTATGAAATTGGTGATGATGTATTGTTATGTGATGAATTTTATGATTCGATTCGTGTACTAATATGTGCTAAATATTTTGTCATGAGTTATTTTCGTGATTATGCCATTGTTGATGTTTTAAAAGTTTTGAGAATAATATGATTTTATAATAATCCATGTTTATAATGGAGTTGAGATAGGTTTGGGTCGAAGAAATTGGATTTAGGAGTGAAATTGTTGTAAGGGAATCGCAGAAAAACGCATGAGAGTATTGACCATCTTATTTCAGGCATAACATGAGTTTCGTAAGTCCTTATGAGATTCCATCAATTAAATTAGAAAGATAAGTTAATGATATTTCAAACTGGAGAGTTTCATAATTTATCATAAGTATATATATTTTTGTACTATTTTGAAATCAGACATTTTGTTTTAGAGTTTATTTAGGAAATATTTGTGATAAGACTGAATTGAAATGAATAGAACTGGAGTTTCGTAACTCCTTTTGAGGCGCGGTTAACTTATTTGGAAAGATGATTTCATTATTTTAAACTGAAAAAATTTCATGATTTTATCATTATTATATAATTTTTTGCGCCATTTTGAAGTCAGACAAAACATTCTGCCAGATACGAGTATCCGTTCTTGTTGTTTGATTAAACATAATTGATTTGTGTATTAAGTCCTAAAATGAAAAATCATATTCTCAAAATATACTCTCTAAGATTTCAGAAACATATTTATATTCTTGATTCCGAATCCTTTTGATATGTTAAATATTTATTTGAATATGATGTGTGACTAGTAGGAAGCATGATTTTGAGACTGTTTGATGAGTTTAGAGTTGCTATTGAGTAGTCTTGAGCTGTTTAGAATTGTGAGGGTGTAATTGGTAGTATGATATGTTTTAGAGTTTCCCTTGAGCAATTCTAATAATTTGTAGAGTTATGATGATATGTTTAAGAGAGAGTTTTATTATCTTAGAGTTGTTAGAGTTAGTACTTGAGTAACCTTGATATGTTTTAGAGTTGTGTTGGTATGTCTTGGTATTAAGGGTTATTACCCTGTTAATGGTCTGACATAAGTAATAATAATAGTGAGTCGCTCTATTGATGATTTTAAGATTAAATTGACTATTTTGAATCATTTTCAATTGTTCAATAGTTTTCAATTGAGTACTTTGAAGTACTTTAGAGTCATATTTTTATTTGTTTTGAGTAGACATATTTAGAGAATTGTTTTCGAGACGTTTAAAATTACATCAGATGAACTTTATTTTATTTAATAATATTAATAATAATTTAATTTTATAAATTGTAATATTTTAGAGTTGAATTGGAGATATTTATTATTTAGAGTTGTCAATAGAGTTGTTAGAACAACTAATTGAGTTCATAAGAGTTACTTTTATATGCAAAAGTTAGTAGTAGAGAATTTTTTAGTATCTTAGAGTTATTTTAGAGTTTCAGGGTTTGTTGTAGAGTTGTTTAGAGTTCTTTGAAAACTATGTTGAGTATAATTATACATTGTTATAACTTTTGATGAGTTAAGAGTAGAATAAATTAATAAAAATACTCTGTTGAGGTGTTTTGAGCATGTATGGTTGATTTTCGAGAAAGTGTGTAATAATACAGCTTTACTCAGTTATTGATAAGTTCTAGTTATGATATATTTATTGAATTTAATTATATGATGATTTTGTGTTAATTTCTATGAATTATGATGATGATATGTTATTGTGTGAGCATGAATTATGTTTTTGAACTGTGAGTATGTTGTTGTGGGATGATAGTTCGGGAGGGGAACTATTACCGTTGGTTCAATGTATGTTTAGTTTATTTTCGGGAGGGAGGTTTAAACATTATGTTGTTTTTGCATTGACGTGTTGTGACATGAATTCATTATGTCATTGTTGTTGATGAAAGAGACAAGTTTTAATCCGAGCAGGGTGGATTGGTGAATTGTCCCAAATTCGAGCAGGGTGGATTCAGGGTTTGAGCAGAGTGAACCTGGTTCTTGAGTGAACCAATTAATAATAATATGGTACCACGTGCATATGAATCTTAGTTGATGTCGTGAGTCTCATTGCATAATTTAAATGATGAATATGTGATTTCCTTGTATATGTTGATGGAATAAGTATGAGGATGATGTTGTGTGAATATTGATGATTGTGTAGATGTTTAAATTCTATCTTCACTACTATAAAATATACCTTCGATAACATAATGCTACTACGCTTATGACTTCCATCATTGTAATATTGCAAATTGAACGCGCTTGATGTTTATTTTTTTTAAAAGTTATTTAATCATAGTTGAGATAAACAATCGTGGTGATAAAGTAAGTGTTACAAGTTTCGAATCCTAGCAACTACATTTTTTCCATTTTTCCTATTACAAAAAGCGTGTATCACTTAAGGTCATAAATAAATTAAAAATTAAAAATTATATAACCACGGTTTTAATATTCAACCGTTGTAATATGATATGTACAACCTTTGCTCTTCCCAAAAGAAATAAATGACTATAATGATGATTGAAATTTTTCTTCATTTCTCAAGATGATCACAAGTCACTTAAGAATATCAACCATTATAAGTAATCATTGCATACATTAAATCTTCAGATGTTTCATCTTCAACCTCTTCTATAAATGTACACTTTCATATAATGAATTTTCACTTCTTCAAACTATTCTTATTAACTTCCTATAAAAACATGAGTTATCCATCTGATAATGTTAAGAGAAACATCTCAATAGAAATCACTATTGAGAACAAAACAATCACCATAGTACAACACCATCAGCAGTCAACTGGGGAGGTCGAGCCATCCGAGTTGACTACTATCAGGGATGCATTGAGGGTGAGGAAGGTCGAGAAGAAGAAGAATATGTTGAAGAAGAAGAAGAAGAAGAAGAGAAAGGTGTCGAGGAAGATTTTTTACTATGACTCGGATGAGGGTAGTAAGGAACAAGTCATAGATTGAGAAGATTCCAATAGTGCTAGGGGTTATTTTTTACTATGACTAGGCAATTTAAGTTGTCACCAACGACAACCTTTCAATAATATATAGTCATTTTGAAAACACGCAGCGAAAAAGAAAAAAATCGTGCAACACCTGTCATCCATGCTCACCTTCACTTAAGGCATCTTCGTAGCAGAATCTTATAAATCATGGTAATAAAATAAGTTAACTTCAAAATAACTTTACTAACATTTATTAAATATCAACAAAACATGTAATTCAACATCCAATATAATAAAAGAAAACACTGTTCGCTCATCGGTGTTACAGAATCAAAGCATGACGACTAAAAATAAAAGCGATAACTAAAGAGAATAACTCCAAAGCTATTTCCCACTCACATCAACAACTCTACTCGTGAGTATCTGCAAGATGTCCATCATGGAGGACAACATCAAAGAAAAGGGTATGAGAAGTCACATCAATAAATTAAAGGGATAAGATGCAAACACTACTACAGAAAAGCCTGTTAGACTATGGCACGGATCTAGAAGGGGAGGTTGAATAGATCCCCAATTAAAATTTGAGTCGGCGCTACCAATTAAAAATTGGTTTTAAAAATTGTTTTAAGTGCGGAAGCGGCCGAGGAAAATATAGTCTAAAACGAACGGTTATTGGAAAACCGGATATGCGTAAGCCTTTGGATTAATGACAATTTGGAAAATAGAATCACAATATTAATCACACTTATCAATTATCTACTTAGTTGTTAGGATTCCTAGTTCCAATGATTCAAAGAGCAAACCAAAACTAGATACACAAGTAAGATAATTTTGGTTCAAGCAATTTGTCAAACACTTGGTGTGCAAAACACTCCAAGTGATATTTATGTTGAGTAAGTGATTCCAACTAGTCTAGTACAATGTCTTATTGTACTTTGGAGTCAAAAATAGAGTTTTAACCTCTTACTCAATTGATATCACAATTTTGACAATAATGCTTATACAAAAATCACTTATTTTGAGCTATAACGTAAATGCTGAAAAATAGAGAAGACAAGTATTTGGTGAGGCAGTTCCCCCGTCGTCCTCGCTTCGGGGTACGCCTGCCCTTAATTCTAAAACTAGAATTGAGATAGATTTTATAGATATCACCTGTTGAATGTAACAGTTTATACAAGGATTGAGCAGCAAATATACAACAGAAATCTCAATGAGTTGAAAGTTGCTTTCACTCCTTGCCCCTTGATTCAAGATGAATCAAGTCTTCCGATTGTTATTGATGGACCTCCGATTCCAGCCACCTTATTGAATAACACGTTGTTGTTCAAACCTTCGGCTCCGGCTGATCTCAACAGCAACAAATCGAACCCGAGATCTTCCCTTCAATATCACTGAATCCGCTACTAGACTTGTGAAGAACACCTCTTCACAATCACCTTCGCTCAGTTGACCCTTGATGAAGAATCTCGTCCAAAAAAAACCCCAAAGTTCAAACCAATCTTGGAGGGTAAAACCCCAACGGTTTTATTCAAGAAAGAACCTGTCACAAGCTTCAACCCGAACTTGATTCTCCAATCTAAGCTTCGAACCTTATCACCTTGAATCGCTCACAAATGCACTTCAAAAATGATTGTGTGTAATTGAAATGTTGTGAGATGTTGAATATGAAGATGATGAATCTTGGACACCTATTTCACTCTTTCTTGTTTTTGAACACATGAATCAAAGATTTTCAAATGTTAATTTACACAAGTGGTTAAACAAGTATATATAGTACCAACCCAATTTTAGGCATAACAGTATTTCAAATATAAGAGGGAATCATTTAAAAACAGGATTTCCGCGCGAACGGTCGACCGCAGCAGGTCTGTGCATCGACGCATGGCCTATGTTGTTTGGAAATCTGGAAAATTCATCAGTATGCGTGTTGAAAAGTATATTTCCGGCAAATATTTTTAATATCGTATCCACAGAGATTGGTGTTATTACCGCCGTTCTATAATTTCGATTGTTATAAGTTTAAAGGGTTTTCAAATTGTTTGTTGTTGAATAAATCGTTCTTGTCACTTGTAAGAAAAAATGAGATAATAAAAATGATTTTAGAATAAAATGTGGAAACCTTGTCAAGATTGAGTTTCATTATCTTTGTTCTTTATATGTTCTCAATATCACATGCATGCATTCAAACTCCATTGATAGTATTCAAGTGTCCTCTCAATAATATTTATGTCTAAATAAGATTGTGACAATTATTATATAAATCCTTAGACGATCTCTCCATCTAACTATTGATATAATAATCTTGAATGTTTAACACAAATAGAAAAGTAGTGAATAAATCTATCTCTACAATTTATTCTCTACTTGGAAAAATATCTTAGGTCAAGAATTAAAGTATCTTTCTCAACAATAATTCAATTCTTATTTTTCAATGTAAAAAGAAAATATAATTCCTTATACCAAATATAGTTTGTTACATGCAAGGATAGTAATATTACATAAACAACATCGGATAATTACTACCTCAAGCTTGACAAGAAAATGAAATTAGCTGCTCATCATCTTCATAGAATACTCAGCAAATTCTTCAATAATCTCCTCTTGCATGAAAACTTCTCTCTAAGACAAGAAAATCTCCTCTCAAATCTTTCTAAAATCTCTTACAAACCTAAGAGCTATTAAGACTAAAGGGTGGAATCATTATATCCAACATGCAAGGGAAAAGTGCAATAAATAGCCTATGGGGCGCCACCCTACAAAAGGTGGTTTTTTTTCTTCCAAGACATGACATGTGTCATTAAATTGCAAGTGGCTGATTTCACCCAGTTCGCGGCGCGAAGGGTGGTCGCGGCGCGAACTGCCTAGCTTGATAATTCCTTGCTTTGCTTCGTGATTCCTCATCAATTCCTTTCCCAATCTTTTATCCTCACGAGTTGCTTTGGAGATCATCCTTTTCTTGACATATATTCTACAAAACTAGAGAAAAAGTGAAATATCTATTCGAAACAAAACAAAATAACTAAAATTGAATGTTTTACTAAATTGTGATAAAACTTGTGTGAATTTAATAAGAAATCGGTAAAAAGGGACCGATAAAATATATAAAAATTAATACCAATTGGTCCCTAACAACTCTCCCCAACTTATCATTTTGTTTGTCCCTAAACAAAAGTTATTCTTAAAGCAAACCAATTTATGAAAGCAAGGAATGAACAATTGTTAGAGGATGATATTCAAATGGTTCAAAAGCATACAACACTCTTATGATACACCTACTGTCAATATTAGACAAAACATGAATAAAAATAATGGTTGGCTACAAAAATTATACCAAGAAATTCCAAGTAATACATGTCAAAATTGAATCAAAACTACACACATATCATAGTGATGATGAATAATCATTAGGGTTCTCTTACACTCATCCGAACAATTAAATCAACATCAACTCGAATCATGCGTTTATCACAACATACACTAAATCATGAGAAAATTTTGAGAATCAAGAGGTCTTTTAAGGGTTATAATGTGGTTCGGGTTATAGAGAAAGGACATGATCACAATGACTCAATTAAAGATTGCATATTCTAAGAGAGCATTTCCTTTTATTCACCAATCTTCATTTTCATATTTTTATTTATTTATTTTAATTTTATTATAATTTTTTTATAACACACCACCATGAGCTTTTTTCTTTTCATTTTTCTTTTTTTTTTTTTATTTTTTTTTTTATTTTTTAGCTCTAATGTTTTCAAGGTGATGTATTATGTTTTTTCTCCAACTTTATCATTTTGACCATAGTTGATGCAATCAAGCTCTCTACTTAGACATAGGCAAAAATCAACATGTGACCAACTTTAGTTTAGGTTCACTTGAAATGAAAGAATTTAGGATCCATTTACCATATTATCAATGATATTTAAATTTATACTTTGGATGGATCCTACTATAGGCTCAAAAGGGGTTTTACTACGGATCACTCCTCACAAGGTTTTTAATTTCTTTGGTCAAGTGGTTTTTCTCAAAAACAAAGATTGCCTCTATCCTTTTCAAAAATGTTTTCTCAAAAATTAGATTAATGTATGATTTAGCATGATAAGAATGAGTTGAAAAGAAATTGTCGGTCTCCCGCACTTTAGTGTACAATGAAAGGTTACCTCACAATTGGTTAGGTCCTAATTTGATTCAAAGTAAACATGTAACTCAAGGAATTTTATGATAACAAATTTGTAACACGCCATTAAATTATTCATATAAAGTCTAAAAATAAAAATAAGGTGTACCTTAAAGTGTCGACAGCTGGTTCTTATCATCACCACTCAAATTTTCCCAACTTGTTCGTCGCAATCCTCTTGGTTCCTTCAACTCACTCAAGCACAGAGACAATTAAACAAAAAGTTAAAAAAAAAAATAGGGTATACCACTAAGGTTTTTTTAAAAACACACAATTTAAAAGTCACAAAATAGAAATGCATCCAACAACAAGTCTAATGGTGAAACTAGAGCCACCAAGGTACATAATGCCAAAAGAAATAAAACAAAACTAAAATAACAAGAAAAAAAATTACAAAAACTACCAACATGAGATCATCACTCTTCATCCTCATCTTCTCCACCACCCACGGTTCCTAGAATATCTTCCATCTGAGCATCTTGGCCCGTGCTTGGAACTTGGCTACTGCTTCTTGCCCCTCCCATAAAAGATGGCCTGCCCTCAGGCCAATTAGCATAAGCGAAGTAGTCCGCCTGAGACGGGAATGTGCGGGCCTCCGGTGCAAGAAAGGTGTTCTGAAACTGTTGTTGCATACAATCAAATAAAAACGATTGAGACCTTTTAGAGGCCTCAAAGTTATCACAACAGTAAGTGGCAAATGCCATTTGGTCAAACGTCGGCGCACGATGGGGTCTAGGAGCCGGAGCAGTAGCTTCTACATTTGCATTCCTCTCCATTCGGCTCTGACAAAACCTGTTTAGGTATGTATCATCCATGATTGAAGTGATGGAGGAAATATACCTCTCCCGGAACCTGCACTTTTGCATTCAGACACAATCCCATGATTAACCCGGGATACATCAGCAGCCCCATTTTTCCTCCAAATGGTGTTCCGCTCAGTGCAATCTTCTGCGGTTCTTCTGCAACAATGAAGGCTAAGTCCACGGTCTTCCCCAACATAATATAATACAACAAGCAGCCTACATCGAGTGGGATGGTGGTGGTGTGGCTTCGGGGGCGAATGTTATTCAGCAAAATGACTAAATAGATTTGTGCCTGTAATTTCAGATTCTCCCTCTTCCAACACTTGGGTAGTCCTTGGTCATTCAGCTCGTATGTCTTTCCCTCTAGACATAGATAATTACTAACTTCCAGAATATCCCAATCATTTGCCAATGCCTTGATCTGAAATTCACATCGCCTATCCCCCGTCAAGGTGAGAGGATTACCAAAGAACTTGTTAAGTGCTTGCTTGTTAAAGAGGACAACCTTACCTCTCACCACTGTCTTATAAGCGTATGTCGTCCCGGGTTCCGTGTGAAGAGCATTGGCGTAAAATTCTCGCACAATGTCATAGTTAAGTTCCGTGACGGGCTCAAATATCTTTTGCCATTTCCTTCCTTCCAGATTGGCCACCATCTCCCTATATCTACCTTCTCTCTGGACCTTTGGGCTCGAAGGGATTTTGGATCTGAGGATTGTCGACTTTGGAGACCGATCATTTGTGAGTCAGCTAAGTGAGGCCTCTTCAGGAGATGATGATGCCAAACCAGAAATGGTGAACGTATCATCATTTTCTGAAAGTCTGTGACGCTGATGAACGCATAGGATGCCGAACCTTGTCAATAAATAGATCCTTACCTGTGAGAGGAATGGGGTTGTGTAGGAAACTCTAGCTTTCAGACTACCCGGTTCTTTACAGTTTGGATTCTTGATATCAAGGGGTCCTAGTATCAGTGTTTGGTTATGATTAAAGCGAAGCGCCGGTCTTCTCAAACTACAACACAACAATTTTGATCTCCTGTTTGCATGTGCATTTTGCATTTTCATTTGCATTTCATTAACATGTATCTGTGTTGCATGTGCATATTTCCTCCCTGATTCTAGTGATCTTGTTCCTTTTTTGACATGGAGTCTTTGAAGAAGACTGTTGCCTACAAGCTCCCTTCTCCTGATATCAGTTTCCTATTGAGTTTGATTGTTTTAGCCAATCAGAAAGCGAAAGGAGAGTTCAAGGAATCTTATGGGAAGCTGCTCAGTGTGGTGTGCAAACCATCAGTGTTCGATTTGAATGGCTTATATGCTCTGCTACAGTTTTATGACCCTCAGCTAAGATGTTTTATTTTTCCTGACTATGTCCTGGCGCCGACCTTGGAAGAGTATGATGCGTTACTAGGAGTTCCAATATTGGATCAGATGCCTTTTTACCATGATGATGTTAAGCCTGATCTAGCTAGGCTTGCTGCAATTCTTCATCTTGATGCCTCAGAGTTCTTAGGAAAATTGACCAAGTTGAATGGAGTGTATGGGTTTCCTCTACCTTTTCTGGTTGACAAGGCTTTACAGTTCGCAAAGGACGGTTGTTGGATTGTATTCAATGCCATTCTCGCTCTATGCATATATGGTATCATTTTGTTTCCCAACTTGCCAGACTTTGTGGATACAGATGCCTTCTATATCCTTGCTTCAGGGAATCCAGTGCCTACCTTGTTAGGGGATGTTTACCATTCTATCCATTACAAGAATGAGAAGCGAAGAGTTAAAAATGTGTCTTGCTGTGTACCCATGCTGTATAGGTGGTTCTTCAGTCACCTTCTGAAGGCGGGTCCGTTAGTTGCTACTACTGGCACCTCAGAATGGTCTGCTAGGTTGATGGGTTTATTAGCGGAAAACATTGTATGGTTTGATCAGGATATACTTGGCGCTGAAATCATATATAGTTGCAGTGGTTTTCTGAATGTCCCGTTGGTCGGAAGGAAGGGCTGTATTAACTATAATCCCTCTTTGTTGATTAGACAATTTGGATATGCTTTGAAGAGTCCTCCTAAGGAAGAAAAGATACAGGAATCTCTGTATTTCACAGGCTTGCTGGAAGTTGATACTTTGGTTAGAATGGAGTATGCGTGGAGTAACATTCACAGACGAGGTAAGACATTGTTAGGAAAGAGAAACAATCGAGCTTATGACCATTACATGGTTTGGATCAAACATAGAGCTGCTAAGTCTCTGATGCCATTTCCCTCAGTTGCGCCTTTGTACCCCATCATGACTGAAGAACCCACTACCGTGGATATTAAGAAGTACAACCAACTGTTGTGTGAGAAAGAAGAGTTGAAAAGAGCCAATGAAGAATTAGAGAAAGAAATCATTCAACTCCGAAGCGAGAAGATTGATGTTGTCTATTCTTTCAAAAAGCAGACTGAACTTGTCAACAAACTAGGTACGGACTTGTCGAAGGAGACTAGCCCCAGAGAACGCTCAGGCCGAGATTTGAACGATGTCAGTAGTGTGCTTGCTACCAAGAAGAAGGATATAGACAAGGTTTACTTGAAGATCTCTAAGTTTGACTCAGTGTGGAATATCACGCTCACCAACAACAAAGAGCGCGAGGACAAGCTGAAACAGCAGGTCACCAAGTTGAAGATGCAACTCAAAACAAAGGACGAGAAGATTTCGGTGGAAGAATCACTCAGACATAATAGTGAGTACAGATTGAGCAAAGCTATTGCAAACTTGGAGGATTGTAGGTTGAGAGCGAACACCAAGAGGTGCTGACTTGAGGCGTGCTTTAGGGAAGGAGCCTGGGAAGATCATGTTGATAGTCTACAGCGTACCATTAGCCAGCAAGAGCTACTCATACAGGGTCTACTCGCTAGACCAGATCATCCCGAGACGCGGAAGCTGCTAGAGGATTTCCGGTCTCGACACTCAGCTTGACTGTCTTTCTTTGTATCTTGTTGTTTTGCTTATGTATTGACCATCATCAGGCTTGTTGATTGAGGTTATTTCTATTTGTACTCAGTTGATGTATGCACACTGTCTGTTGGCCTGTTATTATATGAGGAGTTATTATTCTGTTTGCTTGTCTGTGGGGTTTTCCATGGTCGTTTCTTCCTCTGGAAACTAGAATTGAGGGGGAAATCTCCCTGTTATATATATACATGTCTGCATTTAGCATTTTTTTTGCATTGCAGGTGCATCAGAACTATTTTCTTATCTCCAGCTTTTCATTAGTGTGTTTCAGGATTGCTGATAAAACAAATCACCGGTACGCGACTAGAGGAAGTCAGAAGAGGATCATGGAACAAATGCAGGAGCAGATGCAGGAAATGAGAGATAGAATGGCTCAGTTTATGGAGGTAATGCAGACTATAGCTAGTAGACAAGACCAACTCAGGACCTTGGTGCAGCCTTTGATTGCACGGGTTGATAACGACAGCGTATTACATGGAGGAACTGCTACCAACCAACCTCATGTTGAGACTCAGCACACTAATAATGTAATGCCCATTTTAATTATTTTTAGTTTCAGTGTTATTTTATCCGTTGTTGTATTTTTGAGGAATTAATTGAGAACCAAGGATCATATTATTAATATATAGTGATAATAGTGTGATAATTAATAGTAATGTTAATATTATTATTATTGTTACTAATATTAATATATGAGTAAAATATAATTATTGGATTTTTGGAATTAAAAGAAAATGAGAATTAACTAATTATTTGGAATATAAGTGTAATATTTGGGATGAGGGGCAGAGTTGGCATTTGGAAAAGAGAATAGAGAAAGAGTGGAATGAAGAACACGGTGAAGAGGAAGAAAGAAGTCGAAAGCTTGAGCGAGAGGAAGAACGACCAAGTGAGCAAGAAGGTTTTTCGTGTGGATTGTGAAGGTTCATCATTATCAGAACTTCATTTGAGGTAAGGGGGGGGGGGGATTTAACGGTTAAATGGTATTTTACATGAATGATGGTAGAAGGGGAATCCCTAACCCCATCCATGAATAATTTGCATGTTTTTATTGTTGAGATTATTGTGTTAAGATTATGTTAATTCGTTTGCATGTGCTGAGAATATTGGGTTGAATGAGTTTAGGGTTTTTGAGTAGTTTCGGAGTTATGCCGGAAGTCAGTAATTTGAGCAGATGATGTGATTTGTCGGATAGAATCGGGAATAGATCATGTAGCTAAGTTGTAGTATGTGGATAGTGTGGGTTTCGATTTAATCGGGTGGAATCGGTGTGGGAGGCACTCTCTGCAGCCCAGAATTTTTCTGAGTACGCAGGTATTCGCTGGGCGAATGGGGGCGAGCCTTCTCCAGGCTTCGCCGGGCGAACTAGCCAGCGAGTGCTGGCAGAAGCTTCTGTTTGGCTTCGCCAGGGGTTTCGTCAGGCGAATGGCAGCGAGTGTTCGCTGTGGGGCTTCGCCGGGCGAATGTGCCAGCGAGCCCGACAACAGGTTGTGTTTTTGCTGTTGATTTTGTGTTGTTCCCTTGTGAGATGTGAGGCTTGCTGGAGAGCTGTGGCAAACGTATGTTGGTGTTTGTAGGGCTGTTTAGCCGGCGTTTATCGCAAGTGGCCTAATTGGTGGAGTACGCATTATGTATGAACCAGTGTGGATACATATGTGAGATATGTGCATCGTATGTGTGCTGTGTGTGTGATGTGAGGATCAGTATGATCGTGGCGCCTTGAGTGCGTTCTGTTGGTGTGTTGTGGGGAGTGGATCCGTGAGGATCGATATGCTTATTATGCGTTTCTTTTGTGTGCTGTTATGTGATGTATTGGGTCAGTAGGACCGATATGCCTTGTGTGCATTGTATGTGATAAGTTGTGTGGTGAATGGATCCGTGGGATCGACACACTGTGTGTGCTTGTTATGTATGTATTTTATGATATGAGTCGATCCGTGGGATCAGTACGCCTTGTGCGTCGTGTATATGTATATGTTGTATGAGGGGTGGATCGATAGGATCGGTGCGCATTTGGTGTGCTAGAACGTTGACGCGTGTGGATATTGTGTTGTGCTCCCGGTGGGGAGGGTGATGGCCATGTGTCCATCAATGTTATTGTGTTGTGCTCCCGGTGGGGAGGGTGATGGACAAGTGTCCATCAATGTTGATGAGGTGCTCCCATAGTGGAGGGTGATGGCCATGTGTCCATTGATGTTATTGTGTGGTGCTCCCGTAGTGGAGGGTGATGGCCAGGTGTCCATCGGTATTGTTATGGTGCTCCCATTGTGGAGGGTTGATGGCCAGTTGCCCATCGGTGTGGTGTGCTCCCTGAGTGGAGGGTTGATGGCCAAGTGCCCATCGGTGATATGTGCTCCTGTGAGGAGGGTTGATGGCCCGGTGCCCATCGTGACTGTGAGTCGGTACCGTATGGTTAGAGTTGTGTGGATGCGTTGTTGCGTGATAATGTGTTGTAGTTGATGGTGGGACCGTGAGTCCGGATGATATGTATATGAAATAGTATTTTTATTGACTTCTGCCTTTCATTTCATGTATTATCATGCCATTATTATTTAATCGTGATTCTCACCCCTTTGTTGGTATTGTGGTCTGTGCTTCTTCGGAAGTACAGACAATCCAGGTGTTTAGCTTGTTGGATTGTGGTGTCCCGTAGGACTGCTCTGATACGTAACACCGGGGCGTTTTGGGAGTTTTATTGTGTACTGTTGATTTTGTGTGCCCCTGTGGCGTATCCTGTTTGATGTTGATTGTAGATGATGCTATGTGTATTTTGGGCAGATTGCCATTGTTGTATATATGACGAGGATGATGGATATGGATTATATATATATATATATATATATATATATATATATATATATATATATATATATATATATATATATATATATATATATATATATATATATATATATATATATATATATATATATATATATATATATGTTGTTTTGTGATTAATGGCAGACGATGTTTAGATTTTCCGCTGCAGTTTTATTGAGAAGATTAACTTGGAAAAATGTTTTGTGGAATTTTAGTGTGAATTGTGACATCCCGTTGTGGGAAATACTCTGATGTGTGCTTATTTAATTGTTTTATTTTATTTTGGGAAACAGGGTGTTACATAGTTGGTATCAAAGCAGGTCGGTCCATCCGGCCAGTGTAGTGTGTTGAGTCTGTCTATAGGATAGAGTTGCTTGTTTTCTGTTAACCTGAATTGTTGTTGTTGAAGCAGTATGGCTGGGAAGAATGACGCGGTGTTGGCTGCGGCGATGCAGGCTATGGCACAAGTGGTGGCCAACCAGAATCTGGCTGCGGGAGCTTAGTTTAGAGACCTGACGCAGTTCCAGAGCAACAAGCCACGAAAGTTTGAAGGTGGAATTCTGGATCCGGTGGCTACACAGAAATGGCTGAAGGCAATAAAGAAGAGCTTCAGAACCATGGGGTGCAGTGACGAGCAGAAGGTGAGGTTCGGTACTCACATGCTCGAGGGAGAGGCCGAGGCTTGGTGGGATAATTGTCGTCAGAGGATGGAAGCTTCGGGGACTCCGATTACTTGGGAGGTGGTTCGGTCTGGATTTCTGGAGAAGTATTTTCCGGAAGATGTCAGAAGTGCTAAAGAGGTGGAATTTTTGGAATTGAAACAGGGCAGTATGTCGGTAGCCGAGTATGCGGCTAGGTTTGAGGAGCTGGCTCAGTATTGTCCTCATTACAATACTGAGAAAGCTATGACTTCGAAGTGTCTGAAATTTGAGAATGGGCTGAGGCCAGAGATCAAGATGGGAATTGCATGTCAGAAAATCAGGAGCTATCCTGAGTTGGTGAGTAGGAGCCATATCTATGATAACGATAATCGTGCAAGGATCGCACACTACAAGGCGGCGAGTGATCGTAAGGGTAAACAAAGGTTCGGTGGTACTCCTTACAGTGTTTCGACTGGTAAGGGGAATTTCAAGGGTGTTGTTGATAGGAAGCCCAGAGAGGATAGGGCGTTGGCTGGTATGAAGTGTTTCCGGTGCGGTGGCATGGGTCATCGTGCCAATGATTGTCCTCCTGATGCAAAAAAGTGCTTCAAGTGTGGGAAGTCGGGCCATGTGATGGCATATTGTAGAACCAATATGCCTACTTGTTATAATTGTGGTGAGAAGGGCCACATCAGTACTCATTGTGAGAAGCCGAGAAGGGCTCAGGCGCCTCAGGTGGCGGGTAAAGTATTTGCAGTTATGGGAACTCAAGCGAAAGACGGAGAATGTTCAATCAAAGGTACTTGTTTTATCAATAACATTCCTTTGACTGCTATGATTGATACGGGTGCGACCCACTCGTTTATCTCTGTTGATTGTGTGAAGAGGTTAGGTTTGGTGCCGACTACTCTTGAGCGGTGGATGACTATTGAAACTCCCTCGATTGGTTCAGTGACTACTTCACTTGTGTGTTTGAAGTGTCCATTGACTATCTCTGGCCGAGACTTCAGTGTGGATTTGATCTGTTTGCCACTTGGTGGTTTGGATGTTATACTGGGTATGAACTGGTTGGAGTTCAACCGAGTGTACATCGATTGTTTTCAGAAAGTGTTATTGTTTTCGACTCCTGAAGAGGAAGCGTTGGCAGATTCCTTGTCTGGTAAGGAATTGAGAACCTTGTTGGAAGATGAAGCACAAGTGTTTGCTTTATTTGCATCACTGTCGGTTGACAACAAAGCATTGTTGGATGAGTTATCTGTGGTGAATGAGTTTCCTAAAGTATTCCCGGATGATATTACAGAGTTGCCTCCGAAGAGAGAGGTTGAGTTTAGCATTGATCTTGTTCCTGGTACGAGGCCTATTTCTATGGCGCCGTACAGGATGTCGGAAGTGGAGCTAGCCGAGTTGAAGACTCAGATTAGAGAGTTGTTGGATAGAAAGTTTATTAGACCAAGTGTGTCGTCGTGGGGAGATCCAGTGTTGTTAGTGAAGAAGAAGGACGGTAGCATGCGGTTGTGCATCGATTACCGTCAGTTGAACAAAGTGACCATCAAGAACAAATATCCTCTTCCAAGGATCGATGATTTGATGGATCAGTTGGTGGGAGCTCGTGTGTTCAGTAAGATTGACTTGAGGTTGGGTTATCATCAGATAAGAGTGAGAGAAGGTGATATTCAGAAGACGGCGTTTAGGACTCGATATGGACATTACGAGTATGCAGTAATGCCTTTCGGAGTGTCTAATGCGCCGGGTGTGTTTATGGAATATATGAACCGTATCTTCCATTCTTATTTGGATCAGTTTATTATCGTGTTCATTGAAGACATTCTGATTTATTCTAAGTCTGAGGAAGAGCATGCGGAACATTTGAGGATCGCTTTACAAGTGTTGAAGGATAACAAGTTGTTTGCCAAGTTATCAAAGTGTGAATTTTGGTTGAAGACGGTGAGTCTTTTGGGGCATGTTATTTCGGGTGATGGTGTTTCTGTGGATCCATCTAAGGTGAGTGCGTTGTTAAAGTGGGAACCGCCGAAGACGGTAACAGAGGTTAGAAGCTTTTTGGGATTAGCAGGGTATTACCGAAGATTCATCGAAGGCTTTTCTAAATTGGCCTTGCCGTTGACTCAGTTGACAAGGAAAGATCAAGTGTTTGTGTGGGATGCGGCTTGTGAAGAGAGTTTTGAGGAACTAAAGAAGAGATTGACTTCAGCGCCGGTGTTGGTGTTACCGAATCCGTGTGAGCTTTTTGTGGTGTATTGTGATGCGTCCAAGATGGGATTGGGCGGAGTTCTCATGTAGAATGGAAAAGTGGTAGCTAATGCGTCATGACAATTGAGGGTGCATGAGCGTAACTATCCTACTCATGACCTTGAATTGGCTGCAGTGGTTTTTGTGTTGAAGATTTGGCGACATTATCTATATGGTTCAAGTTTTGAGGTGTTCAATGATCACAAGAGTTTGAAGTACCTGTTTGATCAGAAAGAGTTGAATATGCGACAGAGGAGATGGTTGGAATTCTTGAAGGATTATGATTTTAGTTTGAGTTATCACCCCGGGAAAGCGAATGTGGTTGCGGACGCGTTGAGCAGAAAAACAATTCATATGTCGGCATTGATGGTAAAAGAGATGGAGCTTATTGAGCAGTTTCGGGATTTGAGCATGGTTTGTGAGTTTACTCCGGATGGTGTAATGTTGGGTAAATTGCAAGTGAAGAATGATTTCTTGTACATGATTAGAGAACATCAGAAGTTGGATGTAAAACTTGTGGATTTTATGTGAGAGGCCGGAAGTAACTCCAGTAGCGATTTCAGGTTGGATAGTGCGGGTGTATTGAGGTTTCGGGGCAGAATTTGCG
Source organism: Lathyrus sativus (assembly GCA_963859935.3). Taxonomy (NCBI): domain Eukaryota; kingdom Viridiplantae; phylum Streptophyta; class Magnoliopsida; order Fabales; family Fabaceae; genus Lathyrus; species Lathyrus sativus. The sequence goes on from OZ012739.1 coordinate 535,834,803, forward strand.
TGCCAGATAATGATGAGTTGAAGAATTCGATTTTGGACGAAGGACATCGTAGTAGCCTGAGTGTTCATCCAGGAGCTACGAAGATGTATCAGGACTTGAAAATTTTAGTTTGGTGGTCGGGCGTGAAAAAGGATATTGCTCGATATTTCTATGCTTGTTTGGTTTGTCAGAAGTCGAAAGTGGAGCATCAGAGACCTTCTGGGATGATGCAACCGTTAGAGATTCCAGTTTGGAAGTGAGATTATATTTCTATGGACTTTGTTACAGGATTTCCGAATACGGCGAGAGGATTTGACGCCATTTGGGTGATTGTGGATCGGCTTACGAAGTCTGCACACTTTGTACCGATCAGTATTAGCTTTCCGTTGGAGAAGCTTGCAGAGATTTATATTCGGGTAATTGTGAAGCTGCACGGTACCAGTGACGGGTGTTGGACGTTCTTTGAAGTCCAAGAAGTTGGGTCCGAAGATTATCGGACCGTATCAGATTTTGCAAGATTTTGCAGAGGATCAGTGATGTGGCTTATAGGGTGGCGTTGCCGCCAGAGCTTTTGAACTTGCATGACGTGTTTCACGTGTCGCAACTTCGGAAATATGTTCACAATCCGTCTCTTGTGATTCAGAGGGATGAAGTCCAAGTTAGAGAGAATCTGATTGTGGAGACGTTGCCATTGAGGATTGAGGATCGCAAGATGAAGCGACTCAGAGGAAAAGAGATACCGTTGGTGAGAGTGGCTTGGGGAGGTGCTGCAGGTGGCAGTGTGACCTGGGAATTGGAAAGCAGGATGCGAGAAGCGTATCCAAAGTTGTTTCCATCAGGTACTTTCGAGGACGAAAATAATTAAAGTGGGGGAGAGTTATAACGCCCATTTTAATTATTTTTAGTTTCGATGTTATTTTATCCGTTGTTGTATTTTTGAGGAATTAATTGAGAACCAAGGATCATATTATTAATATATAGTGATAATAGTGTGATAATTAATAGTAATGTTAATATTATTATTAATTATTATTATTATTTTTACTAATATTAATATATGAGTAAAATATAATTATTGGTTTTTTGGAATTAAAAGAAAATGAGAATTAATTAATTATTTGGAATATAAGTGTAATATTTGGGATGAGGGGCAGAGTTGGCATTTGGAAAAGAGAATAGAGAAAGAGTGGAACGAAGAACACGGTGAAGAGGAAGAAAGAAGTCGAAAGCTTGAGCGAGAGGAAGAACGATCAAGTGAGCAAGAAGGTTTTTCGTGTGGATTGTGAAGGTTCATCATTATCAGAACTTCATTTGAGGCAGGGGGATTTAACGGTTAAATGGTATTTTACATGAATGATGGTAGAAGGGGAATCCCTAACCCCATGTATGAATAATTTGCATGTTGTTATTGCTGAGATTATTGTGTTAAGATTATGTTAATTCGTTTGCATGTGTTGAGAATATTGGGTTGAATGAGTTTGGGGTTTTTGAGTAGTTTCGGAGTTATGCCGGAAGTCGGTAATTTGAGAAAATGATGTGATTTGTCGGATAGAATCGAGAATAGATCCCGTAGCTAAGTTGTAGTATGTGGATAGTGTGGGTTTCGATTTAATCGGGTGGAATCGGTGTGGGAGGCGATCTCTGCAGCCCAGAATTTTTCTGAGTACGCAGGTATTCGCTGGGCGAATGGGGGCGAGCCTTCGCCAGGCTTCGTCGGGCGAACTAGCCAGCGAGTGCTGGCAGAAGCTTCTATTTGCCTTCGCTAGGGGTTTCGCCAGGCGAATGGCAGCGAGTGTTCGCTGCGGGGATTCGTCGGGCGAATGTGCCAGCGAGCCCGACAACAGGTTGTGTTTTTGCTGCTGATTTTGTGTTGTTCCCTTGTGAACTTAGACCCTCATTGGTCTTGTGCGATGAGAGGCTTGCTGGAGAGCTGTGGCAAGCGTATGTTGGTGTTTGTAGGGCTGTTTAGCCGACGTTTATCGCAAGTGGCCTAATTGGTGGAGTACGCATTATGTATGAACCAGTGTGGATACGTATGTGAGATATGTGCATCGTATGTGTGTTGTGTGTGTGATGTGAGGATCAGTATGATCGTGGCGCCTTGAGTGCGTTTTGTTGGTGTGTTGTGGGGAGTGGATCCGTGAGGATCGATACGCTTATTATGCGTTGCTTTTGTGTGCTGTTATGTGATGTATTGGGTCAGTAGGACCGATATGCCTTGTGTGCATTGTATGTGATAAGTTGTGTGGTGAATGGATTCGTGGGATCGACGCACTGTGTGTGCTTGTTATGTATGTATTTTATGATGTGAGTGGATCCGTGGGATCAGTACGCCTTGTGCTTCGTGTATATGTATATGTTGTATGAGGGGTGGATCGATAGGATCGGTGCGCATTTGGTGTGCTTGATGTTTGATGCGTGTGGATATTGTATTATGCTCCCGGTGGGGAGGGTGATGTCCATGTGTCCATCGATGTTACTGTGTTGTGCTCACGGTGGGGAGGGTGATGGCCAAGTGTCCATCAATGTTGATGAGGTGCTCCCGTAGGGGAGGGTGATGGCCATGTGTCTATCGATGTTATTGTGTGGTGCTCCCGTAGTGGAGGGTGATGGTCAGGTGTCCATCGGTATTGTTGTGGTGCTCCCATTATGGAGGGTTGATGGCCAGTTGCCCATCTGTGTGGTATGCTCCCTGAGTGGAGGGTTGATGGCCAAGTGCCCATCGGTGATATGTGCTCCTGTGAGGAGGGTTGATGGCCCGGTGCCCATCGTGATTGTGAGTCGGTACCGTATGGTTAGAGTTGTGTGGATGCGTTGTTGTGTGATAGTGTGTTGTAGTTGATGGTGGGACCGCGAGTCTGGATGATATGTATATGAAATAGTATTCTTATTGACTTCTGCCTTTCATTTCATGTACTATCATGCCATTATTATTTGATCGTGATTCTCACCCCTTTGTTGGTATTGTGGTCTGTGCTTCTTCGGAAGTACAGACAATCTAGGTGTTTAGCTTGTTGGATTGTGGTGTCCCGTAGGACTGCTCTGATACGTAACACCGAGGCGTTTTGGGAGTTTTATTGTGTACTGTTGATTTTGTGTGCCCCTGTGGCATATCCTGTTTGATGTTGATTGTAGATGATGCTATATGTATTTTGGGCAGATGGCCATTGTTGTATATATATGACGAGGATGATGGATATGGATTTTATATATATATATATATATATATATATATATATATATATATATATATATATATATATATATATATATATATATATATATATATATATATATATATATATATATATATATATATATATATATATATATATATATATATATATATATATATATATATATATATATATATATATATGTATACACACACACACACACACACACACACACACACACACACACACACACACACACACACACACATATATATATATATATATATATATATATATATATATATATATATATATATATATATATATATATATATATATATATATATATATATATATATATATATATATATATATATATATATATATATATATATATATATATATATATATATATATATATATATATATATATATATATATATATATATATATATATATATATATATATATATATATATATATATATATATATATATATATATATATATATATATATATATATATATATATATATATATATATATATATATGTTGTTTTGTGATTAATGGCAGACGATGTTTATATTTTCCGCTGCAGTTTTATTGAGAAAATTAACTTGGAAAAATGTTTTATGGAATTTTAGTGTGAATTGTGACATCCCGTTGTGGGAAATACTCTGATGTGTGCTTATTTAATTGTTTTATTTTATTTTGGGAAACGGGGTGTTACAAATAACGCTATCCCCAATACTGATGGGAATGGAAATGGCAATGGTGTTGGAAATGGGAATGGCAATGGTAACGGGGCAGGTAATGGAAATGTCGAAACCAACGGAAATGTTGGCGGAGGCAATGGTAACACTGGATTCGGTAACATTGGAGTTGGTAATGCTGGAATTACTGGCCAGGGCAATGTGTATGGGTTTGAAGCTAACAGTGCTATTCATGGCAACCTGAATCAGCAGTTGATCGAGGACAAACAGGATGAGATCTTCTCGGTGAGAGATTTTGGTGGTGAAATGCCTTCTGAAACTAATAGAAGATTCAAATGGTTGGAAGACAAGATAAAGAGCTTTGAAAGTCAGAACTCTATGGGTCTTGATATGGACAACCTTGGAATTATTCCTGACCTTAGAGTACCGCAGAAATTCAAAGTCCCTGACTTTGATAAGTACAAGGGTACTACATGTCCTAGAGTTTACTTGCGCTCGTATTACAGGAAAATGTTTGCCTACTCAGACGATGAAAAGCTATTAATGCACTTTTTTCAGGACAGTTTGTCTGGTCCTTCCCTTGAGTGGTACATATGGTTGGAGCCTACCAATGTCCGTAGCTGGAAGGATTTGGCTGAGGCATTCATGAAAAATTATCAATACAATAGTGACCTTGCTCCAAAAAGGATTCAGTTGCAAAATCTGACCCAGAGGAATAATGAATGCTTCAAAGAGTACGCCCAAAGGTGGCGCGAATTGGCCGCAAGAGTTCAACCTCCGATGGTGGAGCGTGAGCTGATCGACATGTTTGTGGCTACTTTATCTGGCTTGTATTATGAGAAGCTTATCAAATGTATGTCTGGCAGTTTTTCCGACATGATAATCACAGGGGAACGCATAGAGAATGGTATCAAAATTGGGAAGATTCAAGCAGGCGAAGGATCCTCAGCTGAAGGAGGAGGAAAGAAAGTCTTTGGCAACAAAAGGCGCGAGGGAGAAACCAACTCAGTATCTAGTTTTCAAGGAAGATGGAGAAGTCAGCCTCATAATCAATATCATCAACAACGGGTCGCTAGCGTTACAATCCCTGTACCACAACAACAACAACAACAACGGCAGCAGCAACCACCCCAACAAAATCAGCAAGGTTATCAAAGATATCCAGTTCGGCCAGTAAATAGAGTATTTGATCCGCTACCGATGCCATATTCCCAAGTGCTCCAAACTTTGTTGCAATTGAAGTTGATCCAAAAGAGGACTATGGCTCCTCTGACAGACCCACCACCACCCAACTTTGATGTGAATGCACGATGCGAGTTCCACTCCGGGGCACCCGGCCATACTATTGACAACTGCAAGGCTTTCAAACATAAGTTGCAAGATCTAATTGATAGTAAAGTAATATATTTTTCACATGATGCACCAAATGTTGTGCAAAACCCTATGCCAAATCATAGGTCGGCTAGGGTTGATGCTGTTCTGGTAGAGGAAGGGTTAGTTTTGATAATCGACGTGAATGGGCTAAAGACACCATTGAGTTTCGTGAAGGAGAAACTAATGAAAGGGAGAGTGTTCTCAGGCTGTGTCAACTGTTTGAGCCATCCTGAGGGATGTGATGATCTGAAAAAGTGTATTCAAAGCATGATGGATGAAGGAATATTACAATTTGATCGGACCGTTGAAAGGAAACCCGTGGAAGTAGTAGATGAGGAGCAGGATGAAATTGCGACGATTTCAATCCCGTACAAAACTATTACCATTTTAGCACCTCCAAGGCCACCTACAATCATCATCATTAAAGCAGGCCCTGTGCCATACGAAAGTACTAAGGCTATCCCATGGAATTCCGGAGCCGAGGTGTTTTGTAACGGGATGAAGGTAGAATTGAAAAGCTTTCCTGTTGATTCAGTTGATAATCTTGGTGGACTTGGAGGAATTACCAGAAGCGATAGAATCTTTTCATCGCCCGAAGTGGTGGTTGAGAAATCTGATAAAGGGAAAGGCAAGATAGTGGTAGAAGAAATTCCTCGGGTGGGCGAGAAGGAATCTCTGGCAAAGGATATGGAAGAGTTCATGAAGTTGATTAGAAAAAGCGACTACAAGATAGTCGACCATCTGCAACAAACTCCTTCCAAGATTTCTATACTATCACTGCTGTTGTGTTCAGAAGCGCATCGAAATGCATTGTTAAAGGTTTTAAGCACTGCTTACGTACCACAAGAAATATCGGTTAACCAGCTCGAAGGAGTTGTGGCGCATGTAAATGCCGGAAGCGGTCTGGGGTTTACGGATTTGGACTTGACGCCAAAGGGCAGAAACCAAAATTTGGCATTGCATATTTCAATTGAATGTCGGGGAACAGTGATGTCACACATCCTTGTTGATACAGGGTCGTCCTTGAATGTACTTCCAAAGAAAGTATTAATGAAGATAGATCATTAGGGTCTTTATTGTACACCAAGTGATTTGGTTGTACGAGCCTTTGATGGAACCCAAAGATCTATTTTTGGGGAAATAACTCTGCCTATCCAAGTGGGTCCGGAGGTATTTGATGTGGTATTTCACATCATGGACATTCATCCTGCTTACAGCTGTCTGCTGGGTCGTCCATGGATACATTATGTTGGGGCTGTTACGTCCACTCTGCATCAAAAGCTGAAATATATGGTCGGAGGCAGTGTTGTGACGGTATGTGGGGAGGAAGATATCATGATTAGCCACTTGTCATCTTTCAAATACGTCGAGGTAGACGGAGAAATTCATGAGACTTTGTGTCAGGCCTTCGAAACTGTGCAAGTGAAGGACAAATCTCCAGTTGTGAACAAAGAACCAGAAGTGGCTATGTCATCTTTCAAGGAGGCTCAAGCGGCAGTACAGGCTGGGGCATCGCAAGGATGGGGAAAGGTGCTAGACATACCTCAGAAGCAGGACAAGTTTGGGTTGGGGTACCACCCATCATCTTCGTCACCTTCACAGAGCGCGTCGCGCTATAAGGGGCCCGTTAAGTTCACTAGTGGGGGTGTCATTTTTGAGAAAATCAATGTTGTTTCTGATGATGAAGCCGGGGACAGTGATTGTGACATGGACGCTTGGATCCAGCCAAACGCTCCCGGGCAAAAACTATGCAACTGGTCCATTGAGGAATTTGTCCAAGTGACACGCGAACAGTAATGCTTTGTTTTCTAAGTTATTGTGTAACCCTATGTTCTGCCTGGAGCATAGCGGTATTCTATTCAGGTCATGCTTGTTTATGTTTGAACAATCTTTTTATCATTAATCAAAATGCGTTTTTCTCATTCGAATTTTGTGATCCTTGTTTTTCTTCTTTTTGTTTTCTAACATTAAAATGGCAATGTGGTCTGTGTTTGTTTTGTTTGCATATCATTTAAGCATAAAATCATCATCATTGAAGGTTACACATTTCAGATACCACCGACTCAGACTCGGTGTGACTTTGACAATCCAATCTTTCAAGCAGAAGAAGAGATTGATGAAAACGAAGACCTACCCGAAGAGCTTGCTAGATTGTTGAGACAAGAGGAGAAGGTCATCCTGCCTCATCAGGAGGAAGTTGAAGTCATCAACCTAGGAATTGATGAGGATAAGAAGGAAGTCAGAATAGGGGTTGCGCTACAAGATAATGTCAAGCAAAGACTGGTTGAGTTACTCCAAGAGTATAAGGATGTATTTGCTTTGTCATATGAAGATATGCCTGGACTCGACACGAATATTGTAGTTCATCACCTGCCTCTTCGAGAATAGTGTCTTCCTATTATCAGGAATTGAGAAGAACCAGGCATGATATGGCAGTGAAGATCAAGGAAGAAGTCCAAAAGCAATTGGACGCCGGATTTCTTGCCGTGAAAAACTACCCTCCGTGGGTCGCCAACATCGTGCCTGTGCCTAAGAAGGACGGCAAAGTCAGGATGTGTGTTGACTATAGGGACCTGAATAGAGCGAGCCCAAATGATGATTTCTCGCTTCCGCATATTGACGTGCTTGTTGATAACACCGCACAATACTCAGTGTTTTCCTTCATGGACGGTTTTCGGGCTACAATCAGATTAAGATGGCACCGGAGGATATGGGGAAAATGACTTTTATCACGCCATGGGGGATGTTTTGCTATAAAGTAATGCCTTTTGGTTTGAAGAACACAGAGGAAACTTATCAGCGGGCTATGGTAACTCTTTTTCACGACATGGTTCATCATGAGATTGAGGTTTATGTCGATGATATGATCGCAAAGTCCCAAACGGAGGAGGGGCATCTGGTGAATCTTCTAAAGCTATTTGAGAGATTAAGGCAGTTCAAACTTAGGCTGAATCCAAACAAGTGTACTTTCGGCGTACGGTCAGGAAAGTTGTTGGGGTTTATTGTCAGTGAGAAAGGTATTAAGGTCGATCCCGCGAAGATCAAGGCAATTTAAGAAATGCCAGCACCAAAGACCGAGAAACAAGTTCGTGGTTTCTTAGGTAGATTGAAATACATTGTTCGGTTCATATCTCACCTCACAGCCACTTGTGAGCCATTATTTAAGTTATTAAAGAAAGATCAGGCGGTCGTTTGGAATGAGAATTGTCAGAAAGCATTTGAGAAAATAAAAGAGTATTTGCAGGAACCTCTGATACTGATACCTCCAGTAGCTGGAAGACCTTTGATTATGTACTTAACGGTTCTTGAGAACAGTATGGGTTGTGTCCTCGGTCAACATGACGAGACTGGAAGAAAAGAGCATGCGATTTACTATCTGAGTAAAAAGTTCACAGATTGTGAGTCCCGTTACTCAATGCTTGAGAAAATGTGTTGCGCACTTGCTTAGGCTGCCAAACGTTTAAGACAGTATATGCTTAACCATACAACCATGCTGATTTTGAAGATGGATCCGATCAAATATGTCTTCGAAAAGCAAGCGCTTTCAGGAAGAATTGCCAGATGGCAAATGGTACTGACAGAATACGACATTCAGTATGTTTCTCAGAAGGCCATCAAAGGAAGTGTTCTGTCAGAGTACCTTGCCGAACAGCCTATCAAAGACTATCAGCCAATGAAGTTTGAATTTCCTGACGAAGACATTATGTTCCTCAAGATGAAGGATTGTGATGAACCACTACTAGATGAAGGTCCTGAACATGGCTCCCAATGGCAGTTGATATTTAACGGTGCCGTCAACTCATATGGAAGTGGAATTAGGGCAATCATTACAACACCCCATGGGTCTCACATCCCATTCACTGCCAAATTGATATTTCCGGTCACCAACAATGAGGCTGAATATGAAGCGTGTATCATGGGTCTCGAAGAAGCTATTGATTTGAGGATCAAGAATCTCGATGTATATGGCGATTCCGCGCTAGTTATGAATCAAATCAAGGGAGAATGGGAAACTCGTCAACCTAATTTGATTCCTTACATGAATTATGCAAGGAGGTTGTTACCTTTCTTCGACAAGGTGAAGTTTCACCATGTGCTGCGAGTGGAGAATCAGATAGCAGACGCTCTGGCAACGCTGTCTTCGATGTACAAGGTTAATTTTTGGAATGAAGCCCCCAAGATGGTTATCTCCCGCCTTGATAGACCCGCTTTCATATTCGCCATTAAGGAGGCCTCCGATGGCAAGCCATGGTATTTTGACATCCAGAATTTCCTTAAAAACCAGGAGTATCCGACTGGGGCATGCAGTCGAGATAAGAAGACTCTAAGGAGATTGTTTGACAATTTTTATCTGAATCAGGATGGTGTGCTTTATAGAAGAAATCATGATTTGGTGCTGTTGAGATGCGTGGATGAAAAAGAAGCAAATCTGCTTATGGAGGAAGTCCACGAGGGTACTTTCGGTACGCATGCCGACGGACATGCCATGTCTCGAAAGTTGTTGCGAGCTGGGTATTATTGGCTTACGATGGAGTCATATTGTTTCAAATTCGCGAAGAAATGTCATAAATGTCAGATCTATGCCGACAAGATTCATATGCCACCGTGTCCTTTGAATGTCATGTCATCCCCATGGCCCTTTTCCATGTGGGGCATTGATATGATTGGAAAGATTGAGCCTATTGCATCCAATGGACATTGTTTCATCCTAGTAGCCATCGACTATTTCACCAAATGGGTTGAAGCAACTTCTTATGCCAATGTCACCAAGCAAGTTGTGGCCCGGTTCATCAAAAGGGACATCATCTGCCGATATGGAATACCTGAAAGAATCATTACTGATAATGGTTCCAATCTGAATAACAAGATGATGAAGGATTTGTGCCAGAACTTCAAGATTGAGCATCACAATTCATCTCCCTATCGTCCGAAGATGAATGGCGCGGTTGAGGCGACCAACAAAAATATCAAGAAGATAGTGCAGAAGATGGTTGTAACTTATAAAGATTGGCACAAGATGTTGCCCTTTGCTTTACATGGATATCGCACCTCGGTGCGTACTTCAACTGGGGAAACTCCCTTCTCGTTGGTATATGGTATGGAAGTTGTCCTGCCACTAGAAGTCGAGATACCTTCCCTGAGAGTTCTGGCTGACGTCAAACTAGATGAAGCAGAATGGGTGAAGAACAGGTTGAATCAACTCAGCTTGATGGATGAGAAAAGGTTGGCGTCCATCGCATACGGTCATCTATACCAAAGAAGAATGAAGAAAATTTTCGATAAGAAGATACGTCCTCGAAGCTTTCAGGTAGGTGATTTAGTGTTGAAGCGGATTCTCCCACCATAGAACGATCACAGGGGCAAATGGACTCCCAATTACGAAGGTCCGTATGTTGTAAGGAAAGTTTTCTCCGGAGGAGCCTTACTACTTTCGACTATGGACGGTGAAGATTTCACGTCCCTTGTGAACACAGACGCAGTCAAAAAATACTTTGCTTAAAGAGACCTGCTGGAAAGAAAAAGAAAGTCCAGGCAAAAATGGGGCATCCCGGCGTACCATAAAAGGATAGGTTCGGGCAAAAATTAGGGATAAAAAGAAAAGATGTAAACCCGCAAAGTTGAAAACCTGAAAAGGCGACTTTGGCAAAAATGGGAATCCCGGTGAACCGAAAACCCACGAGGGCGATTCAGGAAAAAGTTAGGGATTTGAAAAGCAAACAATTGCGATCTGCGTATGGGTCTTCAGAACATAGTGGATTATGGGAGGACCCGCGGGAAACCGTTCAAGTCAATCTCTTCCGAAGACGAAGCATTTGAAAAGCATCGAAGTCATGCGAATCATAAATGAGTCATCCCATGGTGTTTGTCTGTACCATATTACCGATATTTTGTATACCTTTGTGCATTTCTTATTTGTCTTTGGCGCAACTTTCTCATTTCAGGAGTTGCATCCTTTGTAAATTTGCCTATTTTCAGGTCGTTTATCAATAAAACATGCTATTCAGAAAATCTTTGTGTGCTTGGTTTTAGCTTTTACTTTTGTTTGTGAAAAAACGCCTGATGTTTTTGATGAATTTGCACATACATAAACTTGCAGGCCTTGGCCAATAACTGTTAAGACTTTGACTTAATTGAACAACGTCACGGATGATGACCAAGATAGCCTTTGTTGTGTAGTATCTTGTCTGTTGTTTTTGCAGGTTTGTTACCCTTGAGGCATCTCTCTAAGAAGGTATGGATGGAGCTGTTTTCCCCAGCCAGAGTTTGTTCCCCAGCAATTAAAGGTGGTTTCTTCATCCCAGCATGGTGGTGCGCGTGTAGGTATACGGTTATCCTCAGCAGTTGGTCGATACAAGTTTCTAATCCCCTCGGAGTACGGATGTTTGTGTACTCCCCAGCGAATCAAGATGACAGACTGAGGTCTCCATTTGAGTTGATTTCCCCGCAGAATTGTAGGTTCCCCGGAAGCCGCCCAGGGCCTATCCCCCAGTTTAAGTCCAATTGTTATTGGCATACGAAGTTCATCTCCGACAGAGTAGTTTTCTCTTCCCAGCAGGAGGGATCTTTTGTTTCCAGCATTTATTTTGTTGGTTCGATTCTGTTGCATCTGCATGTGTGCATAACATCTACCCAAATGTGTAGCATTTCCATTTTGTATGGAGCATTACACCATTTTCAAACATTTGCATTCTGAAACATAAGTCAGGTTGTTACCTTTATGATTTCATGTGGTGGGTATCCCCTACAGATAATCTTCAGGCTTCGGCTTTTACGTTGAGCATTCAGACTCCGACTCCTCCGTTGAACATCTAGGTTCCGACGCTTTCTATTTGTGACGTTTTGCTTTACCCGTGAAGTGCACAGACTCCGTTTGGTTATGTTAATCCTGATAAGTGTTGTATCTCTTGCTTCGATGGATATCCAAGTTCTGGTGAGGGCTCAGTTCGTGACATATCCCCTTTTGTCTGTCAGATACTCCAGTCTCCGTTTGTTTTGCTTCGTTGAGTGTTTAAGATCCGGTTGGTTTGCTTCGTTGAGTGTTTAGGCTCCGGTTGGTTGGATTCGTTGAGTGTTTAGGCTTCGGTTGGTTTGCTTAGTTGAGTGTTTAGGCTCCGTTTGGTTGGCTTTGTTGAGTGTTTAGGCTCCGGTTGGTTTGTTTCGTTGAGTGTTTAGGCTCCGTTTGGTTGGCTTCATTGAGTGTTTAGGCTCCAGTTGGTTTGCTTCATTGAGTGTTTAGGCTCCGGTTGGTTGGCTTCGTTGAGTGTTTAGGCTCCGGTTGGTTAGCTTCGTTGAGTGTTTAGGCTCCGTTTGGTTGGCTTCGTTGAGTGTTTAGGCTTCGGTTGGTTTGCTTCGTTGAGTGTTTTGGTTCTGTTTGGTTTGCTTCGTTGAGTGTTTAGGCTCTGATTGGTTTGCTTCGTTAAGTGTTTAGGCTCCGGCTGGTTTGCTTCGTTGAGTGTTTAGGCTCCGGTTGGTTTGCTTCGTTGAGTGTTCGTACTCCGGCCAGTTTTCATTCGTTGATGTGCTCCTCATCTCGTTGAGTATCTAGACTCCGGCAGATTTCATTGATTCATTTTGTTCGTTGAATATCCAGATTCCGGCAATTTGAAATATTCCCCTTTTTATAGTTTTCCCCAAGCAGAGTTACTCGTTAAGTTTCTCTTTCCCCCAGCGGGGCATGTTTGTAATCAGAGCAGTTATCTCCAGAGATTCTTGTTTGCAATTTTATTTTCTGCGGTTAGCAAATTTCTGGGTTCTTTGGTATTCAACCGTCTTTTACCTTGATGGTGTGAAATTCGTTCGCTCTTCACTCATTCAGGTCTAAGTAGTTTGAATAGGGGCAACTGTTGTACCCCAAAATTGGCCCAACCTTTTCTTTACTTGGTTTATGTTTCATTTCATTGTTCTAGCATATTGCATTTCATAACATTTTGCATTTACAGGGGATCAAGAGATGCGTGTCTAGCAAGGAGAGATTACCAAGGGTTCTAAGCCTAATCAGGAGGTATTATTCAAGTCAACGAGAGGGTTATCATCATCAGAGATAAGTCAAAGCCCTTTGGATAGGCAGATAAGTGTGTGTGGTTCACCTCCTGTATAGAAGGCCATTTGAAGGTCATCTGAGGATCACAAGCCCATGGTTATGGAGGGAGATTATCATTTAAACTCATTGGAGGCCTTGTAGGTCATGGTGGAGTTTATTCAAGTGTTTACACCAAGTGTGAAGAGCTACAGTTGAAGGTGTTGCATCTAGGGTTTTTATCTAGTCGACCCTCAATCAATTGTGAAATTGAAGGAGATTAAGACTCAATTCCAAGTCTTTGTGGTCATGGAATTTTGTGTTGATATGCCTAATATATCATTTCAAGATCAAATCAAGAAGAATCAAGAGTGTGAGAAGTTACTAAATTAGGGTTCTCAGTGTAAAATCCCCTATTTAGTGCCTAACTTCAAGACCACCTATCTCAAGATACAAGCCTCATCTCATCTTGACCCCAACATGAAAATTGTAGATCATGTTTCTAGATTTATTTTTACTACTAGAAGTTATTCATCTGATTTCTAGAACTCAAGTTATGATGCTGGCAAGTTACAGGTCCTCAGATGAATGTGATTTTGGTCAACAAAAGTCACCAACTTCCAAGCCACTTTTGACCTAGAAGGATGTTTCTCCTCACCTTCACCAAAACATGAAAGTTGTTCCTCATGATCTTAGCTTTCCAAAGAGTACTAAAAGTTCTTCATCTAATTTGTAGAACTCAAGTTATGAGGCTTGCAAGGCAAGGGTATTTTGGGAAAGTAGGATTACAAGTCATTTTCATTATGGGTCCATTTCACCACTTTGCACACTTCAAATGGAAATCTTTCCAACTTCAAACTTGCTCCAAATAGGGTCATTTTCTCAACCAAACATCAAGGCATCATGGGATTGATTTGGATTGAAGAATCCCTAAAGAAATTTCCATGAAAAAGGCCTTAAAAGGGGAAAATCAAATTAAATTCATTTGGGATCATTTTGTACCAACCTTATGCATTTTTTGAGTGCCAAATACATTTCAAGCACAATGCTAATTTTGGATTTGAGATTTGAGCTTAATTTGGTGGCCATTTTCATGCTTACTTCAAATTTAAGTAACACATACAAACCATGCCATAAGATTAAATTGAGGAGCCATTTTCAGCCCTTGGATCAATTTACCTCAGGTGTAAGCTAACTGAGCCATTTTTACAGCTTGGCAAGGTCATTTTCGTGCACTTTTGGAGGTGGCCATGAGGAGAAAATTTGAATTTCAATTGGGCTTAAGGGACATAGAATTGGACCTTCTTGGTATCAGAATCCATCATACTTGTTCTCAGCATTGTTCACAAGTTCTCAGAGTTGACATAGAGTGAAAATTAGTCAACACATTGAGAAAAAGTGAGAGAAAAGTCAAAATCGTTTTTTACATTTCAGTGAGTTTCAATCCAAACCAAGCATTTAAAAAGTTTCCTTGAGGTTTATAGAACGATTCTGGGTGGTTTCCTTTGAGCTTTACCAAAGAACCAAGCTCTGTGGAAGCTTTTCATTAGGTTTCTTTTCAATCCATTTTACTCTCTGTTTAAGCATTGTTTACACGCCATTTTTATATATTTGTGATCCTTACATATCATAGATGGTTTCTGGATTGGACTGATGGCTGTTTGTGAGCTTTTGTGTTTTGAGCTCATATCTTTTCCTTTTTGTTTTGGCTTATTTAGGCATGATCAATGAAAATGATTTGTGGATTTGAGATCTACGTGACTTGGAGATCATTTTTGGCTTTTATTTTGTTTGATTTGGTTAAGTTTTGAAGCACCTGCGTTTTTGGCCGTGAACTGGTGTGTTGTTTCGCCGGAGAAGACGACCGGAGCCGCCGTGCTCCGGCCGTCTGGTTTTCCCTCCAAATTTGAACACTGCCTGAGCCACATGTGTATGTTCATAGCCTTTGGATTTAATTACTTTTCATTTGCACGCTCTAGATTAAGACGTATGGTGTACCTCTGTTTAACTGCACGCACACAATCATGATGAAACTCACCATTTCATTTATTTTCCTTGGTTGATCCACGTGTGATGCTGTGAGCCTCTTGATTTGTTAACTTTTTGATATGACTGCCCAGAGCGCGTTCCACCATGGTCCTATGTTGACTCCTCACACACAATCCACAAGCACTCACGTTTTTGTTTCTTGGACTTGGGCTCGCTTTGCTGTTTGCACCCCTTTGCGTTGAGCCCGTTTGATTTCCAACTGTTTTGGGCTGCTATTCACACCCCTGCCTTATTTATTTTAATTTCATTTTCTTTTTTTTTATTTTGTTGCTGTTTAGATTTAATTCAAAATAAAATACCTCTATTGGTCATAAAATTCCCCAAAAATATGTTTTAGACAATTTGAAGTGTCTTTTATTTTATAAAATTTTCATTTTATTTTTTTGGATTATTTTTCAATTAAAGATGGAATTTAACATTAGAGGTGTTTTATTTGACCTAATTCTTGACATATTTTAGTTTTTATTTTGTTTCTCTCATTTCCTTTTGGTCCAATGACCCAAAATTCATCCCCACACCCCTGCCTAATTCTTGACTTTTGATGCATTTCATTTGACCCTCGACAATCCTCCTTCATAATGGAGCACCCTTGTGAATCAATTTCTATGGTGATGTTGTGAAGTGACTTTGATTGTAATCTCTTGGCCTCTGGTTGCCAACATGTTTATGTGCCTTTTGCATTTTATTTGGTTATTTTTGAATCATTTTCCTAATTTTAGAGCAACTTGCAAGTCAAGTTACCCCAAAGGGAGATTCATACAAACACATTGACCTAGTTTGCTTTGGATATGACATTTATGGATCCTTTGAGCCTTCAATGCCTTTTGATTCATGCTGCTAACATGTTAAGGATGATGTTTGCTCATTTTTAGGTCATTATATTGTGTTTTGCTTGTCCATTTGATTATTTACTTTTGACTTCCCAATTAGGGTTTCTATGTGAAACATGGTTGCTTTCCTTTGGGAATTTGCTTGCATTTCCTTGTGGTTTATTTGATTTTGCTTTTGAGAACTTTTATTTCATTTCCCTTACTATCCAATGACTTTGGAATCTCAATTAAGGTGGCTTGGTCCCTCCTTTGGAGGTACTTGAAGCATGCCTAAAATGATGAATCCATGAGGATTTATTTGTGCTTTCTTTTGCACCTTTCTTGTGATGCTCATGGTTGAGTGCACATTATGAGTTCCTTGTTGTCCTCATATAGCCTCCCATCCTCACTTTGTCTTAGGATTTATTTTCCTTTCATTTATGTTTGGGTTTTGGCATTGTGGTTGATGTTTGAATGGCTTAGGCCATTTCAACCCATTTTAGTGCACTTGTGTGTTCTTTTGATGCATTTCTTTTTCCCTTCATCTCTTGCATTTGTCATATTGTTGCTTGAGGTTGAGATGAGCTTGTGGAGGCTACTGCCCCACACTAATTTCCTCCCTCACTTGCATTCCATGTTTGCATTCTTGCATGTTTATGTTGTTTCTTTTTCCTCTTTTGTCTTCTTTCCCTTAGGATCTCTAATCTCTCTTTGTTCAAGGGAGGTTATGATAGACATTAGAATCTTAACCATGTATGATAACATTAGGTAGAATTCCCTTATCTCAATCTTAGGATCACCATTGCATGACAACTTTAGGTTTGAGTTTAGTCCCCCTTTAGTGTCCTTTCTCTTCTCATCTCAAAACAAACATAAAACACCTAATAAAGGTTAATGATTATTGTGCGTCACGAGCCTTAAGCACTTGGGAAAGGGTTGTTGAGGAGTTTCTCTTCAATGGCTTGGATGTTTAGTGTAGCACCCTTTGGGTGATATGCGACGCATTCACTCCTAAGTCATAGTCTCTAGTGCAATATGAATTGCAAACAATTCAAAAACACTTCTTCTCTAAAAAACACAAAAACAAATCATTCAAACTTCTTTTTTCCCTTTGGGGCCTTTAATCTTGGAAAATCATTTTCATAAGGAGAGTTTTGTTAACTCTTGGTTCTATCGCAAATAGTAACGCCTAAGTCTCCAATGGTCGAGCTGCATACACCAAACTGCTAGAACTGATTGTTAACCCTACTCGAGTAAAACAGTTGGACAAACCTGTGTTCCCTTTTAGCCCGAACTACGTTTGCTCTGATCTTTCATACCAGATGAAAGTACGTAGGCACAAGACGCGATGTCTTGGCGAGCAACCTTCCCCTTTTTCACCCGTAGTTAGCTGAACTATGTTGACTCTGACTTCTCACTTCAGATGAGATACGTAGGCACAAAGCGCCGATGCTTTGCCGAGTCACTTCTTTTTCTTTTGTCCTTTAGCCAGTAGTTAGATAGTTTTAAAATCACCCTTTTAGATATATAACAAGTGTGGATCCCGTCGAGTACGATGGACGTGAGGGGTGCTAACACCTTCGCCTTGCGTAATCGACTCCCGAACCCGAGATTTGGTTACGATGACCGATCTTATCCCTCTTTTTGTTAGGTTTTCTCTGAGCGTTTCCTTTCCCTCTCTTAGGATAAATAACACATGGTGGCGACTCTTCTGTTATTGCCGGCCTCGATTTTCGCTATAGCGACACGCACCCAACTCCAGCATTCCCTTCTTGATCAGAGCTCAGATGGAAAACTTTGACATGCGCCGAATCCTAGTCGGCCAAGGGAGCTCGGTGGACATAATGTACTCCCATGTGTTTACTACCCTCCATCTCGATGAGAGCCACCTGACCCCGTATGTCGGCTTAGACCTATAGGGCTTCAACGACACCATCACAAAGCCTTGGGGATACGTGAAGCTGCTCGTCGCATTTGAAGCTGAGGGAAATACCAAACAGGTGAAGGTCTTCTTCTTGGTGATCGAATGTATCTCTTTGTACCAGTGCATCCTTGGAAGGCCGATCCTAGCTGAACTGACCGCAGTGCCATCTACAATGCACCTGAAGATGAAGTACTACACGGCCAGTGGTCGACTCGTCACCCTCCACGGGGACATCGAGGCGGTCAGGAGATGTTTCAAGGTGGAAATCAAAGGGCTCAGCTCGATAAACATCGCCCCTAAGAAGAATGGTAGGCCAGCCCGGGATGAAGAGCAGAGGCCGCTACCCTGCGTTAACTCCGTAGATCTCGACAGCCGCTTCCCCAACAAGCAGGAGCATAGTGTAGAGTTTGAAGACGCACCTCCAGCAGATAACAGGAATCCGTCCCACCCAACGTGCCCCATTCTAGATGGAGACTTTGAGCTCATTACTCTCGGAGATAACCTAGGAAGTAGCATGAAGACCAGCACGAGACTCCCCGACCTAGAGAGGAAGCAACTAAAGGCCTGCCTCCGGAAGAATGCTGACTTGTTCGCGTGAAGCGCTGCGGAGATGCTCGACCTCGAACCCGACGTAGCCTGCCACCACCTCACGATAGACCTGGTCGTTAGGGCCGTAGTTCAACATAGGTGTAAGCAGTCTCTCAAGAAAGCGGAGGCTGCTGAAAAAGTTGTAAAAGACCTCCTAAAGGAAAATTTTATATCTGAAGCCCAGTACAAAACCTGGTTACATAATGGAAAATGAAGGATGTGCATTGATTACACTGATCTCAACCGGACATGTCTCAAAGATGCTTACCCATTACCTAACATCGACAAACTCGTCAATAATTCTGCAGGTTTTAAACTGTTGTCATTCATGGACGCGTACTCAGGGTACAATCAAATCCCCATAGCGAAGAGCGAAAAATAATACACGCCCTTCATAACCGAGTAGGATAACTATTACTACAACGTAATGCCTTTCGGTTTGAAAAATGTCGACGCGACCTATCAGCGGATGATGAACAAAGTCTTTCGGGGAGAGATCAGGGACATGCTCGAGGTCTACATGGACGACATGATTGTGAAGTCACGAGAAGAAATCGACCACACCGCCCATCTCATAAAGGTCTTCGAGAAGGCGAGAAATTACATAATAAGGTTCAATCCGGAGAAATGCACCTTCGGTGTACGGCATGCAAGTTCCTCAGCTTCTACTTAACGCAACAAGGAATAGAGGAGAATCTGAATAAATACAAGGCGTTATTCGATTTTGCAACGCTGAACACGAAGAAGTCTATCCAGTCCCTAAATGGGATGCTCGCGTCACTGTCCCGTTTCGTTGCCAAGTCTGCCCAACACGCCCTCCCACTCTTCAAGCTTCTGCGCAAGGAGATCGTCTTCAAATGGACCGAGGAGTGCGAACATGCCCTCCTCCACCTCAAACAAGTCCTCTCAGAGGCCTAAGGTCAGAGAAACCCTGTACTTATATGTTGCAGTCGCAACTGAGGCCGTCAGTGCAACGCTGGTTCACGAGACTCCCGAAGGGCAGAAGCCGATATACTTCACGAGAAAATTCCTCCAAGGTCCCGAGGTCAGGTACCAGCAGATCGAGAAGATCACCCCGCCCCTCATCAATGCGGCTAAGAGATTGCGCCATTACTTCCTGGCCCGTATGATCATGGTCAGAACTGACCATCCCGTAAAACAGCTACTCGGACGGCCAAACATGTCAGGCAGAATGCTCAGATGGTAGCTCGAACTCTCAGAACTTGACGTCCAATACAAGAGCAGAAAGGCCCTCAAGGCACAAGTTCTGGCCGACTTTTTTGCGAAAATGACCTCCACGGAATCCCCGACCCCCGGGATGCACAAGTGGACCATCTTCGTCGACGACACCTCCAACTCGACGGGAAGTGGAGCGGGCATCATCTTAGAGAATGAAGAAGGAATCTCGATAGAAGTCTCCCTCGCCTTAGTATTCCTAACATCGAAAAACCAGGCTAAATATGAGACATTCCTTACAGGACTCCGCTTGGCCGAAGACCTTGGTGCAAAAGAGGTAAAGATCTTTACCGACTCCCAGCTCGTGGCCTCCCAGGTGCGGGGAGAGTACCAATCCAAGAACGACAACCTTGCCGAGTACCTCGTCTTGGTGAAAGAAAAAATGAAGAGCTTCGATTCTGCAAAAGTGTAACATGTTCCTCGCGAACAGAACACCAAGGTGGACACATTATCAAAACTAGCGAGCACGAAGAAGAAGGGCGGAAACAAGTTCGTAATCCAAGAGGTTCTCTCTCGCCCGAGCATTGAGAAAGACACAACGATAGTCGAGGTTAATGCTATCAGCGACAACAACTGCTGGATGACCCCCGTATACAACTACCTCAGCACGGGGCGACTGCCCGACAATGCAAAGGAGCCTAGCATGGTCAGGCGTTGAGCTTGCTCATACGCCTTGATCGAGGACAAGTTGTACCGAAGGGGATTCTCTATTCTCCTCCTTAAGTGTGTTGACGAATCCAAGGTACCAGGAATACTCCAAAAGATCCACGAAGAAATCAATGCCCAACACCTTGACAGGTGATCACTCACCCGTAAGGCTCTACGAGCAGGATATTATTCACCAACCATGCAGAAAGACGCTAAAGAGCACGTCAAGAAGTGCGACAAATGCCAACGACACGGGGACATGCACCTGGCCCCACCTAATGAGCTCAAAACTCTATCATCCCCATGGCCATTTTTCTGGTGGGGGATGGACATCCTTGGGCCTTTTACCATAGGGTCATATCAAAACAAGTATTTGATAGGGTCATATCAAAACAAGTATTTGATAGTCGGTGTCGACTACTTCATTAAGTGGGTAGAGGCTAAAGCCTTAGCCAAAATCACGGCCCAAAACATACTTCATTTCTACAAAAGGAATATAATTCCCCAATTCGATGTACCCCAAGCAATCGTCACTGACAACAGGACTCAATTCACATATAAGAACTTCCAGGACTTTGTTACAAAGTTGGGCACAAAGCAACACTTCACATTGGTCGAGCACCCACAGACGAACAGGCAGGCCGAAGCCGCGAACAGAGTGATTTTGCATGGTCTGAAATGAAGACTGAGGGATGCCAATAAGAGTTGAGTCAAAGAGCTACACAACATGCTCTGCGCCTACAGGACGACCCCACACTCGACGATAAGGGAGACCCCGTTCTGACTAACCTACGGGACCGAGGTGGTGATTCTGGTAGAAATAAGGGAGCCCTCCAGGAGAACCGAATCTCCCCTCGATGAGGAAGCGAATATCGAGGCCATAAGGGAGGAACTCGACCTAGTCGAGGAAATTCAGTTAGGGGCATCCCTCTGCAAAGCCTTGCTGAAACAAAAGATAACTTTGTGGAATGACAACAAAGTCATCAAGCGCGAGTTCCAGGTAGGAAGCCTGGTCCTACGAAGGAATCAGAAGGACTCGCATGATGGAAAACTCGTCGCGAACTGGGAAGGTCCCTACCGGGTCCGAGGCAAAACGGGCAACGGGGCCTATTACCTCGAACACCAACATGGGAAGGAACTTGCTCGACCATGGAATGCTGAAAAGCTCAAAAAATACTATAGTTAGACACTGCCCGCGACCATAGGGGCGCGTTAGAGTACAAGCGCAAGTCCTAAATTCAAAACAAAAAGACAAGAGTCTTCCCTTTGTGTGTGCGAGCAGACTCTTGATCCGGAGGGGACCCCTCAATCGAGCTCCACCGTTATCGTACCAGTAAGGCAGAACACCTAGCTCACGATGGAAAGTTCACACTGTGATGCAAAGACCTCGGCCGAGATCTTAGCTTCATTGTCGATCGAGTGCCATCCCCGATCACCTGACCTGTTCCTACACGGTCGGTCATAATATATGTCAAGCAAAACCTTGATGACGAGCAAACAACAACTTTATTTCATACATACATGAAAAATAAGAAAAATAAGGCACAAACAACATAAAGTGAAATACTACATTTCCAAAATGCGGGCAGAGCTCATTGTTCGAATGTTACAGAATATGGCACGAAGGTCAAAGACAATTACATCAAAACAGGCACACATGACAAAAAATAAAAACAAGAGAATAGAGCTAGGTGGCTGCATCCTCCTCAGGTTAGTCGCCCACCACGGCTTGACCACCATCTTCATCTTCGGCTTCAGGCACGATCACCCGACCCTTGACCACCTGGTGATAAGGGCATGTCCCCTTGGTGACAAGTTGTACGCCAGGGTTCACGAGCTGAAGCTGCTCCACAGAAAAGTTAAAACCCACCTTGAGAGCCCCCAAGCAATCCTGCTCGAACTCCTGGATCTTCGACACCAGGTCAATCTGAGATGTCATGAGCTTTTCTTTGGTGAACTCATCCTTATCAGGCCTCGCATCTGCCTCCAACTCAGCGATCCTCGCCAAGAGCTTTGTCATGTCCTCGTCGGTAACCTTTACTTTCTACTCCATCTCGTCGTAAATCTTGACCTGGGCTGCATTCATTTCCTAGCACTCGTCGAGGTTAGTCGCCATCTTGTTTCTCTCCGCCTCGATAGTCACGAGGTCATTCTGCAGCTTGGTCAGGTTAGTTGAGGGGAAAGTCTCATCGTTGAGGACCAAAGTCGTTTCAAAGACCCGCATCATTGCGGCCATATCCTGTGATAAAGCTTTCCTCCTCGCCTTCCGGTCAATGCCCAAGATGGCCTTGGACTAAGCAGCACTCATGATCGGGGAGTTGGCCTCACAGAAGAAATCAGGCTGCAGATAGCAGGGTGGGAACACGAACTTTTCACCGGACATACTCCATGTGAGGTTGACGGTCTCGGGATCGCTGACGCGCTGTCTTTTGGGGGTCCCCTGCAACGTCGGAGATTAGCTGCATTAGGGGTTAGAGGACGAGCCTCTGAATATCTGGTCGAGGCCTGGTATTTGCTGAACTTGGGTGACTTGCCCCTTACCAACCTTTCTAGATTCTTCACACATTCTTAAAAGCTCGACATCTCACTAGCAAAAGAAAAAACAAGCAAGTCAGAAAACAGCAAACTAACGACAGAAACATAGATGGAACCCGAGTGAATAGGGGTGCCCGCTACCTAAGAACCGTTAGGCTTCCTCGTCATATGCGCACTTGAGGAGGGCCTTCTTGTTTATCAACCATGGCTCCCGAAGAACCTCCTCGCGGGCGTCGATGATAAAATTCTCGTCCGGAATCACACATTTTGCAGGGGTGAAGCCGGAGACAAACTTAACCAGCTTCTAGTAGGCCAGTCGGTCCTTGGCATCCAATGAGTCGGGCTTGACTATGTAACTGTATGTGCCCCTTTTGAAATGCGGCTTCATCTATTCCAAGAGAAACTTTGATTGTAAGACCTTCTCCCGCTGCCCGTTTTCCTTCCTGACCACGAGGTCATACAGCGAGTCGACGACAACGTGGGTGATAGGCTTGACAACAAAGTAATGGTCATTGAAAGTACAGACAGAGTCTAGGTACACCTGAAACAGTCTCCTCGGTTGCTTTAGGGACACCCAGGTCTATCGTTGCATATGGAAGATGCAGAAGAAGAAAGGTAGCATGGTCCCAACATTGAGGTTACGACATATGAGCTTGTATGCTCACACGAACGCGATCATGTTGGGATGAAGATGCGAAGGTGCCAGGTGTAGTTAGTCGAACACTCCCCGTTGAAAATCACTAAAGGGCATACGTAGACCCGCTTCTCGGTATAGCACCCCAAAATTTTCCCTTTTGTTTTTAGCCGTAATTGGCTTATATTTATGCATTTTCCATTTTTACATATCATGGAATTGTCTCTTGAGACATGGGATCAAGGTGTTTCTATGGCTCAAGGTTTTCTCTTGCAAGTTTTTAAGCGGCGAGCATCAGAGGCTTCACCAGTTATTTTGTTCGGCAAACGGATACTGGATTTTATTTTTCAGCAGGTTATTTTAAGCACAAGAGGCAGTTCACATGTTATTTCAGGCATTCTCATATATGCAATATCAAAAGGCAAGTTTCATAGGTTTAACGTGGCTCAGAACAGGTGTCAAAGGATGATTATGCAAGATTCCCTCCAAAAGGCGCAATGTGCCCAAATATTTGAATTTTCAGCACTGCAGAATTTAAACCAATTTCTACCACTTGATTTCACATGTGCATCATTGGAAGGATATAAAATTGATTCATTTTCACCATTTCCCTCCAAATTTCAAACACTTCATTCCTAATTTCACTCCTAATTTCTATTCCTCACACTAATCCATATTCTAAACCACATTTCAATTCCTAACCTAGGGGTTATTTAATCAAATTTACTCCAAACCTCGCAAAAATTCACACCCATTCACTCTCATTTTTCATCTCAATTTCAGAATTTTCTCTCAATTCTCTCTCACTTTTTCATTCTCCATCTTCATCTTCAACCATTCACTAAAGCTCCATATTCATAGATTCGCAAATTGTGTATTACAATTCGTGAATTCTTGAGCTAAACCTCCATATTTGAAGCTTGTTTGGATCTAGATTCAAAATTTTGGAAGTTATTCTTGAAGGAGCTTTGAAGCAAGTTCATCACATTTCTTGGATCTTGAGGTTTCTTGTTGGATCTTGGATTTCTTGTGTTAGATCTGTTCATTTTCATTTTCAACACTTACCAAAGCAAATCTCAACTTTGTAGGTTGGTAAATTTCAGATCTATACTTGATTAGGCTTAATTTCAACTTATACAATGTAGATCCTTGGTTTTGGTTGCATTTTGATCTATTTGGTTGAATTTGATTGTTGATGATCATGATTTGTTGATGCAATTGGTGTTTACTTGTTGTGATATGATGTAATTTTTGTGCATAATTGTTTGGTTGATCATTTGGATGATTGGATAAGTGTTTTGCTGCTAAAAAGTGCTTTTAAAACCTGATTTTCTGCTACTGGAACAGGGTTAATCGATTAACCAATTATAGTTCAAAACTGGTTAATCGACTAACCAGTGTGAATTTTCTGATTTTTGTGTTGTTAATTGATTAACCAATTTAGAACTGTAAATGGTTAATCGATTAACATTGATGCAAAATGTGATTTTTGTGCATTTTCAAGCTTGCTTTGATGCATATATATGGACTTTTTTTTATCTATTTCATGGTTCTTGATGACATGCTTGAGTTTCTTCGACGCGTGACTTTTTGTTTTCTGGTGTTAAACATTTGTGATTGTTGTGTTGTATTCTTGATGTGATGATCATGTTGCATTCTCATTTGTATCATGCCAATTGTTGATTATTGATGTTCATCTTGCTGGTTTTGTTGTGTTGCATGCTCGTTGTTTGCTCTTGATTTCGTATGTTGCTTGATCATTTGAATTGGCTAATCGATGTGGAATGCATGATATTCTTATTGAATATTTGGTTGTGCAACCTTGTTAAGGTTACTCGTGCTTAATTGCTAATGCATGTTCATCACTTGGCTTTGCTCGATACTTGTTCATGATTGATCCTTATAATGTCATATGTTTTCGTTGCATTGTTCATGTATGATGTTGCCTGGCTTTTTACACCTGTTGTTATGGAGTTTCACATGCTGTTAAATGTGTGCAGCTTCTACCTTGCTACCTTTTACACCTGTTTCTGCCTGAAAACATGTGCTGTTAAAAGTTGTTTTGCTTGTGTGCTGGATTTTATTGTTGTTTTGGGCAGGAAACATTGTTGTAGCTGCTGTTTTTGCCTTGTTTTCTTTTTTTTGGCTTGTTTTTTAAATGCTCCCTTAGGGCCTCTTAGTCCAACTTAATTTTTTATTAAGCTTGAGGTAGAATAGACATTAGGAGTTTAACCTATGCATGATAATATTAGGTTAGTCCCTTTTAACCTCAACCTTACGTCCATCTTTTGCATGCTAACATTAGGATAGAAGTTCCTTTCGCATCCAAACTTTAGGGCCACTTTACATAACAAAATTAGGACCAAGTATCCCCTTTAGACCTTTTGTGCGTCTTTCTATCTTCTCATCTCAAAATAAATTTAAAACACTTAATAAATACGATGAGAATTGTGCACCACGAGCCTTAAGTATATGAGAAATGATGAGTGAGGGGTCTCTCCTTACTTGTCTAGAGTGTTTAGCGTACGTCCCATCTGGGGGCGATCATGCGACGCATTCACTCATATATCATAGACTTTAGTGCAACGTGAATCTTTAACCCAATCAATTCACTTCTCTAAAACTCATAAACAAATACAAATCATTTTCGTCCTTTGGGATCATTTGTCAACCTTTTTTCAGAAAGGATGCATTATTTTTCCGTTCTACCGCAAACAGGTATCGACCCTAATTGCTGGAATGGGAACTTAACATCGCTCATAAAAAAACTAAGCAACTTGTGGTTAGCCAAACTACATCTGCTTTGATTTTTCATACCAGATGAGGATACGTAGGCATAAGATGGTGATGTCTTGGTGAGCAGACTTTTCCCCCTTCACCCGTAGTTTTCCGAACTACGTTGACTCCGACTTTCCTATTGCACGAGGGAATACGTAGGCATAGGGCGGCGATGTCCTATCGAGTCTCCTTTTCTTTTTCTTCGTTCTTGTTCCTATTTAGCAGTAGGCTTTAAATGACACACCCTTTGATTAGACAACAAGTATGGATCCCATTAAGTACAATGGACGTGAAGGGTGTTAATACCTTCCTCTCACATAACCGACTCCCGAACCCAAGATTTGGTTACGATGACCTTTTATTCTCCCTTTCTTCAGGTTTTCTTTGATCATTTTCTTTCCCTGTGTCGGGATAAATACTGTTCAGTGGTGACTCTTCTGTTTTTTCCGCCAGGTGCTTTTTGCACTTGCGACAAATGGCGACTTTGGTTCCCTATGCGAGTTAATCCTAGCGCTTGTCTGTTTCTGTTCTTTGGGTGTTTATTATCATGCTTTTATGTACATTTCTGTTGTATATTATTGCATATGCATTATATTGTTGAATTTGACTATCGTTATCATATTGCTCTGTTGCTGCTGTGTTGTTGGGTGGGTTTCTTCTATAAGAGATAAGTCAACTACCTAGGCTTGAGTATACACTTAGGATTAGAGTGGAGAGTAGTGTGGCTTGCGTGGCATCTGGCCACATGTAGTTGACACGAAATTTACGTTCAGACGAGGTTTTCTTTGGAGATGCTTTATCATGTGCGTCTAGTGCAAATGATAGGGTGTTGACTTAGATAACTTACGACTCTGGAGACCGTTCATGGGAAATCGGTTGAGGCCTCCTTTATTGATGGTGATGTCAAACCAGAAATGGTGAACGTATCATTGTTTCTTAACATGAGAGTCTGTGATACTGATTACATGCATAGGATGCCTCTGTCCAAGACTAGAACCCACATGTGATAGGGGATGGGTTTTTCTATAGGAAACCTTGACTTTCAACCTACCCGGTTTTCTGGTTTTCTTGTCAGTATGGACATTTGATCCTAGGTGTTTTAGTATTCTGATTATCTCAGTATTCTGATATTCTAGATTTCTTGTGAGAGCGAAATTCTAGTCTTATTCAATCAGCAGTACAACAGTTATTCCGAGCATATGGAACCTTGATCCCATGTTTGCATTTGCATAATCATTTTGCATCCTAACATTCATGTTTGTGTATTTTCAAGTTCTTGTCTTACCCTTGATTCCGGTTATCTGAGGTTTATAGAGATGGATATTGTTGCGGTGAAATTTGGATGTCAAGCTATTGATTAACTTGAATCTTAATTCATTTACAACCGGTCTTTGATTTATCCGAAGGAAAGGTTAAAGAAAGGAAAAACCTAAAAGGGAGAGATCTAAGGTTCGGGGGTTGGTTAAATTTAGGGAAGGTATTAGCACCCTAAACTTCCGTAGTACTCTACGGGAACCTTTTGTTTATTTTTTTTATTTATTTCATTAATTATTTTGCTTAAGGGTATATACAAAGGATTGAAAATTAAAAAAGATCTAGGGGTTAATTCTAAGTTTACTCGGCAAGACATCGCATCTTGTGCCTACATATCCTTACGGGAATGGAATCAGAGTAACTGTAGTTCCCCTCAAAAGGGAGGTTAGAGACTTCTTGACTGTGGTCAAGGTCTCAAGGGGAATAAACGCATCTTAAGGACACGCTTACATGGAGTCTTAAACTCCGATCTCTATGTTATAAATTGTTAAGTGAATTAGGGTTAGGTTAGGGATTCCGCGGCGGGAAACCCTAAAATGAGTGCGGCGACTCTTTGACCTAAAGCTAGGGGTGGTTTTGTAATTTTTGTCCACGTAGAGACATTTGTGAAAGGTTAGGGTTTGTAAGGGTTTGAAGTTTTGAGGACTATTGGCGTGGCGGCCAAACGGCTAGATCTAATCCTTCGGAGGAATGCAATGGGACAAATTAACAATGCAAATGCGCGAATTTAAACCATACAAACAGCAGAAATTAAAGTGCGGAAAGGTAAACGCGATAATTTGTTCGCGAAGTTACAAATGAGAAACAGATACAATTATAATACAACTTGAATTGAAAAACACATTAAAATAGCTAATAGCAACGTAACAAGCTGCACATTGAATACACAAGGTTAGTAGACAGAGTCAGACAGTAATCAGACGAGTTATGAAACGGAAGTGCGGAAGTTATAGATATTCTTTGTTGTTTATTTGTGATATATAAAAAAGCTTTTGATTTAAGTTAAAAAAGAGGTTTTAATATTATTAAAAAAAACTTTTCAAAAATAGTCTTAATTTAATTATCTAACAAAAAGGTTTTATTTTTTTAAAAAAAAGGTTTAATGTTATTATCATATATTTT
Source organism: Lathyrus sativus (assembly GCA_963859935.3). Taxonomy (NCBI): domain Eukaryota; kingdom Viridiplantae; phylum Streptophyta; class Magnoliopsida; order Fabales; family Fabaceae; genus Lathyrus; species Lathyrus sativus. Next base: position 535,863,699 of record OZ012739.1, read on the forward strand.
TTTAAAAACGGTTCTAGTTATTATTTTAAAAAAAGATTTTAGCTATTATTTTAAATTTATCTAAAAAAAAGTTTTTCTTAAAAATAATAGGTTTTCATATTAATTTGGAAAAGATGTTAATGTTATTTATTTTAAAAAACAGATTTTTATATTATAACAAGTTTTAATAAATTAATGATAACAATAATAATAATTGTAATAATAATAATAATAATGATAATAACAATAATAAATAATAATAATAATAATAAAGCAATAATGAATTTTAAATGCGCCAAATAACCAAACAATGTTGCTAACGCAGAAATGCGCTCATCGCAACTAGATCTAAATCGGACGAAACAAAATTTATCGTAAAGAAAAAGAAATTAAGCAAAAAACAGTATTATTGCTCACACAAAAATGCGATCATCGCAACCAGATCGAACTAACACAAATGTCACGCGTCATGCACACAAATGTGCAAACATCGTATCGATATAATTCGATCAAAAATTAATCTTATATATATATATAAACTCTAACAATTTAAAAATTATAAATATATAAACGTAACAGTAATAGATAAAGAAAAAGAAATAACGGTAATAGATGAAGAAAAAAATAACGGTAAAAGATGAAGAAAAAGAAACAACAGTAATAGATGAAGGAAAAGAAATAACGGTAAACGATGAAGAAAAAGAAACAACAGTAATAGATGAAAGAAAAGAAATAACGGTAAACGGCACTCACTCCTCTTAGGTTTTTTTTCCTTCTCCCCTTTTTTCAACAAGGCAACACATGTATATATAGGGAACAAATTAGGGTTAACACCAAATTGTCAATAATGTCCCTAAAGCCCATTTTAAAGCCCAAACTAAATAATTAGTTAAGAAAAAATAAAATTTAAATAATTTAAAATAATTAAAATAAACTTAAAATAAAAACTAATAATCCTATTGATTCCTAAAATCAAAAATATTATAAAAAGAACAAAATTTTTTTCAATATTTTTTATTTTATGATTTTTTGGATATTTTTATGAATAATTTAGAAAAAAGTGAAAAAAATAATATTTTAAAAAATGATTTAATTAAAATACGAAAATAATAATTAAATAATAATAAAAAACTATTTTTGTTATTTTTTTAATGAAAGATAGAAAAATTTAGAGTAAAAATAATAAAAAACAAAAAAGTGACAAAGGTGAGATTCGAACTCTCAACCTCTCACACTCACAACTCCTTACACATGTCCTCCTACCAATTGTGCCATTTTTACTTTTTAGAAAAAAAATGCATGCCATATGATATTTACCTGCAAAAAGTCAAACGACTACACAAATTTGTTAGTAATTGATTAAATGCAATAAAAATGCAATGAAATGCGACGACAAATCTTAGGGCAAAATTTGGGGTATTACAGTTGCCCCTATTTAAATAACTTCACCGGGTGATTTGAGCAACGGAGACTCGAGAAATCATGGTGGAGGGATTTAAATACAGATAACCGAAAATTTTGCCTTTAGACGCAGTGCTATGCAATGATATGGACAAAACAAAACGAACTATAATGCTAAATATGATATGAATCTGATATGATGCGTATGATGAAAATGACAAATGCACGGATACAGACGAAACAACGTCACAGGGGACGACCCATCGAGGAATTGCACTAGGGAAGAAGACATGTCATATCTGGAATAACGTCGGGTAGACACGACACAGAATTGTTGATAGGTGCCAAGTAAATTAGAAATTGTCCGCAAGGTAAGACGCGAGTAAAACACGAGCTCAGAAGAAAAACGCAAATGGGGATAAAACACCCATGATGCCAAGTAAATAAATTTTGCCCACAAGGTAAGACACGAGTAAAACACGACCTCAGGGAGAAAAAAAAAAGCAAATGGGGGTAAAACACCATGATGTTAGGTAAACCCAGGAATATCTGGTAAACGGGGAATAAAACACCCGGGATAAAGGTACATGGGGGATAAAACACCCAAGGATAGAAGGTAAGTGGAGAGTAAAGCACCCAATATAGACATGTAAATGGGGAGTAAAGCACCCAGGATAGAAATGTAAATGGGGAGTAAAGCACCCAAGATAAAAATGTAAATGGGGAGTAAAGCACCCAAGCTAGAAATGTAAATGGGGAGTAAAGCACCCAAGATAGAGAGGTAAATGGGGAATAAAGCACCCAAGATAGAAATGTAAATGGGGAGTAAAACACCCAAGATAGAAATGTAAATGGGGAATAAAGCACCCAAGATATGCACATGTATAGGAATTATGCTATGAGATATGATCAAATGCAAATGCAGACATCGACGACAAGGCTCGACTCTTTCGGTGAGATGACAAAACTGGAGGACTGATTCCTCAACACGGAGATCACTGTCATTCTGTTAAACTGTATCAAGTTGATAGTCACTGTAGGAATGATGAATAACTGCTTGGGGATTATGCAAGTAAACTGCCCCAGGTCAAATGAATTGATAATTGCTTCAGCTGTCTGATTCGTGGAATCGACTGTTTTGCTGTATCCTCGGAGGGCTTGCCCCAGTCTGGGTCTTGAACAATTCTCTGGATAAACCAAATCTGAGAAGATATTGCCTTGAACAAATCTTGAACTAATTCTTTGACAGGATGTAAAAGGAACTTGCCCCTGATAAGATCACTTGACCAAGTTTCTCATTGTTTGAAAATTCCTTAGAGGAAAGCCAGTTTGCAAACAAAAATATTCATACAAACATGGTAATGCAAAGTTCATGCGACTTTTGAAATCAAAATTATTTTTGAAAGATGGAAAATACATGAGTCGTTAGTCAAAACACAACGGTTCAAGACGCTCAAAGTTTAAAACAAAGGTGTACTGCCAAAATAAATGATTCACAAAGATCTTTAGGAGTCAGGTTACGCAACCTTGTTGTAGTATACTTTCTAAATAACCCTGTTTCAGTTAGGTCTTTTGAGAGTTGTAATGTGGCCTGGTTCACGGTTTATGAAACAAAAGATAAAGGCTCAAAATTTATTTGTACCCACCCAATCTACGTGATGATCTTCAATCCTATGCTCAGTTAACTCATACTATGCATTCAGGTTCCCATAAGTTAGGGATTTCATTGATCGTCGCAGTGATGATTCAGAAGTCAAAGGGACCTATGAAAAGGCAGCCACTACTCCCCTATAACATTTGATTGTTTTGACATTGAGGATTTTCAAGATAAGGATTTAAAAATCTCTTTGTATTATCCCTAAATTTTGCCTGAACTGTTTATTTTAGAGTTTACAGTCAGCGGGATGCCCCAGTTTTGCCTAAGTCTCCTTCATAGGTTTTGACTTAGCGGGCTTCTTTTGCTTTTTTTATATTATTTTTTGTGTGAAGGAAAGTGACTGTTTGATTTTAATGATTACGGTGAACCATCATCGACCTTTTGATTAGAAAACATCTTCGACACTTGTTTGACGTGTGCGAAGGAAAATTTGTTAATGAAAGGTGTATCGTATGAACACACAACCAAGTTAACTGAGAACTACCCATCCCAAGGTTAAAATTGTGGGTTTTTTGTAACGAAATAAACTCCAACTTCTAGGCCCGAAGGGGGTGACGAGGGATTAACTTCCTTATTTCTCCAGTGTTTGGGAATTGAAACAATGCCTTACATCGTCAACAAGGTTTGATTGAAAGCATACTGACAGCAATTATGGGTATAACGTTTTCATCATCCTCCCTCCAATCTTAGCATATCAAAATTTTGGACAAGAAGTAAACATTTGAAAAATAAAGCATAAAGATGCAAATAAATGGACGGAAATGAATTGAATCAAAAGTCGCAATGCTTATTTCATTAATGAAAGTACAAACATAATTAAAAGCAAACAACTTAAACAAAATAAGGAAAGTGCAAACAACGAGAAACAAAAGGCCTAGTGACAAAACTTCATTTCTGATGTACTGGCAAGGGATTTTTCTGAACATCCGGATGAATGTCTGTAAAATCAAGTATTCCAGTTCTAACCAATTCACATACTCTAGCCTTCAATGCAAAACAATGCTCCAAGTCATGGCCTGGGGCACCCTCATGGGAAGCACAATGGAGATCAGCCTTAAATCCAGCCGGAGGATTAAGAGGAGGTGGTAAAGCCTTTGTAGTAATCAGTCCTTGCCGGACTAAGTCAGGATATAGCTCTGTGTAAGTCATGAGAATAGGATCAAAGTGACTCCTGTTCCGTTTCTGGTCTGATATCTGTGTCGAGGAATCAGCTTGATGACTCAAAGGTACACTAGAAGACGATAGGACCAAGAAGGAGAAACTGGGGGATAAATGCAATGCAAAAATGTGATGCTAATGCCATGCAATGGTCTCAAGAATTTCAACGGTCGATTGCAAACATTCCCTTTTAGGAAAGTGAGAAAAGCTGTTAGACTTTAAAATGTAGGACTTCTTGAATTTGCAAAGGACTTTTGAATTCCTTGAAACTAGAAATGATATGATGCTTTATGGATGCAAAGCACAAACGCACATAAGCAAACAAAGGTCCTAATTTTAGAGGAACAATGAATGGAGTCAAGATCTACCCTTCCCAAAGTGGTGTGTACTATAGGTTAATTGTACCTGCAGAACAAGGGTTCTAAAAAGTGCCCAAAGTCATCAGCCCATCTTTTGGATATTATCAACTTCTCGACTGACTCAAGGGTCGATAATATTCTCAAGAGAACCTCGTTCGAGTGTAGTATCGCGTAGCAACCATTGTAGGACTACTCCCACATAGTTCCCGCACTACGTCCTAGATAAAGCCAAGATGGTGTAAAGGTACTACGGTTCCCAGTATCACAGACTCCAATCGATAATGGTAAAAGTTTTCATGACTACACTCGACCAACCGAACCATTTTCGAAAGTGTCTCAACTGAGCGGTGATTCTCGATTTAGCTTAGTCGGGACTCACTCCCTATAAGCCTCGTCGAATATATCAGCCATCCTATCATAAGGTCGCTCAAGTCCGGGTGTAGGACTTATCTCACAACACAGTAACTTCAAGTAAGGTACCCCAATATATACATACAAGTGAGCAAAATATATAATAAAACAAATATATAAAGAAAAATAAACAAAATAGGGATAACCCTCAATAGTTAGGACTCTCCAGTGAAGTCGCCATTTTCTGTTGCGGTGAAATTTGGATGTCAAGCTATTGATTAACTTGAATATTAATTTATTTACAACTGGTCTTTGATTTATCCGAAGGAAAGGTTAAAGAAAGGAAAAACCTAAAAGGGAGAGATCTAAGGTTCGGGGGTTGGTTAAATTTAGGGAAGGTATTAGCACCCTAAACTTCCGTAGTACTCTACGGGAACCTTTTGTTTATTTTTTTATTTATTTATTTCATTAATTATTTTGCTTAAGGGTATATACAAAGGATTGAAAATTAAAAAAGACCTAGGGGTTAATTCTAAGTTTACTCGGCAAGACATCGCATCTTGTGCCTACATATCCTTACGGGAATGGAATCAGAGTAACTGTAGTTCCCCTCAAAAGGGAGGTTAGAGACTTCTTGACTGTGGTCAAGGTCTCAAGGGGAATAAACGCATCTTAAGGACACGCTTACATGGAGTCTTAAACTCCGATCTCTATGTTATAAATTGTTAAGTGAATTAGGGTTAGGTTAGGGATTCTGCGGCGGGAAACCCTAAAATGAGTGCGGCGACTCTTTGACCTAAAGCTAGGGGTAGTTTTGTAATTTTTGTCCACGGCGAGACATTTGTGAAAAGTTAGGGTTTGTAAGGGTTTGAAGTTTTGAGGACTATTTGCGTGGCGGCCAAACGGCTAGACCTAATCCTTCGGAGGAATGCAATGGGACAAATTAACGATGCAAATGCGCGAATTTAAACCATACAAACAGCAGAAATTAAAGTGCGGAAAGGTAAACGCGATAATTTGTTCGCGAAGTTACAAATGAGAAACAGATACAATTATAATACAACTTGAATTGAAAAACACATTAAAATAGCTAATAGCAACGTAACAAGCTGCACATTGAATACACAAGGTTAGTAGACAGAGTCAGACAGTAATCAGACGAGTTATGAAACGGAAGTGCGAAAGTTATAGATATTATTTGTTGTTTATTTGTGATATATAAAAAAGCTTTTGATTTAAGTTAAAAAAGAGGTTTTAATATTATTAAAAAAAACTTTTCAAAAATAGTCTTAATTTAATTATCTAACAAAAAGGTTTTATTTTAAAAAAAAAAGGTTTAATGTTATTATTATATATTTTTTAAAAAACGGTTCTAGTTATTATTTTAAAAAAATATTTTAGTTATTATTTTAAATTTATCTAAAAAAAAGTTTTTCTTAAAAATAATAGGTTTTCATATTAATTTGGAAAAGATGTTAATGTTATTTATTTTAAAAAACAGATTTTTATATTATAACAAGTTTTAATAAATTAATGATAACAATAATAATAATTGTAATAATAATAATAATAATGATAATAACAATAATAAATAATAATAATAATAATAATAATAATAATAATAATAAAGCAATAATGAAGCCAAATAACCCAACAATGTTGCTAACGCAGAAATGTGCTCATCGCAACCAGATCTAAAACGGACGAAACAAAATTTATCGCAAAGAAAAAGAAATTAAGCAAAAAACAGTATTATTGCTCACACAAAAATGCGATCATCGCAACCAGATCGAACTAACACAAATGTCACGCGTCATGCACACAAATGTGCAAACATCGTATCGATATAATTCGATCAAAAATTAATCTTATATATATATAAACTCTAACAATTTAAAAATTATAAATATATAAACGTAACAGTAATAGATAAAGAAAAAGAAATAACGGTAATAGATGAAGAAAAAAATAACGGTAAAAGATGAAGAAAAAGAAACAACAGTAATAGATGAAGGAAAAGAAATAACGGTAAACGATGAAGAAAAAGAAACAACAGTAATAGATGAAAGAAAAGAAATAACAGTAAACGGCACTCACTCCTCTTAGGTTTTTTTTCCTTCTCCCCCTTTTTTCAACAAGGCAACACATGTATATATAGAGAACAAATTAGGGTTAACACCAAATTGTCAATAATGTCCCTAAAGCCCATTTTAAAGCCCAAACTAAATAATTAGTTAAGAAAAAATAAATTTTAAATAATTTAAAATAATTAAAATAAACTTAAAATAAAAACTAATAATCCTATTGATTCCTAAAACCAAAAATATTATAAAAAGAACAAAATTTATTTCAATATTTTTTATTTTATGATTTTTTGGATATTTTTATGAATAATTTAGAAAAAAGTGAAAAAAATAATATTTTTAAAAAATGATTTAATTAAAATACGAAAATAATAATTAAATAATAATAAAAAACTATTTTTGTTATTTTTTTAATGAAAGATAGAAAAATTTAGAGTAAAAATAATAAAAAACAAAAAAGTGACAAAGGTGAGATTCGAACTCTCAACCTCTCACACTCACATGCCATATGATATTTACCTGCATGCCATATGAGAAAAAAAATGCATGCCATATGATATTTACCTGCAAAAAGTCAAACGACTACACAAATTTGTTAGTAATTGATTAAATGCAATAAAAATGCAATGAAATGCGACGACAAATCTTAGGGCAAAATTTGGGGTATTACAGATATTAGCAAAAAGAAGATTATTGTGTACAAGTTCCCATCTCTTGAATTTGGTCTTCTTCATGATTTGATTGCTCGGGCTGATTCTGGTGTTCTCGAAGACTTCAAGAAGAATTATGGGAGAATTTTGAGTTTTGTCCGCAATGTTACTAATTATGAGTATAAGGTTATCCACACTCTTCTACAGTTCTGAGACCCTCCGTTGCGTTGCTTCACTTTTCTAGATTATCTGTTTGTCCCAACACTAGAAGAGTATGCATTTATCTTAGGAGTTCCTATTTAGGATATGGCGCCTTTCTACTATTCTGAGGAGGATCCTGACCTCGACGATCTTGTCGCTGCTCTTTATTTGAGCAAATTTGTATTGGTGGATAACGTTGCTAGCAAGGGAGGAATTTATGGATTTACTCTGGATTTCTTGGTGAGTGAAGCTCAAAAGTATGTCGAAGACGATTTTTAGGTGGTTTTTAACTCTATCTTAGCTCTGTACGTCTATGGTATTGTTCTGTTCCCCAACGTGGTGTATTTTGTAGACATGAGTGTTGTTCGCCTCTTTATAACAAAGAATCTTGTGCCTAATCTCTTAGAAGACTTGTATCATTCTATGCATTATAATAATGAGAAAAGGAGAGGAAAAACGATTTCCTGTTGTGCACCATTTCTTCATAAGTAGTTTATAGATCACCTTCCTTGATCTGGAGCTTTTGTTGATTCTAGGATTTCTTCCGAGTGCTCTAAGAGATTTATGGGTTTGACTGCAAAAGATATTGTCTGGTTCAATCATGAGTTGCTTGACAAGGAGATTATTTTTACCTATGGAAATTTCCCGAATGTGCCTCTGATAGGGAAAAAAGGGGAAATTAATTATAACCATTCTCTCGCTGTTAGACAATTTGGACACGCCTTGAGGGAGCCACCAAAAGATAAGGATATTCAGGAGTCTTTATTCTTCACTAGGACAACTGACCCAGATATCTTGAAGAGAATTATGGATGCATGGGGTAAGATCCATCGGAAGGGAAAGCTCTCTTTGGGCAAGAGTGATTGCAGAGCCTATGATCCTTATGTAGAATGGATTCAGAAGAGGGTTGAGGAAGTATTGTTTCCATTCTCTGTTGAAGAGCCTTTATATTTGTTGATGATCGAGCAGCCCACGACAGTGGATATTCAAAAGTATAACAAACTTTGGACAAAAAAGGAAGAATTACACAAGGAGAATGAGGAACTGAAGGGGGAGATCAGCCAGCTGGGGCATGATTGGAATGAAGCTATTTACGTAGCCAAAGTGAAAATGGAGATGTTGGCCAAAAAGGAGAAAGAATTATCAGATGAGGTCAAGAACAGAGAATGAGTAGGTCAAGATCTGAAGAGCGCCAATAGCATTTTGCAGCAGAGAAAGAAAGATTTGGCTAGAGCTCACCTTGAGATGTCCAAATTCAACAATCAATGTAACACCACAGTGACGACCCATAAGAGGAAAGAAGATGAACTTCGTGATCAGATTAAAAAGCTGAAGATGCAACTTAAAGTTAAGGATAGAGAGGTTATAGCAGAGTCATCTCATAGGTGGAGAAGTGAGAAGAAGCTCAAAGAGACCTTGTCAGCCCTCAAGGAGCTCAAGATTCGAGCATGAGTAAAGAAGCCTAAGCTCAAGGATCCCAAACTTGAGAATGTCTTCAATAAAGATGCTTGGGAGGAACGCTGCTAATATTTAGAAGGTGTCATACACTTGAGAGATGTCCTCATCCAGGAGTTGATCCAGAGACTGAAGCATCCTGATACGAAGAAGTTATTCAAGGAGATTTAGACTTGGTGCAAGGAGCATAGTGGTTGGGGAGGGTTGTCTTTGGTAGATATTGACAATATGCCTTAGTAGATTTTCTCTCTTGTATCTGATCATCACCAGGATTGTTGGTTGGGATCACTGATTCTTGTATTTGGCAAAATATGGCTCAGGGGCAGGAACAATTAAGAATCTTGGTCTAACCTTTGATTGCTCGTGTGGATGAAGATGGTGTTGTTCATGGTGGTGTTGGTATGGTTCCTCCACCTGTTGGTGGTGCTGGTCCTCAGGGTGGAAGTATTCCTACTGTTGTTATTCCTTCAGACGGAGGTGCTGCTGGTGGGATTCCTGGAGTAGTTGCTAGTGGGGAAAGTGTGTGTGCTTTACATGATGTTGTTGGCCATCAGTGGGAAAAAGATCATCAGGAGGATGATTTCTTCATGCGTGATTTGGATGTTAGTCTTCCTTCGGAAGCCGATAAAAAGTTCAAAATGATAGAAGAGAGGATGCGCGCATATAAAAATCAGAACGCTGTTGATCTTAGTATGGCTGACCTTGGCCTAGTCCCGGGAGTAAGAATCCTGCCTAAGTTCAAAGTTCCAGACTTCGATAAGTACAAGGGGACCACTTGTCCCAAGACTCACATCCGAGCTTATTACAGAAAGATGCCAACTTACTCAAAGGATGAGAAACTTTTGATGCATTTATTCTAGGACATTCTGGCTGTGGCCTCACTAGAGTGGTATATGGGATTGGAAATGACCCATATCAAGAGTTGGAGGGACCTCGCAGAAGCTTTCGTTCGACACTATCAGTATAACAGCAATATGGCACCAAACAAGATGCAATTGTAGAATCTCTCTCAGAGAGGTAATGAGAGCTTTAAGGAATATGCCCAAAGGTGGCGTGAACTGGCGGCAAGAGTTTAACCTCTGATGATGGAGTGAGAGCTTATCGGTATGTTCATGGCTACGCTGCAGGGTCGTATTATGAAAAGTTGGTGGGATGTATGTTGGCTGGATTTTCAGATCTGGTAATGGCAAGGGAGAGGCTCAAAAGTGGAATAAAGACTGCTAAATTCCAAGTGGAAATGGATCCTCAGCTTGAGGAAGTAAAAAGCCATATGCAGGAAATACAAAGAAAAATGAGGGTGATGCTAATTATATCTCCTTCTATCATGGTAAGGGCAGGGCTCAGCAGAATTATACTCAGCAAGTTGCTACCATAGCCATCCCGGCTGCGCCTCAACAACAGACTATTGCTCCTCACTGATATCCCGATAGGTCAAGAACAACAAACCGACAGTTTGAAACTCCACCAGTGTTGTACTCTTAATTGTTACAACATTTACTTTAGTTGCAATTGCTACAAAAGAGAACTCTGGCACCTCTCACTGGAATTCCTCCTCTAGAATATGATGCTAATGCGCAGTGTGAATTTCATTCTGGGGTTTCGGGACACAATATTGAAAATTGCAAGGCATTCAAGCATAAAGTACAAGATTTGCTTGACTCCAAAGCCATTAATTTCACCAACTAAGGACCTAATGTAATTCAGAATTCAATGCCGAATCATGGGGGTGGCAAGAGCCAATGCCATAGAAGGTGGGGAATGGTTAAATCTGGTGGTTGACGTGAACGATTTGAAGACTCCGCTTTTGGTTGTCAAAGAGCAATTGCTGAAAGGGGGTGTTTTCCCGGGTTGTGCTTCCAATTGTTAGGGACGTGAATTGCGGCCAAAGAGTTGTGACCTTTTGAGAGGTGGTATACAAAAACTGATGAATGATGGACGACTACAGTTTGACAGAGTTAATGTTGAGGATGAGGTTAGTGAGGATGGTAAAGATATCACAACGATTTTGATTTCGTACAAGAATATACATATTTCAGCGCCAGTGTGGTAGGAACCTGTAGTCATCACTACACCCGGACCAATTCCATACGAGAGTACTAAGGCGATCCCATGGAACTATGAAGTTGAAGTATTTTATAATGGGCAGAAACAAGAGCAGATTGGTTTTTCGGATGTTGGGTCCACCGTGGATAATATTGTTGGCACTAGGGGTATCACACACAGTGGTAGAGTCTTCTCTTTGTCGAATGGTAATATTGATAAGTCAGACAAGGATAAAGGAAATTTGATTGTGGAGGATTCCATGCAACAACAATCTGGTGACAATTCTTTCTCAAAGGGCATAGAAAAATTTATGAGGCTGATTCGCAAAAGCAACTACAAGATTATTGACCATTTGAATCAGACACCGCCAAAAATCTCTATTTTATCCTTGTTGTTGTGTTTTGAGGCGCATCGTAATTCTTTATTGAAGATATTGAATATTGCTTATGTGCCTCAAGAGATTTTGGTTAATCAACTTGAAAGTGTGGTGGCACATGTGAGTGCCGGGAATGGTTTGGGATTTACTGATTTGGATTTGACACCTTCCGGAAGGAATCATAACAATGCCTTGCATATTTCTGTGGAGTGCAGAGGTTCTTTGTTGTCACATGTCTTGGTAGATACATGGTCTTTACTGAATTTGCTGCCAAAGAAAGCCTTGATGAAGCTTGATATGTAGGGTTTGATCTACAGGCCGACCGATCTGGTTATGCGGGCATTTGACGGATCAATGAGACCAGCATTTGGAGAAGTGGTGATTCCAATCCAAGTTGGACCTGAGATTTTTGATACGATGTTTTATATTATGGATATTCAACTGGCCTACATCTGTTTGCTAGGCCGTCCTTGGGTACATTCTTCTGGGGCAGTAACGTCTACTTTGCATCAGAAGTTAAAATATATGATGGAGGGTAAATTGGTCACAGTTTACGAAGAAGAGGACATAATGGTCAGTCATTTTTCGACGTTTAAATGTGTGGAAGTTGATGGAGATATCCACGAAATGTTGTGCCAGGCCTTTGAAGTTGTTCAAATCCAAAAGGAACCTTCTGTGGAGGTTAAAGGACCAGAAGTTTTGATGTCTTCATTCAAAGAAGTGTGCGCAGTGGTTGAGTATGGTGGTTCTCAGAGGTGGGCCAGGTTCTTGAGGTTCCGCTAAAGCAAGATAAGTTTGGATTGGGGTACAAGCCACCGAAGCCATCACAAGACCCCCCAAGGTACAGAGGTCCCGTCATATTCACAAGCGGTGGGGTTATCTTCGATAGGATTTATGCAATAGGGGATGATAAAGTGGATAGTGATTGTGATATGGATGCCTGGATCTATCCCTGTGTTCCTGGTCAGGAATTGTGCAATTGGTCTGCCGAAGAAGTCATCCAAGTCACCTACGAAAAGTAATTTTTTTTGTATTTTCATATGTTAAGTCCTACGTTCTGCCCAAGACGTTGTGACTCATCTGTAGGACCTCTATTTTATTTTCAATGTCATCATGAATAAAGAACGTTTTTGCATTCAAATGTTTCGCTCCCTGTTTTTCCTTTTTGCTTTTACGTTTATTAAAAGAAAAATGGCAATATGTTTTTGTTTGTTCATTGTTGCATTCATAATAAACATAAAGCATCATTCCTGCAGGTCTCTTGTTTCAGATTCCACCGATTATGATTCAGCTATGGTTCGGTATGACTTTGATAATCCTATTTATCAAGTTGAAGAAGAGACTAGCGAAGACTGTGAACTGCCTGAGGAATTGGCTAGACTTCTGAAGCAGGGGGAAAGGATCATTTTGCCTCATCAGGAGGATATTGAAGTTTTCAACCTGGGCACTAAGGATGTTAAGAAGGAAATCAGAATTGGGGCCGCCTTGAAGACAATGTCAAGGGAATATTGGTTGAAATGCTTCGAGAGTATGTGGATATCTTTGCTTGGCTTACCAAGACATGTTTGGGCTTGATACAAACATCGTGGTACATCATATGCCTCTCAGAGAAGAGTGTTCCCCGGTCAAGCAGAAGTTGAAGAAGAACGAGACCTGACACAACTGTTAAAATCAAAGAGGAAGTTCAGAAACAGTTAGATGTTGGGTTTCTTGCTATGACAAATTATCCTCTGTGGGTTGCTAATATTGTCCCTATACCTAAGAAGGATGGAAAGGTCGAGATGTGCGTGGACTGCTAAGACTTGAACAGAGCAAGCTCAAAAGATGATTTCCTGCTCCTTCACATTGGCGTGTTGGTTGATAACACTACTCAGTTTTTTGTGTTTTCCTTCATGGATGGCTTCTCTGGGTATAACCAAATCAAAATGGCCCCAAAGGACATAGAGAAGACTACTTTTATAACACCGTGGGGGACTTTCTGCTATAAGGTAATTCCTTTTGGATTAAAAAATGTTGGGGAAACCTATCAGCGGGCGATGGTGATTCTCTTTCATAATATGATTCACAATGAGATTGAGGTCTATGTTTATGACATAATCGCGAAGTCACAAAAGAGGAAGAACATATGGTTAATCTGTTGAAGTTGTTTGAGAGGTTAAGGAAGTTCAAGTTGAGGTTGAATCCGAACAAGTGCACCTTCGAGGTGAGGTCTGGTAAACTGTTGGGTTTCAGTGTTAGTGAAAGAGGTATCGAAGTAGATCCTGCCAAAATAAGACTAATACAAGAGATGCCTGAGCCAAAAATAGAAAAAGAGGATTGTGGTTTCTTAGAGAGATTGAACTACATTTCTAGGTTCATCTCTCATCTTACAGCCACGTGTGAACCAATATTCAAATTATTGAGAAAAAATCAAGCGGTCAAGTGGAATGAAAATTGTCAAAAAGCATTTGAAAAGATAAAAGAATATTTGCAGGAACCTCTGATAATCATGCCTCCGGTAGCAGGAAGACCTTTGATTATGTATCTTACGGTTCTTGAGAATTCAATGGGGTGTGTGCTCGATCAACATGATGAGATAGATAGAAAAGAGCATGCCATCTACTACCTAAGTAAAATGTTTACTGATTGTGAGTCGAGATACTCAATGCTAGAAAAAAATGTTGTGCACTCGCTTGGGCAGCTAAGCGTTTGAGGCAGTATATGTTAAATCACAAAACTCTGTTGATATAAAAAAATGAATCCGATTAAGTATGTGTTTAAGAAGTAAGCACTCACTGGAAGGATTGCCCGTTGGCAGATGGTTTTGACAGAATATGATATTCAGTATGTCTCCCAGAAAGCCATCAAGGGGAGTGTTCTGTCAGAATATCTCGCTCAACAACCGATTGAGGATTATCAACTGATGAATTTTGAGTTTCTGGACGGAGATATCATGTATTTGAAAGCCAAATACCGTGATGAGCCTTTTCTTGACGAGGGGCCGAAGATTGGATCTCAGTGGAGTTTGATTTTTGATGGTGTTGTCAACTCATATGGTAATGGAATTGGGGCAATCTTTACGACTTCAAAGGGTTCTCACATACCCTTCACTGCCTGATTATCATTCATATGCACCAACAACGAAGCAAAGTATGAAGCGTGCATCATGGGGTTAGACGAGGCTATTGATTTGAAATCAAGAACCTTGATGTGTATGGTGATTCTGCGTTGGTAATCAATCATATTAAGGGAGAGTGGGAGACTCGTCAGGAAAATTTGGTACCTTATAAGAATTACGCCAGAAGGTTGTTGTCGTTCTTTGATAGGGTCAACTTCCATCATGTACCCCGGGCTAAAAATCAGATAGCAGATGCGTTGGTGACATTAGCTTTAATGTACAAGGTGAATTTATGGAATGAAGTTCCATCAATCAGAATTATGCATCTCAATAGACCAGACTTTGTGTTTGCAATTGAGGAGGTACCGGATGGAAAGCCATGGTATTATGACATTAAATGTTTTCTCAAGAATCAAGAATACCCATCTGAGGCATCCAGTAAAGATAAGAAGACTCTTAGGAGGCCTGCTGGTAATTTCTATCTGAACAAGGACGATATGTTATATAAAAGGAATTTTGACATGGTCTTACTCCGTTGTGTTGATGAACATGAAGCAGGCTTGTTGATGGAAGAAGTTCATGAGGGTTCTTTCGGTACTTACACCGGTGGGCATGCTATGGCCAGAAAAGTGTTGAGAGCATGGTATTATTAGATGACAATGGAGTCTGATTCTTGTAAATACGCCAGAAAATTCCATAAATTCCAGATTTATGCTGATAAGGTGTATGTGCCCCCGACCCCTCTGAATGTGTTGACATCTTCTTTCCCCTTTACTATGTAGGACATTGATATGATCGGAAAGATTGAGCATATTGCTTCTAATGGGCATCGCTTCATTTTGGTTGCCATTGATTATTTCACCAAGTGGGTGGAAGCAACTTCATTTGCCAACGTTACAAAGCAGGTAGTCGCCCAATTTATAAAGAAAGACATCATATGTCGTTATGGTGTCCCTGAGAGGATTATCACGGATAATGGTTCGAATTCGAATAACAAGATGATGAAGGAGTTGTGCCAGAGCTTCAAAACTGAACATCACAATTCTTCTCCATATCGTCCAAAGATGAATGATGTTGTTGAGGCAGCAAACAAGAATATCAAGAATATTGTGCAGAAGATAGTGGTAACATACAAGGATTAGCATGAGATATTGTCCTTTGCTTTACATGGTTATCATACTTAGGTGCGCACATCGACAGGGGCAACTCCTTTCTCACTGGTGTATGGTATGGAGGTAGTCCTACCATTAGAAGTTGAGGTTCCTTCGTTGAGAATTCTAACAGATGTGAAGCTTGACGAAGCTGAATGGGTACGATCCAGGTTGGATTAGTTGAATCTTATCGAATAAAAAAGATTGGCAGCCATTGCACAGGGTCGGTTGTACCAAAGTAGAATGAAGAAAGCCTTTGATCAGAAAGTGCGTCCTCGGTGCTTCCAAGCAGGCGATTTGGTTTTGAAAAGGATCCTTCCTCCTCGAAAAAATTACAGGGGAAAATGAACTTCAAACTATGAAGGATCGTACTTTGTAAGAAAGGTTTTCTCCAGTGGAGCCTTGTTACTCTCAATTATGGATGGTGAATATTTTACATCCCCTGTAAACACAGACGCAGTCAAAAAATACTTCGCATAAAAGAGACCCGCTGGACAACAAAAGAAAAAGTCCAGGAAAAAATAGGGCATCCCAGCAAACCACAAAAAGAAAAGGTTCGGAAAAAAATTAGGGATAAAGGAAAAAGAAAATAATAAACCCGCAAAGTTGAAAACCCGAAAAGGCAACTTTGGAAAAAATGGATATCCCGGTGGATTGAAAACCCGAAAGGGCGATCTAGGAAAAAGTTAGGGATTTAGAAGCAAGAGGCTGCAGCCTGTGTTTGATCTGTGAACACATCTTGATAAATGGAAATCCCAAAGGAAATGAATAAGTTCATAAAGTCTTTTTAGAAGGAAAAAACATCTGTGAACGTGGAAGACATACAGGTCATTGTTGAATCGACGCATGGTGGTTATCTGTTCCCACATTGCCGACATGTGTATTTTCTTTTCACTTTTGCGCAATTACCTCTTTTCAAGAATTGCTTCCAAATTGTAAATGCTTATTTACAGGCCAATTCAATCAATAAAGTATCACTTCACTCAAAAAGCTTTTCATTTCTGTTTTTACCTTTTACTGTTTTGTTTGCAAAAACGTCTAATATTTTTAATAAATATTGCATGTGAAAACATTGAGCTTTACAGAGCATATCGAGAAAAATGAAAGGTGATTGAGTGATGAATATCATGGACGGTAACTGAGGTAGCCATTTCGCATTTAGAACATCCTGTTGTTTGTTATTTGTTTGTAGGGCCACGTGATTTCTCTCCTCAGTAGAGTTTCTTTCCCCAACACTGAAGTTCTAGCATTCTCAACAGAGCATGTTGAATCAGTCTCCCCTAGCAAGAGTGTAGAAGATTTTTTCCCTTAGCTAGATTAGTGTATTACTCCCCGACGAGTATTCAGAAGGTGGCTACCAGGCGGGCAGGTATCCAGTAGAAGACTTTTTGGATGTTTCCCCATAGTGGAAATTTTTTATATTCCCCATAGAATCTTGGAATATACCTTCCTCATCAGGTCAGTGGGTATAATTTCTCCATCAATGGTGAACTCTTATCCCTAGCAGGGTAAGGTTGAAGGGTGTTCCTCAATTGCAGGTTAAGTTCAATATTGTTCCCTAATAGGGTTGGTATTTTTGTTCTCTCTTCCCCAAGTGGAGTTTGGTATTTGTACCCTACCAGGGTTGGCATCATTATCTTTTGTACCCAAGAAGAATTGATTTCTGATCAGCAGTGGTTGACGTATTTCCCAATAGGTTCAAAGCCCAATTGTTATTGGCATCTTTTCCTCAGCAGATTCTTGAGGTGATTTCCCAGCAGGTGTTATTCATAGTTCCCAGCAAAGGGAAATTTCTTTTTTGTTTTTCTCTCTAGGAGAGATCTTGATCGAGAAACGTTTTAGTTTGTTTCCTCCAACAGAGTTTATCTTCGATTTTCTTGGCACTTCTCCCGGTGGAGTTGTCTCTTGCATAAGCATCTTTGCATTGCATCCTCCAAACTGCGTAGCATTTCCATCTCGTATGGAGAATTATGCCATTCTCAAACACATGCATTTGAAGCATAATCTAGGTTTAATTATCATTGTTGCCAGGCATTTCCTCAGTGGAGAACGGTGTACATCAGGGTTTTTTGTCTTGCTTTTATCCTCAGTAAGATCGTTGATAGGTGTGCTCGTATTACTGGTGCTCCCCTACAGAGTTATCTATTTAGATTTCTTTCTTTTCCCCAGTGGAGTCTCTTTTTTTTCAGGTTACAAATTCATTGATTCTACTTCCTGTGTTTTCTCTGTTTTATTCCAACTTTTGGTTGGTATCTTTGGTTGTATTCCAACTTTTGATTGGTATTCTTTGGTTGTATTCTAACTCTTGGTTGGTAGTCCTTCGTTTTATCCCAACTTTTGGTTGGTACCCTCCCCAGTGAAGTCGCCAACTTTTGGTTGGTACCCTTTGCTTTATCCCAACTTTTAGGTGGTATTTTTTGATTGAATCCCAACTTTTGGTTGGTATTATCTGCTTTATTCCAACTTTTGGTTGGTAATCTTGGAGTTTTATCCCAACTTTTTTGTTGGTATCCTCTGTTTCATCCCAACTTTTGGTTGGTATCTTTGGTTGTTATCCCAACTTTTGGTTGGTGTCCTTTGGTTGCATCCCAACTTTTGGTTGGTATCCTTTGGTTGAATCCTAACTTTTAGTTAGTAGCCTTTGGTTGTTCATCCCAACTTTTGGTTGGTATCATCTGTTTTATCCCAACTTTTGGTTGGTAATCTTGGAGTTTTATCCCAACTCTTGGTTGGTAGCCTTTGTTTCGTCCCAACTTTTGGTTGGTAATCTTTGTTTCATCCAAACTTTTGGTTGGTAATCTTTGTTTCATTCCAACTTTTGGTTGGTAATCTTTGTTTATCCCAACTTTTGGTTGGTAGTCTTTCGTTGTATTCCAACTTTTGATTGGTACCCTCTGTTTCATTCCCACTTTTGGTTGGTAGTCTTTCGTTGTATTCCAACTTTTGGTTGGTACCCACTATTTCATTTCAACTTTTGGTTGGTAGTCTCTATTTTATCCCAACTTTTGGTTGGTAATCTTTGTCGTATTCCAACTTTTGGTTGGCACCCTTTATGAGTTCGTCTTCGGTCGGCGTCCTGTTTTATCCCAACTCTTGGTTGGTAATCTTGGGATTATTCCAACTTTTGGTTGGTAGTCTTTATTTATCCCAACTTTTAGTTGGTATCCTCTGTTTATCCCAATTTTCGGTTGGTAATCTTGGAGTTTTATCCCAACTTTTGGTTGATATCCTCTGTTTATCCCAACTTTTGGTTAGTATCCTCTATTTATCCCAACTTTTGGTTGATATCATCTGTTTATCCCAACTTTTGGTTAGTATCCTCTATTTATCCCAACTTTTGGTTGGTATCTTTTGTGAGTTTTATCCCAACTTTTGGTTAGTATCTTTTGTGGGCTTTATCCCAACTTTTGGTTGGTATTCTCTGTTGTATCCCAACTTTTGGTTGGTATCTTTTGGGGGCTTTATCCCAACTTTCGGTTGGTATCCTTTGTTTTATCCCAACTTTTGGTTGGTATTCTATATTGTATCCCAACTTTTGGTTGGTATCCGCTATCTTAATCTCCCCATGAGTTACAATTTTTTGGGTTCTTTTAGTATTCAATCTTTGTGCACCTTGAATGTCTGAAAGTTGTTGCTATCATCCTTTCAAGTTCAAGTTAATTGAATAGGGGCAGATGTAGCACCCCAAAATTTTCCCTTTCGTTTTTAACCGTAATTTGCTTATGTTTCTACATTTTGCATTTTTGCATATCATGGCATTGACTCTTGAGACATCGGATCAAGGTGTTTCTATGGCTCAAGGTTTACTTTTATTGCAACTTTTTAAGCAGCGAGCATCAGAGGCTTCACCAGTTATTTTGTTCGGCAATCAGATACTTGATTTTATTTTTCAACAGGTTATTTTAAGCACATGAGGCAGTTCACAGATTATTTCAAGCATTTTCACATATACAATATCAAAAGGCAAGTATCAGAGGCTTAACGTGGCTCAGAGCAGATGTCAAAGGATGATTATGCAAGATTCCCTCCAAAAGGTAATAAAATTCAAAATTTAGTGGTGTTAATCGATTAACACATTTGCAATGGTAAATGGTTAATTGATTACCAAGGCGTAATGTGCCCAAATATTTGAATTTTCAGCAGTGCAGAATTTGAACCAATTTCTACCACTTTATTTCACATGTGCATCATTTAAAGGATCTAAAATTGATTCATTTTCACCATTTCCCTCCAAATTTCAAACACTTCATTCCTAATTTCCATTCCTCAACTAGTCTATATTCCAAACCACATTTCAGTTCCTAACCTATGGGTTATTTAATCAAATTTACTCCAAACCTCACAAAAATTCACACTCATTCACTCACATTTTTCATCTCAATTTTAGAATTTGCTCTCAATTCTCTCTCACTTGTTCATTCTCCATCTTCATCTTCAACCTTTGACCAAAGCTCCATATTCATAGATTCAGAAATTATACATTAAAATTTGCAAATTCTTGAGCTAAACCTCCATCACTTCATCATTCTTGATTCAATTCTGTATTTGAAGCTTCTGTGGATCTAGATTCAAATTTTTGGAAGTCATTCTTGAAGGAGCTTTGAAGCAAGTTCATCACATTGCTTGGATCTTGAGGTTTCTTGCTAGGGTCTCAGATTTCTTGTGTTAGATCTGTCCATTTTCGTTTGCAACACTTGCCAAAGAAAATCTTAGCTTTGTAGGTTGGTAAGTTTCAGATTTAAACTTGATTTGGCTTAATTTTAACTTATACAACATTGATCCTTGGTTTTGGTTGCATTTTGATCCATTTGCTTGAATTTGATTGATGATGATCATGATTTGTTGATGCAATTGTGTTAGAACACAGATTGGTGTTTCTTATATCTCTATGTTTTGATGATAACTCTTATGGAATTTTGTATTAAGAAAATATATACTCTAAAATTTGTTCAAGTATTATTGTTTCAGGTATTAAATTAAAAACTCTTAAAGAAGCAAAATACATAAGTACAAGAAACTATGCAAGGCTCTGAAGCATCAGATGCAAGACTATCAGAAGATTCTGAAGCGCTGCCAGAAGGATCTGAAGCAAAAGCTACAGAATGATCTGAAGCGTTAATGAAAAAAGTGTACAAAGAGTTGAAAGCTTTGATCTAATCAGACTCTGAAGTTCTTTCCAATGCAAGAACAGAGGCTTTGATAATCAGACTCTTATCATTAATATTCACGCTCAAGCACATACTACTGCATACTCTGATGAAGACTCTGATAAAGATTGAGACTCTGATATATTAAGATCTGATCATCTATCAAGGCTCTGAACATCTAAATCATTTTAGCTCTGATTACCTTAAAGTATTTCATTCCTTTAAGCTTGCTACAAGTTCTGAAGTGCAGATTATGAAGACTTCATCCTGAAGGAAGCTTGTTGAAGAAGCTGTAAACTTGATTGGACGTGGTGCTACTTCCAAAGTAACCAACGGCTATTTTTTCCAAAGAAGTGACATGGTGCAAATACCAAGGCTTCTACAACCAGACTTTTCCTACAGAAAGCATATCTCTGCCCATACTTTTTGGTAATGAAAAGTATTATATTCTAATATAATATTCAGCTACACATCACTCAAAGCAAATTGAAAAAGCTATAAAAGGAGAACTTCTACAACATTTAGAAGCTACTAATTTCCTGCTCATCACTTGCTCGTTGCTAGTTCACACAGAAAGAAATATTCATACACGCTTGATTCATCAAAGTGAAAATCTCACAAAGATCTTATTCATTTGTTCTTTCTTAAAACTGTATAGTTTTATTTGTACTTAATCTTAAGTGTAAATATCACAGTTGTGGCACAGCTTATTAGAAGCAATCAAACACTTGTTAGTTGACATCAGAGCTCCGGTTCTGTTTGTGCTATCACTTAACCGTGACCAGAAAAGATCCAGTGGGAAAAACTCTTGATATTCTTGGTTGATATACATTATGGTTGTTGAAACTTCAACATCCAACAACAACAAATATGAAGAAAGAGTCAGCATAAAACCTCCCATGTTTGATGGAGAGAAATTTGACTATTGGAAAGATAGACTAGAAAGTTTCTTTCTAGGATTTGATGCTGATCTTTGGGACTTAGTTATTGATGGATATGTTCATCCTATTGATGGAAATGGCAAGAAAAATGACAGAAAATCAATGACTGAGGCACAAAAGAAGGAATTCAGAAATCACCACAAGGCTAGAACTATCTTGCTAAATGCTATATATCATACTGAGTATGAGAAAATAACCAACAGAGAAACTGCCTTTGATATATTTGAATCCCTGAAGATGACTCATGAAGGGAACTCTCAAGTTAAAGAAAACAAGGTGTTGCACCCCAAAATTTGACCAACATTTATTTATCCATCAAGTGTTTGAAGGTTGATACCTTTGTCAGAAAGCTCAAGAGATCCTCAGAGGAATTGGTTGAAACCAAGGTTGTATCTCATAACTTGAGAGTTGTGGGAGCTCCTCAGATGATTCTGAGACTATGAGAATGAAATTAAAGCTTTGAGAAAGCCTATGAGATGTCTTGAAAGCCATCATGAAGCCTAGAGAGGTCATTATGCAAGAATTCAGAAGATTCAACCATGAATGGTAGAGTTAGGGTTTGACTGGGTCAACCCTAGGTCAACTGATGATTTGGAGAAGGTTGAGACCTAATCCAAGAGCCATGTGATCATGGAATGATGTATTGAGATATTATAAGGATGATTCCTAGACCAACTCATCATGATTGAGGAGTTTGAGAAGTTTTAAGCTAGGGTTTCTAAGGATTGACAGTGTAAAATCCCCTAGTTTGATCCCTATCTTCCAGGCAGTTTTAACTCAAGATGTGATTGTCATCTCATCTTCCCCATAACATGAATGTTGTAGAGCTTGTTCTTAGATTTAATTTGAGTGGTAGAAGTCCTTGATAGGATTTTCATAGCTCAAGTTATGGTTTTGACAAATTACAGGTCATCTGAAGTATGTGAATCTGGGTCCTTGAAAGTCACCCAACTTGCAGACAACTTTTTCCCTAGTAGGATGATTCCTATAATTTCTTGGTCAACATGAATGTTGAAGAGCATCTTCGTATCTTTCTAGAGAGTACTAGAAGTCCTTGATAGGATTTTTGGAACTCAACTTATGGCTTTGACAAGCCAAGGGCATTTTGGTCATTTGGAAGTTATAGGTCATTTCAAGCATAAGGCTGTATCTCCTACTTCCAAGCTTCAAATGGAAAAATCTTCAACATCAAACTTGCTTAAAATGATGTTTTAAGGCTAGTAGGGTGGTCATGAGATTTTGGAAAGGCTCATATCAAAAAGTGATAAAAATGGCCTAAAAATGAGACATAAGTTAATTCAAGTGAAATGGAAAATCATAAATCCCATGTTCTAAATCCAAACCATGTCATATGATAGGTCATTTTGACTCCATATGACATTTTAAGAACAATGGTTCAGCCACAATTTTGATTTGAGGCTTGCATCATAGGGTTGCTTTGTAAAAGTCTTGCTTGCATAATAAGGCACCAAACCAAAACAAGGAAAAATTCAATAAACAAGGTGTTTAAGCATTGTATCTCATCCAAGATCTCATGTAAGGAGATAATCAAGTTAGTTACCCAAGTTACAAGGGTTTTGCATGAGATACCATGATATGACAAGTGAAAATGCAAATTACCATATCATGGAAAATTCAAGTTCTTACTAGATTGTTCTAGGAGGTTCTAGACTTTTCTAAACCTCTCTATATATTGAATACAACTTCCATTGGTAAAAGGTTGGTGATAGTTGGTGTCATTTGGTGTAGAGAAGAGTGAGAAATATCCAAATTCCTCAATTGCAAATTACTTTGAATCTCTTGATTCTTCTTCATTACCTTTCCATTTTTCTCCACAAATCATCCCCATAAACATTGCTGAGTGTGTTCATGCTAGAGTGAGGATCCATTGATGAAGATTTGAAGGAGTTCCCATTGAATTTGCAAGAAAGAAAATTGCATTGGATCTTGAGATACAAGCTTTCACCATCAAATCTCTTGCACACAGAAGAATATTCATTGTCTAGGGAGTGTTCTTGAGGAGCTACAAGGCTTGGATTGAAGACTTTCATCACTTACCATTTCAAGGAGAAAGGTATGCAAAACCACTTCTACACCCTATTCTAGGCATGGCTAGGATTAATTATTAGTGTGAAACTGTTAGAGACAATTAGGTGGTTCATTTTGATGAGTTTAAGACCAATTGGAGAAGTTCCATCAATGGAGGTCAATTCTTTGATGATCAAGATCGTGTCATATAATGAATGTTAATGCAAGTTGATTAGCTAGTTTTGATGAGTGTCACATAAGGATCATTTTGATATAAGGAATGTTGAGTTTGGTGGAGGTCAAAAGTTGATGACATTTTGAGTTTGGTTTGGTTTCCCATTCAGTTTGGGTGATAGAGTGTGTTTCAGTGGAATCTAAGATCGCCATCGTGTTCAGCTTGGAGAGTAGAGTAAGTCTGGGCTTTGAACGAGTGAAATTGGTCAAGAAACGAGGGAGCACGATGAACTGGAAGTTTCATGCATGGAGCTCGTGTTCTCATGGTTTCTGCAAACCCTAATGATCCAAGGAAGAAGATGACGTTGTACCGTCAGATGCGCATGGACCATTTGACTGAAAAAGCCATCTAACGGCTGATATTCAAACGCGATTGGAGAGGGAAGAAACAGCAGCGTAAAATGCTGCGTTTCATTAAACGCACGCTGGGCCTTACGTGAATGTTGCTAACCCCACCCCCCAAACGAGCCCAATTCCAATCTGAACTGCATTTTCCTGCTTTCTACACCGCCAATTTTCCTTTTTCTTTTTGTTTTTTATTGTTTTATCTGATTTGCAATGGGCCAGGCGCGCCCTACTTTTCGCACCCCTCATGTTGGGCTCAGGTGAAATTATAACTGGATATCATTGCTGTTCATACCCCCATCTCATCATTTCCATATTAATTTTTCTCCAAATTTTATTTTACTTTAAAAATTCATAATAAATAGAAAAATATAAAATCATAAAATTGCCATTTTATTTCATTTTTATATTTTTTGCATATTTTTAATTTTAATTGCTTTTTTAAATTCTTTTAGTTGATATGTGAATTTGTAGATTTTAGTTAGGGTAGTTCCCTTTAGATTTTTAGGGAAATCTTTTTAGGATGATTAGATGAATGTTTTAGGTTCCCCCTGATTTAATGCCATATTTTTGTGGTGATTTTTAGGTTAGTTTTGATTAGGTAATTCTAGGTAGTGTAGAATTAGGATAAAACTTCAACATAGGTCCATAACAATTTTAGATTTTGGGTTTGTAGGACAATTCAGACTATGGGGCATATATGGGACTTAAGGGTAGGTATGTAGGACCCCTTAGAAATTATATTAGGATTTAATATAATAGTATGCTATTTTTAGTTGACTTTTGTATTGAATGATTGTTTGTGTTGCCTTTAGGGCATGTTTTGTTTAGTTTGCTTTGCTTTGGAGTTTTCCTTTGGTTTGAGGAGCTTGGTATCTCTTTGTGGAGCATGGTTGAAGACTTGAAGAGGCATGGAGGAGCTTGAGAGCTTTGTCTTCTTTCTTTTTTGTTGTTTTAGGGTTAGGGATTAGGAAGAGCTTAGATGTAGATAATTTCTTTCTCAAACATGGATGGTATCATTCACCTCCATTCCTCCCTATGATTCAAAGTCCTTCCAGGGTATACATGTTGCACCCTAAAATTTGCTCAACCTTATTTCACTTGGTTTATGTTTCAATATCATTAGCATTTGCATATAGAGTCATGAATATAGGTTATTCATCTGCATAGCATAAGCATACCGAGTCATTCAACAGGGTACCAATCATTATTCTCATCTCTAGAGGCCTATCAAGAGGTTATTATCCTAATTCCATCTCATTCAAGTCATCAGAAAAGAATTTGAGAGCAGAGAGTTCAGCAGATCAAGCCTTGAGTCTATTTCCTATCTGAGGGCATCTGAGGGTCAACAACGGGATTGTGAGTTGTGAGTTGAAGGCATGGAGAGCATCTAGACATCATGAGAGGCTTAGAAAGTCATTTGGGGAAGAAAACAAGTTGTTGAGGTGACCACAAGAATTGCAGTTGAAGACAGTCAACTAGGGTTTCATCTGGGTCAACCCTAGGTCAATTGATTGATTTAAAGGCATTAAGGGCTATTGGAGAGATGTGGGGTTCATCATTTGACATGGAGAATAAGGATATGTTGTCATGCTAAGAATAAATCAAGAGAAATCAAGGAGAAGAGGAGTTTCTAAATTAGGGTTTCTATGTAAAATCCCCTAGTTTAGGTCAAATTTCCAAGCAAGATAAGTCAAAATGAAAGCTTCAAATGGCTTCTTGGTAAACATGAAACTTGTAGAGGATCTCAAGAACTTTAATTTGAGTGGTGGAAGACATCAAGGAGATTTATAGAACTCAAGTTATGGCCCTTGCAAGTTACAGGTCATCTGAGGTATCTGAAATTTTGTCTGTGAAAGTGACTTGACCTCCAAGCTATTTTTACCCCTCAAGGAGATTTCAAATGAATTTCTGGTCAACATAAGAATTGTTCCTCATTGTCTTAGCTTTCTAGAATGGTATGGTATGCCTTCATATGATGTGTGGAACTCTACTTATGGTCTTGGCAAGCAAAGGGTATTTTGGTCATTTGTCAGTTAGAGGTCATTTTTAAGCAAAGGCCATATCTCCTATTTCCAAGCCTCAAATGAAAAAACTCAAAACATGAAAGTTGCTCAAAATGCCATTTTAAGTCAAGAAGGGAGGTCATGAATGATTAGAAAAGCTCATAGCATGGATTTGCATGATTGGTCAAAAAATGAACTAAAAATGGCTTATAAGTTGAAAAAGTTGAATTTGGAAATTGGTTTGGAGGATCTAGAAATCCAAAATAGGTCATCCAATATATCATTTTGATTGGAAACCTCATTTTAAAGACATTGGTTCATCCACATTTTTGAGTTTAAGCTTAAAAATGGGACTTCCTTTGTAAATTTGCTTCTTGCCTCATAAGGTCACATGGCAAAACCCCACATAAACAAGGAATCAATGGGCAAGCTTGCAAGGTTTTTCAGCACATCAAAAATATCCTCTAAGGAGAATTTCAAATGAGAAATGAGGAGTGTGCAAGCTTGAACAAAGAATGGCCTATGCTTAGCATGGAATCAAAAATCTCATGAAGTGAGATATCCAATTTCTCATTGGATTGTTCCAGTCCCTTCTAGATCATTCTTACACCATCTATAAGTAATTTGGGATGTGCTCAGATGCAGAGGTTAGAGAGAATTGCTGCAGAAAGAGAGATTGAGATCAAATTTCTTCCATAGCAAGTCATTTTCCAATTCTTCATTTCTTCCACATTCTGTTCAGTTTCTTGATCTGATTCAACTCTATCATCATCATTGAGTGTGTAACAATCAAAATCAGAAGAAATTCAGGTCCAAATCGTGTTCTGTATATTGAGTTTGGCAGCTTGCAGCTTCATATCCATTTCCAAGATTCAAGCACAATCAACCCAAACTAGTGCAAACAGAAGCAAGCTCTCGTGTCACTGAGTGTTTCTGCACAAGTACAAGCAGTGATTTGAAGGATTCCCCTATCTGGTTCACACATTTTATCAGGTTTGCATCTTGATCTCTACACTCTAATTTATGCATAGTTTAGCAAGATTAATAGGTTAGAATGATAGGGAATAAGTAGTAGATCATTTCTGGAAAGTATGGATCGATTTGGGGATGTTTTTTAGGTTGGCATAATTTCTGTTAGAAGCAAGAACTCTTCGAATTGGGAGTATTAGACTTAGTTCTTTAGGGGGAAATGATCTAGGTGAAGAGAGGAACAGGTTTATGCCATTAATTTTGAGAATTATGAGAGTCGGTTCTTGATCGTATTTTGGGGATAGTTATCGGGTTTAGGGTTAGGTTGTGTTTCAACTATTTCTGAAGCCATGACCGAGTTGCTGATGGAATTTAGAGTGAGTTTGGTCTTTGCACCTTAGGGTTTCATCAAGAACTGAGGAAGTTCGTCTGAGGATCAGTTGGTGTTCTTGGAAGCATTCATCCATGGCGTTTGGCTCCAAGGCTGATTTCAAACGAGGAAGAAAGGTTCTGAGCCCTTGGATCGTGACAAATCATTGACCGAGACCATAATCCAAAGGCTGTGCGTGACCCATAGTGTGTGAGGGATTCCTTTTGATGAGCAAAACGCACCGTATCATTTAATCTGACCATTGGGCTTAAGTGAATTTTGCTTTTAACACCCCTCTCAACCAGGCCCAACATGAAATCAACTAGAATTATTGCTATATACACCGTTCTGGAGTTTTTGGTTTTGGTGAGATTCTGAAGCGAATTGGGCCTATGGATTTGTCCTATTTGCACCCCCGGTCCTCAGCCCACTCAATAAAACAACTGCAGCGTGTTCCTATTTGCACCCCTCTGGCTATTTCTTTCCATTTTCTTTTTATTTTCTTTATATTTTTCATGCATCTTATAAAATTCATAATAAATGGAAAAATCGTCATTTTTAATTCATTCTTTTTGCATATTTTTCTTTAGGATGTCAAGAAAATATAAAAAATAAAAATGGCATTTTATTTTTTATTTAATATTTTTCCCATATTTTCTAAATAAATAGCATTTTACATGATTTCATTTCATACATGATTTTGTTATTTTTTGTTCTATTAATTGCTTCAATATTTTTCACCCATTCTTTTTAGGTTGTTTAGGTTAGACATTAAACTTGTAGATTCAATTTAGTTCCCATTTTTAGAAATTAAATTTAGGTGTTTAGTGTAAGTGTGAATAACATGAATAAAACTAGGGTTTTAGGTGATGACTTAGGAGATTTGATTCTTTTCCCTTAGGACTTAGGGCTTGACTAGTTTAGTTATGGGGCTATAGGGGTTATGGGTAGTTATTAGATCCCTTAGA
Organism: Lathyrus sativus; assembly: GCA_963859935.3. NCBI lineage: Eukaryota > Viridiplantae > Streptophyta > Magnoliopsida > Fabales > Fabaceae > Lathyrus > Lathyrus sativus. Next base: position 535,892,669 of record OZ012739.1, read on the forward strand.
AAAAGTCAGGATTCCCCTACTGCTATTAGTATATATTACTATATTTGATTGATTGGTGTGGTGTGCCCCCTGGGGATTATTGATTTGTCTGTGTGGGTATTGGGATTGTCTGGGGATTGGGGGAGATGAAGACTTGTGATGATGAAGCCATTGGAGATCCAGAAACTGAAGGACAACTTCCAGAGATTGGATAGGAGGTTATTGCTAGCAGCTGCTGAGGAGACTAGGGTTTAGGAGCTAGGCAGAGCTCTAGATTAGAAAGCTTGTTTCTCAAACATGGAATGCCTTGTCTGCATCCATCCTTTCTCTATGATTCAAAGTCTCTTTCAAATATCCACCTCCTTCCTTTGTAAGGATCAGTGAATGTATTTGAAAGATAGAACTTTTGAGGGAAAATCATCTGTATAATGTTAGCAGTTGATGAACCACCCTTGGTAGGTAATTAACTGTCTAACATTCATTCACTTTATCTGGTTGGCTGATGTTCATCCTAGAGCCTGAGGCTTGAAGAAAAGCCATTGCAGATAAAAGACTGATGATCAAAGCCTTTACCTGGAGGCCATGAAGATGGAGATTGATGCTTGTTGAAGCCCATAAATGATTGGAGATTGCTTGAAGCCAGATGTTGATTCAGAGCTGCTGATGTTGTTTTTTTTGCTGTATTTCATTTCTGATGTATTGATTGGTTTTCTGGACTGTATTGTTTGCTGTTTACCCTGTTGGGTTGAAAGTGAAGTCTGTTCACTTTTGCCTATTGTTTTCTAGGTTCGAGGTTGAGTGGGACTCCCTTGCCTCGCTTGTATTGCTGCATTCATGCATTTTACTGTTTTACTGTATATATCTGATATTGTTTCTGTTTCTGCCTATCCCTTAGGATCTCTGTTTCTCTCTGTGCAAGAGAGGAGCATGATAGACACTAGGTCTTAACCCATGCATGATAACATTAGGTTAGTTTGTTTCCCTTCGCAACCGTAGGTTAGAGTTCTGTCTCTTTCTTCCTCAAAACAAACAGAAAAACACATAAAGATTTCAAACACAATAAAAGACACTTCTTCCGTAAAAGAAGGTGAACTCATCAAGACGTCATTTTTTGTCCGCTGGGACTGTTAATCAGAAAAACCTTTTTCAGAAGGAATAAAACCAACCAAGACAGGCTTGTGTCGTCCGTAGCCCGAACTACGTTTGCTCTGATCTTTCATGCTGTATGAAAGTACGTAGGCATAGGATGCGATATCCTAGCGAGCAGCCTTCCCCTCCTTTCCCGCAGGTAGGCGAACTACGTTGACTCTGATTTCTCGTTCCAGACGAGAATACGTAGGCATAAAGTGCGATACTTTGCCGAGTCATTTTATTTTCATTCTCTTTTCTTTTTAACCCTTGACCTATAGTTTAGATAGAATAACAATCCATACCCGAAAACAAGCGTGGATCCCGTCGAGTACGACGGACGTGAGGGGTGTTAATACCTTCCCCTTGCGTAACCGACTCCCGAATCCAGGTTTTGGTTGCGACGATCATACCTTTCCCGTGTTGTGCGAGGTTTACTCTAAGCGTTTCCTTTCCCTCCCGTGGGATAAATAACGCACGGTGGCGACTCTTCTGTTCAGCCGGCGCCGATTTTCGCAGTAGCGACAGCTGGCGACTCTGCTGGGGATCCAACGTCCCCTGGCCGCTAGGGACTGCGATGGTTCTTATGCATTTGGGATCCAACGTCCCTTAAGAGAGTCAATCCTAACGCTTGTTTTCCCGTCGAGGATTTTGTATGGATTTATATTTCTGACCTTTATTTTCAGCATTATATATATTGTTATTATTGCTGTATTGGGGTGTGATGGGTGGTTCTATGATTGAGAGATAAGCCGGACCTGGGCTTGAGTGCACCTAGAATTAGAGTAGAAAGTAGTGGGCGCGTGCCGGCTTTGCTTGCATTAGTGTCTCATGAAATCTACACTCGGACGAGGTTCTTCTGGTTGGCTTCTTTTTCTACCCTTTGGGTCGAAGGAGTTGTTGGTCACCTGAATTGTCGACTCCGGGAACCGATCATTTGGAAGTTGGCTAAGTGAGGCCTCTTCAGGATTTGATGATGCCACTCCTTCTGGGAATCGTATCATCAACCCTGAAAGTCTGTGACGCCGACGACCGCATAGGATGCCATACCTTTGTCAGTTACTAGGACATCCACCTGTGAGAGGGTTTGGGGTTATGCAGGTAACTAGACCTTCAGACTACTGGTTATTTCTTGATCAGAGATCCTGGGTATTTATGGAGAGTTAGGAGGTCTGTCAGAGACCATTTGGAGATGTGTTCTGAGGTCTGTCAGAGACCATTTGGAGATGTGTTATGAGGTCTGTCAGAGACCAGGTGGATAGTTTTGAGGTCTGCCAGAGACCAGTTGGAGTTATGGTTTGAGGTCTGTCAGAGACCAGTGTTGGAGCTTTGTTTCAGGTCTATCTGAGACCAGGGTTTGATGACTTCTGGATGGTCTATCTGAGACCTTTCTTGATTGGGTTCAGGCTATTCAGCTACAGCTTTGGTCCCTGTTGCATGTTACTTGCATTGCATTGTCTGCATATCCATTACCACTTGCATTTCACTAACGTGTGTCTGTGCTGCAGGTGCATTTGCATATTCCCCGGTTCTAGTACCCAGACTTCTGAGTATTGACTATGGCTAGTTTGAGGAAGACAGTTGCGTATAAGCTACCGACACCTGATATTACTTCTTTGCTTGGTCTGATATCTCTCGCCGATGAGGAGGTTAGGAGAAGCTTCAGAATGAGTCATGGGAGATTACTGAGATTAGTCTGCAAGCCCACGGCTGATGAGATGAACGGGCTATACACCTTGATGCAGTTCTATGACCCCGCATTGAGATGTTTTACTTTTGCTGACTTCATTCTAGGGCCTACCATTGAGGAGTATGTGGAGTTTACTGAGCTTCCCGTGCAGAACAAGGTTCCCTTTATTCACTCTGCTGCTGAGCCCAAGTTGGAGGACTTAGCCAAAGCCTTGCATATGAACGCTGCTGAGTTGTTAGTAACTTCTTGGCTCGGGGTTCCCGGTTTCTCTCTGGATTTTCTGGTTGGCAAGGCTCAAGAGTACGCCAAGAACGGCTGTTGGGTGGTTTTCAATGCTATTTTGGCTTTATGCATTTATGGAATTGTGTTGTTTCCTAACTTGCCCAACTTTGTAGATCTGGATGCTTTCTATCTGTTTGCTGCAGGCAACCCAGTGCCAACGTTGATCGGAGACTTCTACCATTCATTGCACTATAAGAACGAAAACCGAAGGGGAAAAGTTGTTTACTGCTGTGCTCCTCTATTAAATATGTGGTTCAAAAGTCATCTCCCCGTGAAGGGACCATTTGTGGACAGTGCAACCTCAACCAGTTGGTCAGAGCGCCCGATGAGGCTATATTCCGAAGACGTTGTATGGTTTGATTGAGACCTGTTGGGATCTGAGCTCATCTCCAGCTGTTCTGGGTACCCTAATGTGCCGCTGATAGGAAGAAAAGGGTGTATCAATTACAACCCTTCTCTGTTCATTCGTCAGTTCGGATATGCACTGAAGAATCCACCTCAGGAGGAAGAAGTACAGGAATCTCTGTACTTCACAGGTGATGTGAAGGGGGAGTTATTAGCCAAGTTGCAACATGCCTGGACACGTATTAACCGCAAAGGGAAGCCACTGTTAGGAAAGAATGACTGTCAGGCCTATGCACCTTATAGAGTTTGGATCCAGGAAAGAGCAAGTCGGTTGTTAATGCCATTTCCCGCTGCACCCGTCACTGTTCTCGTCCCGGCAGAAGAGCCAACTACTGTTTCTAGGGAGGTTTACGAGCAAGTTGTGAGGGAAAAGGAAGCCTTGTTGAAGATCAACGAAGGGTTAGAGCAAGAGCTAGCTCAAGTACGCAGCGAGAAAAACAAGGTCGTATATGCTTTCCAACAACAAATCGAGCTGTTAAACAGGTTAGGGGCTGAGTTGACTGAGGAAAAGAAAAAGCGTGAACGTCTGGGGCAAGAGTTCAGAAGCTCCCATGACATGCTGGAAGCCAAGAAGAAAGCGCTTGACATCGCTCACCGAGAAATCTCCTCTTGCAATAAGACTTGGAATGCTACTTTCACCAACAATAAGATGAGAGAAGATAAGCTGAAGCAGCAAATCTCCGACCTCGAAGAGAAGTTGAAGTCTAGCATCAAGAAGTGTGAGGAAGAGGTGATGACCCGGTATAGTGTCCAGCATGCACTGAACAAGGCAATCAAATCCAGAGATGAAGCGGTGTCTCAAAAGCGAAAACTAGAAGATTGCTTCGGAGAAGCAACATGGGAAGAAACTGCTGAAGACGTGCGCCGTGTTCTTAAGAAGAGAAACCAACTTGTTGAAGGGCTGCTTGATCGACCAAGCCATCCAGAGACCAAGAAGTTGATAGAAGAGTACCAGACTTTTGGGAGGATTTGATCATTTCATATAGTAACTTGTATGCTTTATTTGCATAGTGCTGACCATCACCAGGATTGTTAGTTGAGGTCATGCCTTCTTTGTACTCTCAGTGATATTGTACTCTGGGCTTATTGATTTTCCCTGCAATATATGAGGCTTTCTATGATTCAGCTCCGATATTCCTGTTGTCAACACTGTCACTGCACAGGCACCTTCACACTAGAACTGGGGGAATGAATTTCCCTAATGCACAGACACATTGCATTGCATACATATTCATATTGCATTACAGGTAATCTTTGAATAGTGTCTTATTTCCTGCTCTGTATCAGGTACTTTTCAGGATTGCAGATCAGCACCCGCACCGCTATTCTACCCGCACCAACTGTCGAAGAATCATGGATCAAATGCAGAACGAGATGCAAGATGTGCGCGAGAAGCTCGCTCTCTTTATGCAGACCATGGAAGCTATTGCAAAAGGGCAGGAGAATTTGCAGGCCATGGTCCAGCCTCTGTTGGCTCGAAATGCTGGTCACGGTAACGAAGATCATCAGTCTGTACGGGTCGATACCGTTCATGGAGATGGCACTCCCACGCCAGTGGCCCCACCTGTAGTCAATACACCTGCTGCTAACGTCAATAACGCTACCGCTGCTGTGAATGGTAACGTCGGAGTTGGGAATGAGACTGCTATTCATAACGTTGGGCTTGGCGACATCAACTTCGGTGATAATATGGGAGGCAACGGCTTTGGCAATGCTGGATTCGGGTTCAATGATCAGGGATTCGACAACACTGGGAAATATGGTTTCAATGCTCAAGGCTTTGGGCAAGATGGTTATGGTATGGCCAATCAGGGCTACAGAGGTTTTGGAAATGGAAACGGCGCTGGATTTATGGCTTTTGGTCCTGCTGGAGGTGTTCAAGGGTACGGCAATAGAGGCCGAGGTCCGGGGATGAATCAGATCAGAGCTGGACGTAATAATGGATATGATGGGTATGGAGCTGGAAATGGTCTGTGGCAAGAAGATCAGCAGGAGGACGCTTTCTCCAGAGGAGGTTTCGAAGGGCCGATGGATGACTCCCAGAAGATCAGAATGCTGGAGGAGCAGATGAGGGGAGTCCTAAACCAAGGTGCTATGGGTTTGGACTAGGCAACAATGGGCTTGGTGTTGCACCCTAAAATTTGCTCAACCTTATTCACTGGATTTATGTTTCAATATCATTAGCATTTGCATATAGAATCATTTACATAGACTAATCATCTGCATATCATAGCATAGCAAATCATCCAACAAGGGACCAGGCACTATTCTCATCTTTAGAAGCCTATCAAGAGGTTATTATCCCAATTCAATCTCATTCAAGTCATCAGAAAAGGATTTGAAAGCAAAGAGTTCAGCAGATCAAGCCTTGAGTCCATCTCCTAGCTGAGGGTATCTGAGGGTCAACAAGAGGGTTGTGAGCTGTGAGTTGAAGGCATGGAGAGTATCTAGACATCATGAGAGACTTAGAAAGTCATTTGAAGAAGGAGACAAGTCATTGATGGGAGCACAAGAACTACAGCTGAAGACAGTCAACTAGGGTTTCATCTGGGTCAACCCTAGGTCAACCCTAGGTCAATTGACTGATTGAAAGGCATTAAGGGCTATTGGAGAGATGTGGGGTTCATAATTTGACATGGAGAATAAGGATATGGAGATATGCCAAGAAGAAATCAAGAGAAATCAAGGAGAAGAGGAGTTTCTAAATTAGGGTTTCTGTGTAAAATCCCCTAGTTTAGGTCAACTTTCTAAGCAAGATAAGTCAAAATGAAAGCTTCAAGTGGATCCTTGGCCAACATGAAACTTGTAGAGGATCTCAAGACCTTTAATTTGAGTGGTAGGGGACATCAAGGAGATTTATAGAACTCAAGTTATGGTCCTTGCAAGTTACAGGTCATCTGAGGTATCTGAAATTTTGTCTGCAAAAGTGACTTGACTTCCAAGCAATATTTGCCCCTCAAGGAGATTTCAAATGAATTTCTGGTCAACATAATAGTTATTCCTCATTGTCATAGCTTTCTAAAGAGGTATAGTATGTCTTCTTCTGATTTGTGGAACTCTACTTATGGTCTTGGCAAGAAAAGGGTATTTTGGTCATTTGTCAGTTATAGGTCATTTTTAAGCAAAGGCCATATCTCCTATTTCCAAGCCTCAAATGGAAAAACTCAAAACATGAAAGTTGTTCAAAATGTGATTTTAAGTCAAGAAAGAAGGTCATGAATGGTTGTAAAAGCTCATAGCATGGATTTGCATGATTGGTCAAAAATGAACTAAAAATGGCTTATAAGTTGAAAAAGTTGAATTTGGAAATTGGTTTGGAGGATCTAGAAATCCAAAATAGGTCATCCAATATATCATTTTGATTGGAAACATCATTTTGAGAACATTGGTTCAGATAGAATTTTGATTTGAGGCTTTAAAATGGGTGATGCTTTGTTAATTTGAAACTTGCATTATAAGTCATCTTTGGAAATTTCAACACAAGGCAAGGAAAAGCATTGTATTTGCTTATATCTCTCCAATATCTCTTATGATGACATTTTAAGGCCATTTTGCAAGACTTAATGCATGGTGCATGAGATATTCAAGTTCCCATCACATGAGATTTTCAATACTTTCTAGATCTTTCTAGATGAATCTAGGAGTTTCCATTGATCATTATAAAAAGAGTGGATCAGGGAGGGTAAATGGTTGGTGATCATTGTTGATGAGAGGTGAGATTAGAGTGTGAAAAGCAAGATTCTTCCATTGGCAATTTGATCTCAAACTTTCATTCTCTCCAATCTCAATTCATTTCTCCACCACAAACCTTTTCTTCTGATCATTGTGATTGAATACATGCTGAGGTAGAAGAAGATCCATGGCAGCTTGAAGCTATTTTGAGGAAATTGCAAGAATTGCATATTGTTGTCCAACTCGAGTTTCAAGCATTGTTCAGTGTTCTTGTTGCATACAGAATTCATCCTTCAAGTCACTGAGCAAATTTCAATCACTGCAAGCATCTGATCCCAGGAGTTGCACACCTGTTTTCACTAATTGCACCAGGTTTGTCTTCTATTCGATTTGCTCAGTTTAAGTAGAATCTTAGGGTGTTGGAAGTGTAGAATGGTTAAGCATAAGTAGATGATTGATTTTGGCAAGTTTGGTTGAGTTTCATGGAGGTTGAGCATGAGGTACCAAATCTGGTAGAGTTTGTAATTGCTAGGATAAGGCACGATAAGGTTATTGGATTAGCATGCTATGATCAGGATGAGTTGTAGATTAGTTTAGGATGAGTTTTGTGGAGAATTGAGGTAGTTGATCACAGGTGACAATGGCGGATCAGAACTGTGATGCTTATCGAATTTGGAAATCTAGGCTGTTATATTAAAAACTATGGATACAGTGATGTTCTGCGTGAGAAGGAGATCAATTTTGGTGTTTATATCTTGGCATTTCATGGAGAGATTAGGGAGAAAGAAGGATTGGAAGTTCTGTGCATGGAGGGGGAATTTTCAGAAACCCTAGGGCTCGTTGGGGACGATGACCCTCAGCCCTCAGATCCTTCCCAATTGTTGACTTAATCCCCTCATCGTACGGCCACGATTGAATGTTGAAAACGGAGGGAAATTTCAAAAGAATTGAAACGCAGCGTTTCATTAATTGGGGGGTTGGGCTCAGAGCGCTATCCACACCCCCCATTTTAATAAGCCCAATGCATTGAACGTGCCTTCCCTGCTATTCAAACCCCCTCCATTTTATTTCTTTTTATTTTCTTTTATTTTCTTTAATTTTTTTATGCATCTTCTAAAATTCATAATAAATAGCAAAATAATCATTTTTAATTCATTCTTTTTGAATTATTTTCTTTAGGATGTCTAGAAAATTCTAAAAAATAAAAATTGCATTTTATTTTTTATTTGATATTTTTCCCATATTTTCTAAATAAATGACATTTTAAATAGTTTCATTTCATGCATGATTTTGTTAATTTTTGTTCTATTAATTGCTTTCATATTTTTCATCCATTCTTTTTAGGTTGTTTAGATTAGACATTAAACTTGTAGATGCAATTTAATTCCCATTTTTAGGAATTAATTTCAGGTGTTTAGTTTAGGTGAGAACAACATGGATAAAATTAGGGTTTTTTAGGTGATGACTTAGGAGGCTTGATTCTTTCCCTTAGGACTTAGGGTTTAACTAGATTAGTCATGGGACTATAGGGGCTATGGGTAGTTATTAGATCCCTTAGAAAAAGTCAGGATTCCTCTACTGCTATTAATACTCTGTATATGTCTGATTGACTGGTGTGGTGTGCCCTCTGGGGATTATAGCTTGTTTGTTTGGGGTATTGGGATTGTCTGGGGACTTGGGAGAGCTGAAGACTTGAGGAGATGAAAGCCATTGAATATCCAGAGATTGAAGATCAACTTCCAGAGTTGAAGAGGAGATTCTTGCTAGCAGATGCTGAAGAGACTAGGGTTTAGGAGCTAGGCAGAGCTCTAGATTAGAAAGCTTGTTTCTCAAACATGGATTGCCTTGTCTGCATCCATTCTTCTCTGTGATTCAGAGTCTCTCTAAGACACTCACCCCCTTCCTTTGGAAGGCTTGGTGATAGTGTCTAAGAGATAGAACTCTTGAGAGAAAATGTCTTTTGTGTTAGAAGCAGTCTGTTCACCACCCTTGGTAGTCAACTGATTGCTTAACACCCAATCCACTCTTGTGACTAATCCCTCATCCTGGAGGTTTGAACTTGAAGAAAAGCCATTGCAGATAGAAGACTGATGATCAAAGCCCTTATCTGAAGGCCATGAAGATGGAGATTGATGCTTGTTGAAGCCTGTAACTGATTGGAGATTACTTGAAGCCAGATGTTGATTCAGAGCTGCTGATGCTGTTTCTTTTGCTGTTGTATTTCATTGCTGATGTATTGTTTGGATTTCCTGGTTGTATTGTTTGTTGTTTACCCTGTTGGGTTAAAAGTGAAGCCTGTTCACTTTCGCCTATTGTTTTCTAGGTTCGAGGTTGAGTGGGACTCCCTTGCCTCGCTTGTACTGTTGCATCCATGCATTTTACTGCTTTATTATATCTGGTATTGTTTCTGTTTCTGCCTATCCCGTAGGATCTCTGTTTCTCTCTGTGCAAGAGAGGAGCATGATAGACACTAGGTCTTAACCCATGCATGATAACATTAGGATAGTTTGTTTCCCTTCGCAACCGTAGGTTAGAGTTCTGTCTCTTTCTTTCTCAAAACAAACAGAAAAACACATAAAGATTTCAAACACAATAAAAGACACTTCTTCCGTAAAAGAATGTGAACTCATCAAAGCGTCATTTTTGTCCGCCGGGACTGTTAATCAAGAAAACCTTTTCAGAAGGACTAAAATCAACTAAGACAGACTTGTGTCGTACGTGGCCCGAACTACGTTTGCTCTGATCTTCCATGCTGTGTGGAAGTACGTAGGCATAGGATGCGATATCCTAGCGAGCAACCTTCCCCTCCTTTCCCGTAGGTAGGCGAACTACGTTGACTCTGATTTCTCGTTCCAGACGAGAATACGTAGGCATAAAGTGCGATACTTTGCCGAGTCATTTTATTTTCATTCTCTTTTCTTTTTAACCCTTGGCCTATAGTTTTAGATAGAGTAACAATCCATACCCGAAAACAAGCGTGGATCCCGTCGAGTACGACGGACGTGAGGGGTGCTAATACCTTCCCCTTGCGTAACCGACTCCCGAATCCAGGTTTTGGTTGCGACGACCATGCCTTTCCCGTGTTGTGCGAGGTTTACTCTGAGCGTTTCCTTTCCCTCCCGTGGGATAAATAACGCACGGTGGCGACTCTTCTGTTCAGCCGGCGCCGATTTTCGCAGTAGCGACAGCTGGCGACTCTGCTGGGGATCCAACGTCCCCTGGCTGCTAAGGACCGCGATAGTCCTTATGCATTTGGGATCCAACGTCCCTTAAGAGAGTCAATCCAAACGCTTGTTTTCCCGTCGAGGATTTTGTATGGAGTTATTTTATATTTCTAACCTTGTATATTCAGCTTTATATATTGATTATTATTGTTGTATCCGGGGTGTGATCGGGTGTTCTGATATCCAGAGATAAGCCGGACCTGGGCTTGAGTGCACCTAGAATTAGAGTAGAAATTAGTGGGTGCCCGCTTGCTTTGCTTGCTTTGGTGTCCCATGAAATCTACACTCAGACGAGGTTCCTCTGGTTGGCCTCCTGCCCCTTCCTTTGGTTGGCGTGGGTTGCTGGTTAGTTGGATTGTCGACTCTGGGGACCGATCATTTGGAAGTTGGCTAAGTGAGGCCTCTTCAGGAATTGATGATGCCACTCCTTCTGGGAATCGTATCATCAACCCTGAAAGTCTGTGACGCCGACGACCGCATAGGATGCCGTACCTTGTGCCAGTTATAGGGCCACCTACCTGTGAGGGGATTCAGGGTTATGCAGGTAACTAGACCTTCAGACCACCGGTTTGTTGATCAGGATCTTGGATATTTATGGAGGGTTCTAAGGTCTGTCAGAGACCAGTTGGTGTGCTCCGAGGTCTGTCAGAGACTATTTGGAGATGTGTTCTGAGGTCTGTCAGAGGCCAGTGGGGGATATGATCTGAGGTCTGCCAGAGACCATTCAGGTTATGATTATGGGGTCTATCAGAGACCAATATTGGAGCTTTGTTTGAGGTATATCTGAGACCAGGGCTTGAGGACTTCTGGATGGTCTATCTGAGACCTTTCTTGATTGGGTTCAGGCTATTCAACTACAACTTTGGTCCCTGTTGCATGTTACTTGCATTTTATCACTGCATATCCATTACCATTTGCATTTCACTAACGTGTGTCTGTGTTGCAGGCGCATTTGCATTTCCCTAGTTCTAGTACCCACACTTCTGAGTGTTTGATCATGACTAGCTTAAGGAGAACGGTTGCTTACAAATTGCCTATGCCTGATATTGTTCCTCTACTTGGGTTGATCTCTCTTGCTGATGAGGGTGTTCGTAGGAGCTTCCGGATGAGCTATGGTAGACTACTGAGATTGGTGTGCAAACCTACAGAGGTAGAGTTAGATGGGCTGTATGCTTTGATGCAATTCTACGACCCTGCTTTGAGGTGCTTTACGTTCTCTGACTTTATTATGGGACCAACCCTGGAGGAATACGCTGAGTATGTTGAGCTGCCCGTGCAGAACCAGGTTCCATTCATTCATTATGACGCCAAGCCCAAGCCGGAGGATTTGGCAAAAGCTTTGCATATTGACGCCTCTGAACTACTGACTACTGTTTCCCGTGGAGTTCCAGGCTTCTCACTCCAATTCTTAGTTGGTAAAGCCCAAGAGTATGCCAAGAGCGGGTGCTGGGTTGCTTTCAATGCTGTGTTGGCCTTGTGCATTTATGGCATAGTATTGTTTCCCAATATACCGGATTTTGTGGACTTCGATGCCTTCTATTTGTTTGCCGCTGGTAATCCTGTACCTACTTTACTCGGAGATTTCTACCACTCACTGCATTACAAGAATGAGAAGGGAAGAGGGAAGAATGTTCATCTGTGTGTACCCTTGTTGAGTATGTGGTTTGAGAGTCACCTTCCTAAGAGAGGATCTGTTGCAGAGACTACGGTCCCAGTTGGTTGGCCGGAGCGCCTGATGAGGCTATCGTCGGAAGATATGGAGTGGTTTGATAGAGATCTGCTGGGATCCGAGCTTATCTTCAGTTGTTCTGGTTACCCTAATGTCCCGCTGATTGGAAGAAAAGGGTGTATCAACTACAACCCATCGCTGTTGGTCCGTCAGTTCGGATATGCGCTGAAGAACCCGCCTCAGGAGGAAGAAGTACAGGAATCTCTGTACTTCACAGGTGACGTGAAGGGGGAGTTATTAGCCAAGTTGCAACATGCCTGGACGCGTATTAACCGCAGAGGGAAGCCGTTGTTAGGAAAGAATGATTGTCAGGCCTATGCACCTTATAGAGTTTGGATTCAGGAGAGAGCCCGTCAGTTGAGGATGCCGTTTCCAGATGCACCAATTCTTGTTCCTATTCCGGTAGCGGAGCCAACTACTGTTTCTCGGGAAGCCTACGAGCAAGTTGTGAAAGAAAAAGAAGCCTTGATGAAGATTAACGAAGGGTTAGAGCAAGAGCTAGCTCAAGTACGCAGTGAGAAAAACAAGGCTGTATATGCTTTCCAACAACAGATCGAGCTGTTAAACAGATTAGGGGCTGAGTTGACTGAGGAGAAGAAAAAGCGTGAACGTCTGGGGCAAGAGTTCAGAAGCTCCCATGACATGCTGGAAGCCAAAAAGAAGGCGCTCGACGCAGCACACCGAGAAATCTCCTCTTGCAATAAGACTTGGAATGCTACTCTCACCAACAATAAGATGAGAGAAGATAAGCTGAAGCAGCAAATCTCCGACCTCGAAGAGAAGTTGAAGTCTAGCATCAAGAAGTGTGAGGAAGAAGTGATGACCCGGTATAGTGTCCAGCATGCACTGAGCAAGGCAATCAAATCCAGAGATGAAGCGGTGTCTCAGAAGCGAAAGCTAGAAGATTGCTTCGGGGAAGCCACATGGGAAGAAACTGCTGAAGACGTGCGCCGTGTTCTTAAGAGGAGAAACCAGCTTGTTGAAGGGCTGCTTGATCGACCAAGCCATCCGGAGACCAAGAAGTTGATAGAAGAGTACCAGACTTTTGGGAGGATTTGATCATTTCGTATAGTAACTTGTATGCTTTATTTGCATAGCGCTGACCATCACCAGGATTGTTGGTTGAGGTCATGCCTTCTTATTGTACTCTCAGTAATATTGTACTCCGGGCTTATTAATTTTCCCTGCAATATATGAGGCTTTCTATGATTCAGCTCCGGTATTCCTGTTGTCAAACACTGTCACTGCACCGACACCTTCACACTGGAACTGGGGGAATGGATTTCCCTAATGCACAGACACATTGCATTGCATTCATACTCATATTGCATTACAGGTAATCTTTGAATAGTGTCTTATTTCCTGCTCTGTAACAGGTACTTAACAGGATTGCAGATCAACATCCGCACCGCTATTCTACCCGCACCAACTGTCGAAGGATCATGGATCAAATGCAGAACGAGATGCAAGATGTGCGCGAGAAGCTCGCTCTCTTTATGCAGACCATGGAAGCTATTGCGAAAGGGCAGGAGAATTTGCAGGCCATGGTCCAGCCTCTGTTGGCCCGAAACGCTGGTCATGGTAATGAAGATCATCAGTCTGTACGGGTCGATACTGTTCATGGAGACGGCACTCCCACGCCGATAGCTCCACCTGTAACCAATACACCTGCTGCTAATGTTAACAACGCTACCGCTGCTGTAAATGGTAACGTCGGAGTTGGAAATGAGACTGCTGTCCATAATGTTGGGCTGGGTGATGTCAATTTGGGAGATAATATGGGAGGCAACGGCTTTGTCAATACTGGATTCGGATTCAACGATCAGGGATTCGATAACACTGGCAAGTATGGCTTTAATGCTCAAGGCTTTGGGCAAGACGGTTATGGCGCGACCAATCAGGGTTACGGAGGCTTTGGAAACGGAAACGGTACTGGATTTATGGCTTTTGGTCCTGCTGGAGGAGTTCAAGGGTACGGCAACAGAGGCCGAGGTCCGGGGATGAATCAGATCAGAGCTGGACGTAATAACGGATATGATGGGTATGGGGCTGGAAATGGTATGTGGCAAGAAGATCAGCAGGAGGACGCCTTCTCTGGAGGAGGTTTCGAAGGGCCGATGGATGATTCCCAGAAGATCAGAATGCTGGAAGAGCAGATGAGGGGAGTCCTAAACCAAAGTGCTGTGGGATTGGACATGGCAACAATGGGCTTGGTACCTGGCTTAAGGGTGCCAATTAAATTCAAAGCTCCTGCGTTTGACAAGTATAAAGGAGACACATGTCCGAAAGTGCATGTACGAGCTTATTACAGAAAGATGTCTGCATACTCAACTGATGAAAGAATGCTAATGCATTTCTTTCAGGATAGTCTGTCGGGCCCTTCCCTAGAGTGGTACATGGGGCTGGAGCCAACTGATATCAAGACGTGGAAGCAATTAGCAGAGGCATTTGTAGCCCATTACAAGTATAACAGCGACTTGGCACCCAATCGGGTCCAGTTGGCCGGGCTGTCGCAAAAGAAGGGGGAGAGTTTTAAAGAGTACGCGCAAAGGTGGCGCGATATGGCTGCCAGGGTCCGTCCTCCGGTGGAAGATAAGGAAATGAATGACATGTTTGTCGGCACATTCACAGGGCTGTTTCATGACATGCTGTTTCATACGTCTCTGGCCAGTTTTTCAGACCTGATTCTAATGGGAGAAAAGATTGAACGTAACATTAAGCAAGGAAAGTTCCAAGTCGAGGAATCAACTGCATCTGGCAGTAATAAGAAAGCTTATGGTGGGCGCCGTCAGGGCGAGGCAAGCGCAGTATTTGGAGGCCGAGGCAGGGGACGAAACCAATATCATCAGCCGCAGCAGGTGGCGAGTGTTACTATTCCATATCAGCAACAACCGCTTCAGCAACAACAACCACTCCAGCAACAACAACTGGTTCAGCAGCAGCCAATGCAACAGCAGCAGCAGCCTCAGCAGGGGGTACAGCAAGCTCAGCAAAGATTCCAGGGTAATAAACCGAGGAGGGTGTTCGAGAAGCCTCCCTCAACCTATGCAGACTTGTTGCAGACATTGCTAGGATTAAACCTGGTAGAGAAGAGAACTCTGGCACCGATAACGGGAGCTCCCCCGTTTGGTTACGATGCAAGCAGGCACTGTGAATTTCATTCTGGAGCCCCGGGTCACGATATAGAAGGTTGCCATGCTTTTAAGCATGTTGTGCAGGATCTTTTGGACAATAAGACTATCAATTTCGGAACGGCAGGTCCGAATATAGTGCAGAAACCCATGCCTAATCATGGGGCAAACGCCGTTCTGACTGAGGAAGGTTTGAATCTGATTATGGATGTCGATGATTTGAAGACGCCGCTGAGCGAGATAAAGAGCCGACTGTTACAAGGAGGTGTTTACCCAGGATGTAACGAGTATTGCTTAGACTGTTGGACCCTAGCTGGGGGGTGTGATGATTTGAAGAAGGGCATTCAGGCTTTAATTGATGAAGGCATACTGCAGTTTGACCAAGCAGCCACGGAAGAGCCCGCAGGGGCAGTAGCAGATAATCAGAATGATGTGGCCACTGTGACAATTCCTCGGAAGACGATCACTATTGCAGCACCAGCTCAGCGCCCACCGATCACCATAACTAAGGCCGGACCAATCCCGTACGAGAACACGAAAGCAGTTCCATGGTCGTATGGGTTGGAAGTATATTGTGACGGAATAAAAATTGATGTTAATAAACAGCCAGCCGAGACTGTGGATAACGTTGTTGGTTCGGGGGGTATGACAAGGAGTGGTAGGGTCTTTATATCTCCTGAAGTGGAGGTTGAAAGATTAGCGAAAGGAAAAGGGAAAGCGGTTGAAAATGTTCCGGTGCAAGCAAGTGAAAAAGAAGCGGCATCGAAGGATGTAGAAGAGTTCATGCGCTTGATTCGAAAAAGTGACTATAAGATTGTGGAGCATCTGCAGCAGACGCCGTCCAAAATATCTATCCTGTCATTGCTGTTGTGTTCGGAAGCTCACAGAAATGCGTTGCTGAAAGTCCTGGATACTTCTTTTGTACCCCAAGATGTCTCCGTGAATCAGTTGGAAGGAGTGTTGGCACATGTGAATGCAGGCCACAGCTTGGGCTTTACCGATTTCGACTTGACTCCGAAAGGAAGAGATCATAATATGGCGCTGCACGTATCTGTCGAGTGTAGAGGATCAGTAATGTCGCACGTACTGGTCGACACTGGATCGTCTTTGAATGTGCTGCCCAAGAAGGCGATGATGAAGCTGGATGTTAGAGGAATTTTGTGTACGCCCAGTGATTTGGTAGTCAGAGCATTTGACGGCACGCGGAGAACAGTCTTTGGATCGATTACCTTGCCTCTGCAAGTGGGGTCGGAAGTGTTTGCAACGGAGTTTTATATCATGGATATACAGCCTGCGTACAGCTGCTTGCTTGGAAGACCCTGGATTCATGGAGCAGGGGCAGTCACGTCCACCCTGCACCAGAAGTTAAAATATATGGTCGGAGACAGCGTAGTCACCGTGTGCGGAGAAGAGGACATCCTGGTCAGCCATCTATCTTCATTTAAATATGTGGAAGTCGACGGAGAGATCCACGAAACGCCCTGCCAGGCATTCGAAGGTTTGCGCATCAAGGACAAGGGTCCCGGGCCGAGCAAAGTGCCGGAGATAGCCGTCTCGTCGTATAAAGAGGCTCAAGCTCTAGTGGAAGCAGGAGAAGCCAAGGGCTGGGGCAAAGTGCTGGACATTCCTGTGAAGATGGACCGGTTCGGGCTGGGGTACCAACCGTCGTCATCAACTCCTTCCATGGGGGCACCCCGTTTCAGAAGGCCAATCACCATCTCTGCCAGTGGAGTGTGTCATGAAACTGTCAATGCTGCTTCGGAGTCTGATGAAGGAGACAACGACTGTGATATGGATGCCTGGATTCAGCCAAGCACGCCAGGACAAGGACTGTGCAACTGGTCTATTCAGGAGCTTGTTCCTGTGACTTTTAAACAGTAATGCTTTGCTTTATTAATTATTGAATAATCTGATGTCTTGCCCGGGGCATCAGGATTTGCTTAGGGCTGTGTTGTTATAAACATTGTGTGTCAATCATTAAATAAATGGCGTTTTTCATGTGCAAATACTGTAATCCCTGTCTTTCTTGTTTTATATTTTTCAATAAAATGGCAACGTGGTTGTTCGCTTTATACGCATTTTGAAGCACTTAACCATTCCTTTTGCAGGATAACATTTTCAAATGACATCCTTGAATCACCTATGACTCGTCCCGACTTTGAGCACCCGGTGTTTCAGGCTGAAGAAGAGGTTGTCGAAGATAGTGACGTTCCTGAAGAACTGTCTTGGTTGGTGAAGCAAGAGGAAAGAGCCATTCTGCCTCACGACGAGGTCATCGAAATTATCAACTTGGGGTCGGAAGGGGTTGAGAAGAATATTCGTATCGGAGCCGCACTGCAGAGTGATATCAAGCGAAGACTGGTTGAAATGCTCCAAGAGTATAGTGATGTATTCGCTTGGTCGTATGAAGATATGCCAGGGCTCGATACAGATATGGTCGTGCATCGCCTGCCACTGAAAGAAGATTGCCCGCCGGTCAAGCAAAAGCTTCGCAGAACTCGACCAGATATGGCAATGAAGATCAAAGAGGAGGTTCAGAAACAGTGGGACGCTGGTTTCCTGGCTGTGACGAAGTATCCTTCATGGGTTGCCAACATCGTACCAGTGCCCAAGAAGGATGGCAAGGTTCGAATGTGCGTAGATTATAGAGATTTGAATAAAGCAAGCCCAAAAGACGATTTTCCACTTCCTCACATTGACGTGTTAGTTGATAATACTGCTCAGTACTCCGTATTCTCCTTCATGGATGGCTTTTCAGGCTATAATCAGATTAAAATGGCGCCAGAGGATATGGAGAAGACTACTTTCATAACGCCTTGGGGAACATTTTGTTACAAAGTGATGCCCTTCGGTTTGAAAAATGCTGGGGCAACATATCAGCGTGCGATGACGACTCTTTTTCATGACATGATGCATAAAGAGATCGAAGTTTATGTTGACGATATGATTGCCAAATCCCAGACGGAGGAAGAGCACCTGGTGAATCTGTTGAAGCTATTTAAAAGGCTTAGGAAGTTCAGGCTAAGGCTGAACCCTAATAAATGCACCTTCGGGGTGAGATCGGGTAAACTGCTGGGGTTTATCGTAAGCGAAAGAGGAATAGAGGTCGATCCTGCTAAAATAAAAGCAATTCAAGAAATGCCGACGCCTAAAACAGAGAAAGAGGTGCGCGGGTTTTTAGGGAGGTTGAACTACATTGCCCGGTTCATATCTCACCTAACGGCCACATGTGAACCGTTATTCAAGCTGTTGAAGAAAGATCAAGCTGTGACGTGGAACGAAAATTGTCAAAAGGCGTTCGATAAAATAAAGCAGTATTTGCAGGAGCCTCCTATTCTGATACCCCCAGTGGCAGGTAGACCCTTGATAATGTATTTGACGGTTCTTGAGGGAAGCATGGGTTGTGTTCTCGGTCAACACGATGAGACGGGGAGGAAAGAGCATGCGATCTACTACCTGAGTAAGAAATTTACAGATTGTGAATCTCGATACTCAATGCTTGAGAAAACTTGTTGCGCGCTAGCCTGGGCCGCCAAGCGTTTGAGGCAGTACATGCTGAATCATACAACCATGCTCATCTCGAAGATGGATCCTATCAAATATGTGTTTGAAAAGCAGGCGTTGACAGGGAGAATTGCCCGTTGGCAGATGGTCTTGACTGAATATGACATTCAATACGTCTCGCAGAAGGCTATAAAGGGGAGTGTGCTGTCTGAGTACCTTGCGGAGCAGCCTGTTGAGGACTACCAATCAATGAGGTTTGATTTTCCTGACGAGGATATCATGTACCTAAAGATGAAAGATTGTGAAGAGCCGTTGCCAGACGAGGGACCAGAGGCGGGTTCTAAATGGAAGATGATATTTGACGGAGCTGTGAATGCCTACGGTAGCGGAATAGGGGCAATCATCACTACGCCACACGGGTCGCACATCCCGTTTACTGCCCGATTGACCTTTGCCGTTACCAACAATGAGGCCGAATACGAAGCTTGTATAATGGGGCTTGAAGAAGCCATCGATTTGCGAATCAAACATTTGGACGTATACGGAGACTCAGCTCTGGTGGTGAATCAAATCAAAGGGGAATGGGAGACACGTCAGCCCAACTTGATACATTACATGAATTATGCAAGAAGATTGTTGCCTTTCTTCGACAAGGTGGAATTGCATCATGTACCGCGGGCAGAAAATCAAATGGCTGACGCTCTGGCCACTTTGTCTTCCATGTACAAAGTCAACTTCTGGAATGAAGCTCCCCGAATCGTCATCTCTCGGCTTGACAGACCAGCTTATGTATTTGCTCTTGATGAAGCATCGGATGACAAACCATGGTATTTCGATATCCTTAATTTCCTGAAGAATAAAGAGTATCCGGCTGGGGCATCCAGTCAAGATCAGAAGACTCTCAGGAGATTAGCAGGCAATTTCTATTTGAACCCGGATGGCGTCTTATACAGAAGAAACCACGATTTGGTGTTGTTGCGTTGTGTAGACGAAAGAGAGGCAAAGTTGCTCATGGAGGAAATACACGAAGGTACCTTTGGTACGCATGCCGGCGGGCATGCTATGACGAGAAAGCTGCTGCGGGCAGGTTATTTTTGGCTGACCGTGGAAACTGATTGTTTCAAGTTTGCGAGGAAGTGTCACAAGTGCCAAATCTATGCTGACAAGATCCATGTGCCTCCAAGTCCTCTAAATGTGATGTCATCTCCATGGCCATTCTCGATGTGGGGAATCGATATGATTGGAAAGATCGAGCCGACAGCTTCTAACGGGCATCGGTTCATCTTAGTAGCAATCGATTATTTCACCAAGTGGGTGGAAGCGGCGTCTTACGCAAATGTAACTAAGCAAGTGGTGGCCAGATTCATTAAAAGAGATATCATTTGCCGATATGGGATTCCCGAGCGGATAATCACGGACAACGGTTCAAACTTGAACAACAAAATGATGAAGGAGCTCTGTCAGAATTTCAAGATTGAACATCACAACTCCTCCCCTTACCGACCCAAGATGAATGGCGCTGTCGAGGCGGCCAATAAGAATATCAAGAAGATTGTTCAGAAAATGGTGGTGACCTATAAGGATTGGCATGAGATGCTACCTTTCGCTTTGCACGGTTATCGTACGACGGTACGCACATCAACCGGAGCAACCCCGTTCTCGTTAGTATACGGAATGGAAGCAGTATTACCATTGGAAGTGGAGATCCCTTCTCTGAGGGTATTGCGAGACGTTCAGTTGGACGAGGCAGAATGGGTGAAAGACAGGTTGAATCAACTGAGTTTGATGGATGAGAAGAGGCTAGCTTCTCTAGCATACGGTCGTTTGTACCAGAGCCGAATGAAGAAAGCGTACGACAAGAAAATACATCCGCGAAGCTTTCAGACGGGCGACCTTGTGCTGAAAAAGATTCTCCCGCCGCAAGCAGATCACAGGGGCAAGTGGACCCCCAACTACGAAGGGCCATACGTTGTCAGGAAAGTTTTCTCAGGAGGAGCGTTGTTGTTGTCCACCATGGACGGAGAAGACTTCACGTCGCCTGTAAATTCGGACGCAGTTAAAAAATACTTTGCTTAAAATAGACCCGCTGGACAGAAAAAAGAGAGTCCAGGCAAAAATAGGGCATCCTGGCGAACCAAAAACAGAATGAAAGGTTCGGGCAAAAATTAGGGATAAAAAAAATTGAAAAAATGTACACCCGCGAAGTTGAAAACCTACACTGGGCGGCTTCGGCAAAAAAGGGTATCCCGGTGAATTGAAAACCCGTAAAGGGCGGTTCACGCAAAAGTTAGGGATTTGAAAAGCAAATGACTGCGGACCGAATTTGATATTGCACTGAGCATCAAGGTGGGAGAATATACCTGAGGGGTCGACTATCGGATACGATCTCTTCGGAAGTATGGATACCGGGAAAGCATTAGAGTCGGACGAGTCATAGGAGGATCAGTTCGTGGTGTTCATCTGCGTCTCGTTGCCGACATGTGTACAAATTTAATTTGTCAATATATTTATGCTTCTTGTGCATACTTGTATATTTGCTTTGTGTAGCTTCCTCTTTTCAGGAGTTACATCCCGTGTACAAAACTCCGCCCATTCAGGGGCCCAATCAATAAAATATGTTATTCAGTATTCGATGCTGGTTCTTTACTGTTTTGTGCATGATAAAGCGCCTAAGTTTACTGAAACTAGCATGTGTATAACATCACTGGCCCTTGCCAACAATTGCTGAAGCTTTGAATTAACTGAAAATGACGTCACTAACCTGAATCGATTTGGTTGCATAGGCTTGTCTTGTCTTGTTTGTGTTGTTGCAGGTTTCATAACCGTACGAGGAAAATGATCGAAGGATTGCAATAACGAAAGGCTCAGCCTTCACGCAGGTCACGCAGGTTCTTCCTGAAGAAGGTTCGAACTCTCCAGCTAGTCGTAGCTTGTGCAAAAGGATTATCCAGCAAAGTCGTTCATCCTCAACAAAATTGACGATTCAGAGATTGTAGGCTGTATGCAGGCAGTGTGGTGTCCCCCAGAAGGATTCCTTATCTCAAGCAGAGTGGTTCAGCCTCAGAAGATTAATATTTCCAAATTGGCGAGCTGTATTCAGGCGGTTTCCCTTTCCCCGCAGGGTCATTCACTCTCCCCCAGCGGAGTCAGTGGATTTCCCCCCGAGAGAATAGTCCCACCCCCAACGGAGTTCTCTCCTTTCAGCAAACGTTCTCTCCCCAGCAGAGTTGGTGGTGGGTCCTGTCATTTATTTTGTCAAGGATACCGTGTAATATCAGTTCACTCTCCAGCAAAGAAGTCCAATCATACTTGGCATACCTGCTATTCCCCAGCAAAGTTATTTTCCCCAGCAGGGGGTTACCTCAACAGGGTATTTGGTTCGAACTCCCAACTTCCCGGCATGGTTGACTTCACCCTTCCGGCATTTATTTTGCTGGAATAATTCTGTAGCATCTGGCTATCCCCCGCGGAGTCGGCATTATCTTCAGCATTTATTTTGCTGAAGCAGTTTCTGTACTCTAGCAGTTCAGGTGGAGAGAACTCTTGCTCAAATGAACTACCAAACATTCAAGATCTCGGCATGGGGACATCCAATGATAATGTCAGTTTCGGCCGTATTCCCCACAGAGTTATCAGGATAAGTTTCTCTTTGTTCCCAGGCAGAGTTAGTTGTCATCAGGGGTTCCATGAATCAGAATTTCAGAGGCCACCGCCGGTTATCAGAACAGGCGTCCGGTAGTTTGGTTTCCAAATATCCCCAGTAGAGTCCGCCTCAAAGTCGCTGTCACGTCGGTGCTAAGAAGTTTGTGGGTGGGGATCAATGGAGAACTAAGTCCTGACGTGGACAATTTATTCCTATATTGACGGGATTTCTTCAGAAGTGGGCGTCCTAACGTGGACAGGTTTATTTCCCCGGGTTAGGGAAGTGTGTTAGTCCTAACGTGGGCAAATTCAGATTCTCGAAATTGGTGAAATGGGAAGTCATGACGTTGACAAAAGTGATTGCTCTTTGTGTTGGTGTCCTGACGCGGACCAGTTACTCTCAACAGTTATCTTTTTTCGTGTTGGCAAAGCATGGGTCCTGACGTGGACAGATCAGACAAAGGTGTGAGTCCTGACGTGGACAAGTCTTATTTCCTCAGCAGGTCGAAGATGCCTGAGTCCTGACGTGGACAAATCAAGACGAAAGAGGGGTCCTGACGTGGACAAGTCTATTCCCTACATGGGAAAAGAGGTTTCAGTTCCTGACGTGGAAAGATGAAAGTTTATTCCTAACGTGGAAAGATGAGATTCCTTACGTGGAAAGAATGGGTTTCCTTACGCGGAAAGATCGAGTCCTCACGCGGACATATCAAGTTTATTCCTTACGTGGAAGGAGAGGCATTCCTGACGTGGAAAAGAAGTTGATTCCTTACGTGGAAAGATTGGAGTCCTGACGCGGACATGTCAAGTGGTATTGGAGTCCTTACGTGGACAGATTGATATAGTTCTCCTTACGTGGAAAGAAGATTACTTCCTGACGTGGAAAGACGAAAAGTTTAGTCCGGACATGGACAGATACAGAAGCGATGTTATTCCTAACGTGGATGGTGTTACTCCTAACGTGGAAAAGTGTTACTCCTAACGTAGACGATGTTAGCCCTGACGTGGACAGGTGTTATTCCTAACGTGGAAGGGCTTATTCCTAACGTGGATAGTGTATTGAAATGCAGACAGATCATCCCCAGCGGAGTTGCCAAGATTTTTCTGGGTTAACAGCAAGTGGAGTCCTAACGTGGACAGGTTCTAGTTAAGATTTCTTCGTATTGATGACAGACAGAGTCCTAATGTGGACAAGCAAGCAATCTGTTATCCCCAGCGTGGTCGTTACGAGATCAGTGAGCGGCTGCAAACAGTCAGATCCAGGCAGTGGATGTCGTTACCCAAACAGGGGTGCAGTTTATTTCTGCGGTTGGCAAATTTCCGGGTTTCTTAGTATTCAACCGTCTCGTACCGCGAATGTTTGAAGGCCGTCCGCTCTTCACCCAATCGGGTCCAAGTCGCTTGAATAGGGGCAGCTGTTGCACCCTAAAATTTGCTCAACCTTATTCACTGGATTTATGTTTCAATATCATTAGCATTTGCATATAGAATCATGTACATAGACTAATCATCTGCATATCATAGCATAGCAAATCATCCAACAAGGGACCAGGCACTATTCTCATCTTTAGAAGCCTATCAAGAGGTTATTATCCCAATTCAATCTCATTCAAGTCATCAGAAAAGGATTTGAAAGCAAAGAGTTCAGCAGATCAAGCCTTGAGTCCATCTCCTAGCTGAGGGTATCTGAGGGTCAACAAGAGGGTTGTGAGCTGTGAGTTGAAGGCATGGAGAGTATCTAGACATCATGAGAGACTTAGAAAGTCATTTGAAGAAGGAGACAAGTCATTGATGGGAGCACAAGAACTACAACTGAAGACAGTCAACTAGGGTTTCATCTGGGTCAACCCTAGGTCAACCCTAGGTCAATTGACTGATTGAAAGGCATTAAGGGCTATTGGAGAGATGTGGGGTTCATAATTTGACATGGAGAATAAGGATATGGAGATATGCCAAGAAGAAATCAAGAGAAATCAAGGAGAAGAGGAGTTTCTAAATTAGGGTTTCTGTGTAAAATCCCCTAGTTTAGGTCAACTTTCTAAGCAAGATAAGTCAAAATGAAAGCTTCAAGTGGATCCTTGGCCAACATGAAACTTGTAGAGGATCTCAAGACCTTTAATTTGAGTGGTAGGGGACATCAAGGAGATTTATAGAACTCAAGTTATGGTCCTTGCAAGTTACAGGTCATCTGAGGTATCTGAAATTTTGTCTGCAAAAGTGACTTGACTTCCAAGCAATATTTGCCCCTCAAGGAGATTTCAAATGAATTTCTGGTCAACATAAGAGTTATTCCTCATTGTCATAGCTTTCTAAAGAGGTATAGTATGTCTTCATCTGATTTGTGGAACTCTACTTATGGTCTTGGCAAGAAAAGGGTATTTTGGTCATTTGTCAGTTATAGGTCATTTTTAAGCAAAGGCCATATCTCCTATTTCCAAGCCTCAAATGGAAAAACTCAAAACATGAAAGTTGTTCAAAATGTGATTTTAAGTCAAGAAAGAAGGCCATGAATGGTTGGAAAAGCTCATAGCATGGATTTGCATGATTGGTCAAAAATGAACTAAAAATGGCTTATAAGTTGAAAAAGTTGAATTTGGAAATTGGTTTGGAGGATCTAGAAATCCAAAATAGGTAATCCAATATATCATTTTGATTGGAAACATCATTTTGAGAACATTGGTTCAGATAGAATTTTGATTTGAGGCTTTAAAATGGGTGATGCTTTGTTAATTTGAAACTTGCATTATAAGTCATCTTTGGAAATTTCAACACAAGGCAAGGAAAAGCATTGTATTTGCTTATATCTCTCCAATATCTCTTATGATGACATTTTAAGGCCATTTTGCAAGACTTAATGCATGGTGCATGAGATATTCAAGTTCCCATCACATGAGATTTTCAATACTTTCTAGATCTTTCTAGATGAATCTAGGAGTTTCCATTGATCATTATAAAAAGAGTGGATCAGGGAGGGTAAATGGTTGGTGATCATTGTTGATGAGAGGTGAGATTAGAGTGTGAAAAGCAAGATTCTTCCATTGGCAATTTGATCTCAAACTTTCATTCTCTCCAATCTCAATTCATTTCTCCACCACAAACCTTTTCTTCTGATCATTGTGATTGAATACATGCTGAGGTAGAAGAAGATCCATGGCAGCTTGAAGCTATTTTGAGGAAATTGCAAGAATTGCATATTGTTGTCCAACTCGAGTTTCAAGCATTGTTCAGTGTTCTTGTTGCATACAGAATTCATCCTTCAAGTCACTGAGCAAATTTCAATCACTGCAAGCATCTGATCCCAGGAGTTGCACACCTGTTTTCACCAATTGCACCAGGTTTGTCTTCTATTCGATTTGCTCAGTTTAAGTATAATCTTAGGATGTTGGAAGTGTAGAATGGTTAAGCATAAGTAGATGATTGATTTTGGCAAGTTTGGTTGAGTTTCATGGAGGTTGAGCATGAGGTACCAAATCTGGTAGAGTTTGTAATTGCTAGGATAAGGCACGATAAGGTTATTGGATTAGCATGCTATGATCAGGATGAGTTGTAGATTAGTTTAGGATGAGTTTTGTGGAGAATTGAGGTAGTTGATCACAGGTGACAATGGCGGATCAAAACTGTGATGCTTATCGAATTTGGAAATCTAGGCTGTTATATTAAAAACTATGGATACAGTGATGTTCTGCGTGAGAAGGATATCAATTTTGGTGTTTATATCTTGGCATTTCATGGAGAGATTAGGGAGAAAGAAGGATTGGAAGTTCTGTGCATGGAGGGGGAATTTTCAGAAACCCTAGGGCTCGTTGGGGACGATGACCCTCAGCCCTCAAATCCTTCCCAATTGTTGACTTAATCCCCTCATCGTACGGCCACGATTGAATGTTGAAAACGGAGGGAAATTTCAAAAGAATTGAAACGCAGCGTTTCATTAATTGGGGGGTTGGGCTCAGAGCGCTATCCACACCCCCCATTTTAATAAGCCCAATGCATTGAACGTGCCTTCCCTGCTATTCAAACCCCCTCCATTTTATTTCTTTTTATTTTCTTTTATTTTCTTTAATTTTTTTATGCATCTTCTAAAATTCATAATAAATAGCAAAATAATCATTTTTAATTCATTCTTTTTGCATTATTTTCTTTAGGATGTCTAGAAAATTCTAAAAAATAAAAATTGCATTTTATTTTTTATTTGATATTTTCCCCATATTTTCTAAATAAATGACATTTTAAATAGTTTCATTTCATGCATGATTTTGTTAATTTTTGTTCTATTAATTGCTTTCATATTTTTCATCCATTCTTTTTAGGTTGTTTAGATTAGACATTAAACTTGTATATGCAATTTAATTCCCATTTTTAGGAATTAATTTCAGGTGTTTAGTTTAGGTGAGAACAACATGGATAAAATTAGGGTTTTTTAGGTGATGACTTAGGAGGCTTGATTCTTTCCCTTAGGACTTAGGGTTTAACTAGATTAGTCATGGGACTATAGGGGCTATGGGTAGTTATTAGATCCCTTAGAAAAAGTCAGGATTCCTCTACTGCTATTAATACTCTGTATATGTCTGATTGACTGGTGTGGTGTGCCCTCTGGGGATTATAGCTTGTTTGTTTGGGGTATTGGGATTGTCTGGGGACTTGGGAGAGCTGAAGACTTGAGGAGATGAAAGCCATTGAAGATCCAGAGATTGAAGATCAACTTCCAGAGTTGAAAAGGAGATTCTTGCTAGCAGATGCTGAAGAGACTAGGGTTTAGGAGCTAGGCAGAGCTCTAGATTAGAAAGCTTGTTTCTCAAACATGGATTGCCTTGTCTGCATCCATTCTTCTCTGTGATTCAGAGTCTCTCTAAGACACTCACCCCCTTCCTTTGGAAGGCTTGGTGATAGTGTCTAAGAGATAGAACTCTTGAGAGAAAATGTCTTTTGTGTTAGAAGCAGTCTGTTCACCACCCTTGGTAGTCAACTGATTGCTTAACACCCAATCCACTCTTGTGACTAATCCCTCATCCTGGAGGTTTGAACTTGAAGAAAAGCCATTGCAGATAGAAGACTGATGATCAAAGCCCTTATCTGAAGGCCATGAAGATGGAGATTGATGCTTGTTGAAGCCTGTAACTGATTGGAGATTACTTGAAGCCAGATGTTGATTCAGAGCTGCTGATGCTGTTTCTTTTGCTGTTGTATTTCATTGCTGATGTATTGTTTGGATTTCCTGGTTGTATTGTTTGTTGTTTACCCTGTTGGGTTGAAAGTGAAGCCTGTTCACTTTCGCCTATTGTTTTCTAGGTTCGAGGTTGAGTGGGACTCCCTTGCCTCGCTTGTACTGTTGCATCCATGCATTTTACTGCTTTATTATATCTGGTATTGTTTTTGTTTCTGCCTATCCCGTAGGATCTCTGTTTCTCTCTGTGCAAGAGAGGAGCATGATAGACACTAGGTCTTAACCCATGCATGATAACATTAGGATAGTTTGTTTCCCTTCGCAACCGTAGGTTAGAGTTCTGTCTCTTTCTTTCTCAAAACAAACAGAAAAACACATAAAGATTTCAAACACAATAAAAGACACTTCTTCCGTAAAAGAATGTGAACTCATCAAAGCGTCATTTTTGTCCGCCGGGACTGTTAATCAAGAAAACCTTTTCAGAAGGACTAAAATCAACTAAGACAGACTTGTGTCGTACGTGGCCCGAACTACGTTTGCTCTGATCTTCCATGCTGTGTGGAAGTACGTAGGCATAGGATGCGATATCCTAGCGAGCAACCTTCCCCTCCTTTCCCGTAGGTAGGCGAACTACGTTGACTCTGATTTCTCGTTCCAGACGAGAATACGTAGGCATAAAGTGCGATACTTTGCCGAGTCATTTTATTTTCATTCTCTTTTCTTTTTAACCCTTGGCCTATAGTTTTAGATAGAGTAACAATCCATACCCGAAAACAAGCGTGGATCCCGTCGAGTACGACGGACGTGAGGGGTGCTAATACCTTCCCCTTGCGTAACCGACTCCCGAATCCAGGTTTTGGTTGCGACGACCATGCCTTTCCCGTGTTGTGCGAGGTTTACTCTGAGTGTTTCCTTTCCCTCCCGTGGGATAAATAACGCACGGTGGCGACTCTTCTGTTCAGCCGGCGCCGATTTTCGCAGTAGCGACACTTGGTACCTGGCTTAAGAGTGCCAATCAAATTCAAAGCTCCTGCGTTCGACAAGTATAAAGGGGACACATGTCCAAAAGTGCATGTGCGAGCTTATTACAGAAAGATGTCTGCATACTCAACTGATGAAAGAATGCTAATGCATTTCTTTCAAGATAGTCTGTCGGGTCCTTCCCTAGAATGGTACATGGGGTTGGAGCCAACCGATATCAAGACATGGAAGCAATTGGCAGAGGCATTTGTAGCTCATTACAAGTATAATAGCGACTTGGCACCCAATCGGGTCCAGTTGGCGGGACTGTCTCAAAAAAAAGGGGAGAGCTTCAAAGAGTACGCGCAAAGGTGGCGCGATATGGCTGCCAGGGTCCGTCCTCCTGTGGAAGATAAAGAAATGAATGACATGTTTGTCGGCACATTCACCGGTCTGTTTCATGATATGCTGTTTCATACGTCTCTGGCCAGTTTTTCAGACCTGATTCTGATGGGAGAAAAGATTGAACGTAATATTAAGCAAGGAAAGTTCCAAGTCGAGGAATCAACTGCATCTGGCAGTAATAGGAAAGCTTATGGCGGGCGCCGTCAGGGCGAGGCAAGCGCAGTATTTGGAGGCCGAGGCCGAGGCCGAGGCAGGGGACGAGGTCAATATCGTCAGCCGCAGCAGGTGGCGAGTGTTACTATCCCGTACCAGCAACAACCGCTCCAGCAACAACAACCGGTTCAGCAACAGCCAATGCAGCAGTAGCAGCCTCAGCAGGGGGCACAACAGGCTCAGTGAAGATTCCAGGGTAGTAAACCGAGAAGAGTGTTTGAGAAGCCTCCCTCAACCTATGCAGATTTGTTACAGACATTGTTGGGATTAAACCTGGTAGAGAAAAGAACTCTGGCACCGATAACGGGAGCTCCCCCGTTTGGCTACGATGCAAGTAGGCACTGTGAGTTTCATTCTGGGGCTCCGGGTCACGATATAGAAGGTTGCCATGCTTTTAAGCATGTTGTGCAGGATCTTTTGGACAATAAGACTATCAATTTCGGAACGGCAGATCCGAATATAGTGCAGAAACCCATGCCTAATCACAGGGAAAACGCCATTCTAACTGAGGAAGGGTTGAATCTGATTATGAATGTTGAAGATTTGAAGACGCCGCTGAGCGAGATAAAGAGCCGACTGTTGCAAGGGGGTGTTTACCCGGGATGTGACGAGTATTGCTTAGAATGTTGGACCCTAGCCGGGGAGTGCGATGATTTGAAGAAAGGCATTCAGGCTTTAATCAATGAAGGTATATTGCAGTTTGACCAAGCAGCAACTGAAGAGTCCGCAAGGGTAGTAGCAGATGATCAGAATGATGTGGCCACGGTAACGATTCCTCGGAAGACAATCATTATCGCCGCACCAGCTCAGCGCCCACCGATCACCATAACTAAAGCCGGGCCGATCCCGTACGAGAGCACGAAAGCAGTCCCATGGTCATATGGGTTGGAGGTGTATTGTGACGGGATAAAAATTGATGTTAAAAAGCAGCCAGCGGAGACTGTGGATAATGTTGTTGGTTCAGGAGGCATGACAAGGAGTGGTAGGATCTTTATATCCCCTGAAGTGGAGGCCGAAAGACTAGCGAAAGGAAAAGGGAAAGCGGTTGAGAACATCCCAGTGCAAGCGAGTGAAAAAGAAGCAGCATCGAAGGATGTAGAAGAGTTCATGCGCTTGATTCGAAAAAGTGATTATAAGATTGTGGAGCATCTGCAGCAGACGCCGTCCAAAATATCTATCCTGTCATTGCTGTTGTGTTCAGAAGCTCACCGAAATGCTTTGTTGAAAGTCCTGGATACTTCTTTTGTACCCCAAGACGTCTCCGTGAATCAGCTGGAAGGAGTGTTGGCACATGTGAATGCAGGCCACAGCTTGGGCTTTACCGACTTTGATCTGACCCCGAAAGGGAGAAACCACAATATGGCGCTGCACGTATCCGTCGAGTGTAGAGGATCAGTAATGTCGCACGTATTGGTTGACACCGGATCATCTTTGAATGTGCTGCCCAAGAAGGCGATGATGAAGTTGGATGTTAGAGGAATCTTGTGTACGCCCAGTGATTTGGTAGTCAGAGCGTTTGACGGCACGCGGAGAACAGTCTTTGGATCGATCACATTGCCTCTATAGGTGGGGCCGGAGGTGTTTGCAACTGAGTTTTATATCATGGATATACAGCCTGCGTACAGCTGCTTGTTTGGAAGACCCTGGATTCATGGGGCAGGGGCAGTCACGTCCACTCTACATCAGAAGTTGAAATATATGGTCGGAGACAGCGTAGTCACCGTGTGCGGAGAAGAGGACATCCTGGTCAGCCATCTGTCGTCATTTAAATATGTGGAGGTCGACGGAGAAATCCACGAAACGCCCTGCCAGGCATTTGAAGGTTTGCGCATCAAGGACAAAGGTCCCGGGCCGAGCAAAGCGTCGGAGATAGCCGTCTCATTGTATAAAGAAGCTCAAGCTCTAGTAGAAGCAGGAGAAGCAAAGGGCTGGGGCAAAGTGCTGGACATTCCTGTGAAGATGGACCGGTTCGGGCTGGGATACCAACCGTCTTCATCAACTCCTTCCGTGGGGGCACCCCGTTTCAGAAAGCCAATCACCATCTCTGCCAGTGGAGTGTGCCACGAAACTGTCAATGCTGCTTCGGAGTCTGACGAAGGAGACAGCGACTGTGATATGGATGCCTGGATTCAGCCAAGCACGCCAGGGCAAGGACTATGCAACTGGTCTATTCAGGAGCTTGTTCCTGTGACTTTTAAACAGTAATGCTTTGCTTTATTAATTGTTGAATAATCTGATGTCTTGCCCGGGGCACCAGGATTTGCTTAGGGCTGCGTTGTTATGAACATTGCATGTTAATCATTAAATAAACGGCGTTTTTTCATGTGCAAATACTGTCATCCCTGTCTTTCTTGTTTTATATTTTTCAACAAAATGGCAACGTGGTTGTTCGCTTTATACGCATTTTGAAGCGCTTAACCGTTCCTTTTGCAGGATAACATTTTCAGATGACATCCTTGAACCACCTATGACTCGTCCCGACTTTGAGCACCCGGTATTTCAGGCCGAAGAAGAGGTTGTCGAAGATAGTGACGTTCCTGAAGAACTGTCTTGGTTAGTGAGGCAAGAGGAAAGAGCCATTCTGCCTTATGACGAGGTCATCGAGATTATCAACTTCGGGTCGGAAGGGGTTGAGAAGAATATTCGTATCGGAGCCGTGCTGCAGGGCGATATCAAGCGAAGACTGGTTGAAATGCTTCAAGAGTATAATGATGTATTCGCTTGGTCATATGAAGATATGCCGGGGCTCGATACAGACATGGTTGTGCATCGCCTGCCACTGAAAGAAGATTGCCCGCCAGTCAAGCAAAAGCTTCGCAGAACTCGACCAGACATGGCAGTGAAGATCAAAGAGGAAGTCCAAAAACAGTGGGACGCTGGTTTCCTGGCTGTGACAAAATATCCCTCATGGGTTGCTAACATCGTACCAGTGCCAAAGAAAGATGGCAAGGTTCGAATGTGCGTGGATTACAGAGATTTGAATAAAGCAAGCCCAAAAGACGATTTTCCACTTCCTCACATTGACGTGTTAGTTGATAATACTGCTCAATACTCCGTATTCTCCTTCATGGATGGCTTTTCAGGCTATAATCAGATTAAAATGGCGCCAGAGGATATGGAGAAGACTACTTTCATAACGCCTTGGGGAACATTTTGCTACAAAGTGATGCCCTTTGGTTTGAAAAATGCTGGGGCAACATATCAGCGTGCGATGACGACTCTTTTCCACGACATGATGCATAAAGAGATCGAAGTTTATGTTGACGATATGATTGCCAAATCCCAGACGGAGGAAGAGCATCTGGTGAATCTGCTGAAGTTGTTTAAAAGGCTTAGGAAGTTCAGGCTGAGGCTGAACCCTAATAAATGCACCTTCGGGGTGAGATCGGGTGAGCTCCTGGGGTTTATCGTAAGCGAAAGAGGAATAGAGGTCGATCCTGCTAAAATAAAAGCAATTCAAGAAATGCCGACGCCTAAAACAGAGAAAGAGGTACGCGGGTTTTTAGGGAGGTTGAACTACATCGCCCGGTTCATATCTCACCTAACGGCCACGTGTGAACCATTATTCAAGCTGCTAAAGAAAGATCAAGCTGTAACGTGGAACGAGAATTGTCAAAAGGCGTTCGATAAAATAAAGCAATATTTGCAGGAGCCTCCTATTTTGATACCCCCAGTGGCAGGTAGACCCTTGATAATGTATTTGACGGTTCTTGAGGGAAGCATGGGTTGTGTTCTCGGTCAACACGACGAGACGGGGAGAAAAAAGCATGCGATCTATTACTTGAGTAAGAAATTTACAGACTGCGAATCTCGATATTCAATGCTGGAGAAAACTTGTTGCGCGCTAGCCTGGGCCGCCAAGCGTTTGAGGCAGTACATGCTGAATCATACAACCATGCTCATCTCGAAGATGGATCCTATCAAATATGTATTCGAAAAGCAGGCGTTGTCAGGTAGAATTGCCCGTTGGCAGATGGTCTTGACTGAATATGATATTCAATACGTCTCGCAAAAGGCTATAAAGGGGAGTGTGCTATCCGAATATCTGGCGGAGCAGCCTATTGAAGAGTACCAATCGATGAGGTTTGATTTTCCTGACGAGGATATCATGTACCTAAAGATGAAAGATTGTGAAGAGCCGTTGCCAGACGAAGGACCGGAGTTGGGTTCCAAATGGAAGATGATATTTGATGGAGCTGTGAATGCTTACGGTAGCGGAATAGGGGCAATCATCACTACGCCACACGGGTCGCACATCCCGTTTACTGCCCGATTGACCTTTGCTGTTACCAATAATGAGGCCGAATACGAAGCCTGTATAATGGGGCTTGAAGAAGCCATTGATTTGCGAATCAAACATCTGGACGTATACGAAGACTCAGCTCTGGTGGTGAATCAGATCAAAGGGGAATGGGAGACACGGCAGCCCAATTTGATACATTACATGAATTATGCAAGGAGATTGTTGCCTTTCTTCGACAAGGTTGAATTGCATCACGTACCGCGGGCAGAGAACCAAATGGCTGACGCTCTGGCCACTTTGTCTTCCATGTACAAAGTCAATTTCTGGAACGAAGCTCCCCGAATCATTATCTCTCGGCTTGACAGGCCAGCTTATGTATTCGCTATTGATGAAGCATCCGACGACAAACCATGGTATTTCGATATCCTTAATTTCCTGAAGAATAAAGAGTATCCGGCTGGGGCATCCAGTCAAGATCAGAAGACTCTCAGGAGATTAGCGGGTAATTTCTATTTGAACCCGGATGGCGTCTTATACAGAAGAAACCACGATTTGGTGTTGTTGCGTTGTGTAGACGAAAGAGAGGCAAAGCTGCTCATGGAAGAAATACACGAAGGTACCTTTGGTACGCATGCTGGTGGACATGCTATGACGAGAAAACTGCTGCGGGCAGGTTACTTTTGGCTGACGATGGAAACGGATTGTTTCAAGTTTGCGAGGAAATGCCACAAGTGCCAAATCTATGCTGATAAGATCCATGTGCCTCCAAGTCCTCTGAATGTGATGTCATCACCTTGGCCATTCTCGATGTGGGGGATCGATATGATTGGAAAGATCGAGCCGACAGCTTCTAACGGGCATCGGTTCATCCTAGTAGCAATCGATTATTTCACCAAGTGGGTGGAAGCGGCGTCTTACGCAAATGTAACGAAGCAAGTGGTGGCCAGATTCATCAAGAGAGATATCATTTGCCGATATGGGATTCCTGAGCGGATAATCACGGACAATGGTTCAAACCTGAACAACAAAATGATGAAGGAGCTCTGTCAGAATTTCAAGATCGAACATCACAACTCCTCCCCTTACCGACCCAAGATGAATGGCGCTGTCGAGGCGGCCAATAAGAATATCAAGAAGATCGTTCAGAAAATGGTGGTGACCTATAAGGATTGGCATGAGATGCTACCTTTCGCTTTGCACGGTTATCGTACGACGGTACGTACATCAACCGGGGCAACCCCGTTCTCGTTAGTATACGGAATGGAAGCGGTACTACCATTAGAAGTTGAGATCCCTTCTCTGAGGGTATTGCGAGATGTTCAGCTGGACGAGGCAGAATGGGTGAGAGACAGGTTGAATCAACTGAGTTTGATGGATGAGAAGAGGCTAGCTTCTCTGGCATACGGTCGTTTGTACCAGAGCCGAATGAAGAAAGCGTACGACAAGAAGATACATCCGCGAAGCTTTCAGACGGGCGACCTTGTGCTGAAAAGGATTCTCCCGCCACAAGCAGATCACAGGGGCAAGTGGACCCCCAACTACGAAGGGCCATACGTTGTCAGGAAAGTCTTCTCAGGAGGAGCGTTGTTGTTGTCCACCATGGACGGAGTAGACTTCACGTCACCTGTGAATTCGGGCGCAGTTAAAAAATACTTTGCTTAAAATAGACCCGCTGGACAGAAAAAAAGAGAGTCCAGGCAAAAATGGGGCATCCTGGCGAACCAAAAACAGAATGAAAGGTTCGGGCAAAAGTTAGGGATAAAATTGAAAAAAATGTACACCCGCGAAGTTGAAAACCTACACTGGGCGACTTCGGCAAAAAGGGGTATCCCGGTGAACTGAAAACCCGTAAAGGGCGGTTCACGCAAAAGTTAGGGATTTGAAAAGCAAATGACTGCGGTCCGAATTTGATAATTGCAATAAGCATCAATGCGGGAGAATACATTTGAGGAGCCAGTTATCTGATACAATCTCTTCAGAAGTGGGGATACCGGGAAAGCATTAGAGTCGGGCGAGTCATGGGAGGATCAGTTCGTGGTGTTCATCTGCATCGCGTTGCCGACATTTGTACAAATTTAAGTTGTCAATATTTATGCTGCTTGTGCATACATGTGTACGTGTATATTTGCTTTGTGTAGCTTCCTCATTTCAGGAGTTATATCTCGTGTACACAACTCCGCCCATTCAAGGGCCAATCAATAAAATACGTTATTCAGTACTTGACACT
Organism: Lathyrus sativus; assembly: GCA_963859935.3. Taxonomy (NCBI): domain Eukaryota; kingdom Viridiplantae; phylum Streptophyta; class Magnoliopsida; order Fabales; family Fabaceae; genus Lathyrus; species Lathyrus sativus. Next base: position 535,928,264 of record OZ012739.1, read on the forward strand.
GTTCTTTACTGTTTTGTGCATGATTAACGCCTAAGTTTGATGAAACTAGCATGAGTATAACGTCGCTGGCCCTTGCCAACAGTTGCTAAAGCTTTGAATTAACTGAAAATAACGTCACTAACCTGAGTTGATTTGGTTGCATAGGCTTGTCTTGTCTTGTTTGTGTTGTTGCAGGTTTCATAACCGTACGAGGAAGAGGATCAAAAGATTGCAATAACTAAAGACTCAGCCCTCACGCAGGTCATGCAGTTTCTTCCTGAAGCAGGATCAAACTCTCCAGCTAGTCGTAGCTGGTGCAAAAGGATTATCCAGCAAATTCGTTCATCCTCTACGGAATTGACGATTCAAAGATTGTAGGCTGTATGCAGGCAGTGTGGTGTCCCCCAGAAGGATTCCTTATCTCCAGCAGAGAGGTTCAGCTTCAGAAGCTTAATATTTCCAAATTGGTGAGCTGTATTCGGGCGGTTCCCCTTCCCCGCAAGGTCATTTATTCTTCCCCAGTGGAATTCTCTTTTCAGCAAGTGTTCTTTCCTCCCAGTAGAATTCGAAGATTAAGACTCTCCCCAGCAGAGTTGGTTGTGGGTCCTGGCATTTATTTTGTCAGGGATACTGTGTAATATCAGTTCACTCCCCAGCAGAAAGTCCGATCATACCGTGCACATCTGTTATTCCCCAGCAAAGTTATGTTCCCCAGCAGGGGGTTACCTCAACAAGGTGTTTGGTTTAAGTTGCTAATTTCCCAGCTGAGTCGACCTCACCCTTCCAGCATTTATTTTGCTGGAATAATTCTGTAGCATCTGGCTATCCCCAGCGGAGTTGGCATTATCTTCAGCATTTATTTTGCTGAAGCGGTTCCTGTATCCCAGTAGGTGGGGGGAGCACTTGCTCAAATGAACTACCAAACACTCAAGATCTCGGCATGAGATATTCAATGATAATGTCAGTTTCGGCAGTATTCCCCACAGAGTTACCAGGATAAGTTTCTCTTTATTTCCAAGCAGAGTTATTTGTCATCAAGGGGTTTCATGAATCAGAATTTCAGAAGTTGCCTCCGGTCATCAGAACGGGCATCCGGTAGTTTGGTTTCCAGATATCCCCAGTAGAGTCCGCCCCAAAGTCGCTGTTACGTTAGTGCTAAAGAAGTTTATGGGTCGGGATAAATGGAGAACTAAGTCCTGACGTGGACAATTTATTCCTATATTGATGGGATTTCTTCAGAAGTGGGCGTCCTAACGTGGACAGATTTATTTCCCCGGGTTGATGAGATGTGTTAGTCCTAACGTGGACAGATTCGGGTTCTCGGAATGGGTGGAATGTGAAGTCATGACGTTGACAAAATTGATTACTCTTTGTGTTGGTGTCCTGACGTGGACCATTTACTCTCAGCAGTTATCTTTCTTCGTGTTAGCGAAGCGTGGGTCCTGACGTGGACAGATCAGACGAAGGTGTGAGTCCTGACGCGGACGAGTTTGGCTTTCTCAACAAAGGAGATGGGAGTCCTGACATGGACTAGTTTTATTTCCCCGGCGGGTCGAAGAGGCCTGAGTCATGACGTGGACAAATCAAGACGAAAGATGGGTCCTGACGTGGACGAGTTTGTTCCTTACGTGGGAAAAGAGGTTTCAGTTCCTTACGTGGAAAGACGAGTTTATTCCTAACGTGGAAAGATGAGATTCCTTACGTGGAAAAAGATGGGTTTCCTTACGTGGAAAGATTGAGTCCTCACGCGGACATATCGAGATTGATTCCTGACGTGGAAGAGTTTAGTCCTGACGCAGACAGATCAAAGAAGATAGATTCCTTACGTGGAAAATTTAGTCCTAACGTGGACGGATTCAAAAGAAGAAGTATGCCTAACGTGGAAGGAAGGCGTGTTCCTTACGTGGAAGAGAAGGAGAAACTTCAAGTCTTTACGTGGAAAAGATTGAGTCCTTACGCGGACACATACGAAGAGGACTCCTTACGTGGAAAGAGCGGAGTCCTTACGTGGACAGATTAAGATGGCATTCCTTACATGGAAGAATGTAGTCACGACGCGGGCAAATCGGAAAGAGTTGGTTTCCTTATGTGGAGAGATTGGGGTCCTTACGTGGACGGATTCAAGAAAAGTAGATTCCTGACGCGGAAGAAGGATGTACTCCTTACGTGGAAAGGTGAGTCCTAATGGGGACAGGTTCAGAACCAAAGTTGTATTCCTTACGCGGAAAGATTGGAGTCCTGACGCGGACATGTCGAGCGGTATTGGGGTCCTTACGTGGACAGATTGATATAGTTCTCCTTATGGAAAAAGAGGATTGCATCCTGACGTGGAAAGATGGAAAGTTTAGTCCTGACGTGGACAGATGCAGAAGAGATGATTCCTTACGTGGAAGAGTTTATTCCTAACGTGGATGATTTATTGGAATATCCCCCAGCGGAGTTGCCGAGATTTTTCTGGGTTAACGGCAAGTGGAGTCCTAACGTGGACAGGTTCTAGTTGAGATTTCTTCGTATTAATGACAGACAGAGTCCTAACGTGGACAAGCAAGCAATCTGTTATGACAGCATCTTTTTCAGAACGGTGAAGACAGTCCCCAGCACGGTCGTTACGGGATCAGTGGGCGGTTGCAAACAGTCAGATTCAGCTGATGAATGTCGTTCCCCAAGCAGGAGCGCATTTTATTTCTGCGGTTGGCAAATTTCTGGTTTCACTAGTATTCAACCGTCTCGTACCTCGAATGTTTGAAGGCCGTTCGCTCTTCACCCAATCGGGTCCAAGTCGCTTGAATAGGGGCAGCTGTTGCACCCTAAAATTTGCTCAACCTTATTTCACTTGGTTTATGTTTCAATATCATTAGCATTTGCATATAGAGTCATGAATATAGGTTATTCATCTGCATAGCATAAGCATACCGAGTCATTCAACAGGGGACCAATCATTATTCTCATCTCTAGAGGCCTATCAAGAGGTTATTATCCTAATTCCATCTCATTCAAGTCATCAGAAAAGAATTTGAGAGCAGAGAGTTCAGCAGATCAAGCCTTGAGTCTATTTCCTATCTGAGGGCATCTGAGGGTCAACAAGGGGATTGTGAGTTGTGAGTTGAAGGCATGGAGAGCATCTAGACATCATGAGAGGCTTAGAAAGTCATTTGGGGAAGAAAACAAGTTGTTGAGGTGACCACAAGAATTGCAGTTGAAGACAGTCAACTAGGGTTTCATCTGGGTCAACCCTAGGTCAACCCTAGGTCAATTGATTGATTTAAAGGCATTAAGGGCTATTGGAGAGATGTGGGGTTCATCATTTGACATGGAGAATAAGGATATGTTGTCATGCTAAGAAGAAATCAAGAGAAATCAAGGAGAAGAGGAGTTTCTAAATTAGGGTTTCTATGTAAAATCCCCTAGTTTAGGTCAAATTTCCAAGCAAGATAAGTCAAAATGCAAGCTTCAAATGGCTTCTTGGTCAACATGAAACTTGTAGAGGATCTCAAGACCTTTAATTTGAGTGGTGGAAGACATCAAGGAGATTTATATAACTCAAGTTATGGCCCTTGCAAGTTACAGGTCATCTGAGGTATCTGAAATTTTGTCTGTGAAAGTGACTTGACTTCCAAGCTATTTTTACCCCTCAAGGAGATTTCAAATGAATTTCTGGTCAACATAAGAATTGTTCCTCATTGTCTAAGCTTTCTAGAATGGTATGGTATGCCTTCATATGATGTGTGGAACTCTACTTATGGTCTTGGCAAGCAAAGGGTATTTTGGTCATTTGTCAGTTATAGGTCATTTTTAAGCAAAGGCCATATCTCCTATTTCCAAGCCTCAAATGAAAAAACTCAAAACATGAAAGTTGCTCAAAATGCCATTTTAAGTCAAGAAGGGAGGTCATGAATGATTGGAAAAGCTCATAGCATGGATTTGCATGATTGGTCAAAAAATGAACTAAAAATGGCTTATAAGTTGAAAAAGTTGAATTTGGAAATTGGTTTGGAGGATCTAGAAATCCAAAATAGGTCATCCAATATATCATTTTGATTGGAAACCTCATTTTAAAGACATCGGTTCATCCACATTTTTGAGTTTAAGCTTAAAAATGGGACTTCCTTTGTAAATTTGCTTCTTGCCTCATAAGGTCACATGGCAAAACCCCACATAAACAAGGAATCAATGGGCAAGCTTGCAAGGTTTTTCAGCACATCAAAAATATCCTCTAAGGAGAATTTCAAATGAGAAATGAGGAGTGTGCAAGCTTGAACAAAGAATGGCCTATGCTTAGCATGGAATCAAAAATCTCATGAAGTGAGATATCCAATTTCTCATTGGATTGTTCCAGTCCCTTCTAGATCATTCTTACACCATCTATAAGTAATTTGGGATGTGCTCAGATGCAGAGGTTAGAGAGAATTGCTGCAGAAAGAGAGATTGAGATCAAATTTCTTCCATAGCAAGTCATTTTCCAATTCTTCATTTCTTCCACATTCTGTTCAGTTTCTTGATCTGATTCAACTCTATCATCATCATTGAGTGTGTAACAATCAAAATCAGAAGAAATTCAGGTCCAAATCGTGTTCTGTATATTGAGTTTGGCAGCTTGCAGCTTCAGATCCATTTCCAAGATTCAAGCACAATCAACCCAAACTAGTGCAAACAGAAGCAAGCTCTCGTGTCACTGAGTGTTTCTGCACAAGTACAAGCAGTGATTTGAAGGATTCCCCTATCTGGTTCACACATTTTATCAGGTTTGCATCTTGATCTCTACACTCTAATTTATGCATAGTTTAGCAAGATTAATAGGTTAGAATGATAGGGAATAAGTAGTAGATCATTTCTGGAAAGTATGAATCGATTTGGGGGTGTTTTTTAGGTTGGCATAATTTCTGTTAGAAGCAAGAACTCTTCGAATTGGGAGTATTAGACTTAGTTCTTTAGGGGGAAATGATCTAGGTGAAGAGAGGAACAGGTTTATGCCATTAATTTTGAGAATTATGAGAGTCGGTTCTTGATCGTATTTTGGGGATAGTTATCGGGTTTAAGGTTAGGTTGTGTTTCAACTATTTCTGAAGCCATGACCGAGTTGCTGATGGAATTTGGAGTGAGTTTGGTCTTTGCACCTTAGGGTTTCATCAAGAACTGAGGAAGTTCGTCTGAGGATCAGTTGGTGTTCTTGGAAGCATTCATCCATGGCGTTTGGCTCCAAGGCTGATTTCAAACGAGGAAGAAAGGTTCTGAGCCCTTGGATCGTGACAAATCATTGACCGAGACCATAATCCAAAGGTTGTGCGTGACCCATAGTGTGTGAGGGATTCCTTTTGATGAGCAAAACGCACCGTATCATTTAATCTGACCATTGGGCTTAAGTGAATTTTGCTTTTAACACCCCTCTCAACCAGGCCCAACATGAAATCAACTAGAATTATTGCTATATACACCATTCTGGAGTTTTTGGTTTTGGTGAGATTCTGAAGCGAATTGGGCCTATGGATTTGTCCTATTTGCACCCCCGGTCATCAGCCCACTCAATAAAACAACTGCAGCGTGTTCCTATTTGCACCCCTCTGGCTATTTCTTTCCATTTTCTTTTTATTTTCTTTATATTTTTCATGCATCTTATAAAATTCATAATAAATGGAAAAATCATCATTTTTAATTCATTCTTTTTGCATATTTTTCTTTAGGATGTCAAGAAAATATAAAAAATAAAAATGGAATTTTATTTTTTATTTGATATTTTTCCCATATTTTCTAAATAAATAGCATTTTACATGATTTCATTTCATACATGATTTTGTTATTTTTTGTTCTATTAATTGCTTCAATATTTTTCACCCATTCTTTTTAGGTTGTTTAGTTTAGACATTAAACTTGTAGATTCAATTTAGTTCCCATTTTTAGAAATTAAATTTAGGTGTTTAGTGTAAGTGTGAATAACATGAATAAAACTAGGGTTTTAGGTGATGACTTAGGAGATTTGATTCTTTTCCCTTAGGACTTAGGGCTTGACTAGTTTAGTTATGGGGCTATAGGGGCTATGGGTAGTTATTAGATCCCTTAGAAAAAGTCAGGATTCCCCTACTGCTATTAGTATATATTACTATATTTGATTGATTGGTGTGGTGTGCCCCCTGGGGATTATTGATTTGTCTGTGTGGGTATTGGGATTGTCTGGGGATTGGGGGAGATGAAGACTTGTGATGATGAAGCCATTGGAGATCCAGAGACTGAAGGCCAACTTCCAGAGATTGGATAGGAGGTTATTGCTAGCAGCTGCTGAGGAGACTAGGGTTTAGGAGCTAGGCAGAGCTCTAGATTAGAAAGCTTGTTTCTCAAACATGGAATGCCTTGTCTGCATCCATCCTTTCTCTATGATTCAAAGTATCTTTCAAATATCCACCTCCTTCCTTTGGAAGGATCAGTGAATGTATTTGAAAGATAGAACTTTTGAGGGAAAATCATCTGTATAATGTTAGCAGTTGATGAACCACCCTTGGTAGGTAATTAACTGTCTAACATTCATTCACTTCATCTGGTTGGCTGATGTTCATCCTAGAGCCTGAGGCTTGAAGAAAAGCCATTGCAGATAAAAGACTGATGATCAAAGCCTTTACCTGGAGGCCATGAAGATGGAGATTGATGCTTGTTGAAGCCCATAAATGATTGGAGATTGCTTGAAGCCAGATGTTGATTCAGAGCTGCTGATGTTGTTTTTTTTGCTGTATTTCATTTCTGATGTATTGATTGGTTTTCTGGACTGTATTGTTTGCTGTTTACCCTGTTGGGTTGAAAGTGAAGTCTGTTCACTTTTGCCTATTGTTTTCTAGGTTCGAGGTTGAGTGGGACTCCCTTGCCTCGCTTGTATTGCTGCATTCATGCATTTTACTGTTTTACTGTATATATCTGATATTGTTTCTGTTTCTGCCTATCCCTTAGGATCTCTGTTTCTCTCTGTGCAAGAGAGGCGCATGATAGACACTAGGTCTTAACCCATGCATGATAACATTAGGTTAGTTTGTTTCCCTTTGCAACCGTAGGTTAGAGTTCTGTCTCTTTCTTCCTCAAAACAAACAGAAAAACACATAAAGATTTCAAACACAATAAAAGACACTTCTTCCGTAAAAGAAGGTGAACTCATCAAGACGTCATTTTTTGTCCGCTGGGACTGTTAATCAGAAAAACCTTTTTCAGAAGGAATAAAACCAACCAAGACAGGCTTGTGTCGTCCGTAGCCCGAACTACGTTTGCTCTGATCTTTCATGCTGTATGAAAGTACGTAGGCATAGGATGCGATATCCTAGCGAGCAGCCTTCCCCTCCTTTCCCGCAGGTAGGCGAACTACGTTGACTCTGATTTCTCGTTCCAGACGAGAATACGTAGGCATAAAGTGCGATACTTTGCCGAGTCATTTTATTTTCATTCTCTTTTCTTTTTAACCCTTGACCTATAGTTTAGATAGAATAACAATCCATACCCGAAAACAAGTGTGGATCCCGTCGAGTACGACGGACGTGAGGGGTGCTAATACCTTCCCCTTGTGTAACCGACTCCCGAATCCAGGTTTTGGTTGCGACGATCATACCTTTCCCGTGTTGTGCGAGGTTTACTCTGAGCGTTTCCTTTCCCTCCCGTAGGATAAATAACGCACGGTGACGACTCTTCTGTTCAGCCGGCGCCGATTTTCGCAGTAGCGACAATACACCTCTCTCCTTTGGAGGGATAAGTGCTATACCTAGGAGGTAGAACTTTTGAGGGAACCCTTCATTTGATATTGAACCCTTATATGTCACCTTTGGTGATCAAATAAGCAGTTCAATATCCCCCAGCTTACTCAGTAAATGATTTTTCTCTGGTTTTGATTGTCTTGAGAGATGCAGAGCCTGAGCATGAAGATGAGGACTTCATTGAAGAGTATTGAAGAGGATGAAGCCCTGAGTAGTGTCATTCCAGCTGAAGCTTGAAGAGCATGAAGATCAAGTTGATACTTGAAGATCCCTGAAGATGGTGAAGCCTGAAGGTGGAGCTGGTCAAGAAGCTGAAGCTTAAGGGAGAAGATGAGTTGAAACTCAAGATTGTAGGGTTGAAACCTGGAAAGCAATTGATGATTGAAGTCTGAAGACTGAGTTGCTGCTGGAGGAGCTGAGGCTTTCTTCTGTTTTCTTTTCTGTATTGTGTGTTTTGTTTGACTTGTCTGTTGCATTAGATTAAGTTCATCTAGAATAAGTAGAATCTAGGAGCATGTTTGCATTAGAGGTTGAGTTGCTCCCTCTGCTTGTATTGTTATTGCGTGGCTTTGCTTGCGAGTATTCGGTAGAGCCCATCTCCCTTGCCCATGTGGTTTGTTTGCCTGATGGCATTTCATTTCATTTTTCTGTATGATTGCAGTTTACCGTTTATTGCTTGATAGCATGTTGTTTATATTTCAGTATGATTACTGTTATTTCATGACTGGGTTGAGGTTGAGATGAGCTTGTGGAGGCTGAAGCCCCACACACATTTCCTCCCTCACTTGCATTGCATGCATTTTACTGTTAAGCTGATGCTTTGTCTGTTTTGGTGTATCATTGACATGATCCCTTAGGACTCTCATTTCCTTGGATAAGGATTTGATGATAGACTTTTAGGTTGAAACCTATGCATGAAAACTTCTAGGAGTTCCCCGTTCAAACCTCAACCATAGGATGAATCCATGGCATGATAACAGTAGGACTTGATAGTCTCCCTCCTAGTTGGGCCTGTTCTCTTCTCATCTCAAAACAGTTTAAGATACAGTAATCATGAATGATTTCTTTCGTACGTTACGAGCCTTAAGCTATCTGAGAAAGGGTTGTGGGAGAGTTCCTTTTCCATAGTCTGGATGTTTAGTATGGTACCCTTTGGGTGACATGCGACGCATTCACTCTTAGGTCATAGTCTCTAGTACAGTTGAAATCGCAAACACAATAAAAAACACTTCTTTCGTAAAAGACAGGAAATAAATCGTAGTTTCCCGAACTACGTGAGCTCTGATGTCTCATACCTGTTGAGAGTACGTAGGCACAAGATGGTGATGTCTTGGCGAGCTACCTTCCCCCATAATCCTTCGTAGGCCGAACTACATTGACTCTGATTTCTCATTCTCTAATGAGAATACGTAGGCATAAAGTGCGACGCTTTGCCGAGTCATTTTTCTTTTCTTTTTCAGCCAGCCTTGATAGGTAGATAGAATAAAACCAACACGTCCAAGTAAACACAACAAGCGAGGATCCCGTCGAGTACGACGGACGTGAGGGGTGCTAATACCTTCCCCTTGCGTAACCGACTCCCGAACCCAGACAATGGTTGCGATGACCTTGTCTTACCCTTTTTCGTTAGGTTTTTCCGATCGTTTCCTTTCCCGCTCTGAGGGATAAATAACGAAAGGTGGCGACTCTTCTGTCATGTCGGCACCTTATTTTCGCGCAAGCGACAGCTGGCGACTCTGCTGGGGACTGCGATGGTTCCCTATGCGAGTCTCGCCTTGGATTTTCTTCCTAGCTGTCTGGGTCATCACCAGCAGCTGGCGACTCTGCTGGGGATCAAACCCAGAATCTCTGGTTCTCCGGTTCCCTATGAGAGACATTCCTAACGCTTGTATGTTTACTTGTTGGGTTGCGTTTATTTATCGCATTTTACTTCTCGCACTTTATTTCCCGCATTTTATTTTCAGTATAATATGATTATTTATGCTGTTGTGGGATGGGAGTTCTGATGAGTGAGAAGCCAGACCCAGGCTTGAGTGCACCATAGACTTATAGTGGAAATTAGTGGGCGCGTGCTTGCTTTGCAGGGACTAGTGTCTCATGAAATCCACGCTCAGACGAGGTTCATCTAGTTGACTTCACTTTCAACCCTTTGGGTTGAGACGGTTGCTGGTTTGGTGGATTGTCGACTCTGGGGACCGATCATTTGTGATTCAGCTAAGTGAGGCCTCTTCATGAGCTGGTGATGCCACACCTTCTGGGTATCGTATCACCCCTCTTGAAAGTCTGTGACACTGATGAACGCATAGGATGCCGTACCTTGAGTCAGTTTAGGTCCATACCTGTGAGTGGGATTGGGTTTATTGCAGGAAACCTTGACCTTCAGACTACCTGGTTTTCTTGACAGTGAATCAGTTATGTTGGTACCAGGGTTCCCAGTTGCAGATTTGTCTGTTCTTGATAGAGCAGGGTTTTGATCAGAGGATCTTATCATCAGGTGTATGTTTGTTCTTGATAGAGCAGGTTTTGATCAGAGGATCTTATCATCAGGTGTATGTCTGTTCTTGATAGAGCGGGTTTCGATCAGAGGATCTTGTCATCAATTGTTTGTTCTTGATAGAGCAGTTTTGGGGTCTGAAGATCTCGCCAGCAGATGTTGTTGGTTCTTGATAAGGCAGATTTTTGATTTGGGGTCTGAAGACTTCATCAGCAGATATTTCTTGATCATACACCAGAGGTCCTTATTATCAGACATTTGTTCTCGACAGAGCAGAGTTGTGATCCTGTATATGGTCCTATCAGATGGTTGTTCCCGACGGATCAAATTTGTGGTCCTCCTCCGGGGTTTTCTTCTCATCAGTGATTGTTGATACAGAATCTCCGCAACAGCAGTTACCTGGATATATTATTGCATGACTGCATTTTGCATTAGTTCGCATATTCATTTTGCATTCCATTAGCATGTGTCTGTGCTGCAGGCGCATTTCGTACCCTGATTCTGGTGTCCCGAGCAATATGAGATATTTTCTTCCATGAATGGATCCAGTCTTATCACTGCATTGACACTATGTTGGCACGTTGACACCAGAATTAGGGGTGATCTCCTAAACGTACAGACACCCATGGCATTAGCATAATTCATCTTGCATGACGGAAGTCGGGGCTTGTCTTCTAACCCTTGTGTTTGCAGGTTTGACTCAGAATCGAGCAACTCAGACTAATGGAGCAAGTACAAGCTGAGTTGGGGAAAATCCAAAGTCAGTTGGGGCAGGTCATGAATGACATACAGGCAGTGCGCCTGGACCAGCAAGTACTCAGAGAAGAGAATCAGCAGCTGCAGAATCAGTTGAGATTTCTCATGGGAGTGGTGAGAAGTATGCTAAAAAAGGAGAGTGGCCAAGCACCCAAGGTGGAGACCAAAGTGCTTCCTCCATTGCCGTCAGTACCGCCTGTGCTGAAGCCAGGTGGACCTCATGGATCCTCCACACAGCATGAAGCTCAAGACCTGTCTCGTCAGCAGCCGCGCCAGGTGTCGCTTGCGCGAAAATAAGGTGCCGGCTGAACAGAAGAGTCGCCACCTTTCGTTATTTATCCCTCAGAGCGGGAAAGGAAACGATCAGAAAAACCTGACGAAAAAGGGTAAGACAAGGTCGTCGCAACCATTGTCTGGGTTCGGGAGTCGGTTACGCAAGGGGAAGGTATTAGCACCCTGTTGCACCCCAAAATTTGCCCAACCTTTTCTAACCTAGGTTTATGTTTCAATTGCATAGTCATTTGCATTGTCATCATGTACATAGTGTATTCATCTGCATAGGCAAGCTATCTTAATCAGGGGATCAAGTGTTGTTCTTATTTCAAGAGGTATATCCAAGGGTTTCATTCATATTCAAGACTACTCAGGTCATCAGGGAAGAATTTGAGCTTTGAAGAGCTGCCAGGTTGATCAGTGAATTCTCTCCTATCGTGAGGCTAGTGGGGGATCATCAGAGGAAATGTGAGCTATGAGCCAAGAGCATGAGGTGTGTATGGATGTTATGAAGAGTCTAGAGAATCATTTTTGAGGAGAACCAAGTCATTTGAATGATTGCAAGGACCTCAGTTGAAGTCAGTCAACTAGGGTCAACACTGGGTCAATTCTAGGTCAAAGAAGTGTTTTGAAGGGTATCAAGGATCATTTGAAGAATGGGGGATTCATTATTTACTATATGGATATGGATATGATGTTGTGATAAAGAAAAATCAAAAGGAGTCAAGGAGAACTGGAGTTACTAAATTAGGGTTTTATTGTAAAATCCCCTGATTTAGGTCAAACTTCAAAGAAGTGTAACTCAAGATGAAAGCTTCATATGGATTATTGGTCCACATGAAACTTGTAGAATATCTTCATAGCTTTAATTTGAGGGGTGGAAGATATCAAGATGATTTGCAGAGCTCAAGTTATGGCTCTTGCAAGTTACAGGTCATCTGAGGGCACTGAAATTTGTCTGTGAAAATTGTCTGTATTCCAAGCAACTTTTGACCTTCAAGGTTATTTCAAATGGATTTCTGGCCAACATTAGAATTGTTCCTTATTGTCTTAGATTTCTAGAATGGTATGGTATGCCTTCATATGATTTATGGAACTCTACTTATGGTCTTGGCAAGCAAAGGGTATTTTGGTCCTTTGAGAATTACAGGTCATTCTTAGTATATGCCTAAAACTCATACAAGGAAGCTTCAAATGAAAAACTTCACAACATCAAAGTTGTTCAAAATGGGATTTTAAGGCTAGAAAAGAAGGTTGGAAAGTTTGGAAAAGCTTAGAGCATGGAATTTTAAAAGTGGTGCAAATGACTTGAAAATGGCTTATAAGTTGAAAAAGTTGAAATGGAAAATTGGTTTGAGAGATCTACAAATCCAATATGGGTCATCCAATATACCAAATTGAGTCCAAACATCATTTTAAAGACATTGGTTCAGCCACTTTTTTGAGTTAGGGTTTAAAAATTGGACTTGCTTTGTATTTTTGTTACTTGCATAATAAGGCAAGTATAGAAAACTTGGCACAAGATGAATTTTCAAGGCAAGGAGCTTACATACACTTCCCATATCTCATGTAAGGAGATTTTGACATAAGTTTGGAAAGGTGCAAGCATGAGATAAGAGATATTCAAAGTATCATGGCATGAGAAGTTCATGAAATTTCCACAACTTTCTAGAATCCTCCAAGATTATTCTAGAAACCTCTAAGTTTGTTAATCATCCTCTATATATTGGATTGAGATCATTAAGAGTAAAGGTTGGTGATAGTTGATGTTGAATCCATTTGCAAATCATATTGAATTTTTTTCTCTTCACCATTTTTTCCATTTTTCCCACACTTTCACATTTTGGAATTTTTTTCAATCTTTTTTCTCTCTCACTTTCCATACTTTTTCTCTTCACCAATCAATTACACAACAATTATAGAGATGGTTCATCATTTTTTTTGAGATAATTGGAGCAAGAGGAACCTTGTAGTAACATGAAAAAGTGGTGAAAACTCAAATTCCAATTTTCACTTTTTCATCAATTCAAGACTTGTCAAGGCTTCAAACATATTCACCAAGTATTGTTGAGTGATTCTACATCATTTTCTCAAAGAATTGGTGATCGAGTGAAGCTCCATAAGCCATTTTTCGGACGTATAAAGAATTCGACATAACTCATGATTTATGAGTCTTTCTTGCATTATTGTTGTTGCATTACATTGCTCTCATCTCCTACATGGATTCTAGTACAAAAAAGATGGGTTTTATGACAATTTTTGGTTCTTGAGTTTTTCTTGAGGTGCCACGTTTTGGGAGTTAGAGAGAGTTTCAAGAAAATCTAAGACCATATTTGGATTCCTTGATTTTTTTACTTCAAGTTTGACCAAAATTTTGTGCGAAACGGATAATTATTGATGGAGTTATGGTGCTTCAAAGTAGCAAAAAACTCATGTTCATGGGGCTGCGGGTTACTATTCACAAAGTTGAAAATTTTGATTTGGAGAAGAAGGTGTTAACACCGTCGGATGCATTTCCAAGTCAAGGTTTCTTCCATTCATCCAACGCCTCTCACTGCGCCACGTAATCGGCCACATAAGCCTCATGCCACTTTTATTTATTCATGTTATTTTCTTTTATTTTCCTATTGCCATGTTTCTTTTAATTTTTCTGTTTTATATGCTGACTTCAAATAATCATAAAAAATAGGAAAATTAGTCTTTTTGATCCCCATTTTTTTGTGCTGAATCTTTAAGATGTCTAGGATTTAATAAAACTGAAATTATAATTTTACCATTTTTTTACATTTTCTTTGGATTTTTTACATTTGGGTCGTCATAAAAAGGCCAATGCTGGTGCTATCATTTTGTTGAATTTCTTTGACCTATCAAAACACAATTTAAATGTCAATCCTTTTGCAGGGATCTCATACACACGTTGAGGTATTGTGATATATTTTTGTGGGAATTTTATTGTACCATTTTAATTGGTTTTGGATGCTTTCTTTAACATGCTCCACTTTAATCTTTCCTTTGGTATACATGAGATATCTTGCAATGTTTTCATCTTGTTTGACCATTTATCTTTGGATATTTTTGTGGTATCTCTCACCCCTGGTTTGTGGCTTGATGTAGGGCATTGGAGATTGTTATTTGAATTTTTTAGCACCTTTTGCTATTTTTCTTATGTTTTGTATTCGAACTTGTAATTTGGACTTCCGAACGGACTTTATTTTTGTTAAGGCTCCAACGGCCGCTTTGTGTTTGCGTGATGAACGCCGTGGTTCATATTTATTATTGTAGATAGGTTAGAGGTATTGGAAGACACTTAGGTGTTTGTTATTTGTATGTGTAGCTTGCCCGATTATCGACTTGTTTGCATGATAGCACGTTGCGATTCCGAATAGTGGATTACGCGTTTCATTCGGAGTTTTCACTCGATTCTTTGCATATGATCACTTGATATTTTCTTATTCCATCCATGAATGGGCTTGAGGTTGAGATGAACCTTCCTCCCTCCTTTGCATTGCATTTACCATTGCTATATTCATGTTCACTTGTATGCGGTTATTACTTGTATTTCCGTTTCTTCCTTTCGTTTTCCTTTCCCGTAGGACTTCCATTCTTCCTTGTTCAAGGGAGGATGTGATAGACATTAGGAGTTAACCCATGCATGATAACATTAGGGTAGATTTTATTCCCTTTTAACCCTAGGATTTGTAGAGTGTCATCTCTTCTTCCTTCAAAACAACAGAAAAACATTAATAAAGGTTATAACAGAGATTAATTCATTTCTTCCGTCAAAAGATTTGAACAGACATCAACCTTTTTGCAATAAGAAAACCCTTGTTTAAGGTGAGATTTTTCATAAAAAACACTTGAACAGCTTGTGTCGGGCGTAGCCCGAACTACGTTTGCTCTGATCTTCCATGCAGTATGGAAGTACGTAGGCATAGGATGCGATATCCTAGCGAGCAACCTTCACCCACCTTCACCCGTAGTTAGGCGAACTACGTTGACTCTGATTTCTCGTTCCAGGCGGGAATACGTAGGCATGAAGTGCGATGCTTTTCCGAGTCAAATTTTCTTTTCTTTTCAGACCTCATCCTTTAGTTTAGATAGAAGTGTAATCCGTACAACCAAGCAAGCATGGATCCCATCGAGTACGATGGACGTGAGGGGTGCTAATACCTTCCCCTTGCGTAACCGACTCCCGAACCCAGGTTTTGGTTGCGATGACCATACCTTTTCCCGTTTTTCGCGAGGTTTACTTCGAGCGTTTCCTTTCCCTCCGTTGGGATAAATAACGCACGGTGGCGACTCTTCTGTTCAGCCGGCGCCGATTTTCGCAGTAGCGACAGCTGGCGACTCTGCTGGGGACTGCGATGGTTCCCTATACGAGTCTCGCCTTAGGTTTTTCCTAGCTGTTTGGGGCAATCCCCAGCAGCTGGCGACTCTGCTGGGGACCCAACGTCCCCTGGCTGCTAAGGACTGCGATGGTCCTTATGCATTTGGGATCCAACGTCCCTTAAGAGAGTCAATCCTAACGTTTGTTTGCCCGTCGAGGATTTTGTATGGATTTACATTTCTGTATTTACCTTTCAGCATTATATTATCATTATTATTGCTGTATTGTGGGGTTGTGACGGGTGTTCCATGATGGAGAGATAAGCCGGACCTGGGCTTGATTGCACCTAGACTTAGAGTAGAGATTAGTGGGCGCGCACGTGCTTTGCATGTCCTAGTGTCCCGCGAAATCTACGCTCAGACGAGGTTCTTCTGGTTGGCCTCCTGTCCTGCCCTTTGGGTGGCTCGGGTTGCTGGTTAGTTGGATTGTCGACTCTGGGGACCGATCATTTGGAAGTTGGCTAAGTGAGGCCTCTTCAGGATTTGATGGTGCCACTCCTTCTGGGAATCGTATCATCACTCCTGAAAGTCTGTGACGCCGACGACCGCATAGGATGCCATACCTTTGTCAGTTACTAGGACATCCACCTGTGAGAGGGTTTGGGGTTATGCAGGTAACTAGACCTTCATATAACCGGTTATTTCTCGATCAGAGATCCTTGGTATTTATGGATAGTTGTGAGGTCTATCAGAGACCAGCCAGAGTTATGGTATGAGGTCTATCAGAGACCAGTTGGAGTTATATTATGAGGTCTGTCAGAGACCAGGTGTGGGTTATATTATTGGGTCTATCCGAGACCAGACTGGAGTCCTTTGTAAAGTCTGTCTGAGGCCAGAGTTTGATGAGTATTGGAGGGTCTGTCTGAGACCTGTTCTTGGTGTGACTTGGGCTTCTTATTCAGGGCACTTGATCCCCTGTTGCAGCTGTTTGCATTGCATTGTTTGCATACCCATTTATCATCGCATTTTGCATACATACCCATATTTGCATTACAGGTTTGTGAGCCGTGTATCTTATCTCCCGCATCCGTTCCAGGAATTTTCAGGATTGAAGAAAGGCGGGTCCACCGTTACTCTACAAGAATCAACCAGAAGAAGATCATGGACGCCATGCAGCTTGAAATGCAAGAGATGCGTGACAGGATGGCCCTGTTCATGCAAACCATGGAGACTATCGCCAAAGGGCAGGAACAGTTGCAGAGTCTGGTACAGCCATTGGTTGCTCGTGCTGAGATCAATGGCACCCCGCGTGGTGAAAATGTGGCTAACTCTCCCAGGGTTGAAAATCATCAAAGTGCTGATCACATTGAAGTCGCTGGGCTGAACAACGGAGAAGCTGGTCCTGCTGGTGGGAACAGAAACACTGGTAACACTAACGGAGATACTGCAGGAGTGTTCATAGGGAACGTCAACCAGGGTTTCAACTTGGGTGCGGAGAACGTCGGGATGAATGGCGGCAATGGTAATCAGGGCTTCCAGGGTATGAATGTGGGATATGGCAATGTGGCTGGCGCCAAAACTGGATACGGAGACCATGGTTATGGTAACGTAGGATATGGAATGGGTATGAACAACGGCCAGGATATGGGCAACCTGAGGGGTAACCCCGGGTACTTCCAAGCAGGTCTGGGCCGTAACGCTGGACATGCTGCATATGAAGAGATACCTCGTTGGGAGGACCATCAGGAAGACGTTTTCTCAGGTCATAATGAAGGCTACGGGAGGCCTACAGGGGACAGCCTCCGCATGAGATTGTTGGAAGAAAAGGTAAATGGTCTGGCTAATCAGAACGCTGTGGGACTGGATATGTCTAACATGGGGTTGGTACCAGGGCTGAGGGTACCTCTGAAATTCAAGGCGCCATCTTTTGATAAGTATAGAGGCGACACGTGCCCGAGGGTGCATGTCCGTTCATTTTACAGAAGGATGTCTGCGTATTCGGACGACGAAAAGATGCTTATGCACTTTTTCCAAGACAGCTTGTCAGGGCCGTCATTGGAGTGGTACATGAGCCTGGAGCCAACACAGATCAGAACTTGGAAAGAATTGGCGGAAGCTTTCGTGAAGCATTACCAATACAACAGCGATCTCGCTCCTAACAGAGTTCAGTTGCAAAGCATGTCCCAGAAGCCCAAGGAAAGCTTCAAAGAGTACGCCCAGAGATGGCGTGACCTGGCTGCGAGAGTACAACCACCTATGGTCGAGAGGGAAATGATGGACTTGTTCGTAGGGACATTCTCAGGGATGTACTATGACCGGCTGCTCAACTTCTCAATGAGTACCTTCTCCGAGCTGATCCTGATGGGGGAGCGTATAGAGAACGGGATAAAAATTGGTAAGATTCAACCGGGAGAATCTGTTTCAGCTGGAAGCACCAAGAAAGCCTTCGGTGGTAAAAGGCAAGGTGATGCTAATGCAGTGTATAACGTTCAGCGGGGAAATAGGAATCAGAACCGGCGTCCACAGCCTCAAGTTGCAAGTGTGACTATTCCGGGACCACCTCAGCAACAGAGACAACAACAGCAGCAGGCTCAGCAGCAACCTAATCAGAATCAGCGGCGGTTTCAGGCTCCAAGGCCGAGGAGGGTATTTGAGGTACCGCCGATGTCTTACGCAGAGCTCCTTCAGACCCTATTGAAGTTACAGCTAGTTGAAAAGAGAACCTTAGCGCCGCCGACTGGCACGCCACCAGTAGGGTACGACATCAACGAGCATTGTGATTTTCACTCTGGTGCACCCGGGCACAACATCGAGAATTGTTTAGCTTTCAAGCACAAAGTGCAAGATTTGCTTGATAGCTCAGCCATCAATTTTGGGAAGGAAGGTCCCAACATTACACAAAAACCAATGCCAAACCATGAATAGGCTGGAATATGGTGGACAAAGAGGAGTTCTATAGTTCGTGTGGGCCGTTAAAAGTAGATCAGAACAGCGGCAGGCTGCCTCTCATAACTGATTGTGAAGATAGCTGGTTCAGCAGCAGGACAGATGTGAAAGCCCGGTTCTCGGAAGCTAGCGTTTTTCTTTGTTTTATCTTGTCATTTCTTTACGTTTGTAGTTTCTTTCATGTTTGAATTGCGATCTTGTTTGTAAAACTTGTTGTTTTCATTTCAATTGATGATGATGAAATAAATATGCATGTTTTGATTAAATCCATTCGTGTTCGCTAATTGTTTTTATAAATGTCCAACACCTGGTTAAGAGGAATCTGGGGGGGATGACGAAAATGAATGACATGCAACTTCCGATATTGTATGCTTTTGAAATAAAACCTGTTGATGATGTACAGGCATTGTTTTTCAAATCCCTAAACACCAGAGTTATAAGGAAGATAATCCCTTGTCGACCCTTTTGAGCCTTGTAGTAGGAGTTTCTTTCTGTGAATGAAAAACCCTCAATCTTAACCTGGGGCAGGGTAGGTGTTAGCTAATTTGACCGAGCGTTCAAGTTGCAGAAGGAGTGTCCATTCGAGGATCAATCACACCTCTAAAGGTCGTGCCTAAAAAACCACAATGGTTAAATCAAGAGTGAGACAGTCACATCATTCCCCAAAGAGTCAGACAACCAGTGTCACACGACTTATTCGAAAAAAACGAAAAGTGAGAAAGAATCAAAAGCCCGCTAAGTCACAACTTCAAGACAAATGACTTAGGCAAAAATGAGGGCATCCCGCTGGACTAAAAAAATCAAAAGAAACTCAAAATAAGTCAGTCCAGGCAAAAGTTAGGGATAAGAAAAAAGATGAAAGGAGGACAAAAAGAAAAATCCTCAAATCAAATGCGAGTCGTGTGACCCTAAGTGTCAAAGACGAAAAGTGAGTGGCTGTCACTCCAAAAGTTCATGGGTTCTCGAACTATCACTCCTATCTTTCAGCCTCTGAGAGGTGAGCGCTAAGGTCGAATTAGGTGAACATAGGATCGGAGAACATCAAGGAGAATGGGTGGGTTAAAATAAACTTTGAGCCTTTATCCTTTCCTTCAAAACCGTGAACCTGACCACGTTACAACCTTCAAAAGTCCTAATTGAAGCAGGTTGTTTCGAAAGCATACTTCGGTAAAGGTCGCGTCGATTCTGACTCCTGAAAGGGTTCCTCTTACTGTGTCGGTACTGATGTTGATAAATGTTTTGTGCATTATATGCCATAAACTGTTTTTCCCTTTTCCCAGTGAACAGATTGGATGTCAAAACTATCATATGTGTTGCATTAATATGTCTTTTACGCAGAACAACTTGTTTTACTTGCGAGTAAGCGCTTGACAGCAGGAAAGTTTTCTGCAATGGAAAGTATGGTCAGGATAGAATACAGAGCGCCCAAACGTTCCGAGAGCAGGGGCAAGCTATTATCGTGATTCCCAGTCAGGTCAACCATGCAAAGTCAGCTACTCTGGGGCAATCAGGTCAAGATTCAGTAAATCTCTCGTAGTTGGAGGTACTGTTCCGGACCAGCTACTCGGGGGCAAAGTCATTGCGATCAGGGGCATTGACTTCCATTGAGTTCGGAATCAGTTAGTCTGAGGACAAGTCCCGAAGCTTCAGTTGATTAAGGGGCAGTATGCTTGAGAGGTAACTAATCAGAAGTGAGTCTTCTCGAGATCCAATCAGGGGCTGTCATGCAGAATGTAGAGATTTGAAAGCAGATACTTCAAGTGGATAATCAGATCAGGATAAGTCGCTAGAACGCTCATTCAGGGGCAAGTCACCGCAGAGAGCATTGAAACCGACTGGGTTGATCGGAGCTAATGGAGATTGAATCTTTTTGCCGTATAGTTACCGGGGCAAGAAATCTCGAGGTCGTCTCATAGTAAGCGGTTCAGCGCAAGTATTCCCAGGAGTTAGACAGGGGCAGGTTGAGTACACTGGGGCCAGTTATTCAAAAGCTCGCAAAGTTCCCCGCCAGAATCCATGGCAGGCTGGTACCCTCTCCAGAGATTGTATGTTGTGTCTTCCCCAGTGAAGTCGCCCCGGGCAAAACTAAATGTTAATTCCCCAGGAGAGTTAAGATCAATGTATCTTCAGTTCAGCATTAGCTTATCAAGCAGAGCAGAGTCCTCCCCAGTGAAGGTCGAGATGGATATGATTAACTTCCCAGAGAGCTCTTGTGCAGTGCAAGTCAGAATGTATGGTTCAATCCCCAGCTCAGTGATAGCAGGATGAGTTTCCCCAGCTCAGTGATAGCAGGAAGAGTTCCCACAGAGCGCAAGCAAGTGGTGGGAACTGCTGAAAGGAGTTTTCCCGAGCGATTGTCCCTTCTTTCCCCAGCAAGTCGCTCTTCCTCGTCAGGAGGACCTTTCTCAGCAGATTTTGGAGTTCTGAGTTCGTGAGCTATTTTCCCAGCAGGGTGGTCATCCCCAGCGGAGTTAGTTCATCTTTCCAACATTTATTTTGTTGGAAGCGTATCGGCGGTATTCCGATCATCCCCAGCGGATCCAGTGTGTCTTCAGCATTTATTTTGCTGAAGTAACTCTTTGCATAAGCATGCATCATGAGCATTTGCATTCTACCCAAGTATGTAGCATTTCCATGCAGTATGGAAGCATTTCGTCATTATCAAACATGCATATTTGAAACATAAGCCAGGTGGTTACCTCTCCAGTTTCAGATATGTTATTCCTTGTCGATAAGAGAAATCGTGATTCAGGAAGATGTGGGTTTTGTGGTCAAAGTACGCAGTGATCGTCTTTGTACCCTCTATGGGGTTCATATTGTAAGGCACGCAGTGATCGTGTTAATTTCGAGATGTTGATTTGTTGCCCAAGTATGCAGTGATCGTGTTGATCTTGGAATGTGTATCTGTGGTCGAATGGCGCAGTGATCGTATTCGTCTCGATCTAAGAAGTTTGTTTTGTAAGGCACGCAGTGACCGTGTTGATCTTGGTGTGTTGATTTGTGGTCAAGTATGCAGTGATCGTATTTGTGCCAGATACAGGGTTCATATTGTAAGACACGCAGTGATCGTGTTGGTTTTGAGATATTGATTGGCGGCCCAAGTATGCAGTGATCGTATTTGTGCCAGCTACGGGGTTCATATTGTAAGACACGCAGTGATCGTGTCGATTTTCAGATGTTGATTTGTGACCGAAGTACGCAGTGATCGTATTTTGTCTCTTTCATGGGGTTCATGTTGTAGGACACGCAGTGATCGTGTTGATTTTGTTATGTATATCTGTGGTCGAATGGCGCAGTGATCGTATTCGTCCTGATCTAAGAAGATTGTTTTGCAAGACACGCAGTGATCGTGTTTGTATCGTTTCGGGGGTTTTATTGAGCAAGGCACGCAGTGATCGTGTTCATCCAATTGTTGGTCGATATGCGCAGGGATCGTATTCGTCCGTTACACAGTGATTATGGGTTGATACGCAGTGATCGTGTTCATCCAGTTGTTGGTCGATATATGCAGTGATCGTATTCGTCCGTTCTACAGTGGTTATAGATTGACGCGCAGTGATCGTGTTCATCCAGTTTTGTTGGTCGCTATACGCAGTGACCGTATTCGTCCGTTATGCAGTTTGATTATGTTGTAAGACACGCAGTGAACGTGTTCATCGGGTTGTTGGTGGCCGAAGTACGCAGTGATCGTATTCGTCCCATGTTTGAAGTGGTGTCACAAAGCGCGCAGTGATCGTGTTTTTCCTCCAGTCAAGAGGGCTGTGACATGAAGCGCGCAGTGATCGCGTTCACCCTAGGTATGATTGGAATATGCAGTGATCGTATTCGTCCAGTTATGTGGGTTAGTTGAGGCACGCAACACGCAGGGATCGTGTTTTTCTCCAGTCAAGAGGATTGTGGCTCAGAACGCGCAGTGATCGTGTTCAAACACGCAGTGATCGTGTTCCAGATACGCAGTGACCGTATTCACACAACACGCAGGGATCGTGTTTTTTTCTCCAGTCAAGAGGATCGTGGCTCAGAACGCGCAGTGATCGTGTTCGAACGCGCAGGGATCGTGTTCAAGATACGCAGTGATCGTATTCGTACAGCATGCAGTGATCGTGTTGTTAGTACCATGGGAACTTATGATGTGGAGCACGCAGTGATTGTGGCTATTGTATCAGTGGGTTGTTGGTCGGCATACGCAGTAATCGTATTCGTCCTGTTACATGGGTTGATTTTGTGACACACGCAGTGATCGTGTTGACATAATTCCGGGGTTTGTTGGTCGAGATGCGCAATGATCGTATTCGTCCTATTACAGCACACGCAGGGATCGTGTTTATCATATTGGTGGTTGAAGTACGCAGTGAACGTGTTCGCCTCTCCTATGTGGATTTATTCCGTCTGGCACACAGTGATCGTGTTTATCTCATCCGGTTGGATTTATGGTCGATGTGATTGTAACGCAGCATGCAGTGATCGTGTCCGTCGTGTTTGTCCCGTTAAATGGTTTTTGTTTGTAAGACACGCAGTGACCGTGTTCGTCGCAGTTTTGTGGATTTGTTGTGCCAGACACGCAGTGATCGTGTTCACCATGGCACATTCCCCTAGCAGAGTTGCTTGGTCAAGCATTTCTCTTTCTCCCCAGACGAGTCCTTTCTCAAAGTGCTGTAGAAATGACAGGGTGCAGGTTTTGGGTGGTTACCCACAGTTACCCCAGTAGAGATGTAATCCCCAACGGGTTGTTCTTCAACAAGATACTTGGTTAAGTTCCTCGTAGTCCCCGACAGGGTATCCTTTGACAAGTCGCTTGGTTAAGTCACTTGTATTTCCCCAGCTGAGTCTTTCTCAGGAGGATGGGGTATCAGTATTAGAAGGTGGTAATACAGATTTTCGGGTGGTTACCCGCAATTCCCCAACAGAGTTATGTTCTCCAGCAGGGTGTTACTTCAATGGGTTGCTTGGTTAAGTCCCTCACTGTCCCCAGCAGGGAGCTTGCTACAAGAGTTGTTTGGTTAAATGCCTCGTATTTTTCAACAAGGGCGCTTGGTTAAGTTCCCATTTTCCCCAACAGGTGTTTAACGGCAGTCGTCAGAATTTGTCCCCTCAGAGTTGCTTGGTTAAGTTTCTCATTTCCCCGCAGAGTCGGTTGTTCATGTCTTCGGACCTTGTCTCGTTTGGTTAAGCGTTCTCTCGTTTCTTCAGGATACGAAAAGTTGATCAGTGAAGTCAACATGATAAGTGAAGTCAATATTCTCCCGCTGGTTAGCGTGTGCTCAGTTGATAAGTGAGATCAACAGAGGTTGATAAGTGAGATCAACAGAGGTTGATAAGTGAGATCAACAAAGGTTGATAAGTGATATCAACAATTTCTCGTTATGTGGTGTATGCTCATTTCTTCGGAATGGAGTGGTCTGCGGACAACATCAGTTTATTTGACAGATGGATGGCTAGTTGTTGCCGTGACAACAGAAGCCAGTTCCCAGGGTTTTCTCAAGCAGTAGTCGTTTTCGCAATTTATTTTTGCGGTTGGCAAATTTCCGGGTTCTTTCGTATTCAACCGTCTCGTACCTCGATTGTCTGAAGGCTGCGCGCTCTTCATCCAGTTGGGTCCAAGTCGCTTGAATAGGGGCAGCTGTTGCACCCCAAAATTTGCCCAACCTTTTCTAACCTAGGTTTATGTTTCAATTGCATAGTCATTTGCATTGTCATCATGTACATAGTGTATTCATCTGCATAGGCAAGCTATCTTAATCAGGGGATCAAGTGTTGTTCTTATTTCAAGAGGTATATCCAAGGGTTTCATTCATATTCAAGACTACTCAGGTCATCAGGGAAGAATTTGAGCTTTGAAGAGCTGCCAGGTTGATCAGTGAATTCTCTCCTATCGTGAGGCTAGTGGGGGATCATCAGAGGAAATGTGAGCTATGAGCCAAGAGCATGAGGTGTGTATGGATGTTATGAAGAGTCTAGAGAATCATTTTTGAGGAGAACCAAGTCATTTGAATGATTGCAAGGACCTCAGTTGAAGTCAGTCAACTAGGGTCAACACTGGGTCAATTCTAGGTCAAAGAAGTGTTTTGAAGGGTATCAAGGATCATTTGAAGAATGGGGGATTCATTATTTGCTATATGGATATGGATATGATGTTGTGATAAAGAAAAATCAAAAGGAGTCAAGGAGAACTGGAGTTACTAAATTAGGGTTTTATTGTAAAATCCCCTGATTTAGGTCAAACTTCAAAGAAGTGTAACTCAAGATGAAAGCTTCATATGGATTCTTGGTCCATATGAAACTTGTAGAATATCTTCATAGCTTTAATTTTAGGGGTGGAAGTCATCAAGATGATTTGCAGAGCTCAAGTTATGGCTCTTGCAAGTTACAGGTCATCTGAGGGCACTGAAATTTGTCTGTGAAAATTGTCTGTATTCCAAGCAACTTTTGACCTTCAAGGTTATTTAAAATGGATTTCTGGCCAACATGAGAATTGTTTCTTATTGTCTTAGCTTTCTAGAATGGTATGGTATGCCTTCATATGATTTATGGAACTCTACTTATGGTCTTGGCAAGCAAAGGGTATTTTGGTCCTTTGAGGATTACAGGTCATTCTTAGTATATGCCTAAAACTCATACAAGGAAGCTTCAAATGAAAAACTTCACAACATCAAAGTTGTTCAAAATGGGATTTTAAGGCTAGAAAAGAAGGTTGGAAAGTTTGTAAAAGCTTAGAGCATGGAATTTTAAAAGTGGTGCAAATGACTTGAAAATGGCTTATAAGTTGAAAAAGTTGAAATGGAAAATTGGTTTGAGAGATCTACAAATCCAATATGGGTCATCCAATATACCAAATTGAGTCCAAACATCATTTTAAAGACATTGGTTCAGCCACTTTTTTGAGTTAGGGTTTAAAAATTGGACTTGCTTTGTATTTTTGTTACTTGCATAATAAGGCAAGTATAGAAAACTTGGCACAAGATGAATTTTCAAGGCAAGGAGCTTACATACACTTCCTATATCTCATGTAAGGAGATTTTGACATAAGTTTGGAAAGGTGCAAGCATGAGATAAGAGATATTCAAAGTATCATGGCATGAGAAGTTCATGAAATTTCCACAACTTTCTAGAATCCTCCAAGATTATTCTAGAAACCTCTAAGTTTGTTAATCATCATCTATATATTGGATTGAGATCATTAAGAGTAAAGGTTGGTGATAGTTGATGTTGAATCCATTTGCAAATCATATTGAATTTTTTTCTCTTCACCATTTTTTCCATTTTTCCCACACTTTCACATTTTGGAATTTTTTTCAATCTTTTTTTTCTCTCACTTTCCATACTTTTTCTCTTCACCAATCAATTACACAACAATTATAGAGATGGTTCATCATTTTTTTTGAGAGAATTGGAGTAAGAGGAACCTTGTAGTAACATGAAAAAGTGGTGAAAACTCAAATTCCAATTTTCACTTTTTCATCAATTCAAGACTTGTCAAGGCTTCAAACATATTCACCAAGTATTGTTGAGTGATTCTACATCATTTTCTCAAAGAATTGGTGATCGAGTGAAGCTCCATAAGCCATTTTTCGGAGGTATAAAGAATTCGACATAACTCATGATTTATGAGTCTTTCTTGCATTATTGTTGTTGCATTACATTGCTCTCATCTCCTACATGGATTCTAGTACAAAAAAGATGGGTTTTATGACAATTTTTGGTTCTTGAGTTTTTCTTGAGGTGCCATGTTTTGGGAGTTAGAGAGAGTTTCAAGAAAATCTAAGACCATATTTGGATTCCTTGATTTTTTTCCTTCAAGTTTGACCAAAATTTTGTGCGAAACGGATAATTATTGATGGAGTTATGGTGCTTCAAAGTAGCAAAAAACTCATGTTCATGGGGTTGCGGGTTACTATTCACAAAGTTGAAAAATTTGATTTGGAGAAGAAGGTGTTAACACCGTCGGATGCATTTCCAAGTCAAGGTTTCTTCCATTCATCCAACGCCTCTCACTGCGCCACGTAATCGGCCACATAAGCCTCATGCCACTTTTATTTATTCATGTTATTTTCTTTTATTTTCCTATTGCCATGTTTCTTTTAATTTTTCTATTTTATATGCTGACTTCAAATAATCATAAAAAATAGGAAAATTAGTCTTTTTGATCCCCATTTTTTTGTGCTGAATCTTTAAGATGTCTAGGATTTAATAAAACTGAAATTATAATTTTACCATTTGTTTACATTTTCTTTGGATTTTTTACATTTGGGTCGTCATAAAAAGGCCAATGCTGGTGCTATCATTTTGTTGAATTTCTTTGACCTATCAAAACACAATTTAAATGTCAATCCTTTTGCAGGGATCTCATAAACACGTTGAGGTATTGTGATATATTTTTGTGGGAATTTTATTGTACCATTTTAATTGGTTTTGGATGCTTTCTTTAACATGCTCCACTTTAATCTTTCCTTTGGTATACATGAGATATCTTGCAATGTTTTCATCTTGTTTGACCATTTATCTTTGGATATTTTTGTGGTATCTCTCACCCCTGGTTTGTGGCTTGATGTAGGGCATTGGAGATTTTTATTTGAATTTTTTAGCACCTTTTGCTATTTTTCTTATGTTTTGTATTCGAACTTGTAATTTGGACTTCCGAACGGACTTTATTTTTGTTAAGGCTCCAACGGCCGCTTTGTGTTTGCGTGATGAACACCGTGGTTCATATTTCTTATTATAGATAGGTTAGAGGTATTGGAAGACACTTAGGTGGCTGTTATTTGTATGTGTAGCTTGCCCGATTATCGACTTGTTTGCATGATAGCACGTTGCGATTCCGAATAGTGGATTACGCGTTTCATTCGGAGTTTTCACTCGATTCTTTGCATATGATCACTTGATATTTTCTTATTCCATCCATGAATGGGCTTGAGGTTGAGATGAACCTTCCTCCCTCCTTTGCATTGCATTTACCATTGCTATATTCATGTTCACTTGTATGCGGTTATTACTTGTATTTCCGTTTCTTCCTTTCGTTTTCCTTTCCCGTAGGACTTCCATTCTTCCTTGTTCAAGGGAGGATGTGATAGACATTAGGAGTTAACCCATGCATGATAACATTAGGGTAGATTTTATTCCCTTTTAACCCTAGGATTTGTAGAGTGTCATCTCTTCTTCCTTCAAAACAACAGAAAAACATTAATAAAGGTTATAACAGAGATTAATTCATTTCTTCCGTCAAAAGATTTGAACAGACATCAACCTTTTTGCAATAAGAAAACCCTTGTTTAAGGTGAGATTTTTCATAAAAAACACTTGAACAGCTTGTGTCGGGCGTAGCCCGAACTACGTTTGCTCTGATCTTCCATGCAGTATGGAAGTACGTAGGCATAGGATGCGATATCCTAGCGAGCAACCTTCACCCACCTTCACCCGTAGTTAGGCGAACTACGTTGACTCTGATTTCTCGTTCCAGGCGGGAATACGTAGGCATGAAGTGCGATGCTTTTCCGAGTCAAATTTTCTTTTCTTTTCAGACCTCATCCTTTAGTTTAGATAGAAGTGTAATCCGTACAACCAAGCAAGCATGGATCCCATCGAGTACGATGGACGTGAGGGGTGCTAATACCTTCCCCTTGTGTAACCGACTCCCGAACCCAGGTTTTGGTTGCGATGACCATACCTTTTCCCGTTTTTCGTGAGGTTTACTTCGAGCGTTTCCTTTCCCTCTGTTGGGATAAATAACGCACGGTGGCGACTCTTCTGTTCAGCCGGCGCCGATTTTCGCAGTAGCGACACACCCCTCACGTCCGTCGTACTCGACGGGATCCCCGCTTGTTTGTTTACTTGGACGGGTTGGTTATAATCTATCTACCTATCAAGGCTGGCTGAAAAAGAAAAGAAAAAAAAAGACTCGGCAAAGCGTCGCACTTTATGCCTACGTATTCTCATCAGAGAATGAGAAATCAGAGTCAACGTAGTTCGGCCTAACTACGGGTGAAGGTGGGGAAGGTTGCTCGCTAGGATATCGCATCCTATGCCTACGTACTTCCACACAGCATGGAAGATCAGAGCAAACGTAGTTCGGGAAACTACGGGTTATCTCTTGCTTTGAAAGAAGTGTTTTTATCGTATTTGCGATTTCAATCGCACTAGAGACTATGACCTGAGAGTGAATGCGTCGCATGTCACCCAAAGGGTACCATACTAAACATCCAATCTCAGATAGCTTAAGGCTCGTAACGCATGAGAGAAATCATTCATGATTACTGTATCTTAAACTGGTTTGAGATGAGAAGAGAACAGACCCGACTAGGAGGGAGACTATCAAGTCCTACTGTTATCATGCCATGGATTCATCCTATGGTTGAGGTTTGAACAGGGAACTCCTAGAAGTTGTCATGCATAGGTTTCAACCTAAAAGTCTATCATCAAATCCTTATCAAAGGAAATGAGAGTCCTAAGGGATCATGTCAATGATACACCAAAACAGACAAAAGCATCAGCTTTGACAGTGAAATGCATGCAATGCAAGTGAGGGATGAAATGTGTGTGGGGCTTCAGCCTCCACAAGCTCGTCTCGACCTCAAGCCAGTCATGAGATAACAGTAATCATACTGAAAAATGAACAACATGCTATCAAGCAATAAACAGATAAAAGAAATGAAGGGCCATCAGGCAAACAAAACACATGCTTGAGAAAGAAAGAATCTATACCTGATCTCTAATCCTAACCCTAAAACAGAACAGACCCCTGATCAAATCTAAGCAAAGCCCTAAAGCAAAACCTAAACAAGAGAAATCAATCCCGGTCCCAAGCTTCAAAACAAGCTTATCAAAGAAAGGGAGCTAAGTAGGCAGACTCATAGTGTCTTCCTCAGGAAAGCACTAGGAGGCTTGTACTCAGGAGTCATATCCTATGTGGCTCAACCACTGTGATCAGTTTACATTCCTCCTCAGGAGAAATTAAACTCACAAGCAGGCTCCAACATCACTGGATATTTAGGAAATCCTACCTGAACTAATGGAACTAAGTGAACAGACTCATAGGACCTTCCTCAGGAAAGTACTAGGAGGCTTCCACTTAGGAATTGTATCCCATGTGGCTCAACAACATGTGATCAGTTTACATTCCTCCTCAGGAGAAATTAAACTCACAAGTTGGCTCCTACATCATTGGATACTTAAGAAATCCTAGATAAACTGAGGGAACTAAATGAATAGACCCATAGGACCTTCCTCGGGAAAGTACTAGGAGACTTCCACTTAGGAATTGTATCCCATGTGGCTCAACAACATGTGATCAGTTTACATTCCTCCTCAGGAGAAATTAAACTCACAAGTTGGCTCCAACATCATTGGATACTTAGGAAAGAGGTGAGAAGAAAGAATGAAAGTCATTCATAGTGCCTTCCTCAGGAAAGTACCATGAACTTCCTTCAAACTTCAGGATCTCAAACCTCACAGACAGGGAATAATCCAAGCTCTGAGTCTTGATCTTCAATCTTCTCCTCCATCATGCTCTTCAACGAGATCTTCAAAACAAACTAAGCCCCACCACAAATTCCCCAAAATAAACCCCAGAGATGAACAGATAACCACAGAACAGACAAAATCATCAGCCAACTTCAGAAAATACCTAAAAATACTAAAACAAGAGGGAAAATTCTAACAATTATTCACAAGGGTATACAACATCTACCCATAACATCCACATATGCCCCTCCCCAAAAATCAAGACAAAACTCTCTAAAGAAAATGAACTATTTCACCTATGCATAACATAAACCCTAATTAGGTACCCTAATGCTAACCTAATTAAACTAATCAAATTTTAATCTAAAAATCAAGAATTAAATCCTATGGGGAACTATGATTCAATATCTAATCACACCAAAAAGAATGAATTAAAAAGACTAAGGGAAGGTCCTAAAAGAAATTCTACAAAATGAGGTATCAAACTAAACCTATTTAAAAGCTATTTAAAAGGAAAATATACTAAAAATACTAAACTAAAAATAAAATGGAATTTTTATTTTTATTAATTTTCTAGACAAGTTTATTAACCTATAGAAAAAACAAGGATTGAAAAATATTATTTTTTCAATTTTCTATGAATTTATTAAAATGCAAGAAAATTAGAGGAAATTAAGAAAATAAAAGAAATCAATTAAAGGGAGGGGGTGCTAGAAGCAGGGCGCCCTAGTTTATTATTTCAATGGGCCAGAACACGGGGGTGCGCGTAGCACTTGTGCTAAGCCCAAGACTACACAAAAAATCATTTCAGAAAACCATAAGAAAATATGAAACTCACGGTGCCAAGAGCAACTAATACCAGTGTATAATGTGGTGGGCCGTGAATTGGAGGTGCTAATAGGAAACATTACCAAAGCCCAGATGGGGCTGTTAATGAAACGGAGCGTTTTGAACGCGTCCGAGTTCCCTCCCATTTTCCTTTAAATCACAGCCCTCGGATTCGTTCCCCAGTCAACGGGTCTTGGCTTCATCCAGCGACGGCTGCATCGTCTTCTTCATGCGTGCTAGGGTTTGAAGAGTGGCCATGAACACGCAGCTTAGTGCAGCTACCTTCAACCACCCCTTTCTCCTTCATTTCTCAATAAAAATCAATTCTGTAAACGGCAAACCTGCTCCATTTCTTGAGGAGAATACAACCATGGTCATAGTTTTCATCAAAGCTTCCCCAAACGTCAAACCCGATACCCCCAACTCCATTAATACTCCAACCTCGACCTCACTATTTCTCATATTTCTTGATACTAAATTAACCTACTCATGGTGCTGATGATTCTGAGCTAATGATCTTGGATTAAAATCCCATATCTAGCTAGTTCTTGATCATTAAAGTATGCATGTCAAATCTTCAACCTTCATAGAACGATCCTAAACTTCCCAGCATTGTTCATTAATGGCTTCTAATCATAAATATCCTAACCAATCTATCTGACAATGCATAAATAAGTGTGTACAAGAGGTTTTGCAAACCTGGTTTTTGTTAATGGCAGAGGTGGTTGCACTTGAACTCAAGCCTTGAAATTCTCCATGATGGATCTTTGATGGATTGTAGGAGTTCTGTATGCAATAGTTCTTGATAACACTTCCTGAATCACTCTATCCAATTCTTCATGCACCTTGGAGTGAAGACTTGGATCTCATGAACCAGCCACGAATTCCTCTCAAATTTGTTGGCCAATTGCTCTATGATGAGGGTAGATGATGATGATGAAAAGAATTATGATGATTGATGGAGTTTTAATGGAGTTTGAAAACAAAATGCAAGATGGAGTTATGGAATCAAACTAGGTAATGCAAGCACTCTTAATCACCAACCAGGGTATGGATCCTCTCTAGGGCATATATAGGTGCCAATGGAAAGATGTGGAAGCTTTGAGAACCTTCCAAGAAGTTTCTAGAATGTATCACGCAATGAGAATTTGAATTTGCCATATTGAGTGAATCTCATGCAATGTCATGATAAACCATGCAATCCCACTCAATTTCTCCCCACATGACATTATGACATGAAAACAAGGCCTTACAAACCCTTATGTAGCATTTTCTCCTTTTTCCTTTTGGTGCCTTAAGATGCAAGAATGAAAATTACAAAGCAACTCCAATTTTTAAGCCTAAACTCAAAAATCTATTTGAACCATTGTTTTTAAAATGATGTTTGGAGTCAAAATGACATATTGGATGACCCATTTTGGATTTGTAGATCTCTCAAACCAAAATTCCATTTCAACTTTTTCAACTTATAAGCCATTTACAAGCCATTTGAACCACTTTTAAAAATCCATGCTCTAAGCCTTTTCAATAACTCATGACCACTTTTTTAGGCTTAAAATGCCATTTTGAACAACTTTCATGTTTTGAGTTTTTCCATTTGAGGCTTGGAAATAGGAGATATGGCCTTTGCCTAAAATGACCTATAACTGCCAAATGACCAAAATACCCCTGTCTTGTTCAAACCATAAGTTGAGTTCTACAAATCCTATCAAGGACTTCTAGTACTATCTAGAAAGCTAAGAAGGTTCTCTTCAACATTCATGTTGACCAAGAGATCATAGGAATCATCCTACTAGGGAACAAGTTATCTGCAAGTTGGGTGACTTTCAAGGACCCAGATTCACACACCTCAGCTGACCTGTAATTTGTCAAAACCATAACATGAGCTCTGCACATCCTATCAAGGACTTCCACCACTCAAATTAAAGCTAAGAACAAGCTATACAACATTCATGTTGTGGGGAAGATGAGATATCAATCACATCTTGAGCTAAAACTGCCTGTAAAATAGGGATCAAACTAGGGTTTTTTCACTGACAATCCTCAGAAACCCTAACTTGAAACTTCTCAAACTCCTCAATCCTGATGAGTTGGTCTAGGAATCATCTTTATAACATCTCCATGCATCATTACATGATCTCATGGCCCTTGGATTAGGTCTCAACCTTCTCAAAATCTTCAGTTATCCTAGGGTTGACCCAGTCAAAACCCTAATTCTACCATTCATGGTTGAATCTTCTGAATTCTTGCATAATGACCTCTATGGGCTTCGTGATGGCTATCAAGACATCTCATAGGCTTTCTCAAAGCTTCAAGTCCATTCTCATAGTCTCAGAATCATCTGAGGAGCTCCCACAACTCTCAAGTTATGAAGCACACATCCTTGATTTCACCCAATTCCTCTGAGGATCTCTTGAGCTTTCTGATGAAGGTATCAACCTTCAAACAGTTAAGGAGTAAATAATTGTTGGTCAAATTTTGGGGTGCAACAGCTGCCCCTATTCAAACGGCTTGAACCTGACTGGGTGAGAAGCGAACGGCTCTCAACCAATCAAGGTGCGAGACGATTGAATACCGGTAAACCCGAAAATTTGCCAACTGCTCAACTCGTCGAACACTGGAATAATAGCTGCACGGCAACTATCTGGAGAAATACCGATATGACATCGCCGTCGGAAACAAACAATATATCCAACATCGCCGCTGGAGAACGAACCATCCAACATCACCGCTGGAGAACTGAATTAACTGACACACCCAACATCGCCGCTGGAAAACTGAGTCTGACATCGCCGTCGATCAACCAAAATACCCCGCATCGCCGCTGGAGAACTACAATACTGAACAAAATACCCCGCATCGCCGCTGGAGAACTATATCTGACATCGCCGTCGGACAATCAACATACCCCGCATCGCCGCTGGAGAACTAAATCTGTCAAAATACCCCGCATCGCCGTTGGAGAACTACGTCTGACATACCCCGCATCGCCGCTGGAGAACTAAAGGATCTGCATCACCTAACATCGCCGTCAGAAGACTGGATCAACTTGACATGCCCAACATCGCCGCTGGAAAACTGAATCTGACATCGCCGTCGGAAACAAACATCTTCTGAGAGACACTCAACATCGCCGTCGTACAACATCATCTCTGCTGGGGATTTAAAGAGTCTGACCTCGCCGTCGAAACAAACATTCAACCTCGCCGTCGAACACATTCAACATCGCCGTCGAACAAACATCCAACCTCGCCGTCGAACAAACATCCAACCTCGCCGCCGGACAAAATATAATCTGAAAACGAACATTCAACCTCGCCGTCGAACAAACATCCAACCTCGCCATCGAACAAACATCCAACCTCGCCGCCGGAAAAAATATAATCTGAAAACGAACATTCAACCTCGCCGTCGAACAAACATCCAACCTCGCCGTCGAACAAACATCCAACCTCGCCGTCGAACAAAATATAATCTGAAAACGAACATTCAACCTCGCCGTCGAACAAACATCCAACCTCGCCGTCGAACAAACATCCAACCTCGCCGCCGGACAAAATATAATCTGAAAACGAACATTCAACCTCGCCGTCGAACAAACATCCAACCTCGCCGTCGAACAAACATCCAACCTCGCCGCCGGACAAAATATAATCTGAAAACGAACATTCAACCTCGCCGTCGAACAAACATCCAACCTCGCCGTCGAACAAACATCCAACCTCGCCGCCGGACAAAATATAATCTGAAAACGAACATTCAACCTCGCCGTCGAACAAACATCCAACCTCGCCGTCGAACAAACATCCAACCTCGCCGCCGGACAAAATATAATCTGAAAACGAACATTCAACCTCGCCGTCGAACAAACATCCAACCTCGCCGTCGAACAAACATCCAACCTCGCCGCCGGACAAAATATCATCTGAACAAATCTAACCTGGGGTTCACCCCTGGTAAATGGAACAATAGGTATACTTGCGTATTTGAAACTACTCCGCTGGGAATGAGAGACTTAACCGAGCACACTCTGACCTGGGGTTCACCCTCAGAACCATAACAAACATCGGCATACTACTGCACACTGCCCACCGTAGAACTTCAATCATCAAATACATATGAAACCCTGGCCCCTGGCCACTTCCAGCTTCAGCTAGAAAAGATCTTCAAGTATTTCTGAAGATAAGCATCCTTGGCCTTTAAGGATGTAAACTTTTGCCTGTCGGCAACTCTGCAGGAGGTATCTTCGACTTCAGTCTAAAGAAATGGTCCTTGGCCTTCAAGGATACATGGATCTGCCTTCAGGCAACTCCACCTCTGCTATAGTGCATCCGTGACGTCAGTCAGGGATATACTTCGGCCTTCAGTCCGAAAAAATGAATCCTAGGTCATTCATGACCTTGGGGATAACCTTGCCCTTAGGCACCTTCGCTTCAGCTTGGGAAATCTGTGACTTCAGTCAGAGAATTGGTATCCTGAGCCATTCATGACTCTACGGGGATTCAAACACTTTGCCTTCAGGCAAAACTCCGCTTCAGCTGGAGAAACATCTTCGACTTCAGTCAGAAGAAACACTATTCACTTGATCGCGATCAATCATCACCTCAGGGCAACTGACTTGGTCTTCAGGCCAATACGGATCACCTTGCATACACAAGCTGGATCTACGAACTCTTGAACTCTGTCTTCAGATAAGCGCTGATTCATCAGCACTGAAACCTGAATCCACAGGAACATTCTGGTACCGCCTTCAGGCGTTTACGAAGTCAATCTTCGGATTAGACATCACTGTTGGAGCAGACATATCACGCTGCTAAGGACTTCAAGAATCATCTTGAACAAACAACTCCGTCGGGCACCTTCAAGAATCATCCTGAACCGATAACCATTCTGGAGACTTTATTCTGCTGGGTATTCCAGGAATCCTCCTGGGCAACTCTTGCTGGGACGCTACTGGGGAGCTCAAGAAACATCCTAAGCAAACCATTCGGGAACCTGCGTTGAGGTCTTAAGAATCATCTTAAGCAAACGGCCCTGCTGAGGAATTCAAGAGTCGTCTTGAACTGAAGACTTCGCTGGGGATCTCAAAAATCATCTTGAGCCAAGCGACTGTGGGGATTACACCGGGATCTTAAGAATCTTCTCAAGAAAGCGACCTCGCTGGAGAGAATGTCAGGAATCATCCTGAGCAACTGATCCTTTGGTGGAGAATGTCAGGAATATCCCGAGCAGCTGATCCTTCGGCTGAACACCTGTAAAACAAGAATGATAATAACCTAGATCATGCTTATGATGCATATGCTTCGGCGCCATGCCCCACACGGTGGAAATGCTATGCGTTTATGCTAAATGCTATGCAGTCATGCACAATGCTATGCAATCCCGTCAGCAAAATAAATGCCGAAGGGGAATTCTCCTGTCAAGGAGAAAGAACTACTCAGATAGAGGAATCATCCTGCTGAGGAGAAAACTGCACGCCAATATCAATCGGACTCTGTTTGGGGAATTGATCTTCCGCGGACTGCTGCATGGAAAACAACTTCAGTTGATTACTGCAGGGGACGAAGCTCTACGAGAAACCAGACTTGCTGATATCAATCGCGAGAATAAACTGCGTGGCCGTCTCGGCTACTCTTCTGGGGATAACCACTCTGTGGGGAAACAACCTCAGCTGCTCAACACTCCACTGGGGAAAAAAATCAATCATGATTTGATCAACTTCCAAGGACTCGGCTCTCTTGGATATCTGCAAACTCGGATGAGGAAGGAGAAGTCATTCTGCTTCGCTGGAGAGAGTGCGACTCTGGGGAAATACAGCATCAGCTGCCCCACGCTCTGCTAGGGAACACCCACTCAAGGTCCCAACTGCTTCCAAGGATTCTGCTTTTCTGGGGGTTTGCGGACTCAGCCGGGGAGAGAGAAATCATTCTACTTCAACGGAGAGTACGACTCTGATGAGGAATTTTAATTTCGCCGGGGAAGAAAGAATCATCTGATTTCGGGGGAGAGTACAACTCTGCAGAGGAATACAACATCA
The DNA here is from genome assembly GCA_963859935.3 of Lathyrus sativus. Taxonomy (NCBI): domain Eukaryota; kingdom Viridiplantae; phylum Streptophyta; class Magnoliopsida; order Fabales; family Fabaceae; genus Lathyrus; species Lathyrus sativus. Next base: position 535,965,075 of record OZ012739.1, read on the forward strand.
GCTGCTCCAGCACTCTACTGGGGAAGAGGGAATCATCCAACTTCGGAGAGAGAATATGGCTCTGGTGGGGAATCTCAATTCCGCTGGAGACTTCAGTCTGGCACCATCGGTTGCTGCACACTTCGGTGTAAGAACAGCTTCCTGCGAATCCTGCACTTGTGACCCGGTGCTGGGGAAGACACCTGCTTCGGCGACTTTACTGGGGAAAACATGAGCTTTGGCCCTCGAACATTCCTATGAGACCTGCACCTGTGACCCAGTGCTGGGGGGAAGAAGACATCATTCTTCGGTGCTTGACTCAGCTGATGAGGAGACGTTCCTTCAGGATGCGTCTGCTTGGGGAAAAGAATCGTCTCTGCCTGGGGAGACATATCAATGCTCACTATTCTGCGTTCAGATGCTACGGTGGAGAGACCACTGAACACTGCTGGAGAAGGAGGACTCGTCCTGCTTCGGGGATGCGCTATACCTGCAACAACACAAACAAGCAGACAAGATACCCTCCTCAAAGGGGCCTATCAAGGTTATTATCTCGTGACAACACTCAAGTAATCAATTGTTTCAACAACCAATGGGCCTAGGCCCGTAAGTTTATGTATGCGCATTTTATCAAAAAACATCGGCGTTTTCATTCGCAAACAAAACAGATAAATGCTAAACAGACAAGCAGAATTGCTGAATAATGTGCATTTTATTGATGGTGAAACCCCTGAATGGGCAAAAATGTTTTACAACAGAGGCAAGCTCCTGGAATGAGGAAGCCGCGCAAAAACATAAAACATAAATATACATCAGTATATACACATGTCGGCAACGAGGCGTAGACGAACACCATGAGTTGATCCCTCTAAGACCCACTCAACTTCGATACTTCTCCGACGCTTCAGCTTCGGAAGAGATTGATTCAGATAAACGGCCCTCGGGTCCTCCAAACCACTAAACAATGAAAGTCCACACGCGGAACACAGTCATTTGCTTATTCAAATCCCTAACTTTTGCGTGAACCGCCCTTTACGGGTTTTCAGTTCACCGGGATACCCTTTTTTGCCGAAGCCGCCCAATGTAGGTTTTCGACTTCGCGGGTGTACATTTTTTCAATATATCCCTAATTTTTGCCCGAACCTTTTATTCTGTTTTTGGTTCGCCGGGATGCCCCCTTTTTTGCCTGGACTCCTTCTTTTTTGTCCAGCGGGTCTCTTTCAAGCAAAGTATTTTTTAACTGCGTCCGTGTTCACCGGGGATGCAAAATCTTCACCATCCATCGTGGATAACAACAAAGCTCCTCCCGAGAAGACCTTGCTGACGACATACGGCCCTTCGTAATTCGGAGTCCACTTGCCCCGGTGATCGGAGTGTGGCGGAAGAATCTTCTTCAGGACGAGATCACCCGTCTGAAAGCTTCTAGGACGCACCTTCTTATCATAAGCTTTCTTCATTCGGCTTTGGTACAGGCGACCAAATGCAATTGATGATAACCTCTTCTCATCCATCAGGCTGAGCTGGTTCAAACGATTCGTAATCCATTCTGCCTCGTCGAGTTTCACATCAACCAAAACTCGCAAAGAGGGAATCTCCACTTCTAACGGCAGGACAGCTTCCATACCGTATACCAAGGAGAAGGGAGTTTCCCCGGTTGACGTACGCACCATCGTACGATAACCGTGCAAGGCGAACGGCAACATCTCGTGCCAATCTTTATACGTCACAACCATCTTCTGAACAATCCTCTTGATGTTCTTGTTGGCCGCTTCAACAGCGCCATTCATCTTCGGCCGGTAAGGAGATGAGTTGTGGTGTTCAATCTTGAAGCTCTAGCACAACTCCTTCATCATCTTGTTATTCAAATTCGAACCATTATCAGTAATGATCCGCTCGGGAATTCCATAGCGACAGATGATGTCCCTCTTTATGAATTTAGCTACCACCTGCTTGGTCACATTAGTGTACGAGGCTGCTTCCACCCATTTGGTGAAGTAGTCGATGGCTACCAGAATGAAACGATGACCATTGGATGCAGTGGGCTCGATCTTGCCTATCATGTCGATGCCCCACATGGAGAACGGCCAAGGGGAGGACATGACAGTCAATGGGCACGGCGGCACATGAACTCTATCAGCATAAATCTGGCATTTATGACATTTCTTCGCGAATATGAAGCAATCCGCCTCCATAGTCAGCCAGTAATACCCTGCTCTCAGGATCTTTCTCGTCATGGCATGTCCGCCGGCGTGCGTACCAAATGTACCCTCATGGACTTCCTCCATGAGCATACTCGCCTCTTTCTCATCTACACATCTGAGTAGCACGAGATCATGGTTTCTCTTATACAGCACTCCATCAGGATTGAGATAAAAGTTTCCAGATAGCCTCCTCAGAGTCTTCTTATCCTGGGTTGACGCACCCGCAGGATACTCCTTAGTCATGAGGAAGGTCTGGATATCGTGGAACCATGGCTTGCCGTCATTGGCATCCTCGATTGCAAAAACGAATGCTGGTCTGTCAAGACGCGAAAGCACAATTCTTGGAGCCTCATTCCAATAATTGACTTTATACATCGAAGCCAACGTGGCTAAAGCATCAGCCATCTGATTTTCAGCCCTGGGTACATGATGAAGTTCCACTCGGTCAAAGAACGGAAGCAGCCTCCTGGCATAATTCATGTACGGCACTAAATTCGCTTGACGAGTTTCCCACTCCCCTTTAATCTGATTGATTACAAGCGCTGAGTCACCATATATGTCTAGATTCTTGATTCTCAAATCAATTGCCTCTTCTAGACCCATAATACATGCTTCATACTCTGCTTCATTATTGGTAACTGGAAACGTCAGTCTCGCAGTAAACGGGATGTGGGATCCGTGAGGAGTCGTGATGATAGCCCCAATGCCACTTCCATAGGAATTAACCGCTCCGTCGAATATCAACTTCCACTGAGACTTCCTATCTAGCCCCTCGTCGGGCAATGACTCATCGCAATCCTTCGCTTTGAGAAACATAATATCCTCGTCAGGGAATTCGAACTTCATCGGCTGGTAGTCTTCGATTGGCTGTTCGGCAAGGTAATCAGACAATACGCTTCCCTTAATGGCTTTCTGGGAGACGTACTGAATATCATATTCTGTTAACACCATTTGCCATCTGGCAATCCTGCCCGAAAGAGCCTGCTTCTCGAAGACGTACTTGATCGGATCCATCTTCGAAATTAGCATAGTGGTGTGGTTGAGCATATACTGTCGTAGACGTTTGGCAGCCCAAGCTAATGCACAACACGTCTTCTCCAGCATCGAGTATCGAGATTCACACTCAGTGAACTTTTTACTCAAATAATAAATGGCATGCTCCTTTCTGCCCGTCTCGTCGTGCTGACCGAGAACACACCCCATACTATTCTCCAGAACCGTCAGGTACATGATTAATGGTCGTCCAACCACTGGGGGTATCAAGATTGGAGGTTCTTGAAGATACTGCTTTATTTTGTCGAATGCCTTCTGGCAATCCTCATTCCAAGTAATCGCCTGATCTTTCTTTAAAAGCTTGAACATCGGTTCACAAGTGGCCGTGAGCTGAGAGATAAACCTTGCAATGTAGTTTATTCGGCCCAAGAAACCACGAACTTCTCTTTCTGTTTTCGGCGCTAGCATTTCTTGGATAGCTTTTATTTTCGCAGGATCAACTTCAATCCCTCGTTCACTAACGATAAACCCCAATAACTTTCCGGACCGCACTCCGAAAGTGCACTTGTTAGGATTCAGCCTCAGCCTAAACTTCCTAAGCCTCTCAAAAAGCTTCAATAAGTTGACCAGATGCTCTTCCTCCGTTTGGGACTTTGCAATCATGTCATCAACATAGACCTCGATCTCATGATGAATCATATCATGAAACAAAGTTACCATTGCTCGCTGGTAAGTGGCCCCTGCGTTCTTCAGACCGAAGGGCATTACCTTATAGCAAAATGTTCCCCAGGGGGTGATGAACGTCGTTTTCTCCATGTCCTCCGGCGCCATCTTAATCTGATTGTAACCGGAGAAGCCATCCATGAACGAAAACACGGAAAACTGGGCTGTGTTATCGACCAACACATCGATATGAGGCAACGGGAAATCATCCTTAGGGCTCGCCCTATTCAAATCCCGATAATCGACGCACATGCGTACCTTACCGTCCTTCTTCAGTACAGGCACTATGTTGGCGACCCACGGAGGGTAAGTGGTAACGGCTAGAAATCCTGCGTCCAACTGCTTCTGGACTTCTTCTTTGATTTTTACAGCCATATCTGGTCTCGTCCTCCTGAGCTTCTGCTTGACTGGAGGGCAATCTTCTCGCAACAGCAAGCGATGAACCACGATATCTGTGTCGAGTCCGGGCATATCTTCGTATGACCAAGCAAAGACGTCACTATACTCTCGAAGCATCTCGACCAGTCTATGCTTGACATCCTTCTGCAGCGCAGCCCCTACTCTGACATTTCTGACGAGCTCCTCAGAACCCAGATTTATGATCTCAATATCCTCCTCGTGAGGCAGAATAACCTTTTCATCTTGTCTCAACAAGCGGGCCAACTCTTCCAGAAGGTCTTCGTCTTCATCAATCTCATCCTCGGCTTGATAGATCGGGCAATCAAAGTCGTAGTGAGCCGTAGAGGGTCCAGAGTCGATGTCATCTGTTATGTGGATCCTGCAATAACAAGGGTTAAGTTTAAAGCAAGAATATGCAGGTTAGCACAAACCTCGTTGTCATTTTAATGTTTTTTTTCGAAATAAACATAAAATAGGAATAACAGAGAACACAATATTTGAGTGCGAAGAAAACGCCTTTTATTTATTAACAAAATGCATGTACATAATCCACCAAGGCCCTGACAATAAAACCACTATGCCCCGGGCAGGACATAGGGTTGTACACAGATTGTAAAAAGCAAATCATTACTCTTCACTTGTCAGCTTGATAATCTCCTTGATGGTCCAATTGTTGAGGCGCTCGCCCGGCTTGCTCGGTTGAATCCAGGCGTCAAGATCACAATCACTATCCCCGCTGCCCTCAGACGCTGCGTTGATGCTCTCGAAAATTACTCCGCCCTTGGTGAATAGGATCGGCCCTTTCCCACGAGACGAACTGCCAGAAGAAGATGAAGCTTCGGCTTCAGGAGAGTACCCCAATCCAAACTTATCCTGCTTGATTGGTATATCCAAAACATGCCCCCAGCCTGGGGTGGAACCGGCTTCGACAACGGCCCGAGCTTCCTTAAACGAGGAGAGATTCATCTCTTGCTTCTCTGCGACGACAGGAGCTACCTCTTTCACCCTGACGGTTTCAAATGCTTGGCAGAGGGTTTCATGGATTTCGCCATCCATTTCAACATATTTAAAGGACGACAGGTGGCTCACCATGATGTCCTCCTCACCACAGACGGTTATTATGCTGCCCCTGACAGCATATTTGAGTTTCTGATGCAGCGTGGACGTCACGGCACCAGCAGCATGGATCCATGGCCGACCTAAGAGGCAACTGTAGGCAGGCATGATATCCATGATATAGAAAACCATATTGAACGTCTCTGGACCCACTTGAATTGGCAGGGTCAACTCTCCGAAGACGTGGCGCTTAGTCCCATCAAAGGCTTTTACCACCAGGTCACTGGGCGTGCAAAGCAACCCACGGGTATCCAACTTCATCAGTGCCTTTTTCGGAAGCACATTAAGCGACGAACCCGTATCCACCAGGACATGCGACATAATAGTGCCTTTGCACTCTATTGAGACGTGCAAGGCGTTGTTGTGATCTCTCCCTTTAGGAGTCAGCTCTAAATCTGTGAAACCTAGCCCATTGCCAGCATTGACATGGGCCACCACCTCTTCCAGCTGATTTACTGATATCTCCTGCGGCACGTATGCAGCATTCAATACCTTCAGTAATGCGTTGCGGTGCGCTTCAGAACACAGCAACAAGTTAAGAATAGAGATCTTTGACGGAGTCTGATGAAGATGATCTACAATCTTGTAGTCGCTCTTCTTGATTAGTCGCATGAACTCTTCAGCATCTTTAACTAGCAAGTCTTTTTCTGCCCCAGAAGGGACCTCCTCAACAGCTCTACCTTTACCCTTTTCCGCAGCGTCAGCTCGGACCACTTTCTCTGCTGCAACTTCTGTTGGCGCAAACACTCTACCGCTTCGAGTGATACCACTGACTCCGGCGAGATTCTGCACTGACGATCCGTACGGCTCAAGCTCTAACTTTTGACCATTGCAATAAACTTTGGCGCCGTAATGCCATGGAACGGCGTTAGTACTCTCGAATGGGATTGGTCCGGCCCTGGTGATAGTGATAGTAGGCGGACGGGGCGCAGAAATAGTAATAGGGTGACGAGGAATAGTAATGGTAGCAACTTCATCTGCCTGCTTCAGCACGACTTCCCCGGACGCACTTTCAACGCTCCGGCTGAACTGCAAAATACCCTCGGACATCAGACTTTGGATACCTTCGACCAGCTGCTCACACCCATCAGGAAGTGTAGCACAAGCCATACATAACTCTCCACATCCAGGAAAGAAGCCCTTCTTCAGCAACTTAGCCTTGACAAAACTAAGCGGCGTTTTTAAGTCTTTAACGTCGGTCAGCAAGTCCGCACTCTCCTCAGTGATAACGGCATTCACTCCGCCTCCCTTATGATGAGGCATAGGGTTCTTGGTAACGTTGGGCACACTATCAGAAAAGTTAATAACCTTGGCGTCCACCAAGTCCTGCACTTTGTGCTTAAAAGCTTTGCAATTCTCAATCGTATGGCCTGGTGCCCCAGTATGGAAATCACAAGTAGCATTGGCGTCATACCCCGGTGGTGGTGCCCCTGTTAAGGGAGCCATTGTCCTCTTTTGAACTAACTGAAGCTGCAGCAACGTTTGCAAGAGCTGTGCATACGACATAGGTGGAGTTTCAAAATGACGATTTGTCAGAGGAGCCCGATTCTGATATCTTTTATACCCCTGTTGATTCTGCTGCTGAGGCTGCTGCTGCTGCTGCTGCGGTGGAGCAGCTGGGATATTTATGCTAGCAATCTGAGGCTGAGGGCCCTTGCCCTTTCTCCGAGCATTAGTGACAGCACTTGCATCCCCCTCTCGACGCTTGCCAGCGTAGGGTTTTTTACTACCTCCTCCAGCTGAGGATGATTCGCCCTGAATTTTTCCAATCTTTATACCGTTCTCAACATGCTCGCCCATAGTGATGAGAGCCGAGAATGTTCCAGACATGCCACTGACCAGCTTTTCATAGTAGATTCCAGGAAGGGTAGCCACGAACATTTGCACTAGCTCACGCTCAACCATCGGCGGTTGAACCCGAGCAGCCAATTCACGCCACCACTGGGCGTACTCTTTAAAGCTTTCATTGTTCCGCTGTGAAAGGTTCTGAAGCTGAACTCGGTTGGGGGCCAAGTCGCTATTGTATTGATAGTGGAGGACGAATGCTTCTGCGAGGTCTTTCCAGGTGCGCACAGTAGCGGGCTCCAAACCCATATACCATTCGAGTGATGGACCAGAAAGACTATCCTGGAAGAAGTGCATCAGCAACTTCTCATCGTCAGAATAGGCGGACATCTTTCTATAATAAGATCGAAGGTGGAAACGGGGGCAAGTAGTACCCTTATACTTCTCGAAGACAGGCACCTTGAACTTATGAGGTACCTTAAAGTCAGCAATCAACCCGAGCTTGGACATATCAACGCCCAATGTGTTCTGATTTTCAATGTCTCTCATCTTGTCTTCCAGCGCCTTGAACCTGAGTCGAGCTTCAGCATTCAACTCTGCTTCTACACCTCTCTGAGAGAATATGTCATCCTGATGGTCCTCCAGCCACGGTTGAGGCACCAACAGATTTCCTGCACCAGCATTGCCGTTGACCGGCCCCATGTTAACATTGGCTCCCAGACTACCATTGCCGACGCCTACCGCATTGAGTCCGAGATTAGTCATCAGATTGGCGTTAGCACTGCCGTTGCCCCCGGCAACAGGAACAACATTCTGTGGGGCATCCACTGGAGGAGGAGTAGGCACAGCCCCGCCGTGAAGTATGCCATTACTGTCAACCCTGGAGATCAGAGGTTGAACCAAAGTACGAAGCTGGTCCTGCCCATTAGCGACCACCTGCATCAGCTCCATAAAACGATCCATCCGTTCACGGAGCTCTTGAACGTCTGACTGCACCTGGTCCATTATCCTTGTCTGATTAGCGCGAGTTGAGTAGCGATGGATGAGTCTTTGATCAATCCTGGAGATCGAAAGCAACTCGGAACTTGTGAACCTGAAAAACCTGTCAACATTAAAGTTAGGAAAAGCAACAGAATGTATGTCATGCAAAAATGTTTCATGCAAATGTATGCGGGTGTCTGTGTGCTTGAGAGATTTCCCCCGATCCTGGCTCCTTAGTGCTGACAATAACAAGGAGGGGAATCTGGGCCCAATCATGGAGACAGCAATCTCACATAGTACCAGTGATAGCCACCTTCGACACATCGGGGATCGAGAACTCGTACGCAACAGTCTTCTTGAGAAATACAATGAGAGGCGAGAGATCCTGGATCGGGGAAACGGTACCTATCACAGACACACGTCAATGGAACGCGAATGAACATGCAAACTAATGCAAAATGCAGGCATGCAATAATATATCCAGGTAGCTGCTGTGGAGATTCGGTATCAACAGTCACTGATGAGAAGGAAACCCCGGTGCAAGACCACTAATCCGATCTGCTGAGAACAACCATCTGATAGGATCGAGATCAAAATTCTGCTCTGTCAAGAGTAAGTGCCTGATAATAAGGACCCGGGATGTATGATCAGAAAACGTCCGCTGATGAAGTCTTCAGACCCCAAATCAAAAATCTGCCCTATCAAGAACAAACACACAGCTGCTGATGAGATCTTCAGACCCCACTCAAAATCTACCCTATCAAGAACAAACAACAACTGCTGATGAGATCTTTAGACCCCACTCAAAATCTGCTCCATCCAGGACAAACCTCTGATGACAATACTCTGATCGAAACCTGCTCTATCAGGAACAGACATACATCCGATGATAAAATCCTTTGATCAAAAAAAAAACCTGCTCTGTCAAGAACAGTCAAATCTGCGACCGAGAACCCTGATACCAACATAACTGATTCGCTGTCAAGAAAACCAGGTAGTCTGAAGGTATAAGTTTCCTGCAATATCCCAACCCCACTCACAGGTATGGACCTAATCCACGGACAAAGGTACGGCATCCTATGCGGTCATCAGCATCACAGACTTTCATGAGTGACGATACGATTCCCAGAAGGAGTGGCATCATCAAGTCATGAAGAGGCCTCACTTAGCTGACTTCCAAATGATCGGTCCCCAGAGTCGACAATCCTTACGTCTGGACTCCCCTCAGATCCTCAGGACTGGAAAGGAGCACCTCTGCAAGAATCTCGTCTGAGCGCAGATTTTCGTAGGGAACTGTGCCTGCTCAGCAGACAGGTTCGTCTACTACTTCTCCGCAACTATATCTAGGTGTGTACTCAAGCCCAGGTCCGGCTTCTTACTCATAGTAACATCCCTCTCCCACAGCAGCACAGATAATCATATCAAACTGGAAATAGAATGCAGGAAATAAAGTGCGAGAAGTAAAAATGCGATAAATAAATGTAACCCAACAAGCAAACATACACGCGTTAGGATTGACTCTCATAGGGAACCGAAGAACCGGATATTCTGGGTTCGATCCCCAGCAGAGTCGCCAGCTGTCGCTTGCGCGAAAATAAGGTGTCGGCTGAACAGAAGAGTCGCCACCTTTCGTTATTTATCCCTCAGAGCGGGAAAGGAAACGATCGGAAAAACCTGACGAAAAAGGGTAAGACAAGGTCGTCGCAACCATTGTCTGGGTTCGGGAGTCGGTTACGCAAGGGGAAGGTATTAGCACCCCTCACGTCCGTCGTACTCGACGGGATCCCCGCTTGTTTGTTTACTTGTACGGGTTGGTTATAATCTATCTACCTATCAAGGTTGGCTGAAAAAGAAAAGAAAAAAAAAGACTCGGCAAAGCGTCGCACTTTATGCCTACGTATTCTCATCAGAGAATGAGAAATCAGAGTCAACGTAGTTCGGCCTAACTACGGGTGAAGGTGGGGAAGGTTGCTCGCTAGGATATCGCATCCTATGCCTACGTACTTCCACACAGCATGGAAGATCAGAGCAAACGTAGTTCGGGAAACTACGGGTTATCTTTTGCTTTGAAAGAAGTGTTTTTATCGTATTTGCGATTTCAATCGCACTAGAGACTATGACCTGAGAGTGAATGCGTCGCATGTCACCCAAAGGGTACCATACTAAACATCCAATCTCAGATAGCTTAAGGCTCGTAACGCACGAGAGAAATCATTCATGATTACTGTATCTTAAACTGGTTTGAGATGAGAAGAGAACAGACCCGACTAGGAGGGAGACTATCAAGTCCTACTGTTATCATGCCATGGATTCATCCTATGGTTGAGGTTTGAACAGGGAACTCCTAGAAGTTGTCATGCATAGGTTTCAACCTAAAAGTCTATCATCAAATCCTTATCAAAGGAAATGAGATTCCTAAGGGATCATGTCAATGATACACCAAAACAGACAAAAGCATCAGCTTTGAAAGTGAAATGCATGCAATGCAAGTGAGGGAGGAAATGTGTGTGGGGCTTCAGCCTCCACAAGCTCGTCTCGACCTCAAGCCAGTCATGAGATAACAGTAATCATACTGAAAAATGAACAACATGCTATCAAGCAATAAACAGATAAAAGAAATGAAGGGCCATCAGGCAAACAAAACACATGCTTGAGAAAGAAAGAATCTATACCTGATCTCTAATCCTAACCCTAAAACAGAACAGACCCCTGATCAAATCTAAGCAAAGCCCTAAAGCAAAACCTAAACAAGAGAAATCAATCCCGGTCCCAAGCTTCAAAACAAGCTTATCAAAGAAAGGGAGCTAAGTAGGCAGACTCATAGTGTCTTCCTCAGGAAAGCACTAGGAGGCTTGTACTCAGGAGTCATATCCTATGTGGCTCAACCACTGTGATCAGTTTACATTCCTCCTCAGGAGAAATTAAACTCACAAGCAGGCTCCAACATTACTGGATATTTAGGAAATCCTACCTGAACTAATGGAACTAAGTGAACAGACTCATAGGACCTTCCTCAGGAAAGTACTAGGAGGCTTCCACTTAGGAATTGTATCCCATGTGGCTCAACAACATGTGATCAGTTTACATTCCTCCTCAGGATAAATTAAACTCACAAGTTGGCTCCTACATCATTGGATACTTAAGAAATCCTAGATAAACTAAGGGAACTAAATGAATAGACCCATAGGACCTTCCTCAGGAAAGTACTAGGAGGCTTCCACTTAGGAATTGTATCCCATGTGGCTCAACAACATGTGATCAGTTTACATTCCTCCTCAGGAGAAATTAAACTCACAAGTTGGCTCCAACATCATTGGATACTTAGGAAAGAGGTGAGAAGAAAGAATGAAAGTCATTCATAGTGCCTTCCTCAGGAAAGTACCATGAACTTCCTTCAAACTTCAGGATCTCAAACCTCACAGACAGGGAATAATCCAAGCTCTGGGTCTCTGAGTCTTGATCTTCAATCTTCTCCTCCATCATGCTCTTCAACGAGATCTTCAAAACAAACTAAGCCCCACCACAAATTCCCCAAAATAAACCCCAGAGATGAACAGATAACCACAGAACAGACAAAATCATCAGCCAACTTCAGAAAATACCTAAAAATACTAAAACAAGAGGGAAAATTCTAACAATTATTCACAAGGGTATACAACATATACCCATAACATCCACATATGCCCCTCCCCAAAAATCAAGACAAAACTCTCTAAAGAAAATGAACTATTTCACCTATGCATAACATAAACCCTAATTAGGTACCCTAATGCTAACCTAATTAAACTAATCAAATTTTAATCTAAAAATCAAGAATTAAATCCTATGGGGAACTATGATTCAATATCTAATCACACCAAAAAGAATGAATTAAAAAGACTAAGGGAAGGTCCTAAAAGAAATTCTACAAAATGAGGTATCAAACTAAACCTATTTAAAAGCTATTTAAAAGGAAAATATACTAAAAATACTAAACTAAAAATAAAATGGAATTTTTATTTTTATTAATTTTCTAGACAAGTTTATTAACCTATAGAAAAAACAAGGATTGAAAAATATTATTTTTTCAATTTTCTATGAATTTATTAAAATGCAAGAAAATTAGAGGAAATTAAGAAAATAAAAGAAATCAATTAAAGGGAGGGGGTGCTAGAAGCAGGGCGCCCTAGTTTATTATTTCAATGGGCCAGAACACGGGGGTGCGCGTAGCACTTGTGCTAAGCCCAAGACTACACAAAAAATCATTTCAGAAAACCATAAGAAAATATGAAACTCACGGTGCCAAGAGCAACTAATACCAGTGTATAATGTGGTGGGCCGTGAATTGGAGGTGCTAATAGGAAACATTACCAAAGCCCAGATGGGGCTGTTAATGAAACGGAGTGTTTTGAACGCGTCCGAGTTCCCTCCCATTTTCCTTTAAATCACAGCCCTCGGATTCGTTCCCCAGTCAACGGGTCTTGGCTTCACCCAGCGACGGTTGCATCGTCTTCTTCATGCGTGCTAGGGTTTGAAGAGTGGCCATGAACACGCAACTTAGTGCAGCTACCTTCAACCACCCCTTTCTCCTTCGTTTCTCAATAAAAATCAATTCTGTAAACGGCAAACCTGCTCCATTTCTTGAGGAGAATACAACCATGGTCATAGTTTTCATCAAAGCTTCCCCAAACGTCAAACCCGATACCCCCAACTCCATTAATACTCCAACCTCGACCTCACTATTTCTCATATTTCTTGATACTAAATTAACCTACTCATGGTGCTGATGATTCTGAGCTAATGATCTTGGATTAAAATCCCATATCTAGCTAGTTCTTGATCATTAAAGTATGCATGTCAAATCTTCAACCTTCATAGAACGATCCTAAACTTCCCAGCATTGTTCATTAATGGCTTCTAATCATAAATATCCTAACCAATCTATCTGACAATGCATAAATAAGTGTGTACAAGAGGTTTTGCAAACCTGGTTTTTGTTAATGGCAGAGGTGGTTGCACTTGAACTCAAGCCTTGAAATTCTCCATGATGGATCTTTGATGGATTGTAGGAGTTCTGTATGCAATAGTTCTTGATAACACTTCCTGAATCACTCTATCCAATTCTTCATGCACCTTGGAGTGAAGACTTGGATCTCATGAACCAGCCACGAATTCCTCTCAAATTTGTTGGCCAATTGCTCTATGATGAGGGTAGATGATGATGATGAAAAGAATTATGATGATTGATGGAGTTTTAATGGAGTTTGAAAACAAAATGCAAGATGGAGTTATGGAATCAAACTAGGTAATGCAAGCACTCTTAATCACCAACCAGGGTATGGATCCTCTCTAGGGCATATATAGGTGCCAATGGAAAGATGTGGAAGCTTTGAGAACCTTCCAAGAAGTTTCTAGAATGTATCACGCAATGAGAATTTGAATTTGCCATATTGAGTGAATCTCATGCAATCTCATGATAAACCATGCAATCCCACTCAATTTCTCCCCACATGACATTATGACATGAAAACAAGGCCTTACAAACCCTTATGTAGCATTTTCTCCTTTTTCCTTTTGGTGCCTTAAGATGCAAGAATGAAAATTACAAAGCAACTCCAATTTTTAAGCCTAAACTCAAAAATCTATTTGAACCATTGTTTTTAAAATGATGTTTGGAGTCAAAATGACATATTGGATGACCCATTTTAGATTTGTAGATCTCTCAAACCAAAATTCCATTTCAACTTTTTCAACTTATAAGCCATTTACAAGCCATTTGAACCACTTTTAAAAATCCATGCTCTAAGCCTTTTCAATAACTCATGACCACTTTTATAGGCTTAAAATGCCATTTTGAACAACTTTCATGTTTTGAGTTTTTCCATTTGAGGCTTGGAAATAGGAGATATGGCCTTTGCCTAAAATGACCTATAACTGCCAAATGACCAAAATACCCCTGTCTTGTTCAAACCATAAGTTGAGTTCTACAAATCCTATCAAGGACTTCTAGTACTCTCTAGAAAGCTAAGAAGGTGCTCTTCAACATTCATGTTGACCAAGAGATCATAGGAATCATCCTACTAGGGAAAAAGTTGTCTGCAAGTTGGGTGACTTTCAAGGACCCAGATTCACACACCTCAGCTGACCTGTAATTTGTCAAAACCATAACTTGAGCTCTGCACATCCTATCAAGGACTTCCACCACTCAAATTAAAGCTAAGAACAAGCTCTACAGCATTCATGTTGTGGGGAAGATGAGATATCAATCACATCTTGAGCTAAAACTGCCTGGAAAATAGGGATCAAACTAGGGTTTTTTCACTGACAATCCTCAGAAACCCTAACTTGAAACTTCTCAAACTCCTCAATCCTGATGAGTTGGTCTAGGAATCATCTTTATAACATCTCCATGCATTATTCCATGATATCATGGCCCTTGGATTAGGTCTCAACCTTCTCAAAATCTTCAGTTATCCTAGGGTTGACCCAGTCAAAACCCTAATTCTACCATTCATGGTTGAATCTTCTGAATTCTTGCATAATGACCTCTCTGGGCTTCATGATGGCTATCAAGACATCTCATAGGCTTTCTCAAAGCTTCAAGTCCATTCTCATAGTCTCAGAATCATCTGAGGAGCTCCCACAACTCTCAAGTTATGAAGCACACATCCTTGATTTCACCCAATTCCTCTGAGGATCTCTTGAGCTTTTCGATGAAGGTATCAACCTTCAAACACTTAAGGAGTAAATAATTGTTGGTCAAATTTTGGGGTGCAACACCAGGCATCTCAGAATAACCCTGAAGGTCATAATCAAAAGAAGAAGCTACTTGATAGAGCTGTGGATCCAATACCTGTGAGTTATACCCAGTTGTTGCCACTGTTGGTTCAGAACCATGTTCTCAAGCTTCGGACTTTGGACCCACCGGATGACGTGTCGCCAGACTTTGATCTCAGCACACATTGTGATTTCCACTCAGGAGCACCGGGGCACCATGTTGAAACATGTAAGGCTTTCAAGAATAAGATTCAAGACCTTATTGACTCAGGGACAATTAGGTTTGTGCCGGGCGGCATGAGAGCATCGGGAAAGTTTATCCCGTACCCTGCAGAAGAGGTGAATGATTCCACTCCTTTGCCTGGAGCTGAGAAAGATCTTGAATATGTCCCGCGACTTTTGGTGACAGAATCGCCTCGCTCGCAGTTTCTACCGGGATCAAGTTCAAGGACGCAAGCGCCTAAACAAGGGACCGTTGCCATTCAGAAACGACGACCTCTTGCTCCTTGGCGGAAAGAATACCCGCACCAGAATCGAAAGAGGCCTCGCAACCACTTGGAACGAAGGAATGCTCCTGTCCATCCAGTGCATGTGCCGTATAGCCAGATTCTTCCACAGTTGATTCAGAATTCTTTGGTGGAACCGAAAGCTCTCAAGCCCGTTCCAGAGCCTTACCCTCCAGGGTACAATCCCCATGCTTAGTGTGGTTACCATGGTGGATCTCCGGGGCATTCAACTGAAGATTGCAAAGCTTTTCAGGCAAAAGTGCAACAGTTGATCGACAAAGGATGCATTTCCTTTCCAGAAGGAGTTTTGGTTGTGCATGACAACCTCTCAGCTGTCTGAGCTTGCAGATTCAGAGGGTTATTTCCAGAAGCCAGTGGTCCAGACAGGCAGACATCCTCAGCATTGGCAGTCCTCGGACTTTTTACCATTTGCATTTGTAGTTTCTTTTCTGTTACTTACTACTTGCTGTTAAAAATTGTATGTTTCGAATGGTAATATTAATAAAGTGAATATGCATTTTTTCTGAACTAATCATGTCGTTGTCACTCATTTACTGCATTGCACTGACACTTTCTCGGTCAAAGGAGGTTCTACCTGCGAAGCAGTCTCTCTCCACCTTTGAGCATACTCTTTGAATGACTCAGAATTCTTTTGTGACATACTCAGCAACTGTCTTCTGTCAGGAGCCAGATCCATATTGTACTTGTAGTGTTTGATGAAAGCGTCAGATAAATCCTGGAAACTCTTAACGCGAGACTGGTCCAGAGTTAAATACCACTTGGAGGAAGCACCCTTCAAACTGTCTTGGAAGCAATGAATCATCAGTTTATCATTCTCAACATGGGCAGCCATTTTGCGATAATACATGATCAAATGGCTCTTAGGACAGGTGGCACCTTCATAGCGATCGAAACCCGGAGTTTTGAACTTCGGGGGAATAACCAAACCCGAAACCAAACAAACATCCCTTGCAGCGGTCCCAAAAATTTGATCACCCTCTACCTTTTTCAATCTCTGGACGATGGTGTTTACTTCCTCACGAAGCTTATCATGTTTCTCATAACCCTCAACATTCTCATCAAGATTATCAAAAGCTGTCTCATTGAAGTACGGTTGCGCACGAGTGTGTACAACAGGTGGTGCAAAGATAGGAGCCCCCCTAGAAACTTCAGAAAACAAGGGCACGGCTTGCTGAACAGGTTGATTAATTGGAACAGTGGCTTGAGGAGGCACAAAACCCGGAGCAAGACCATAAGGTGGGTCCCTTGCTACGGTCACACTTGGTGGAGGGTCCACAGTAACGCCGGTAATCTCAGAAACAACAGTGGGCTGGGTATCCATCTTAGCATTCATGACATGTAACAATTCCATCATTCGCCCCATACCCCCTCGAAGGTCTTCAAGTTCATTGCTAAGGCGATCAATCTCTTTTGCCTGATCCTCCATTCTTTTCCGAGTTTGAGCTCTGGTGTTGTATTGGTGCCGAGAACTCAGGGTGACAAAACTGGAAGGTGAGAGAACCGAGTGTGAGAAATTGGGAGACACATGTAATGCAAGAGTATGATGCTAAAATGTGAATGTAAATGAAGATTTCATGGAATTCAAAACATTTACGAATGTCGTGGGGTACCAAAGAAATCTTTTTCTTGTTTTTTTCATTCTATTTTTTTTATTTATGGTATCCCGCAATATCCATAAATGATGTTTGAACTTCATGAAATACAATGCGATGAGATGCTTTATGGATGCAATGCATGAAAACACACAAAGTCTTAGGTTAAAGGCTTGCATGAGGTTCAAAGGCAAGTACCCTCCCCTGAAGTTAGATGGTTCATCCTGTCCTACAAAAGTAACCAGGTTCTAAGGGATCTCAATATCATTGATCCTTCACCAGGATGGTTGTTCAGAAGGCAACTTACTTGCCAACCAAAACCCTCCAAGTTTAAGATCTCAATGAGCGTAGTATCGAGTGTCAACCAACTTCAGTCTGCACCAAAGTCGGTTACCTCACTACTTTCTAAAGGCCAAGATGAGTTAACTAGGGTTCTAAAAGTCAGTTAGTGCGTTGACAACATATGGCAGCCTCAATATTATCCTCAACTTGACTTAAGGAATATAAGCACCAACCAAGAAGTCGCACTAACTATGGCCACCAGATCAACCGTATCGATATACGTCGTACAGTTTCCTTGGTCTATTGCCATTTACCTAAGGTACACTAGATCCGGGTGTAGGACCTATCTCACAGCACAAGGAACAGTCCCACAATCAAAGCACAAATATATACATGCAAATGAATAATGTCACAGATAGTAATAAATATGAACAAGTTAGGGATAACCCTCAAAAGTTAGTCCCCAGTGAAGTCGCCATTTTCTGTTGCGGTGGAAATAGGATATCAAACTATTAATTAGTTTGAATCACAATTCTTGATTCACAACCGCTCTTTGATTTATCCGAAGGAAAAGGTCAAAAGAGGGAAAACCTATTTTTGCATTGTAAACACAATGCGGGGAAAGATCTAGGGTTCGGGGGTTGGTTAAATTTAGGGAAGGTATTAGCACCCTAAACTTCTGTAGTACTCTACAGGAACCTTTTGTTCAAATGTTTACTATCTGCTTTATTTATTTGCTTAAGGTATATGTACAAAAGATTAAAAGTGAGAAAAGAGACCTAAGGGGTTAATTCTAAGTTTACTCGGCAAGACATCGCATCTTGTGCCTACGTATCCTTACGGGAGTGGAATCAGAGTAATCGTAGTTCCCCTCAAAAGGGAGGTTAGAAACTTCTTGACTGTGGTCAAGGTCTCAAGGGGAATAAACGCATCTTAAGGACACGCTTACGTGGAGTGTAGAAACTCCAATATCTACGTTGTAAATTGTTAAGTTGTAATTAGGGTTAAATTAGGGATTCCACGGCGGGAAACCCTAAAATGAGCGCGGCGGCTCTTTGACCTAATGCTAGGGGTAAAATTGTAATCTTGCCTGCGGCGAGGCATTTGTGAAAATTTAGGGTTGAAAAGGTGTAAGGGTTGAAGGTGAGGACTATTGACACGGCGACCAAAAGCTAGACCTAACCTTCGGATGTGAAATTAACTATAAAGATGTGATGAAATTAAATATACATACAACGGCAGAAAATAAAGTGCGGAAAGATAAATGCGACAATTGTCTCGCACAATTACATCCCATAAGCAGTTACAATTATAATAGCTAAATATAAAACCGAAAATAAGTTTCAAATTGAACATAATAGCTGCAAGAAACAAAACAAACAAAAATGTCAGTATGTGGGGTTAGACGAAAACGAAATCAAAATTGAACGAGAAACAAACCGTATGAATTTTGGAGGACTTTTATGGTCCTTTTAACCAAGGATTTAAATTTGTGAAAAGAGAGATTAATTTTAATTAAAAGAGTTTTGAGTTTTAAAAAAATTTATTAATAAAAAAGTGAAAGTTTGGTTAATTATTCTAAAAAAGGAGTTTTAGTGATAATATTTTGAAAAAAAAGATTTAATCATTAAAAAAAACAATTGGTTTAATTTAAAAAATCTTAATGTTAGTTAAAAACACGTTTTACTTTAAAGTTATAAAAAAGTTTTATTATTTGAAAAAAACATTTGATTATTTTATTTAAAAAGAGTTTTAATTAATTTGAAAAAAGGTTTTTGGTTATAAAAAAGAAAGGGCCTTCTTGATTTTTTTTAAAAAGATAAACAAAATAAAATAACAAATGGAAAAACAATAATAAAAAAAAAGAGGGTTGGGCCGGTCATCACTCTTCTTCTCTCTGCTCTCTGAGTTTGCGTGTGTTCCTCTCCTTCTTGTTTGCCTCTCACGGATGTTATCTTCTTCTTCTTTTGCATGGCCGCCGATTTGTCTTCTTCATCTCTTTTTCCTGAAAAACATGAAAAGCAACACAAAAATTATAATTATATTTTTTGATCCTTACGGAATGATGATGGCCGATGATGCTTTGTCCTGAGGCTAGAGGATTTTTGACGGAGTTTGCTTGGATTTTACGAAAAAAGTTCTCCCTTCTTGTTATGATTTTCGTCCCCTTTATACTTGTTTTTTTAAATCTTTTTTAATCTCAGATTTAATTTGAATAGATTTTTATGATGATTTCAGATTTGATTCAATGATGGTGATGCTGATTTTCTTATGATGATGATATGATCTGATTGATTTGATCTGGAATTCATTGGGATTGGATTTGATTAAAAAATTGTTGGGATTTAAATTTAAAAGTTAGCAAAGAAAATAAGAGTTTCAAGTTAAATAAAAATTAGAGTTTTAAGTTTAAAAAAACTGAGTTAGAATTTTAAAATAAAAAAAATATTTGAATGTTGGTTTTAAAAAATGTTAGAATTATTTTAAAAACGGTTCGAATTTAATTTTAAAAGGAATTTAGATCTTAATTTAAAAAAAAAGGATAGATTTAATTTATAAAAAAAAAGGTTAGATTTAATTTTTAAAATAGTTAGAAAAAAAAAGATTTAATTTTAAAAAGAAGTTAAAGAAAAAAAAGATTTAATTTTAAAAAGAAGTTAGAGAAAAAAAGATTTAATTTTTAAAAAGAGTTAGAAAAAAAGATTTAACTTTAAAAAAGTTAGAAAAAAGATTTAACTTTAAAAGGTAGAAAAAAAAGGATTTAACTTTTAAAATAGTTAGAAAAAAGATTTGATTTTTTTAAAAAAAATAGAAAAAAAGATTTAACTTTAAAAAAGTTAGAAAAAAAAGATTTAGCTTTAAAAAAGTTAGAAAAAAAGTTTTAATTTTAAAAAGTTAGAAAAAAAAGATTTAGCTTTAAAAAAGTTAGAAAAAAAGTTTTAATTTTAAAAAGTTAGAAAAAGATTTAACTTTAAAGAGGAGTTAGAAAAAGATTTAAAAAAAAGTTAGAAAAAAGATTTAATTTTAAAAAGAAGTTAGATTTTTATTTTTTAAAAAAATATTAGAATTTGATTAAAAAATGTGTTAGAAATTAATTTAAAAAAAGGTTATAAAAAATTTACTCTTGAAGAAAAGAAAAAAAAAAATTTTTAATCTAAATCCTAAAAGTTAGTAAGAAGAGCTTTAAATAAATAAACTAAATAGAAAAAAAAAAGTTAATAAAAAATATTAGTAAAGTTATAAAAAAAATTTAATTAAATTATTATTAGTTAAAAAAACAAGATCTAAAAAAAAGGTTAATTTATTAGGTTAATAAGAATTTAAAATAAAAATAAAAAAGAAAGGGTAAAATTTGGGGTATTACAGTTGCCCCTATTTAAATAGCTACACCAGATGATTTGAGTGACGGAGACTCAAGGAATCATGGTGGAGGGATTTAAATATAGATAACCGAAAATTTTGCCCTTATATGCGGCGATATGCAATGCTATGGACAAAGCGAGAACAGATTAATGCAGATGATGCCGTGAATATGATGTGATGCGTATGCTGGAATGATGAATGCGAAAATGCTGACGAATACGACGACACAGATGCTACGAGAAGAACACACTGGGGAAAACGACGCGCTGAGACACAGTACATCACTGGGGAATTCTAAAAATGATAGTCAACTGGTGCGAATGACCAATTGTCACTTTTAGAAAAGGAACGAGATCCTCGAATGGAGATGGTACCTATGAGACGGCCTCCACTGGGGAATCTAAAAATAAAACTGGATCACATACGATTGTAAGATCGATTACAGAATGCTGGAGAATTGAGCAAGGAATAGCATCCAAGCTTCTGTAAACTACCCCTCGTGACAGGATCAAACGGACTTTTCGGAACTCCGTAGCAAATATACAGGGTAAAGACCGACTGTATGCCAAAATAAATGGACTTTGATGGGAATTGCCCTGATAAGCTTCTCGAGGGAGAACTGTCACTTATCGTTGGAAGGGACTTATGTGCAAAAAATGGATAAGCACTCAAATAAAGAGGCTGCTGCTTATCTGATAAATAAATCTTCTCGCATTTAAGGTCGGCGCCTGGAATACGATTCTGATTCTTCTCTTACTGAAGGATAAATAAACTTCTTCATGCTTCAAGATTATGTTCTCCTGAACATGAAAAGGGTAAATTGAACTTCCTCATACTTCAGGATCGTGCTCTCCTGAATATGATTCGGATAAAGGGTAAATGAAAATCTTCATACTTCAGAATCGTGCTCTCCTGAATATGAAACTGGCTGACTGGATTTACTCATACTTCAGAATCGTGCTCTCCTGAATATGAAACTGGATAATCGAATTTCCTCATAACTCAGAATC
Organism: Lathyrus sativus; assembly: GCA_963859935.3. Lineage (NCBI taxonomy): Eukaryota > Viridiplantae > Streptophyta > Magnoliopsida > Fabales > Fabaceae > Lathyrus > Lathyrus sativus. Next base: position 535,986,782 of record OZ012739.1, read on the forward strand.
GTGCTCTCCTGAATATGAAACTGGATGACTGAATATACTCATATTTCAGAATCGTGCTCTCCTGAATATGAAACTGGATGACTGAATATACTCATATTTCAGAATCGTGCTCTCCTGAATATGATTTGGTTGTAAATGAATTTTTCCATACTTCAGAATCGTGCTCTCCTGAATATGAAACTGGATAATCGAACTTCCTCATAACTCAGAATCGTGCTCTCCTGAATATGATTCGGTTCCTGAAATTTCTTCATTCTTCAGAATCGTGCTCTCCTGAAAAACGGCCAACTGAACTTCCTCATAACTCAGAATCGTGCTCTCCTGAATATGATTCCGTTCCTTCTTTTACTAAAGGATAAATGAACTTCTTCATAACTCAGAATCGTGCTCTTCTGAGTATGATTTCGCTCAAACCTTCTTGTAACTCAAGATCGTGCTCTCCTGAATACGAATTGGTTCGTACCTCAAGACGGCAGATAAATGGAAGCCCAACTGCTCCATGGAGATGGCCATTTGCTGCGAGTCGTAACGAGGATATGATCGACTTCTTAGGTGAGAAATGTCGTATGCTGATGCTGTAAGATGTAAAGTGTAAAGGGTTGTAACATGTAGGATCGTAAAGTGTTGTACTGATGGATTTTCCAGGCGTGAACTGGCGTGTATCTGTAAAGGATTGTAGTTGATTTTCTTGAAAGATAGTGCAAAATAAATGCACGTCCGGGTACGGTGATAAACTTCTCAAGCGAGATAGTCGCGTATCTGTCATGGTATGGTGAAAATCTTTAGATGGTGCAAAATAAATGCACGTCCGGTTGGGCTTGACTACCGACATGACTGAGATTCAATCTAGGATTGAGCTAGAAAGAAGACTGGTAATCAAGACTCCATCGAGGGAATGAACTCGAAGGGTAGATATCTTATCCTGGCGAGGAAAGATAGCTGAAGTAACCGTCATCCACGAGGATCGAGCTCCGTGGGGAAACTGGAAACAAGTAAGTATTTTATGCTTAGGGCTGACAATCTATTTGGAGAGAATGGACGAACCCAGTTACTCGGCGGTAACAACCAAATGATGGTGAAACACAATGAACCTGTGAATGCTAATGCATATGTTAATGCATATGTTAATGTGAATGTATGTTAATGTTTATGTATGCAAGATGTTATGAAATGAGTATGTAATGAGTATGTAATGAATATGTAATGAATATGTAATGAAATAGGCATGTGATGCTTATGCCCTTGCGTATGCTGACGAAACAGACTAGAGACGGGACGAGAGATGAAATAAACATCTCGACGGAAATACCCTGCGTTCTCTGCAACCAATACGTCAATCATGGGTAAGAAAGATCAATGGTAGAACCAAATCTAGTTTTAAAGTTCTGAATTTTCTGGGGAGAAGGTAATCTGCTTGGGTGCATAGTACCACGTCTTCGCATGGGGAGAAGAAAACCTGAGGGACACTTTCGAGTTACCCAAGAAAAAATTGTCAGCTTATAGTCTCTCTGGGGACTATGATGAGGCAATAGTTTAGGAGCCTGTTGCAACACTGAGATTTACTGGGGAACGAAGGCCGCCGTGAGTAAAATCCATCGGGTGCATGAAGAAAGTTGTGGAACCACATGGTTTTAATCTTGAAGGACCTTATAGTAGTCGCCATTTGTTTCCTTTAAAAACATGGTGCCCCAGGATACTTGCGTTGCGAGGTAGGGTCATCTCAAGAGGATTTTATAGAGAACACCGAGTCCGGTTGCCCCATTGTTCTCAAACTCTTTGAGAGATTTGTCAGGTCTCGACGTAACTGGCACAAATTAATCGTGTTACGACGAAATGTTTGGGAAATAGCTCTTAAGAATGTCAGACTCGCGTTGGTAAGCGAATTGGGAAACTGCCTGCCCCTGTTCAGTAGGATCTTCAAGTTCCACGGGTTATGTTCATATGTAAATCTCTAAGATATCAAGCAAAGTTGTCATGCCTGAAATGCCTATCCTGAGCTTGTCAATGTACACATATATTTGTCTTGAATTTTTGTTTTGAAAAAAAGATATCGCAACAACTTGTGACCGAAATCACTAGTCCGGATATAAGTTTTAATTATAATGCCAACATGAATTTTTTCTGAGCATAGCTCGTAGGAGTCAGGAAACGTGATCTTGTCAAGTATGCTTTCAACCGAAGTCCTACTTCAATTAGGTCTTTTAAAGGTTGTATCGTGGCTCAGTTCACGGTTTAAGAAACAAAAGGATAAAGGCTCAAAGTTATATTTGTACCCACCCATTCTTCGTGATGTTCTCCAATCCTAATTCAGTTAACCGGATACGAACGCTCATATCTCAAGCGGATTTGCTATGGTTGAGAACTTATCAAGGCTTTGGACATGGCAGTCGCTCACCTATTACACGATCTTGTTCTTTACTAGGGACTATTTATTGTACCCTCTTGTTTTGCTTTTATTCCCTAACTTTTGCCTGGACAACGTCTTTTGATCTGACTTTGGAGTCCAACGGGATGCCCCAGTTTTGCCTAAGTCTCCTTCATAGGTTTTTGACTTAGCGGGCTCTTATTTTTTGAATATTCCTTTATGCACAAGTCGTGTAAATCTTTTGAAAGGCTCGTGACTGCCCCACTCCTTAGGTAACCGAAGGATAGTCATTGTATTGGACTTCTTAAGATGCTAAGGATAAATTCTCGAAGGTTTGCTCTTCCTTTTTAAGAGTCTAAGCGCTCGATCGGTTTAACTGAAACCTACCCTGCACCAGGTTAGGATGAAGGTTCTTTAAAAGAAAGAAAAACTCCTACTTCAAGGCTCAAAGGGTTGACTAGGGGTTAACATCCTTATATCTCCAGTGTTTGGGATTTGAAACAATGCCTTACATCATCAGCGGGTTTCAATCGAAAGCATACGACAAGAAATCTGACGTTTTAGGTTCGTCATCCTCCTCCCAATTCTCCATCTGAACAAGAGATCGGGTAAAGTTGGCATTATAATTTATGAAAAATATATTTTGAATGAGTGAAACGAATGGATTTATTCAAGACAAACATATGCGTTGCATTAATTAATCAAAGATAAACAAGTTCGTGCATGCTAAATATGATTAATCGAAGAGAAATACATATAAATAAACAAATGAACTGTCGGAAAAATCCTTCTAAATGTTTATGAAATCTTGCATTCAAGAGTAACAGTTTCCTTTGGCGGAGCCTCAATGGAAAGGACGTCTGGTTCATGATCACTGTGAGTCGTCATGGCTTACCCCAGTTATGCTGGTCACATCTTCAACAGTTTTCAGTCGTTGCTTCAAAATAAATTTCCCAGATCCTTTGTTGATCCCGGTCATATCACCTTGAGGGTTACTGAAATGAAGCGGGCTATGCCTTTGAATAATGACTGGATTCGGCTGATAGGCGTAGCATGCTTTGCAGAATTTGCACTTGACGAGTGAGGAACCCCGAAAGGAGTCTCGATCTTCAGCTGAGCATCGCCAAAAGACAACTTCTTCGTTTCTAGCAAATTTCTGACAACTTTCTTAAGAGCATAGCAATTCTCTAGATCATGGCCGGGCGCACCCTCATGAAATAAACAATGAGCGGTAGCGTTGTAACTTGCAGGTAATGGATTAGGTGGAGGATTAGGAGGCGGACCCAAAGCCCGAGTAGTGATGAGACCTTGCTTGACCAAAGAGGGATACAACTCGGTAAAAGTCATTGGAATCGGCGGACAAGGCTTATACGTTCTTCTATTCGGCATATTCTGGCGAGGAGCCGGACTCTTTGGCTGTTGAGGAGCAGGAGTATTGGGTGCCTGTAGGTAGTTGACAGGAGGCGGCTAAACAGGAGGTTGTTGCATAGGTTGATACATGGGAACCTGTTGACTGAAAGAAGGTGTAATAGCTGCCACATAGGGTTGTTGAGCATATTGGACTGGGTACCCTTGAGGTTGAGCATAACCTTGCGGATGTCGATAAAAGCGTTCCCTTGGTCTACCAGAGGATATAGCATTAGTCTCACTCTCCTTCTTTTTCTGGGAGCTATACGGAGGTTTCTTCGGCTGATCCTTAGAAGTACCATGATTATTTGTCATTTTACCACTCTTCATACCCAATTCAATCTTGACACCCACAGCAACGATGTCGGAGAAATTTGAAGTCACACTACCCACCATTCTCTCGTAAAATTCTGGACGGACTGTGTCGACAAACCAATCAGCTAACTCTTTCTCGGTCAAAGGAGGTTCTACCTGCGAAGCAGTCTCTCTCCACCTTTGAGCATACTCTTTGAATGACTCAGAATTCTTTTGTGACATACTCAGCAACTGTCTTCTGTCAGGAGCCAGATCCATATTGTACTTGTAGTGTTTGATGAAAGCGTCAGATAAATCCTGGAAACTCTTAACGCGAGACTGGTCCAGAGTTAAATACCACTTGGAGGAAGCACCCTTCAAACTGTCTTGGAAGCAATGAATCATCAGTTTATCATTCTCAACATGGGCAGCCATTTTGCGATAATACATGATCAAATGGCTCTTAGGACAGGTGGCACCTTCATAGCGATCGAAACCCGGAGTTTTGAACTTCGGGGGAATAACCAAACCCGAAACCAAACAAACATCCCTTGCAGCGGTCCCAAAAATTTGATCACCCTCTACCTTTTTCAATCTCTGGACGATGGTGTTTACTTCCTCACGAAGCTTATCATGTTTCTCATAACCCTCAACATTCTCATCAAGATTATCAAAAGCTGTCTCATTGAAGTACGGTTGCGCACGAGTGTGTACAACAGGTGGTGCAAAGATAGGAGCCCCCCTAGAAACTTCAGAAAACAAGGGCACGGCTTGCTGAACAGGTTGATTAATTGGAACAGTGGCTTGAGGAGGCACAAAACCCGGAGCAAGACCATAAGGTGGGTCCCTTGCTACGGTCACACTTGGTGGAGGGTCCACAGTAACGCCGGTAATCTCAGAAACAACAGTGGGCTGGGTATCCATCTTAGCATTCATGACATGTAACAATTCCATCATTCGCCCCATACCCCCTCGAAGGTCTTCAAGTTCATTGCTAAGGCGATCAATCTCTTTTGCCTGATCCTCCATTCTTTTCCGAGTTTGAGCTCTGGTGTTGTATTGGTGCCGAGAACTCAGGGTGACAAAACTGGAAGGTGAGAGAACCGAGTGTGAGAAATTGGGAGACACATGTAATGCAAGAGTATGATGCTAAAATGTGAATGTAAATGAAGATTTCATGGAATTCAAAACATTTACGAATGTCGTGGGGTACCAAAGAAATCTTTTTCTTGTTTTTTTCATTCTATTTTTTTTATTTATGGTATCCCGCAATATCCATAAATGATGTTTGAACTTCATGAAATACAATGCGATGAGATGCTTTATGGATGCAATGCATGAAAACACACAAAGTCTTAGGTTAAAGGCTTGCATGAGGTTCAAAGGCAAGTACCCTCCCCTGAAGTTAGATGGTTCATCCTGTCCTACAAAAGTAACCAGGTTCTAAGGGATCTCAATATCATTGATCCTTCACCAGGATGGTTGTTCAGAAGGCAACTTACTTGCCAACCAAAACCCTCCAAGTTTAAGATCTCAATGAGCGTAGTATCGAGTGTCAACCAACTTCAGTCTGCACCAAAGTCGGTTACCTCACTACTTTCTAAAGGCCAAGATGAGTTAACTAGGGTTCTAAAAGTCAGTTAGTGCGTTGACAACATATGGCAGCCTCAATATTATCCTCAACTTGACTTAAGGAATATAAGCACCAACCAAGAAGTCGCACTAACTATGGCCACCAGATCAACCGTATCGATATACGTCGTACAGTTTCCTTGGTCTATTGCCATTTACCTAAGGTACACTAGATCCGGGTGTAGGACCTATCTCACAGCACAAGGAACAGTCCCACAATCAAAGCACAAATATATACATGCAAATGAATAATGTCACAGATAGTAATAAATATGAACAAGTTAGGGATAACCCTCAAAAGTTAGTCCCCAGTGAAGTCGCCATTTTCTGTTGCGGTGGAAATAGGATATCAAACTATTAATTAGTTTGAATCACAATTCTTGATTCACAACCGCTCTTTGATTTATCCGAAGGAAAAGGTCAAAAGAGGGAAAACCTATTTTTGCATTGTAAACACAATGCGGGGAAAGATCTAGGGTTCGGGGGTTGGTTAAATTTAGGGAAGGTATTAGCACCCTAAACTTCTGTAGTACTCTACAGGAACCTTTTGTTCAAATGTTTACTATCTGCTTTATTTATTTGCTTAAGGTATATGTACAAAAGATTAAAAGTGAGAAAAGAGACCTAAGGGGTTAATTCTAAGTTTACTCGGCAAGACATCGCATCTTGTGCCTACGTATCCTTACGGGAGTGGAATCAGAGTAATCGTAGTTCCCCTCAAAAGGGAGGTTAGAAACTTCTTGACTGTGGTCAAGGTCTCAAGGGGAATAAACGCATCTTAAGGACACGCTTACGTGGAGTGTAGAAACTCCAATATCTACGTTGTAAATTGTTAAGTTGTAATTAGGGTTAAATTAGGGATTCCACGGCGGGAAACCCTAAAATGAGCGCGGCGGCTCTTTGACCTAATGCTAGGGGTAAAATTGTAATCTTGCCTGCGGCGAGGCATTTGTGAAAATTTAGGGTTGAAAAGGTGTAAGGGTTGAAGGTGAGGACTATTGACACGGCGACCAAAAGCTAGACCTAACCTTCGGATGTGAAATTAACTATAAAGATGTGATGAAATTAAATATACATACAACGGCAGAAAATAAAGTGCGGAAAGATAAATGCGACAATTGTCTCGCACAATTACATCCCATAAGCAGTTACAATTATAATAGCTAAATATAAAACCGAAAATAAGTTTCAAATTGAACATAATAGCTGCAAGAAACAAAACAAACAAAAATGTCAGTATGTGGGGTTAGACGAAAACGAAATCAAAATTGAACGAGAAACAAACCGTATGAATTTTGGAGGACTTTTATGGTCCTTTTAACCAAGGATTTAAATTTGTGAAAAGAGAGATTAATTTTAATTAAAAGAGTTTTGAGTTTTAAAAAAATTTATTAATAAAAAAGTGAAAGTTTGGTTAATTATTCTAAAAAAGGAGTTTTAGTGATAATATTTTGAAAAAAAAGATTTAATCATTAAAAAAAACAATTGGTTTAATTTAAAAAATCTTAATGTTAGTTAAAAACACGTTTTACTTTAAAGTTATAAAAAAGTTTTATTATTTGAAAAAAACATTTGATTATTTTATTTAAAAAGAGTTTTAATTAATTTGAAAAAAGGTTTTTGGTTATAAAAAAGAAAGGGCCTTCTTGATTTTTTTTAAAAAGATAAACAAAATAAAATAACAAATGGAAAAACAATAATAAAAAAAAAGAGGGTTGGGCCGGTCATCACTCTTCTTCTCTCTGCTCTCTGAGTTTGCGTGTGTTCCTCTCCTTCTTGTTTGCCTCTCACGGATGTTATCTTCTTCTTCTTTTGCATGGCCGCCGATTTGTCTTCTTCATCTCTTTTTCCTGAAAAACATGAAAAGCAACACAAAAATTATAATTATATTTTTTGATCCTTACGGAATGATGATGGCCGATGATGCTTTGTCCTGAGGCTAGAGGATTTTTGACGGAGTTTGCTTGGATTTTACGAAAAAAGTTCTCCCTTCTTGTTATGATTTTCGTCCCCTTTATACTTGTTTTTTTAAATCTTTTTTAATCTCAGATTTAATTTGAATAGATTTTTATGATGATTTCAGATTTGATTCAATGATGGTGATGCTGATTTTCTTATGATGATGATATGATCTGATTGATTTGATCTGGAATTCATTGGGATTGGATTTGATTAAAAAATTGTTGGGATTTAAATTTAAAAGTTAGCAAAGAAAATAAGAGTTTCAAGTTAAATAAAAATTAGAGTTTTAAGTTTAAAAAAACTGAGTTAGAATTTTAAAATAAAAAAAATATTTGAATGTTGGTTTTAAAAAATGTTAGAATTATTTTAAAAACGGTTCGAATTTAATTTTAAAAGGAATTTAGATCTTAATTTAAAAAAAAGGATAGATTTAATTTATAAAAAAAAGGTTAGATTTAATTTTTAAAATAGTTAGAAAAAAAAAGATTTAATTTTAAAAAGAAGTTAAAGAAAAAAAAGATTTAATTTTAAAAAGAAGTTAGAGAAAAAAAGATTTAATTTTTAAAAAGAGTTAGAAAAAAAGATTTAACTTTAAAAAAGTTAGAAAAAAGATTTAACTTTAAAAGGTAGAAAAAAAAGGATTTAACTTTTAAAATAGTTAGAAAAAAGATTTGATTTTTTTAAAAAAAATAGAAAAAAAGATTTAACTTTAAAAAAGTTAGAAAAAAAAGATTTAGCTTTAAAAAAGTTAGAAAAAAAGTTTTAATTTTAAAAAGTTAGAAAAAAAAGATTTAGCTTTAAAAAAGTTAGAAAAAAAGTTTTAATTTTAAAAAGTTAGAAAAAGATTTAACTTTAAAGAGGAGTTAGAAAAAGATTTAAAAAAAAGTTAGAAAAAAGATTTAATTTTAAAAAGAAGTTAGATTTTTATTTTTTAAAAAAATATTAGAATTTGATTAAAAAATGTGTTAGAAATTAATTTAAAAAAAGGTTATAAAAAATTTACTCTTGAAGAAAAGAAAAAAAAAAATTTTTAATCTAAATCCTAAAAGTTAGTAAGAAGAGCTTTAAATAAATAAACTAAATAGAAAAAAAAAAAGTTAATAAAAAATATTAGTAAAGTTATAAAAAAAATTTAATTAAATTATTATTAGTTAAAAAAACAAGATCTAAAAAAAAGGTTAATTTATTAGGTTAATAAGAATTTAAAATAAAAATAAAAAAGAAAGGGTAAAATTTGGGGTATTACACCAATGATCGTATGCTTTCAGATAAAACCTTGCCTATGACGTACAAGTCATTGTTTCAAATCCCTAAACACCGGAGAGATAAGGAAGAGAATCCCTTGTTAACCACTTCGAGCCGAGAAGTAGGAGTTTCTTTCGGACTTTTAAACCCTCACATCTTAACCCGGGGCAGGGTAGTTGTCAGTTAGCTTGATCGAGCATTCAAGTCTTATAGAGGAGTGTTGGCCTTCGAGGACCAATCACATCATATTCCTCCCCAGAGGTCGTACCTCGTTGTAACACGGTGGGAGAACTGACTTTAAACAATGTTGCGGATAGCAAGAGTCGCCACCGACTTTTATTTTATCCATAAGGAAAGGTTATAAAAGAACAGGAAAGACCTTAGAGAATATTTTGGGTCCGGGGGGTAGGTTATGAAAAGGGAAGGTGTTAGCACCCTTTTCATCCATGGTTATCCATGGGCTCTTAGGTACTTAAGCTCACTTTTGAATTGTTTTGAAATTGTAGTGTGTGAATAGAAAGTTTTCAGAATAGTTAATAAATAATCCATGTAAGGATGTGTTAAGAACTTGTTTGAAAACTTGTTGAAAATTTGTTTAAGTGCGAAACAGTTTTGAAGTGAGCAAGCACCTAGGAGTAACCTACCCTAATGTTTAAAGGTCTTTCTTATTCTTCATTCTTTCCTTTAGTAAGACTATCCCTACTATAATGGAGTAGGTAGTCCTTACTTTGGATGTTAAGGGACATGTGAGGGACAATTTGACTTTGAAGGCCATTGTGGGATGTAATAAGCACATATAAGGGACCATCATCATTTTTCGAAAGGGACTCGATTCGTAAAGGCAACCATAAGGGACTTTGATGATTTTTCTATTTGAGGGACTTGCTTTATACACCCCACTTAACCATTATTCGTAGGCAACTTGAGGGATATCCTTAGGAAGTGAGACGGCGATTAAAATCGACTTACGTGTGTGACGTGTTTATTTTAATTATCTTTATTTAAAAGTGATCTAAATTTATTTTAATATTACATACATGTTGTTACACTCCCTAATTACTAACCATAATAATAATTAAATAATTAAACAACTTTACATCCAAGAAACAATTACAAAATAATAAGCAAAATAATTAAATAGCAAAGATAAATAAAATATAAATAAGCAATAATAAATAATAAAGGGGGTTAATTCTAAGTTTACTCGGCAAGACATCGCATCTTGTGCCTACGTATCCTTACGGGAGTGGAATCAGAGTAATCGTAGTTCCCCTCAATAGGGAGGTTAGAAACTTCTTGACTGTGGTCAAGGTCTCAAGGGGAATAAACGCATCTTAAGGACACGCTTACGTGGAGTGTAGAAACTCCAAATCTCTACGTTGAAATGTTAAGTTGTAATTAGGGTTAGGTTAGGGATTCCGCGGCGGGAAACCCTAAAATGAGCGCGGCGGCTCTTTGACCTAATGCTAGGGGTAAAATTGTAATTTTGCCTGCGGCGAGGCATTCGGGAAAATTAGGGTTTGTAGTTATTTTTTTAAAAAAGATTAACTAATTATAATAAAACTGTTTAGTTAAAAAAAAGGTTTGATTTAATTAGATTAAAAGACTATTAACTAATATGGCTTATTAGAAGATTAACTAAATAAATAAAACAAAAACTGGTTAGATTGTTTAAATGGTTAATTAACTGATTTATAAAATGTTGTTGGTTTATTTAGAAAAGTTAATTAATCTATTAATTAAATCAATCAAAAAAAAAAAAAAGAAAAAAACTAAATGGGTGATTAAAGGAGGTTAAGTGTGGTTAGTGGCGATTAACGGTGATTAGCAGTGATAATCGTGGTGAGTGTGATTACGTGTGATGAGGTGAGTGTGTGTAGATCAAATTACAACTGCAAAAGAAGAAAAAGACATGAGAACAAAGGGGAAAAACGAAGCGCAGACAAGGCCAGAACCCTAAGCTCTTCTTTCGTCTTCCCCAAATCGCGACCAGTTTTTTCTTTCCATCGCTCCCCTCATTATTTCGGACCTGGAATCACATTGCAAACATCAGCGGTTCAATAATCATTGATGAGAATAGGGCTTACCGAGCGTTGGCGGCGGCGGTGCTTGGAGGTGACAAGAACGGGTGTTTCGTCTGGTTGAACTCGCAGCGGCGTGCGTCGTTTTGTCCACCGGAGAGATAAGTGTTCTCCTTTATTCAATCTGTTAGGTTAATTGAATACGAGCTTTGGTGATTTTCTTGTTTCTTACGATAAGATTTTTTTTTTGAATGCCTCTCTTCTTCTCTGTGGCCTCCTTTTATAGGCCTCAGGTTGAAAGTGTCTTGAATGAATTGTTAATTGCTGTCTTGAATGTTGATTGGGTTTCTGGATTGGGATGAGTCAGATTCGAAAGTATTCCCAATTAATCTGATTGCTATAATGAGCCATTAATTGATATTTCAATCTTCGATTTCTGTGATTCAATTTGAGATTGGATTTGATTTGAGTCTGAATCGAATCTTCTATTTCTTCAGGGAATATCCTCTAACGGTCTTTTTGCTGACTCTGAATGTGACCTGGCGGGTGTAGATAGCAATTGATTTTGGGCCCATGAAAAATGCGGTCCAGGTGCGGGTGACGGTTCCTCTCCCCTTTGGCTTCAGCATTCTCAACTTCATTTATCGCAGAAACTAGCCGTTTGCAAGGAAGCTTGATTTTACGCTCCACTCTGCTGGACTCAAAATTGCTGATTGCTTCATCTGCATTCTCAAAGGACAACGAAGGAAGTTGTGTTCTCGGTACGCTCTTCTGGGTTAGCACACAGAACCTCTACAAGCCTTAAATGTGATTTTTGCTTATATGCCACAATGATACGCATAAAACATGATATTTGCAAATGATCCTTCTGTTCATCTGCGAGATCAACAACTGGAACAATCATCTAAAGGTAAAACTCTCACACACTCTTGCTTCAAACTCCGCTTGCATTTGGATGTCGTGGTATCGTATGGCTGTCCTGAATTTAGAATGGCTTTAACGGATTTCAACACTTGTTTCTTTATGCAGAATATCATCCTTGTGTTTAATACTCGTTGCCTCAATTTTAGGTACACCGGTTAAAGCTATCGAGGGCTTGATGGAACCACTTGCTTTGAACTCCCAATCTATAGCATTTCATAGTTTCCAACACTCACTACAGTTTTTACGGTCAAGTTCACTTATGTTTTAGATTCTTCTAATGGATTCATTAGGAATTCCAGTTTCAATGTGGCGCTGCATGATAAATACACGTATTGCGTTCTTCAAAAGGCTTGGTGTACCATCAGCTGGGTGAAGATATGTATCGATAAACTAAGCATGTCTTCATGTTTTTGATCAGGTAAACTTGATTCGAAGTCGTTGATATTTTGTCCTGTTGACCGCGTGCTCACAATTTTAAACACTTTCGCAGGTCACACACTTGTGGGATTTTTCCGAGTCACGAAGTGATACAGTGGAGTATTTGGCTTTCGCTTTGATTAATTCACCTTTGAAAGCTCTCAACTATTGCTATGATTTGTTGGCTGATTGTTTAACTTGCTCCTTGTTTTGAGGACATATCGACTTCTTTTACGGGAACAAGATTCAGAAGCAGGTGTCTCCTCTTATGCCGCGTTGCCATGAGGATAGCGAATGGAATCGAGCAAGCTGGGGCGAAGTTGTCAAGGCGCACCTTACATGAGTTGCGACTTCCTACAGCTCTGGTATGTCTCTTGGCAATTGTTGTAACCTTCGGGTTTCTTGCTGTCAACGGCTTCTTCTTAAATGGATTATGAGTTTCTGTTATGGTTTTATGGGAAACAGGGTGTGGAGCAAGGTCTTGAGGACGATAAGATTCAGGATTGCATTTGGTTAGAACAAGTCCTTCTGTTATGCAGGGATTTTAGGTAAGTGGTTTGTTTTTTGAATTAGCCGTTTTAGTGTTGACAGTGGCACGAATGGTTTTCCTATGAATTTACTACCTGCATTTAACTTCCTTTTGAGTATTGATGGTTGCTTTTGTAACATGACTCAATATCTAGCTGTATGATTCTACGAAGTTGGCATCAATGCTAGCGGTCTTGGCGACGTGCGTGGAAGTGAACTTCTAAGAGTCGGCATGGCTTTGAATGGTTTCCGCATTTAGAGTTCGAGCGTGGGATATAGATTGCTTAGCGGTATATCATGCTACAAGAGTTTCTATTTTGTCACCTGCATAATATGCTCCTTCAAATATTATTGACTTTCTCATGCTAACAATCATCCTCTTTGGTTTAAGTTGCTGTTTGTGTTATATCTTGTGTACGCTTGATGCAGGTGGTTTAAGGTTTATGGCTGCCAACTGATTTCCTTTTGCGTCTCCGGGGATCATTCAAGGTGTTTTGCTTCAATGCCGATTTGTAAATTTGTTAAGTCGCCGCGGTCATTCTGGGAGCACATTTGCTGCTTAATTGCGGCATATTTCAGTTCAAATGGCTTGTGCAACAAATAAGGTCCGGAAGCAATTACAACGCAGCTTATCAACCGAAGAGTTGCGTCTCAAAGTGAAGCAACTCGCGTGATCTCCTGTTCAAAGTTCTCTCTGAATGAAGGGAAATAAAAATCCTTTCTGATGCTGTGTACTTTTGTAGCAAGATTAGCAGCTCACTAATGATTGAATTCATGGTTCCTAGTAGTGCAATGGCGATATTGAAGTTTTGAAACAGAAAACCCACTAGGAACCAAGGAGGCGTCGTTGGTGATCTTCCCATACCACATTTTTGGATTGCGAATGATTGTTTTAATATTGTAATTGTCGATGACTTATAGACTTTGTAATAAGATGGAGATTTTTCTTTACGAACAACAGCTCATACACCCAATCCCTTTCTTATTCTTAATATATGAATACTTTTCCTAGGTGATCTTACATCCCCAACTTGCTTTACGTTCCATCTTCCAATCTCATCATTATATTGCGTTTCAAATAAAATGTGAGTCCACCTCATCTTGTCTTGAATAACTGTAACGGTGAATGGTGCCTTGAGACCTTGCAACTTGGATGGTAGCTAAAACAAATAAGCTAATTTTGGGGTGTTTATTTTAATTATCTTATATTAGCACATTTTAAAAAAAAGTCTTGTATTGTGAGGGCAAATTTTGGGGTGCAACAGCTGCCCCTGTTCAATTTTCTGAAACCTGAGGGGTTAGATTGGTATATTTGCCAGTCGTAACCTGGAAGGTTGAAGGGGATTGAACACAAAAGCCCAAAAATTTGCACTCACCAGTGCATGGAGTGATATTGATGGTTGGTTGAACATGATTGAGTGGGCTTAAAGATGCCACTAGGGGAAAGTTCTTCAGTAGTATAATGAGAACTGTCAGGAGTCTGGAGTAATACTGATGTAACAGCATGTCTTCATGAGGATAGAGCAATCAATAATGATAACCCTAAAGCAGTCTTGAAGTGATAAATCTGACCTCAGGAGGATAGAGCAATCAATAGCTCTAAAGCAGTCTTGAAGTAATAATGGCTTCAGGAGGATAGAGCAATCAACAGCTCTAAAGCAGTCTTGAAGTAATGATTTCAGGAGGATAGAGCAATGGATAGCTCTAAAGCAGTCTTGAAATAATAATGTGATATGTCTTCAGGAGGATAGAACAATGAATGGCTCTAAAGCAGTCTTGAAACAATAATGTGATATGTCTTCAGGAGGATAGAGCAATCAATAGCTCTAAAGCAGTCTTGAAGTAATGATTTCAGGAGGATAGAGCAATCAATAGCTCTAAAGTAGTCTTGAAGTAATGATTTCAGGAGGATAGAGCGATGGATAGCTCTAAAGCAGTCTTGAAATAATAATGTAATTTCAGGAGGATAGAGCAATGAATGGCTCTAAAGCAGTCTTGAAATAATAATGTGATATGTCTTCAGGAGGATAGAGCAATCAATAGCTCTAAAGCAGTCTTGAAGTAATGATTTCAGGAGGATAGAGCGATGGATAGCTCTAAAGCAGTCTCGAAATCATAATGTAATTTCAAGAGGATAGAGCAATGAATGGCTCTAAAGCAGTCTTGAAATAATAATGTGATATGTCTTCAGGAGGATAGAGCAATCAATAGATCTAAAGCAGTCTTGAAGTAATGATTTCAGGAGGATAGAGCAATGGATAGCTCTAAAGCAGTCTTGAAATAATAATGTGATATGTCTTCAGGAGGATAGAGCAATCGATAGCTCTAAAGCAGTCTTGAAGCAATGATTTCAGGAGGATAGAGCAATGGATAGCTCTAAAGCAGTCTTGAAATAATAATGTGATATGTCTTCAGGAGGATAGAGCAATCAATAGCTCTAAAGCAGTCTTGAAGTAATGATTTCAGGAGGATAGAGCGATGGATAGCTCTAAAGCAGTCTTGAAATAATAATGTAATTTCAGGAGGATAGAGCAATGAATGGCTCTAAAGCAGTCTTGAAATAATAATGTGATATGTCTTCAGGAGGATAGAGCAATCAATAGCTCTAAAGCAGTCTTGAAGTAATGATTTCAGGAGGATAGAGCGATGGATAGCTCTAAAGCAGTCTCGAAATCATAATGTAATTTCAGGAGGATAGAGCAATGAATGGCTCTAAAGCAGTCTTGAAATAATAATGTGATATGTCTTCAGGAGGATAGAGCAATCAATAGCTCTAAAGCAGTCTTGAAGTAATGATTTCAGGAGGATAGAGCAATGGATAGCTCTAAAGCAGTCTTGAAATAATAATGTGATATGTCTTCAGGAGGATAGAGCAATCGATAGCTCTAAAGCAGTCTTGAAGCAATGATTTCAGGAGGATAGAGCAATGGATAGCTCTAAAGCAGTCTTGAAATAATAATGTGATATGTCTTCAGGAGGATAGAGCAATCAATAGCTCTAAAGCAGTCTTGAAGTAATGATTTCAGGAGGATAGAGCAATGGATAGCTCTAAAGCAGTCTTGAAATAATAATGTGATATGTCTTCAGGAGGATAGAGCAATCAATAGCTCTAAAGCAGTCTTGAAGTAATGATTTCAGGAGGATAGAGCAATGGATAGCTCTAAAGCAGTCTTGAAATAATAAATGGCTTCAGGAGGATAGAGCAATCAATAGCTCTAAAGCAGTCTTGAAGTAGTAATATGACCTCATGAGGATAGAGCAATGAATAGCTCTAAAGCAGTCTTGAAGTAATAGGATGATTTCAGGAGGATAGAGCAATCAGTAACTCTAAAGCAGTCTTGAAGTCATGAGAGGCTATCAGGAGGATAAAATAACCCTGAGGTTACAATAAAGCAGTCCCAAAGTAATAAGAATCTCATCAGGAGGATAAAGTAACCCTGAGGTTACAATAAAGCAGTCCCAAAGATCATAAGCTTGTTTGTTGGATAATTAACCTGAAAACAAGGTAGCATTCTGTATAACAACATTAGTTTATGCTTTATGTATGCATGTATGACATGATGCACTTAGGTAATGTACTATAGACATATATGTTATGGTATGATGTAAATGATGTATGTATGCTATGACACTGCTGGAAGTGTCTGGATATCCTTGTATAACAACTGCTGGCCAAGGAAAATAAATCCCGATTCGTTGTTGAAGAATATATAACCCTCCGTCTGCTGGGAATAACAAGGTATAGATAACCTCCCGTTGTTGGGGATAACAAGGTATAGATAACCTCCCGTTGTTGGGGATAGTAGGGTATAGATAACCTTCGTTTTCGTTTGATAGCAGGATAAGTATAACATCCCGTCTTCGTTCATCGTGCCCTTATTGGAAAGTAATTTCCCGTATATCCGTATGAGGATAAAAGAGATGGATATAAATTCCAGGGGAGATTAGACTTTGTGAAAATGGATTAGTCCTACTGTCTTGTAAAGATGAACCGGCGAAGCTTCGTTGAAATCCTTCCCTCGTTCGTCCTTAGTAAATACTATTACTGCATTTTCATGCATTTCTGGTAAACATCAATCATATTAAAAGCATTCATGCATTTTTGGTAAACATCAATCATATTCAAAGGCATACATACATTCAAACACAACCAATGGACGTTTCGTTTATGTAAATAGGGTAAAAGTAAATCTGGATTCAAAAGATGGAGTTTATTTATATCAAAAGTGACCCATACACGGGTAAGTTTGTGCAAGGAGACATAAACCCTAGTAAGAGAATTTAGTCATGAAGTTTTACAAAAAGAATCAGCTATGTGGGAAATAATCCTATTGAGTTTCAATTCTACTATTGCCACTCAAGTATCTCATCTTCTTGCTGTTGAGACGGAAACGATTGGATTGAGCTTTATCTGTTTGAGCTTGAGTAAGTAGTACAACTGGTTGCAGTTTCATGAGTGATCCAAACGAGACATAGTCATACGCTTTAATCCCTAACTTTTGCCTGGATTGCCCTTTCAGGTTTTCAATCCGCCGGGATACCCTTTTTTGCCCAAGCCGCCTTTTCAGGTTTTCGACTTGCCGGGTGTACATCTTTTTATATATATATATCCCTAATGTTTGCCCAAACCCTTTTGGTTTGCCAGGATGCCCTTATTTTGCCTAGGCCTGTCAACCTAGCGGGTCTCTTTTTATGCGTAGTATTTTTTAACTATGTCTGCGTTTACAGGTTGTGGGAAGTCTTCACCATCCATTGTAGTCAGTATCATGGCACCTCCCGAGAACACTGTCTTGACTACAAATGGTCCCTCATATGTTGGAGTCCACTTGCCCCTTCAGCGTCAATCTCATTGCAGTATGCAGGCTTCTCAAATCTATCGATGGTAATCTTGGGAGCTTCATCATCCCAGCTGATCTCAAACATAGATGCCATGGTGGCCAATGCGTCTGCCAACTGATTCTCTCTTCGTGGAATATGTCCAAAAGTAATCACTTTGAAATGTGGGATCAAAGACAACACATGTTCTCTGTAAGGAATGAGATTATCATGCTTTGTATCCCAATCTCCTTTAATCTGACTTGCTACCAGAGCTGAATCTCCATACACCTCAAGGAACTGAATCTTCATATCAATAGCAACTTGCATACCCATGATACATGCCTCATACTCAGCCATGTTATTGGTACAATAGAAACAAAGTCTGGCAGTAATCGGGGTATGACAACCTTCAGGGGAACTAATCACAACACCAACACCATTACCATGTGCATTGGAGGCACCATCAAAAACCATAGTCCATCGAGATCCTTGTTCAGGTCCGTCATATTGTTCAGGTTCTTTGGTAACAGACATAATGTCTTCATCAGGGAACTCAAAATTCATTGACTGGTAATCACCTACTGCTTGATGAGCCAAATGATCAGCAACAACACTCCCCTTAATGGCCTTCTGAGTAGTATACTGTATATCATATTCCGTCAAGATCATTTGCCATCTTGCAATTCTTCCGGAGAGAGCAGGTTTCTCAAATATGTACTTGATTGGATCCATCTTCGAAATCAACAAGGTAGTATGGGTCAACATATACTGTCTTAGTCGGCGAGCAGCCCATGCCAAAGCGCAGCAAGTTTTCTCGAGCAGTGAGTATCTTGTTTCACAGTCGGTAAACTTTTTGCTAAGGTAGTATATTGCCTGCTCTTTTCGACTAGACTCGTCATGTTGCCCCAATACACACCCCATTGAGTTGTCTAATACTGTTAAATACATAATCAAGGGTCTTCCATCAACTGGTGGCATTAAAATTGGAGGTTCTAGCAAATATCTCTTGATTTCATCAAAGGCAGTCTGGCACTCATCATTCCATTCCATCACCTGATCTTTCTTCAACAACTTGAAGATTGGCTCACAGATGGTAGTTAATTGGGAAATAAATCTTGCAATGTAGTTCAATCGTCCCAAGAAACCTCTAACCTCCTTCTCAGTACGGGGAGCTGGCATCTCCCGTATAGCTTTCACTTTTGCAGGATCCACTTCAATACCTTTTCCACTGACAATGAAACCCAGGAGCTTTCCAGATCTAACTCCAAAAGTACACTTGTTTGGATTTAATCTCAACCTGTATTTCTTCAACCTCTCAAACAACGTGTGCAGATGATCAAGATGTTGTTCTTCATTCTGAGACCTGGCTATCATATCATCCACATATACCTCTATCTCATGATGAATCATATCATGAAACAAAGCCACCATAGCACGCTGATATGTTGCCCCTGCATTCTTCAAACCAAATGGCATTACCTTATAGCAAAAGGTGCCCCACTGTGTCACAAATGTAGTCTTCTCCATATCTTCAGGTGCCATCTTGATTTGATTGTAACCAGAGAAACCATCCATAAAAGAGAATACCTTATGCTGAGCAGTGTTGTCTACCAGGATATCAATAGGAGGAAGTGGAAAGTCATCTTTAGGGCTAGCCTTGTTCAGATCTCTGTAGTCTACACACATACGTACCTTACCATCTTTCTTAGGAACTGGTACCACATTTGCAACCCACTGAGGATAAGAAGTTACGGCCAAGAACCCTGCATTGAACTGTTTCATTACCTCTGCTTTGATCTTTTCTGACATTTCAGGACGCATACGACGAACCTTCTGCTTCTTTGGACGACAATCTTCTTTCATTGGCAAACGGTGAACCACAATGTCCGTATCCAACCCTGGCATATCTTCATAAGACCAAGCAAAGATCTCCACATAGTCACGTAGCATCTGAACCAACCTGCTCTTGACACTGTCCTCTAAATCAGCCCCTATCTTGACCTCTTTTCTATTTTCTTCAGTTCCCAGATTCTCAACCTCGACTGGCTCTTCATGTGGCTGTATAGCTTTCTCTTCTTGTTGTAACAACCTAGCAAGCTCTACAGGTATTTCACAATCGTCCTCGTCTCCGTCTTCAGTTTGATAGATCGGATTCTCGAAATTGTAATTGGCAATAGTAGAACTGTTATCAACTGGATCCAGAGTGGATGAGGATCGGCATTTTAGTGACGTGGGTGTGTGTAAGAACACATAGCTGATAAAGCAAAAATAAAAGAAAAAGAAAGACAAGGAACACAATATTTACGAAAACGAAACGTCCATTGATTTTATGGAATGAAGTATGCAAATGAAATGACAACCCGTAATCAAGCACACCATTGTGCCCCGGGTAAGGCACATGGCTTGAAAGTTTTAATTGTTCCAAATTTAAAAAACATAACACAGTAATAGTATTTACTCCTGACTAAAGGAGATAGGGATAACATCTTCAGCTTTCCAATTATTGAGTCCAGCACCCACAGTAGGAAAAATCCATGCCTCCAAGTTGTGGTCTTCATCTTGATCTCCCACAGCATTGATAACCCCTTGATTGGTGATACGAACAGCACGAGCACGACGAACAGCCTTCTGGGACTCTTCTTCCACCACAGCTTTTGCATCATTGAGGGAGGCCATTGCCATTGTTGGAGGGTTCCTGATGACCACAGGAACCTTCTTCACAGCAGGAGGAGTCACACAATCCTTAACAGCCCAGGGAACCACTTCAAATGACTGACATGGAGTTTCAATGTATTCACCTTCTACTTCCAGATACTTGAAAGTGTTTACATGGCTGACAAAGTATTCTTCCTCTCCAAAGACAGTAACAACTTTTCCATTCACCGGATATCTCAACTTTTGGTGTAATGTGGAGGTCACAGCACCTGCCCCATGGATCCAGGGACGACCAAGCAGACATGAGTACGAAGGACGAATATCCATCACATAGAATGTAGCAGTAAACACCTGAGAGCCAACCTTGATTGGAAGATCAATTTCCTCATGCACTACTCTTCTAGAACCATCAAAAGCCTTTACCACAATATTACTGGGCTTCAATACCGTATCTTCAGGACTCAGCTTGTTCAGGACTTCCTTAGGCAACACATTCAGAGAGGAACCATTGTCTATCAGCACATGAGACAGGGTAGTGCCCCTGCATTCAATTGAAATATGCAAGGCCCTGTTATGATCCCTCTTGGCAGGGGTCAAGTCAGCATCAGAAAATCCTAACCCGTTGTCATAGGTCAGGTGAGCAACACAACTCTCAAACTGGTCCACAGAAATTGCACTGGGTACATGAGCCATCTTTAGAAACTTGATCAATGACTTGGCATGAGCCTCAGAACATAATAACAGGGAGAGCATAGAAATCTTTGAGGGAGTATGCCCCAGCTGATCAACAATATCATAATCACTCTTGCGAATGATTTTCAATACTTCTTCCATCTGCTTAGAGAGGTCATCAGCAGCTGGCACATCAGTAGATACAGGCTCAATAACAGGACCCTTGCCCCGAGCATCAGTGGTGGAAGTAACAGCAGGAGTAACTGCACTCTTAGAAGCAACTGGAGGAGAGAAGACTCTTCCACTACGAGTGATCTTGCTAGATCCAGCAATATTATCAATGTCAACAGGCATATCAGGTAAAGGCTCCTGCTTGACACCATGGATGTAAACATCAGACCCATAGTGCCATGGCACAGCTTTGTCAGATGTATAAGGAATAGGACCAGGAGTGGTAATGATCAGAGGAGCTACTTTGGCTTCAGCAACAACTTTCACAGGACCTTCAGCAGTGATCTGGATTGGGCCCTGATGAGTGATTTTAATGGGACCCTTTGAAGTGATTCTTAGTGGTACTTTGTCAACCATGTCAACCTCTTCAATCTTTTTACCCTGAGTCAGATGATCCACCATACTTTCTACAGATGCTGGTCTTCTTTCAAACACTATAGTATATTTATCCATGAGACGTTGAATCCCATCTCTCAAAATGAAGCAACTATCCGGCTTATAGGTACAATATAGACAATCTTCATGACAACCTGGAAAGATCCCAGCTTGTACTAACCTCTTTTTGATAACAGACAATGGTGTGCTCAACTCCATAACTGAATAGACATGTAGATCTTCATCAATATCTTCATCAATGGCGTTGACAGTCTTCTCGTGATTTGGCATTGGAGCTGTAATCACATTTGGAGTACCTGGTGGATCAAACTCAATTTCTCCAGCATCAATCATATCCTGAATTTTGTTCTTCAAGACCCAGCAGTTATTAGTATCATGTCCTGGACAGTTTGAATGATATGCACATCGTGCATTGGGATTGTACTTGGGAGAGGTAACATTGGGATTCTGAGGGGCCTCCCTCAGGGTAATAAGTTCAGCCTTCAACAAGTGTTGCAATGCCTGAGCCATTGACATGTTGATCTTCGTGAACTGTCTTCTAGCCCTCTGTTGGTTGCCTTGAGGCTGCTCTGTTGTTGCAGGAGTTGGATTTGAAATATGAACTGCACTAACAGACTGATGCCTTCTGTTACGATCAGGCTGACCATGCACAGCATTAGATTCTTTCTTCCTAGTGGGAGGCTTCTTTGCAGCACCTGATGAAGAAGTGCCCACTTGGATCTTACCACTCTTGATACCATTCTCTACTCGCTCTCCTGTCATGATCAACTCAGTGAAGCCAGATGATGAGCTTCCAATGAGATGACTGTAAAACGGACCATTCAGCGTACACATGAACATATCAACCAACTCCCTATCAGTCAAAGGGGGTTGAACTCTTCCAGCTAAGTCTCTCCACTTCTGAGCATACTCCTTAAAGCTTTCTTTGGCACCCATAGACATGCTTTGAAGCTGCATGCGAGTGGGGGCTAAGTCAGCATTGTATTGATACTGCTTGTAGAAAGCTTCAGCAAGGTCATTCCAATCTCTGATGTTGACACTCTCCAACTGATAATACCACTCTAGCTGAGCTCCAGATAAACTCTCTTGAAAGAAATGGATCCACAACTTTTTATCAGCAGTGTGGGGTTGCATTCTTCTGACATAAGACCTCAGATGCAATTTGGGACAAGAGACCCCATCATAGACAACAAATGTAGGAACTTTGAACCCAATGGGTATGACCACCCCAGATATCAAGCTCCAATCCTCAAAATCCAACCCAGATGATTTCTGTAATTCCATAGCATCCATTCTATCCACCAGCATCTTGAATTTGTCTTCGTTAGGCTCATGGTAGTAGTTAGCCTCAGAATCAGAGTCCCCCATAGTGTTGTGGAGACTGCCTCTCTCCTGCTCAGATTCTTCAGATTCATAGTCTTCAACCTGTTCCTTGGTCCTGACAGGACCTTTGAACCTTCTTCCCATGTTGAGCAACCCAGCATACCTTCTAGCCTTCTTAGTCTTCTTGGCCAGCAGTGTCTTCAATTCATCCTGCCCCTTGGATAGGTTCAGGATCAGCTCTTGGAACTGTGCATTCTGTGCCTGGAGATCCTTAACTGATTGTTCAAGAGCCATTGCTGAAATAAACAGCGAGAAGATGAGAAACCTGTGCACAATTATAAACCTGTGATGCAATGATATGGGAATGCATATGCAATGCTTTCAAGGACCGCAGGATTTAAATTTGCTTAAACAATCAAGAAAGTAACTTTTTATTAGTAATAACTTGTTTTGCCTTTTAGGCTTACAAAAAATGAAAACGAAATAAGTACAAAAGATGGGGTTTTAAGTCTCCCATGGACGTTTCCTCTTTGTGTTGAGGTATGAGTTGAGGTTTCGTTCCTCATGAAGTAGCTTTGTTATCTCTAGGATCCTTGCTTGGCTTGCTTTGTAATGAGCCTCGAAAGTATCCCTTTGCTCTTTCAGTTGGATCCATGATCTCTGCAAGTCTTCCATATCAGTAGGCATGTCTGGGTGAAGGATGGTATAAGCTGTGTCTCCTTCAGCAACAGGTTCCATGGTAACTGGTAGGATGGCAGGATATGGCATCATGAGTGTCTGAGCACGAAATCGTACCCATCTGAGATAAGCCTCCATAGGAATGGTGTACTTAGGCTCCAGTGTCTTGCTGTCAATCCTGTTTACCTTTCCCCAAGCTCGGATGAATCTCTGACGGTAACCCTGAAGATCGTTGTCGTAATCAAACACAATGCCCTGAATCAACATGTCATGTGGACCATCGCTCCGGGCGTAACCAAACTGTCGTAAAGCTAGAGATGGGTTGTAGGTGATGCCTCCTCTTATGCCTAGAAGTGGCACATTAGGAAACTCCCCACAACGGTCAATGATGGTGACATTCTCCATAGATCTGGAGCACCAATGGATGTCTGAGTGAGAAAGTGACATGATCCTCTTGGACCATCTGAACCCTTGCTCATTCTTCATTACTGAGCGAGGAAGGTGAGAAATAAACCACCTAGAAAGTAAAGGTATGCAGCACATCGAAGTTCCTCTTGCCCTTTGTTGCACCCTAAAATTTTCCACACCTTATTCACTTGGTTTATGTTTCAATATCATTAGCATTTGCATATAGAGTCATGTACATAGACTAATCATCTGCATAGCATAAGCATAGCAAGTCATACAACAGGGGGACCAATCATTATTTTCATCTCTAGAAGCCTATCAAGAGGTTATTATCCCAATTCAATCTCATTCAAGTCATCAGGAAAGAATTTGAAAGCAAAGAGTTCAGCAGCTCAAGCCTTGAGTCCATCTCCTAGCTGAGGGTATCTGAGGGTCAACAAGAGGGTTGTGAGCTGTGAGGTGAAGGCATGGAGAGTATCTAGACATTATGAGAGACTTAGAAAGTCATTTAAAGAAGGAGACAAGTCATTGATGAGAGCACAAGAGCTATAGCTGAAGGCAGTCAACTAGGGTTTCATCTGGGTCAACCCTAGGTCAACCCTAGGTCAATTGATTGATTTAGAGGCATTAAGGGCTATTGAAGAGATGTGGGGTTCATCATTGGACATATAAAGAAGGATATGGAGATATGCCAAGAAGAATTCAAGAGAAATCAAGGAGAAGAGGAGTTTCTAAATTAGGGTTTCTGTGTAAAATCCCCTAGTTTAGGTCAAATTTCCAAGCAAGATAAGTCAAAATGCTAGCTTCAAATGGCTTCTTGGCCAACATGAAACTTGTAGAGGATCTCAAGACCTTTAATTTGAGTGGTGGAAGACATCAAGGAGATTTATAGAACTCAAGTTATGGTCCTTGCAAGTTACAGGTCATCTGAGGTATCTGAAATTTTGTCTGTGAAAGTAACTTGACTTCCAAGCTAGTTTTACCCCTCAAGGAGATTTCAAATGAATTTCTGGTAAACATAGGAATTGTTCCTCATTGTCTTAGCTTTCTAGAATGGTATAGTATGCCTTCATATGATGTGTGGAACTCAACTTATGGTCTTAGCAAGCAAAGGGTATTTTGGTCATTTGTGAATTACAGGTCATTTTAACCTATGTCCAAAACTCATACAAGGAGGCCTCAAATGGAAAAACTTACAACATCAAACTTGCTCCAAATGACATTTTGAGTCTAGAAAGAAGGTCACAAATTGTTGGAAAAGCTCATAGCATGAAGTTGCATGATTGGTTAAATTTGAACTAAAATGGCTTATAACTTGAATAAAGTCAAAGTGAAAAATGGTTTGAGAGATTTATAAGTCCAAATGGGGACTTCCAATATATGATTTTGGGTCCAAAAGACATTTTAGAGACAATGGTTCAAGCACTTTTTTGAGTTTAGAAGGAAAAAGAAAAGTTACTTATGGTTACTTGTATTTGAAGAAACATAATCAAAATCAATCAAAGTTGGAAGGCAAGGGAAGTTGTAAGATGGATCTAGAAGTGTCCATTGAGCCCTATATATTCATGAAATCAGAATTGAGCAAGGGTTGGATTCATTTTTCACCAAAAATTTCCCAAAGTTCTCTCATTCTTTCTCATTGCAATTTCATCCAAATTTCCCAAAATCTTCATCAATTCTCATCAACATTGATCCTCCTACATTCAATCATCATCATGGATCAGAATTGAATCAAAGATTTGGTGGATATTGATCATTTTCGTGCACTTCCATCAAGAACACACAAATTGCAATTTCCATTGGACAGCAAGATCCAAGGCAAGAATCATCAAGGTGTTGCATACAGAATCGAGCACTGAGTTAGTTGATCAAGATCCAAGCCTCAAAAGCCTCGGATCCACGAGTTCCATCAGCATTTCCAAGCTTTCACACCAGGTGCATTTTCTCTGCCACAGCTTGATTTAGTTAGTTTAGCATGGTTTTATTAGTTTAGATATGATGTAGGATGTTAGTAGAGCATTTCTGATTGATTAGGAGTAGTTTAGTGATAATTGTTGACAGGTTGTTAGAACTGTTAGGATGTAGGATTCATAGCATAGTGCATGATAATCTTAGTTTGATAGATCAGAATAATCACCATTAGTCATAGATTAGATTAGTATAGGTTTGATTGAGAATTATGCTGATAAGTTGCAGAGCATTTTCATGGTGGCCAGAGATTATTGCTATCGGGTTGAGAGTTATGATGAGTTTCAAACCAAACTAATGGCATAGACGTATAGAGGGAGAGATTTAGAGTATTTTTCATGTTTGGACCGTGATGTTTCGTGCACTGTGGAGAGAGAACCGAGAGCTTGAAGTTGGTTCGTGCATGGCTTCCATGGAGTGTAAACCCTAGCTTTCATGAACCAATGTAGAAGACGAAATCCTGGCTGTCCATCGCGTGTTGGACCTTTGACTCAGAAGCCAATCCTGTGGCTCTCATTTAAAGCTGAATTTTGGAGGGAGAGAATAGGTGCCCTAAACGCACCGTTTCATTTAATGAAACGGGCGGGCTTAGTGAGTGTTTAATGATATCCCCACCCCCCATGTTATCAGGCCCAATCTTTTGAACGTGAATCCTTTCCTTTTCTCACCCCCTGCGTTTTTTTATTTTCATTGTTTCTGACTTTGTTCTGGGCTTAGCAAATTTGCTACGCGCACCCCCGTTTGCTGGCCCATCCAAGAATGCAACTGGAGCGCTTTGCTATTAGTACCCCCTCCCTCTCATTTTAATTCAATTTAGTTTTTTAATTTACTTTAATTTTTACCAACTTTAAAAAATCATATAAAATAGGAAATTAACTCTTTTTTAATGGTTGTTTTTTCTATATTTTCTTGGTTCCGTCTAGAAAATTGTCATTAAATAAAATTGCATTTTTATTTTTATTTGATATTTTTTCCACATTTTCTAAATAAATGACATTTTAGATAGTTTCATTTCATGCATGATTTTATTAATTTTTGTTCTACTAGATGCTTTAATATTTTTTGTTCATTTTTTTTAGGTTGTTTAGATGAGATATTGAACTTGTAGAAACAATTTAGTTCCCATTTTTAGGAATTAATTTTAGGTGTTTAATGTAGGCTTGAACAATGTGAACAAATTAGGGTTTTTTAAGTGATGACTTAGGAGAATCAATTCATTTCCCTTAGGACTTAGGATTTAACTAGATTAGTTATGGGACTATAGGGGCTATGGGTAGTTATTAGATCCCTTAGAAACAGTCAGGATTCCCCTACTGCTATTAATACTCTGTATATGTCTGATTGACTGGTGTGGTGTGCCCTCTGGGGATTATTGCTTGCTTGCTTGGGTATTGGGATTGTCTGGGACTTGGGAGAGCTGAAGACTTGAGGAGATGAAGACCATTGGAGATCCAGAGATTGAAGATCAACTGCCAGAGTTGGAGAGGAGGTTCTTGCTAGCAGCTGCTGAGGAGACTAGGGTTTAGGAGCTAGGCAGAGCTCTAGATTAGAAAGCTTGTTTCTCAAACATGGAATGCCTTGTCTGCATCCATCCTTTCTCTGTGATTCAAAGTCTCTTTCAAATATCCACCTCCTTCCTTTGGAAGGATCAGTGAATATATTTGAAAGATAGAACTTTTGAGAGAAACTTTCTGTTTAATGTTAATAGTTGATGAACCACCCTTGGTAGGTAGTTAACTGGCTAACATTCATTCACTTCACTCTTGTGACTGATCCCTCATCCTGGAGGTTTGAGCTTGAAGAAAAGCCATTGCAGATAGGAGACTGGTGATCAAAACCCTTGCCTGAAGGTCATGAAGATGGAGATTGATGCTTGTTGAAGCCTGTAGCTGATTGGAGATTACTTGAAGCCAGATGTTAATTCAGAGCTGCTGAAGCTGTTTGCTTTTGCTGTATTTCATTGTTGATGTATTGATTGGTTTTCCTGACTGTATTGTTTGCTGTTTACCCTGTTGGGTTGAAAGTGAAGCCTGTTCACTTTCGCCTATTGTTTTCTAGGTTCGAGGTTGAGTGGGACTCCCTTGCCTCGCTTGTACTGTTGCATCCATGCATTTTACTGTTTTACTGTATATACCTGCTATTGTTTCTATTTCCGTCTATTCCCTTAGGATCTCTGTTTCTCTCTGTGCAAGAGAGGAGCATGATAGACATTAGGTCTTAACCCATGCATGATAACATCAGGTTAGTTTTGATTCCCTTTTCCACCCTAGGTTTTTAGAGTTGCTGTTTCTCTTCTCATCTTAAAACAAACAGAAAAACATAATAAAGATTTCAAACACAATAAAAGACACTTCTTTCGTAAAGGAATGTGAACTCATCAAAGACGTCATTTTTGTCCGCCGGGACTGTTAATCAGAAAAAACCTTTTCCAGAAAGAATAAAATCAACCAAGACAGACTTGTGTCGTACGTGGCCCGAACTACGTTTGCTCTGATCTTTCATGCCGTGTGGAAGTACGTAGGCATAGGATGCGATATCCTAGCGAGCAACCTTCCCCTCCTTTCCCGTAGGTAGGCGAACTACGTTGACTCTGATTTCTCGTTCCAGGCGGGAATACGTAGGCATAAAGTGCGATACTTTGCCGAGTCTTTTTTATTTTCATTTTATTTTCTTTTAACCCTTGACCTATAGTTTAGATAGAATAACAATCCATACCCGAAAACAAGCGTGGATCCCGTCGAGTACGACGGACGTGAGGGGTGCTAATACCTTCCCCTTGCGTAACCGACTCCCGAATCCAGGTTTTGGTTGCGACGACCATACCTTTCCCGTGTTGTGCGAGGTTTACTCTGAGCGTTTCCTTTCCCTCCCGTGGGATAAATAACGCACGGTGGCGACTCTTCTGTTCAGCCGGCGCCGATTTTCGCAGTAGCGACAGCTGGCGACTCTGTTGGGGATCCAACGTCCCCTGGCTGCTAAGAACTGCGATAGTTCTTATGCATTTGGGATCCAACGTCCCTTTGAGAGAGTCGATTCTAGCGCTTGTTTTCCCGTCGAGGATTTTGTATGGAGTTATTGTATATTTCTAACCTTGTATTTTCAGCTTTGTATATTGATTATTATTGCTGTATTTGGGGGGTGACGGGTGTTCTGATATTGAGAGATAAGCCGGACCTGGGCTTGAGTGCACCTAGAATTAGCGTAGAAAGTAGTGGGCGCGTGCCGGCTTTGCTTGCATTAGTGTCTCATGAAATCTACACTCGGACGAGGTTCTTCTGGTTGGCTTCTTTTTCTACCCTTTGGGTCGAAGGGGTTGTTGGTCAGCTGAATTGTCGACTCCGGGAACCGATCATTTGGAAGTTGGCTGAGTGAGGCCTCTTCAGGAATTGATGATGCCACGCCTTCTGGGAATCGTATCATCAACCCTGAAAGTCTGTGACGCCGACGACCGCATAGGATGCCGTACCTTTGTCAGTTATAGGGCCATCCACCTGTGAGGGGATTTGGGGTTATGCAGGTAACTAGACCTTCAGACTACCGGTTATTTCTTGATCAGAGATCCTGGATATTTATGGAGAGTTATGAGGTCTGTCAGAGACCATTTGGAGATGTGTTCTGAGGTCTGTCAGAGACCAATTGGAGATGTGATTTGAGGTCTACCAGAGACCAGTGGGAGTTATGGTTTGAGGTCTGTCAGAGACCAGTATTGGAGCATTGTTTTAGGGCTATCTGAGGCCAGGGTTTGAGGACTTCTGGATGGTCTATCTGAGACCTTTCTTGATTGGGTTCAGGCTATTCAGCTACAGCTTTGGTCCCTGTTGCATGTTACTTGCATTGCATTGCCTGCATATTCATTACCATTTGCATTTCACTAACGTGTGTCTGTGCTGCAGGTGCATTTGCATATTCCCCGGTTCTAGTGCCCAGACTTCTGAGTATTGACTATGGCTAGTTTGAGGAAAACAGTGGCGTATAAGCTGCCTTCACCTGATATTACTTCTTTGCTTGGTCTGATATCTCTTGCTGATGAAGAGGTTAGGAGAAGCTTCAGAATGAGTCATGGAAGATTACTGAGATTAGTCTGCAAGCCCACCGCTGATGAGATGAATGGGCTATACACCTTGATGCAGTTCTATGATCCCGCATTGAGATGTTTTACGTTTGCTGACTTCATTCTAGGGCCTACCATTGAGGAGTATGTGGAGTTTACCGAGCTTCCCGTGCAGAACGAGGTTCCCTTTATTCACTCTGCTGCTGAGCCCAAGTTGGAGGACTTAGCCAAAGCCTTACATATGGACGCTGCAGATCTGTTATTGACTTCTTGGCTTGGGGTTTCAGGTTTCTCTCTTGATTTCTTAGTTGTCAAAGCTCGAGAGTACGCCAAGAACGGTTGTTGGGTGGTTTTCAATGCTATTTTGGCTTTGTGCATCTATGGAATTGTGCTGTTTCCTAACTTGCCCAACTTTGTGGACCTGGACGCTTTCTATCTGTTTGCTGCAGGCAACCCAGTGCCAACTTTGATTGGAGATTTCTATCATTCATTGCACTATAAGAATGAGAACCGAAGAGGAAAGGTTGTGTACTGCTGTGTTCCTCTGTTGAATATGTGGTTCAAGAGTCACCTTC
The DNA here is from genome assembly GCA_963859935.3 of Lathyrus sativus. NCBI lineage: Eukaryota > Viridiplantae > Streptophyta > Magnoliopsida > Fabales > Fabaceae > Lathyrus > Lathyrus sativus. Next base: position 536,017,352 of record OZ012739.1, read on the forward strand.
CCATGAAGGGACCATTTGTGGACAGTGCAACCTCAGCCAATTGGTCAGAACGCCTGATGAGGCTATCTTCCGAAGACATTGTGTGGTTTGATCGAGACCTGTTGGGATCTGAGCTCATCTTCAGTTGTTCTGGGTACCCTAATGTACCGCTGATAGGAAGAAAAGGGTGTATCAATTACAACCCTTCTCTTTTCATTCGTCAGTTCGGATATGCGCTGAAGAATCCACCTCAGGAGGAAGAAGTACAGGAATCTCTGTACTTCACAGGTGACGTGAAGGGGGAGTTATTAGCCAAGTTGCAACATGCCTGGACGCGTATTAACCGCAAGGGGAAACCACTATTAGGAAAGAATGACTGTCAGGCCTATGCACCTTATAGAGTTTGGATTCAGGAGAGGGCTAGTCAGTTGAGGATGCCGTTTCCAGACGCACCAATTCTTGTTCCCATTCTGGTAGCGGAGCCAACTACTGTTTCTAGGGAAGTCTACGAGCAAGTTGTGAAGGAAAAGGAAGCCTTGATGAAGATTAATGAAGGGTTAGAGCAAGAGCTAGCTCAAGTACGCAGTGAGAAAAACAAGGCCGTATATGCTTTCCAACAACAGATCGAGCTGTTAAACAGGTTAGGGGCTGAGTTGACCGAGGAAAAGAAAAAGCGCGAACGTCTGGGGCAAGAGTTCAGAAGCTCCCATGACATGCTGGAATCAAAAAAGAAGGCGCTCGACGCAGCACACCGAGAAATCTCCTCTTGCAATAAGACTTGGAACGCTACACTCACCAACAATAAGAAGAGGGAAGATAAGCTAAAGCAGCAAATTTCCGACCTCGAAGAGAAGTTGAAGTCTAGCATCAAGAAGTGTGAGGAGGAGGTGATGACCCGGTATAGTGTCCAGCATGCACTGAACAAGGCAATCAAATCCAGAGATGAAGCAGTGTCTCAGAAGCGAAAGTTAGAAGATTGCTTCGGGGAAGCAACATGGGAAGAAACTGCTGAAGACGTACGCCGTGTCCTTAAGAGGAGAAACCAGCTTGTTGAAGGGCTGCTTGATCGACCAAGCCATCCGGAGACCAAGAAGTTGATAGAGGAGTACCAGACTTTTGGGAGGATTTGATCATTTCATGTAGTAACTTGTATGCTTTATTTGCATAGTGCTGACCATCACCAGGATTGTTGGTTGAGGTCATGCCTTCTTTGTACTCTCAGTGATATTGTACCCTGGGCTTATCGATTCTCACTGCAATATATGAGGCTTTCTATGATTCAGCTCCGATATCCCTATTGTCAGCACTGTCACTGCACCGGCACCTTCGCACTAGAACTGGGGGAATGAACTTCCCTAAGGCACAGACACATTGCATTGCATTCATATTCATATTGCATTACAGGCAATCTTTGGATGGTGTCTTATTTCCTGCTCTGTATCAGGTACTTATCAGGATTGCAGATCAGCATCCGCACCGCTATTCTACTCGCACCAATTGTCGGAAAATCATGGACCAAATGCAGAACGAGATGCAAGATGTGCGCGAGAAGCTCGCCCTCTTCATGCAGACCATGGAAGCTATAGCAAAAGAGCAGGAGAATTTGCAGGCCATGGTCCAGCCTCTGTTGGCCCGAAGCGCTGGCCATGGTAATGAAGATCATCAGTCTGTCCGGGTTGATACTGCTCATGGAGACGGTACTCCCACGCCAGTGGCTCCGCCAGTAATCAATATACCTGCTGCTAATGTCAACAACGCTACCGCTGCTGTGAACGGTAACGTCGGAGTGGGGAATGAGACTGCTGTCCTTAATGCTGGGCTGGGTGATGTCAATTTGGGAGATAATCTAGGAGGCAATGGCTTTGTTAATACTGGATTCGGATTCAACGATCAGGGATTCGATAACACTGGGAAGTATGGCTTTAATGCCCAAGGCTTTGGGCAAGATGGTTATGGTATGGTCAATCAGGGTTACGGAGGCTTTGGAAACGGGAACGGTACTGGATTTATGGCGTTTGGTCCTGCTGGAGGTGTTCAAGGGTACGGCAACAGAGGCCGAGGTCCGGGGATGAACCAGATCAGAGCTGGACGTAATAATGGATATGATGGGTACGGAGCTGGAAACGGTATGTGGCAAGAAGATCAGCAGGAAGACGCCTTCTCCGGAGGAGGTTTTGAAGGGCCGATGGATGATTCCCAAAAGATTAGAATGCTGGAAGAGCAGATGAAGGGAGTCTTAAATCAAAGTGTTGTGGGATTGGACATGGCAACTATGGGCTTGGTACCTAGCTTGAGGGTGCCAATTAAATTCAAAGCTCCTGCGTTCGATAAGTATAAAGGAGACACATGTCCGAAAGTGCATGTGCGAGCTTATTACAGAAAGATGTCTGCATACTCAACTGATGAAAGAATGCTAATGCATTTCTTTCAGGATAGTCTATCGGGCCCTTCCCTAGAGTGGTACATGGGGTTGGAGCCAACTGATATCAAGACATGGAAGCAATTGGCGGAGGCGTTCGTAGCCCACTACAAGTATAACAGCGACCTGGCGCCCAATCGGGTCCAGTTGGCCGGGCTTTCGCAGAAGAAGGGGGAGAGTTTTAAAGAGTACGCGCAAAGGTGGCGCGATATGGCTGCCAGGGTCCGTCCTCCTGTAGAAGATAAGGAAATGAATGACATGTTTGTCGGCACATTCACAGGGCTGTTTCATGATATGCTGTTTCATACGTCTCTGGCCAGTTTTTCAGACCTGATTCTAATGGGAGAAAAGATTGAACGTAACATTAAGCAAGGAAAGTTCCAAGTCGAGGAATCAACTGCATCCGGCAGTAATAGGAAAGCTTATGGTGGGCGCCGTCAGGGCAAGGCAAGCGCAGTATTTGGAGGCCGAGGCCGAGGCCGAGGCAGGGGACGAGGTCAATATCGTCAGCCGCAGCAGGTGGCGAGTGTTACTATTCCCTATCAGCAACAACCACTCCAGCAACAACAACCGGTTCAGCAGCAACCAATGCCACAGCAGCAGCAGCCCCAGCAGGGGGCACCGCAGGCTCAGCGAAGATTCCAGGGTAGTAAACCGAGAAGAGTGTTTGAAAAGCCTCCCTCAACATATGCCGATTTGTTGCAGACATTGTTGGGATTGAATCTGGTAGAGAAAAGAACTCTGGCACCGATAACGGGAGCTCCCCCGTTTGGTTACGATGCAAGCAGGCACTGCGAGTTTCATTCTGGGGCCCCGGGTCACGATATAGAAGGTTGCCATGCTTTTAAGCACGTTGTGCAGGATCTTTTGGACAACAAGACTATCAATTTCGGAACGGCAGGTCCAAATATAGTCCAGAAACCCATGCCTAATCATGGGGCGAACGCCGTTCTGACTGAGGAGGGTCTGAATCTTATTATGAATGTTGAAGATTTAAAGACGCCGCTGAGCGAAATAAAGAGCCGACTGTTACAAGGAGGTGTTTACCCAGGATGTAACGAGTATTGCTTAGATTGTTGGACCCTAGCTGGGGGGTGTGAGGATTTGAAGAAAGGCATTCAGGCTTTAATTGATGAGGGCATATTGCAGTTTGATCGAGCGGCAACTGACGAGCCGGCAGGGGCAGTGGTGGATAATCGGAGTGATGTGGCCACAGTAACGATTCCTCGGAAGACGATCACTATTGCAGCACCAGCTCAGCGACCACCGATCACCATAACTAAGGTCGGGCCAATCCCGTACGAGAACACGAAAGCAGTCCCATGGTCATATGGGTTAGAGGTGTATTGTGATGGGATAAGAATTGATGTTAACAAACAGCCAGCGGAGATTGTGGATAATGTTGTTGGTTCAGGAGGCATGACAAGGAGTGGCAGGATCTTTATATCTCCTGAAGTGGAGGCTGAAAGATTAGCAAAGGGAAAAGGGAAAGTGGTTGAAAATGTTCCGGTACAAGCAAGTGAAAAAGAAGCGGCATCGAAGGATGTAGAAGAGTTCATGCGCCTGATTCGAAAAAGTGATTATAAGATTGTGGAGCATCTGCAGCAAACACCGTCCAAAATATCTATCCTATCATTGCTCTTATGTTCAGAAGCTCACAGAAATGCTTTGCTGAAAGTCCTGGACACTTCTTTTGTACCCCAAGACGTCTCCGTAAATCAGCTAGAAGGAGTGCTGGCACATGTGAATGCAGGCCACAGCTTGGGCTTTACCGATTTCGACTTGACTCCGAAAGGAAGAGATCACAATATGGCGCTGCACGTATCTGTTGAGTGTAGAGGGTCAGTAATGTCGCACGTATTGGTTGACACCGGGTCATCTCTGAATGTGTTACCCAAGAAGGCGATGATGAAGCTGGATGTTCGAGGGATTTTGTGTACACCCAGTGATTTGGTAGTCAGAGCATTTGACGGCACGCGGAGAACAGTCTTCGGATCGATTACCTTGCCTCTGCAAGTGGGGCCGGAGGTGTTTGCAACGGAGTTTTATATCATGGATATACAGCCTGCGTATAGCTGCTTGCTTGGAAGACCCTGGATTCATGGGGCAGGGGCCGTCACGTCTACCCTGCATCAGAAGTTAAAATATATGGTCGGAGACAGTGTAGTCACCGTGTGCGGAGAAGAGGACATCCTGGTCAGCCATCTATCTTCATTTAAATATGTGGAAGTCGACGGAGAGATCCATGAGACACCATGCCAGGCATTCGAAGGTTTGCGCATCAAGGACAAAGGTCCCGGGCCGAGCAAAGTGCCAGAGATAGCTGTCTCATCGTATAAGGAAGCTCAAGCTCTAGTGGAAGCAGGAGAAGCCAAGGGCTGGGGCAAAGTGTTGGACATTCCTGTGAAGATGGACCGGTTCGGACTGGGGTACCAACCGTCGTCATCAACTCCTTCCGTGGGGGCCCCCCGTTTCAGAAAGCCGATTATCATCTCTGCCAGTGGAGTATGTCATGAAACTGTCAATGATGCTTCAGAGTCCGATGAAGGAGACAGCGACTGTGATATGGATGCCTGGATTCAGCCAAGCACGCCAGGACAAGGACTGTGCAACTGGTCTATTCAGGAGCTTGTTCCTGTGACTTTTAAACAGTAATGCTTTGCTTTATTAATTGTTGAATAATCTGATGTCTTGCCCGGGGCATCAGGATTTGCTTAGGGCTGTGTTGTTATAAACATTGCGTGTTAATCATTAAATAAATGGCGTTTTTCATGTGCAAATACCGTAATCCCTGTCTTTCTTGTTTTGTATTTTTCAATAAAATGGCAACGGGGTTATTCGTTTTATACGCATTTTGAAGCACTTAACCATTCCTTTTGCAGGATAACATTTTCAGATGACATCCTTGAACCACCTATGACTCGTCCCGACTTTGAGCACCCGGTGCTTCAGGCTGAAGAAGAGGTTGGCGAAGATAGCGACGTTCCTGAAGAACTGTCTTGGTTAGTAAAGCAAGAGGAAAGAGCCATTTTGCCTCACGACGAGGTCATCGAAATTATCAATTTGGGGTCGGAAGGGGTTGAGAAGAATATTCGTATCGGAGCCGCACTGCAGAGTGATATCGAGCGAAGACTGGTTGAAATGCTCCGAGAGTATAGTGATGTATTCGCTTGGTCGTATGAGGATATGCCAGGGCTCGATACAGACATGGTTGTGCATCGCCTGCCACTGAAAGAAGATTGCCCGCCGGTCAAACAAAAGCTTCGCAGAACTCGACCAGATATGGCAATGAAGATCAAAGAGGAGGTCCAGAAACAGTGGGACGCTGGTTTCCTGGCTGTGACGAAGTATCCTTCATGGGTTGCCAACATCGTACCAGTGCCAAAGAAAGATGGCAAGGTTCGAATGTGCGTGGATTATAGAGATTTGAATAAAGCAAGCCCAAAAGACGATTTTCCACTTCCTCACATTGACGTGTTAGTTGATAATACTGCTCAATACTCCGTATTCTCCTTCATGGATGGCTTTTCAGGCTATAATCAGATTAAAATGGCGCCAGAGGATATGGAGAAGACTACTTTCATAACGCCGTGGGGAACATTTTGCTACAAAGTGATGCCCTTTGGTTTGAAAAATGCTGGGGCAACATATCAGCGTGCGATGACGACTCTTTTCCATGACATGATGCATAAAGAGATCGAAGTTTATGTTGACGATATGATTGCCAAATCCCAGACGGAGGAAGAGCATCTGGTGAATCTGCTGAAATTGTTTAAAAGACTTAGGAAGTTCAGGCTGAGGCTGAACCCTAATAAATGCACCTTCGGGGTGAGATCGGGTAAACTGCTGGGGTTTATCGTAAGCGAAAGAGGAATAGAGGTCGATCCTGCTAAAATAAAAGCGATTCAAGAAATGCCGACGCCTAAAACAGAGAAAGAGGTGCGCGGGTTTTTAGGGAGATTGAACTACATTGCCCGGTTCATATCTCACCTAACTGCTACGTGTGAACCATTATTCAAGTTGCTAAAGAAAGATCAAGCTGTAACGTGGAACGAAAATTGTCAAAAGGCGTTCGATAAAATAAAGCAGTATTTGCAGGAGCCTCCTATTTTGATACCCCCAGTGGCAGGGAGACCCTTGATAATGTATTTGACGGTTCTTGAGGGAAGCATGGGTTGTGTTCTCGGTCAACACGACGAGACAGGGAGAAAAGAGCATGCGATCTATTACCTGAGTAAGAAATTTACAGACTGTGAATCTCGATACTCAATGCTGGAGAAAACTTGTTGCGCGCTAGCCTGGGCCGCCAAGCGTTTGAGGCAGTACATGCTGAATCATACAACCATGCTCATCTCGAAGATGGATCCTATCAAATATGTATTCGAAAAGCAGGCGTTGTCAGGTAGAATTGCCCGTTGGCAGATGGTCTTGACTGAATATGATATCCAATACGTCTCGCAAAAGGCTATAAAGGGGAGTGTGCTGTCTGAGTATCTGGCGGAGCAGCCTATTGAAGAGTACCAATCGATGAGGTTTGATTTTCCTGACGAGGATATCATGTACCTAAAGATGAAAGATTGTGAAGAACCGTTGCCAGACGAAGGACCAGAGTTGGGGTCCAAATGGAAGATGATATTTGACGGAGCCGTGAATGCTTACGGTAGCGGGATAGGGGCAATCATCACCACGCCACACGGGTCGCACATCCCGTTTACTGCCCGATTGACCTTTGCCGTTACCAACAATGAGGCCGAATACGAAGCTTGTATAATGGGGCTCGAAGAAGCCATTGATTTGCGAATCAAACATCTAGATGTATACGGAGACTCAGCTCTGGTGGTGAATCAGATAAAAGGGGAATGGGAGACACGTCAGCCTAATTTGATACATTACATGAATTATGCAAGGAGATTGTTGCCTTTCTTTGACAAAGTTGAATTGCATCACGTACCGCGGGCAGAAAATCAAATGGCTGACGCCCTTGCCACTTTGTCTTCCATGTACAAGGTCAACTTCTGGAACGAAGCTCCCCAAATCACTATCTCTCGGTTGGACAGGCCAACTTATGTATTTACTATTGATGAAGCATCTGATGACAAACCGTGGTATTTCGATATCCTTAATTTCCTGAAGAATAAAGAGTATCCGGCTGGGGCATCCAGTCAAGATCAGAAGACTCTCAGGAGATTAGCGGGTAATTTCTACTTGAATCCAGATGGCGTCTTGTACAGAAGAAACCACGATTTGGTGTTGTTGCGTTGTGTAGACGAGAAAGAGGCAAAGCTTCTCATGGAGGAAATTCACGAAGGTACCTTTGGTACGCATGCTGGTGGGCATGCTATGACGAGAAAGCTGCTGAGGGCAGGTTACTTCTGGCTGACGATGGAAACTGACTGTTTCAAGTTCGCGAGGAAGTGCCACAAGTGCCAAATCTATGCTGACAAGATACATGTGCCTCCGAGTCCTCTAAATGTGATGTCATCTCCATGGCCATTCTCGATGTGGGGAATCGATATGATTGGAAAGATCGAGCCGACGGCTTCTAATGGGCACCGGTTCATCCTAGTAGCAATCGATTATTTCACCAAGTGGGTGGAAGCGGCGTCTTACGCGAATGTAACGAAGCAAGTGGTGGCTAGATTCATCAAGAGAGATATCATTTGCCGATATGGGATTCCCGAGCGGATAATCACGGATAATGGTTCAAATCTGAACAACAAAATGATGAAGGAGCTCTGTCAGAATTTCAAGATCGAACATCACAACTCCTCTCCTTACCGACCCAAGATGAATGGCGCTGTTGAAGCGGCCAATAAGAATATCAAGAAGATCGTCCAGAAGATGGTGGTGACCTATAAGGATTGGCATGAAATGCTACCTTTTGCTTTGCACGGTTATCGTACGACGGTACGCACATCAACCGGGGCAACTCCGTTCTCGTTGGTATACGGAATGGAAGCGGTATTACCATTGGAAGTTGAGATCCCTTCTCTGAGGGTATTGCGAGACGTTCAGCTGGACGAGGCAGAATGGGTAACGAATAGATTGAACCAACTGAGCTTGATGGATGAGAAGAGGCTAGCTTCTCTAGCATATGGTCGTTTGTACCAGAGCCGAATGAAGAAAGCGTACGACAAGAAGATACATCCGCGAAGCTTTCAGACGGGCGACCTTGTGCTGAAAAGGATTCTCCCGCCGCAAGCAGATCACAGGGGCAAATGGACCCCCAACTACGAAGGGCCATACGTTGTCAGGAAAGTATTTTCGGGAGGAGCGTTGTTGTTGTCCACCATGGACGGAGAAGACTTCACGTCGCCTGTGAATTCGGACGCAGTTAAAAAATACTTTGCTTAAAATAGACCCGCTGGACAGAAAAAAGAGAGTCCAGGCAAAAATGGGGCCTCCTGGCGAACCAAAAACAGAATGAAAGGTTCGGGCAAAAATTAGGGAAAAAATTGAAAAAAATGTACACCCGCGAAGTTGAAAACCTACACTGGGCGGCTTCGGCAAAAAAGGGTATCCCGGTGAACTGAAAACCCGTAAAGGGCGGTTCACGCAAAAGTTAGGGATTTGAAAAGCAAATGACTGCGGTCCGAATTTGATAATTGCAATGAGCATCAATGCGGGAGAATACATTTGAGGAGCCAGTTATCAGATACAATCTCTTCAGAAGTGGGGATACCGGGAAAGCATTAGAGTCGGGCGAGTCATGGGAGGATCATTTCGCGGTGTTCATCTGCATCCCGTTGCCGACATGTGTACAAATTTAAGTTGTCAATATTTATGCTTCTTGTGCATACTTGTGTACGTGTATATTTTCTTTGTGTAGCTTCCTCATTTCAGGAGTTACATCCCGTGTACAAAACTCCGCCCATTCAGGGGCCCGATCAATAAAATATGTTATTCAGTACTTGATGCTGGCTCTTTACTGTTTTGCGCATGATAAAACGCCTAAGTTTAGTGAAGCTAGCATGAGTATAACATCACTGGCCCTTGCCAACAATCATTAAAGCTTTGAATTAACTGAGTGTAACGTCACTAACCTGAATTGATTTGATTGCATAGGCTTGTCGTGTCTTGTTTGTGTTGTTGCAGGTTTCATAACCATACGAGGAAGGTGATCAAAAGATTGCGATAACGAAAGACTTAGTCCCCACGCAGGTCATGCATGTTCTTCCTGAAGAAGGATAGAATTCCCCAGCTAGCCGTAGCTTATCCAAAGGACGTGCTCCAGGAAAGTTATTCGTCCTCAATAGAGTTTGGCGATTCCAAGATCGTGAGGCTGTATTCAGACAGGTTCATCTTTCCCCGCAGGGTCATGCACTCTATCCCAGCGGAGTCAGTTAATTTTCCCCAAGAGAATCATCCCATCCCCAGCGGAATTCTCTTTGCAAGTATTTTCATTCCTTCCAGTGGAACTCGAAGATTAAGACTATCCCAAGCAGAGTGGATGGTGGTTCCTGTCATTTATTTTGTCAGAGATACTGTGTAATATCAATTCACTCTCCAGCAGAAAGTCCGATCGTACTATGCACATCTGCTATTCCCCAGCAAGGTTATATTCCCCAGCAGGGGGTTACCTCAACAAGGCGTTTGGTTTGAGTTCCCAATTTCCCAGCAGGGTTGATTTCACCCTTCCAGCATTTATTTTGCTGGAATAATTCTGTAGCATCTGGCTATCCCCGGCGGAGTCGGCATTATCTTTAGCATTTATTTTGCTGAAGCAGTTTCTGTACTCTAGCAGTTCAGGTGGAGAGAACTCTTGCTCAAATGAATTACCAAACATTCAAGATCTCGGCATGAGACATCCAACGATAATGACAGTTTCGGCAGTATTCCCCACAGAGTTACCAGGATAAGTTTCTATTTATTCCCAGGCAGAATTAGTTGTCATCAGGGGTTCCAGGAATCAGAATTTCAGAAGCCACCGCCGGTTATCAGAGCAGGCATCCGATAGTTGGTCTCCAGACATCCCCAGTAGAGTCCATCTCAAAGTCGCTGTCACGTCAGTGCTGAGGAGTTTGTGGGTGAGGATCATTGGAGAACTAAGTCCTGACGCGGACAATTTATTCCTATATTGACGGGATTTCTTCAGAAGTGGGCGTCCTAACGTGGACAGGTTTATTTCCCTGGATTGGTGAGGTGTGTTAGTCCTATCGTGGGCAGATTCGGGTTCTCGAAATTAGTGGAATGGGAGGTCATGACGTTGACAAAAGTAATTACTCTTTGTGTTGGTGCCCTGACGTGGACAGATCAGACCAGGGTGTGAGTCCTTACGTGGACAAGTCTTATTTCCTCAGCGGGTCGAAGACGCCCGAGTCCTAACGTGGACAAATCAAGACGAGATCAGTGTCCTTACATGGACAAATCAAAGAAATTATTATTCCTAACGTGGAGAAGTGGGTCCTAACGTGGACGATGTAGTCCTTACGCGGACATATCAGAAGAGGATTCCTTACGTGGAAAAAGATAGTTTCCTTGCATGGAAGTGACAGCATTCCTGACGTGGAAAGATTGGAGCCCTTACGTGGACAGATTAAGATGGCATTCCTTACGGGGAAAAATGTAGTCCTGACGCGGACAAACCGGAAGGAATTGGTTGCCTTATGTGGAAGAGTTATGTTTCCTTGCGTGGAAAACGGATAGCATTCCTTACGTGGAAAGAGGTTTGTATTCCTGACGTGGAAAGAAAGAGTGTATTCCTGACGTGGAAAGATGAAAGGGTTAGTCCTGACATGGACAGATACAGAAGAGATGACTCCTAACGTGGACGATGTTATTCCTAACGTGGACAGGTTACTCCTAACGTGGAAGAATTTTATTCCTAACGTGGACGATTCAGTTTATGGAAATGCAGACGAATTATCCCCAGCGGAGTTGCCGAGATTTTTCTGGGTTAACAGCAAATGGAGTCCTAACGTGGACAGGTTTTAGTTGAGATTTCTTCGTATTGATGACAGACAGAGTCCTAACGTGGACAAGAAAGCAATCTGTTATGACAGAATCTTCTTCAGAATGATGAAGACAATCCCCAGCACGGTCGCACGAGATCAGTGGGTTGCAAACAGTCAGATTCAGCTGATGAATGTCGTTTCCCAAGCAGGGGCGCAGTTTAGTTTTGCGGTTGGCAAATTTCTGGGTTCCTAGTATTCAATCGTCTCGTACCGCGAATATCTGAAGGCTCCGGGCTCTTCACCCAATCGGGTCCAAGCCGCTTGAATAGGGGCAGCTGTTGCACCCTAAAATTTGCCCAACCTTATTCACTTGGTTTATGTTTCAATATCATTAGCATTTGCATATAGAGTCATGTACATAGACTAATCATCTGCATAGCATAAGCATAGCAAGTCATACAACAGGGGGACCAATCATTATTTTCATCTCTAGAAGCCTATCAAGAGGTTATTATCCCAATTCAATCTCATTCAAGTCATCAGGAAAGAATTTGAAAGCAAAGAGTTCAGCAGCTCAAGCCTTGAGTCCATCTCCTAGCTGAGGGTATCTGAGGGTCAACAAGAGGGTTGTGAGCTGTGAGGTGAAGGCATGGAGAGTATCTAGACATTATGAGAGACTTAGAAAGTCATTTAAAGAAGGAGACAAGTCATTTATGAGAGCACAAGAGCTATAGCTGAAGGCAGTCAACTAGGGTTTCATCTGGGTCAACCCTAGGTCAACCCTAGGTCAATTGATTGATTTAGAGGCATTAAGGGCTATTTAAGAGATGTGGGGTTCATCATTGGACATATAAAGAAGGATATGGAGATATGCCAAGAAGAATTCAAGAGAAATCAAGGAGAAGAGGAGTTTCTAAATTAGGGTTTCTGTGTAAAATCCCCTAGTTTAGGTCAAATTTCCAAGCAAGATAAGTCAAAATGATAGCTTCAAATGGCTTCTTGGCCAACATGAAACTTGTAGAGGATCTCAAGACCTTTAATTTGAGTGGTGGAAGACATCAAGGAGATTTATAGAACTCAAGTTATGGTCCTTGCAAGTTACAGGTCATCTGAGGTATCTGAAATTTTGTCTGTGAAAGTAACTTGACTTCCAAGCTAGTTTTACCCCTAAAGGAGATTTCAAATGAATTTCTGGTAAACATAGGAATTGTTCCTCATTGTCTTAGCTTTCTAGAATGGTATAGTATGCCTTCATATGATGTGTGGAACTCAACTTATGGTCTTAGCAAGCAAAGGGTATTTTGGTCATTTGTGAATTACAGGTCATTTTAACCTATGTCCAAAACTCATACAAGGAGGCCTCAAATGGAAAAACTTACAACATCAAACTTGCTCCAAATGACATTTTGAGTCTAGAAAGAAGGTCACAAATTGTTGGAAAAGCTCATAGCATGAAGTTGCATGATTGGTTAAATTTGAACTAAAATGGCTTATAACTTGAATAAAGTCAAAGTGAAAAATGGTTTGAGAGATTTATAAGTCCAAATGGGGACTTCCAATATATGATTTTGGGTCCAAAAGACATTTTAGAGACAATGGTTCAAGCACTTTTTTGAGTTTAGAAGGAAAAAGAAAAGTTACTTATGGTTACTTGTATTTGAAGAAACATAACCAAAATCAATCAAAGTTGGAAGGCAAGGGAAGTTGTAAGATGGATCTAGAAGTGTCCATTGAGCCCTATATATTCATGAAATCAGAATTGAGCAAGGGTTGGATTCATTTTTCACCAAAAATTTCCCAAAGTTCTCTCATTCTTTCTCATTGCAATTTCATCCAAATTTCCCAAAATCTTCATCAATTCTCATCAACATTGATCCTCCTACATTCAATCATCATCATGGATCAGAATTGAATCAAAGATTTGGTGGATATTGATCATTTTCGTGCACTTCCATCAAGAACACACAAATTGCAATTTCCATTGGACAGCAAGATCCAAGGCAAGAATCATCAAGGTGTTGCATACAGAATCGAGCACTGAGTTAGTTGATCAAGATCCAAGCCTCAAAAGCCTCGGATCCACGAGTTCCATCAGCATTTCCAAGCTTTCACACCAGGTGCATTTTCTCTGCCACAGCTTGATTTAGTTAGTTTAGCATGGTTTTATTAGTTTAGATATGATGTAGGATGTTAGTAGAGCATTTCTGATTGATTAGGAGTAGTTTAGTGATAATTGTTGACAGGTTGTTAGAACTGTTAGGATGTAGGATTCATAGCATAGTGCATGATAATCTTAGTTTGATAGATCAGAATAATCACCATTAGTCATAGATTAGATTAGTATAGGTTTGATTGAGAATTATGCTGATAAGTTGCAGAGCATTTTCATGGTGGCCAGAGATTATTGCTATCGGGTTGAGAGTTATGATGAGTTTCAAACCAAACTAATGGCATAGACGTATAGAGGGAGAGATTTAGAGTATTTTTCATGTTTGGACCGTGATGTTTCGTGCACTGTGGAGAGAGAACCGAGAGCTTGAAGTTGGTTCGTGCATGGCTTCCATGGAGTGTAAACCCTAGCTTTCATGAACCAATGTAGAAGACGAAATCCTGGCTGTCCATCGCGTGTTGGACCTTTGACTCAGAAGCCAATCATGTGGCTCTCATTTAAAGCTGAATTTTGGAGGGAGAGAATAGGTGCCCTAAACGCACCGTTTCATTTAATGAAACGGGCGGGCTTAGTGAGTGTTTAATGATATCCCCACCCCCCATGTTATCAGGCCCAATCTTTTGAACGTGAATCCTTTCCTTTTCTCACCCCCTGCGTTTTTTTATTTTCATTGTTTCTGACTTTGTTCTGGGCTTAGCAAATTTGCTACGCGCACCCCCGTTTGCTGGCCCATCCAAGAATGCAACTGGAGCGCTTTGCTATTAGTACCCCCTCCCTCTCATTTTAATTCAATTTAGTTTTTTAATTTACTTTAATTTTTACCAACTTTAAAAAATCATATAAAATAGGAAATTAACTCTTTTTTAATGGTTGTTTTTTCTATATTTTCTTGGTTCCGTCTAGAAAATTGTCATTAAATAAAATTGCATTTTTATTTTTATTTGATATTTTTTCCACATTTTCTAAATAAATGACATTTTAGATAGTTTCATTTCATGCATGATTTTATTAATTTTTGTTCTACTAGATGCTTTAATATTTTTTGTTCATTTTTTTTTAGGTTGTTTAGATGAGATATTGAACTTGTAGAAACAATTTAGTTCCCATTTTTAGGAATTAATTTTAGGTGTTTAATGTAGGCTTGAACAATGTGAACAAATTAGGGTTTTTTAAGTGATGACTTAGGAGAATCAATTCATTTCCCTTAGGACTTAGGATTTAACTAGATTAGTTATGGGACTATAGGGGCTATGGGTAGTTATTAGATCCCTTAGAAACAGTCAGGATTCCCCTACTGCTATTAATACTCTGTATATGTCTGATTGACTGGTGTGGTGTGCCCTCTGGGGATTATTGCTTGCTTGCTTGGGTATTGGGATTGTCTGGGACTTGGGAGAGCTGAAGACTTGAGGAGATGAAGACCATTGGAGATCCAGAGATTGAAGATCAACTGCCAGAGTTGGAGAGGAGGTTCTTGCTAGCAGCTGCTGAGGAGACTAGGGTTTAGGAGCTAGGCAGAGCTCTAGATTAGAAAGCTTGTTTCTCAAACATGGAATGCCTTGTCTGCATCCATCCTTTCTCTGTGATTCAAAGTCTCTTTCAAATATCCACCTCCTTCCTTTGGAAGGATCAGTGAATATATTTGAAAGATAGAACTTTTGAGAGAAACTTTCTGTTTAATGTTAATAGTTGATGAACCACCCTTGGTAGGTAGTTAACTGGCTAACATTCATTCACTTCACTCTTGTGACTGATCCCTCATCCTGGAGGTTTGAGCTTGAAGAAAAGCCATTGCAGATAGGAGACTGGTGATCAAAACCCTTGCCTGAAGGTCATGAAGATGGAGATTGATGCTTGTTGAAGCCTGTAGCTGATTGGAGATTACTTGAAGCCAGATGTTAATTCAGAGCTGCTGAAGCTGTTTGCTTTTGCTGTATTTCATTGTTGATGTATTGATTGGTTTTCCTGACTGTATTGTTTGCTGTTTACCCTGTTGGGTTGAAAGTGAAGCCTGTTCACTTTCGCCTATTGTTTTCTAGGTTCGAGGTTGAGTGGGACTCCCTTGCCTCGCTTGTACTGTTGCATCCATGCATTTTACTGTTTTACTGTATATACCTGCTATTGTTTCTATTTCCGTCTATTCCCTTAGGATCTCTGTTTCTCTCTGTGCAAGAGAGGAGCATGATAGACATTAGGTCTTAACCCATGCATGATAACATCAGGTTAGTTTTGATTCCCTTTTCCACCCTAGGTTTTTAGAGTTGCTGTTTCTCTTCTCATCTTAAAACAAACAGAAAAACATAATAAAGATTTCAAACACAATAAAAGACACTTCTTTCGTAAAGGAATGTGAACTCATCAAAGACGTCATTTTTGTCCGCCGGGACTGTTAATCAGAAAAAACCTTTTCCAGAAAGAATAAAATCAACCAAGACAGACTTGTGTCGTACGTGGCCCGAACTACGTTTGCTCTGATCTTTCATGCCGTGTGGAAGTACGTAGGCATAGGATGCGATATCCTAGCGAGCAACCTTCCCCTCCTTTCCCGTAGGTAGGCGAACTACGTTGACTCTGATTTCTCGTTCCAGGCGGGAATACGTAGGCATAAAGTGCGATACTTTGCCGAGTCTTTTTTATTTTCATTTTATTTTCTTTTAACCCTTGACCTATAGTTTAGATAGAATAACAATCCATACCCGAAAACAAGCGTGGATCCCGTCGAGTACGACGGACGTGAGGGGTGCTAATACCTTCCCCTTGCGTAACCGACTCCCGAATCCAGGTTTTGGTTGCGACGACCATACCTTTCCCGTGTTGTGCGAGGTTTACTCTGAGCGTTTCCTTTCCCTCCCGTGGGATAAATAACGCACGGTGGCGACTCTTCTGTTCAGCCGGCGCCGATTTTCGCAGTAGCGACACCCTTGTAGTACGGGTGTGAAGAGAATGTAGGATATCTCCAAGTAAGGTAGGCACTGGATTGTGACTCAGGAATATGTTGATGGCATGAACGTCTATGAACTGATCAGGATTGGGGAACAACACTAAGCCATAAATCAATAAGGCTAAGATCTCCTCAAAAGCATCGTAGCTCATAGCCTTCAAGAACATTTGAGCTTTATCCACTAATACCTTGGCAAGAATACCTTTAACTCCACTTCTCGTCTCTAGAACAATGTCAGACTTCTTCAGATGTAGAGTTGCAGCAATAACTTCTGGTTTAAGCTCCTTCTCTAAGCCTGTGAATGGCTTCTGATCAAGAACAGGTATACCCAGAAGTTTAGAGAACTCCTCCATGGTTGGAACCAGCTGATAATCAGGAAATGTAAAGCAGTGGTGCTTAGGGTCAAAGAACTGAAACAGCACACTCATCATGTCTTCACTGAACCCTGAAGTAACTAGATCCAATAAGTGACCATGTCTCTTGTTGAACTGGGAATGATCAGGCACTAGGGAAACCAACTCCTTGAGCTTAGCAGGTATCCCTACAAAGTTGATCCTGATGGTGTTTCTACGAGCAGAAGCCATGACCTGCAACAAAGAACAAAGATAAATCCTTTGGTCCTTGAAATGGTTAGGGAAAATGATATGCTTATGATGCATGATGATGTCATGATGTCATGCTCAATCACAAACATGTGGCACACACAAACAAGTCACACCATAGCCCTAGGTTTAAAGGCTTGCATGAGGTTCAAAGGCAAGTACCCTCCCCTGAAGTTAGATGGTTCATCCTGTCCTACAAAAGTAACCAGGTTCTAAGGGATCTCAATATCATTGATCCTTCACAAGGGTGGTTGTTCAGAAGGCAACTTACTTGCCAACCAAAACCCTCCAAGTTTAAGATCTCAATGAGCGTAGTATCGAGTGTCAACCAACTTCAGTCTGCACCAAAGCCGGTTACCTCACTACTTTCTAAAGGCCAAGATGAGTTAACTAGGGTTCTAAAAGTCAGTTAGTGCATTGACAACATATGGCAGCCTCAATATTATCCTCAACTTGACTTAAGGAATATAAGCACCAACCAAGAAGTCGCACTAACTATGGCCACCAGATCAACCGTATCGATATACGTCGTACAGTTTCCTTGGTCTATTGCCATTTACCTAAGGTACACTAGATCCGGGTTAGGACCTTTCACACATAAGAGCACCCCAACAATATAATAATAAAGCAAACAAGGCAAACAATTTAAAGTGATCTTAATTCCTAAGGGTACCCCTCTTAAATAGATCCCCAACAGAGTCGCCAGTTCTGTAACACGGTGGGAGAACTGACTTTAAACAATGTTGCGGATAGCAAGAGTCGCCACCGACTTTTATTTTATCCATAAGGAAAGGTTATAAAAGAATAGGAAAGACCTTAGAGAATATTTTGGGTCCGGGGGGTAGGTTATGAAAAGGGAAGGTGTTAGCACCCTTTTCATCCATGGTTATCCATGGGCTCTTAGGTACTTAAGCTCACTTTTGAATTGTTTTGAAATTGTAGTGTGTGAATAGAAAGTTTTCAGAATAGTTAATAAATAATCCATGTAAGGATGTGTTAAGAACTTGTTTGAAAACTTGTTGAAAATTTGTTTAAGTGCGAAACAGTTTTGAAGTGAGCAAGCACCTAGGAGTAACCTACCCTAATGTTTAAAGGTCTTTCTTATTCTTCATTCTTTCTTTTAGTAAGACTATCCCTACTATAATGGAGTAGGTAGTCCTTACTTTGGATGTTAAGGGACATGTGAGGGACAATTTGACTTTGAAGGCCATTGTGGGATGTAATAAGCACATATAAGGGACCATCATCATTTTTCGAAAGGGACTCGATTCGTAAAGGCAACCATAAGGGACTTTGATGATTTTTCTATTTGAGGGACTTGCTTTATACACCCCACTTAACCATTATTCGTAGGCAACTTGAGGGATATCCTTAGGAAGTGAGACGGCGATTAAAATCGACTTACGTGTGTGACGTGTTTATTTTAATTATCTTTATTTAAAAGTGATCTAAATTTATTTTAATATTACATACATGTTGTTACACTCCCTAATTACTAACCATAATAATAATTAAATAATTAAACAACTTTACATCCAAGAAACAATTACAAAATAATAAGCAAAATAATTAAATAGCAAAGATAAATAAAATATAAATAAGCAATAATAAATAATAAAAGGGGTTAATTCTAAGTTTACTCGGCAAGACATCGCATCTTGTGCCTACGTATCCTTACGGGAGTGGAATCAGAGTAATCGTAGTTCCCCTCAATAGGGAGGTTAGAAACTTCTTGACTGTGGTCAAGGTCTCAAGGGGAATAAACGCATCTTAAGGACACGCTTACGTGGAGTGTAGAAACTCCAAATCTCTACGTTGAAATGTTAAGTTGTAATTAGGGTTAGGTTAGGGATTCCGCGGCGGGAAACCCTAAAATGAGCGCGGCGGCTCTTTGACCTAATGCTAGGGGTAAAATTGTAATTTTGCCTGTGGCGAGGCATTCGGGAAAATTAGGGTTTGTAGTTATTTTTTTAAAAAAGATTAACTAATTATAATAAAACTGTTTAGTTAAAAAAAAGGTTTGATTTAATTGGATTAAAAGACTATTAACTAATATGGCTTATTAGAAGATTAACTAAATAAATAAAACAAAAACTGGTTAGATTGTTTAAATGGTTAATTAACTGATTTATAAAATGTTGTTGGTTTATTTAGAAAAGTTAATTAATCTATTAATTAAATCAATCAAAAAAAAAAAGAAAAAAACTAAATGGGTGATTAAAGGAGGTTAAGTGTGGTTAGTGGCGATTAACGGTGATTAGCAGTGATAATCGTGGTGAGTGTGATTACGTGTGGTGAGGTGAGTGTGTGTAGATCAAATTACAACTGCAAAAGAAGAAAAAGACATGAGAACAAAGGGGAAAAATGAAGCGCAGACAAGGCCAGAACCCTAAGCTCTTCTTTCGTCTTCCCCAAATCGCGACCAGTTTTTTCTTTCCATCGCTCCCCTCATTATTTCGGACCTGGAATCACATTGCAAACATCAGCGGTTCAATAATCATTGATGAGAATAGGGCTTACCGAGCGTTGGCGGCGGCGGTGCTTGGAGGTGACGAGAACGGGTGTTTCGTCTGGTTGAACTCGCAGCGGCGTGCGTCGTTTTGTCCACCGGAGAGATAAGTGTTCTCCTTTATTCAATCTGTTAGGTTAATTGAATACGAGCTTTGGTGATTTTCCTGTTTCTTACGATAAGATTTTTTTTTTG
This sequence comes from Lathyrus sativus, assembly GCA_963859935.3. Lineage (NCBI taxonomy): Eukaryota > Viridiplantae > Streptophyta > Magnoliopsida > Fabales > Fabaceae > Lathyrus > Lathyrus sativus. The sequence continues at coordinate 536,037,061 of OZ012739.1, forward strand.
AATGCCTCTCTTCTTCTCTGTGGCCTCCTTTTATAGGCCTCAGGTTGAAAGTGTCTTGAATGAATTGTTAATTGCTGTCTTGAATGTTGATTGGGTTTCTGGATTGGGATGAGTCAGATTCGAAAGTATTCCCAATTCATCTGATTGCTATAATGAGCCATTAATTGATATTTCAATCTTCGATTTCTGTGATTCAATTTGAGATTGGATTTGATTTGAGTCTGAATCGAATCTTCTATTTCTTCAGGGAATATCCTCTAACGGTCTTTTTGCTGACTCTGAATGTGACCTGGCGGGTGTAGATAGCAATTGATTTTGGGCCCATGAAAAATGCGGTCCAGGTGCGGGTGACGGTTCCTCTCCCCTTTGGCTTCAGCATTCTCAACTTCATTTATCGCAGAAACTAGCCGTTTGCAAGGAAGCTTGATTTTACGCTCCACTCTGCTGGACTCAAAATTGCTGATTGCTTCATCTGCATTCTCAAAGGACAACGAAGGAAGTTGTGTTCTCGGTTCGCTCTTCTGGGTTAGCACACAGAACCTCTGCAAGCCTTAAATGTGATTTTTGCTTATATGCCACAATGATACGCATAAAACATGATATTTGCAAATGATCCTTCTGTTCATCTGCGAGATCAACAACTGGAACAATCATCTAAAGGTAAAACTCTCACACACTCTTGCTTCAAACTCCGCTTGCATTTGGATGTCGTGGTATCGTATGGCTGTCCTGAATTTAGAATGGCTTTAACGGATTTCAACACTTGTTTCTTTATGCAGAATATCATCCTTGTGTTTAATACTCGTTGCCTCAATTTTAGGTACACCGGTTAAAGCTATCGAGGGCTTGATGGAACCACTTGCTTTGAACTCCCAATCTATAGCATTTCATAGTTTCCAACACTCACTACAGTTTTTACGGTCAAGTTCACTTATGTTTTAGATTCTTCTAATGGATTCATTAGGAATTCCAGTTTCAATGTGGCGCTGCATGATAAATACACGTATTGCGTTCTTCAAAAGGCTTGGTGTACCATCAGCTGGGTGAAGATATGTATCGATAAACTGAGCATGTCTTCATGTTTTTGATCATGTAAACTTGATTCGAAGTCGTTGATATTTGGTCCTGTTGACCGCGTGCTCACAATTTTAAACACTTTCGCAGGTCACACACTTGTGGGATTTTTCCGAGTCACGAAGTGATACAGTGGAGTATTTGGCTTTCGCTTTGATTAATTCACCTTTGAAAGCTCTCAACTATTGCTATGATTTGTTGGCTGATTGTTTAACTTGCTCCTTGTTTTGAGGACATATCGACTTCTTTTACGGGAACAAGATTCAGAAGCAGGTGTCTCCTCTTATGCCGCGTTACCATGAGGATAGCGAATGGAATCGAGCAAGCTGGGGCGAAGTTGTCAAGGCGCACCTTACATAAGTTGCGACTTCCTACAGCTCTGGTATGTCTCTTGGCAATTGTTGTAACCTTCGGGTTTCTTGCTGTCAACGGCTTCTTCTTAAATGGATTATGAGTTTCTGTTATGGTTTTATGGGAAACAGGGTGTGGAGCAAGGTCTTGAGGACGATAAGATTCAGGATTGCATTTGGTTAGAACAAGTCCTTCTGTTATGCAGGGATTTTAGGTAAGTGGTTTGTTTTTTGAATTAGCCGTTTTAGTGTTGACAGTGGCACGAATGGTTTTCCTATGAATTTACTACCTGCATTTAACTTCCTTTTGAGTATTGATGGTTGCTTTTGTAACATGACTCAATATCTAGCTGTATGATTCTACGAAGTTGGCATCAATGCTAGCGGTCTTGGCGACGTGCGTGGAAGTGAACTTCTAAGAGTCGGCATGGCTTTGAATGGTTTCCGCATTTAGAGTTCGAGCGTGGGATATAGATTGCTTAGCGGTATATCATGCTACAAGAGTTTCTATTTTGTCACCTGCATAATATGCTCCTTCAAATATTTTTGACTTTCTCATGCTAACAATCATCCTCTTTGGTTTAAGTTGTTGTTTGTGTTATATCTTGTGTACGCTTGATGCAGGTGGTTTAAGGTTTATGGCTGCCAACTGATTTCCTTTTGCGTCTCCGGGGATCATTCAAGGTGTTTTGCTTCAATGCCGATTTGTAAATTTGTTAAGTCGCCGCAGTCATTCTGGGAGCACATTTGCTGCTTAATTGCGGCATATTTCAGTTCAAATGGCTTGTGCAACAAATAAGGTCCGGAAGCAATTACAACGCAGCTTATCAACCGAAGAGTTGCGTCTCAAAGTGAAGCAACTCGCGTGATCTCCTGTTCAAAGTTCTCTCTGAATGAAGGGAAATAAAAATCCTTTCTGATGCTGTGTACTTTTGTAGCAAGATTAGCAGCTCACTAATGATTGAATTCATGGTTCCTAGTAGTGCAATGGCGATATTGAAGTTTTGAAACAGAAAACCCACTAGGAACCAAGGAGGCGTCGTTGGTGATCTTCCCATACCACATTTTTGGATTGCGAATGATTGTTTTAATATTGTAATTGTCGATGACTTATAGACTTTGTAATAAGATGGAGATTTTTCTTTACGAACAACAGCTCATACACCCAATCCCTTTCTTATTCTTAATATATGAATACTTTTCCTAGGTGATCTTACATCCCCAACTTGCTTTACGTTCCATCTTCCAATCTCATCATTATATCGCGTTTCAAATAAAATGTGAGTCCACCTCATCTTGTCTTGAATAACTGTAACGGTGAATGGTGCCTTGAGACCTTGCAACTTGGATGGTAGCTAAAACAAATAAGCTAATTTTGGGGTGTTTATTTTAATTATCTTATATTAGCACATTTTAAAAAAAAGTCTTGTATTGTGAGGGCAAATTTTGGGGTGCAACACTCGTCAACCACAATGGTTAAACCTCACCAATCAGGAGTGAGATAGTTATAAACCTCTCGGATAAATCCAGACAGCCAGTGTTGCACGACTTGTTTAAAAAAAAAGAGAATAAGAAAGCCCGCTAAGTAAAAAAGAAAAGCTAGAAAGCAAATACTTAGGCAAAAATCAGGGCATCCCGCTGGACTTCAAAAGAAAAATCGAAAAGAACTCTGAAGAGTCAGTCCAGGCAAAAATTAGGGAATCAAAAGAATGAAAAAGAAAGGATATAAAAAGAAAAATCCTCAAACAAGGACAAAGTCGTGTGGATACTGACACCGAAACGAAAAAGGAGTAACTGTCACTCCGAAACACCTTATGAATTCTTTAACCAGTTGTCCCCAATATCCAACATACCTCTCGAAGAGGCGAGCGCTCGAGCTAAGTTAACTGAACTTTAGGATCGGAGGTCATCACGTAGAAGGGGTGGGTACACATCATAATTTGAGTCGAATATCCTTTGTTTCACGAACCGTGAACCCGACCACGATACAACCCTTAAAAGACCTAATTGAGGCAGGGTTTATTCTGAAAGCGCATTGCGATAAGGTTGAGTAACCTGACTCCTACATGATTTGCTAATCATATCCTTATTGTATTTTTCACTGATCGAATCAGCACTACGTTTGAACCCTTTGGTTCATTCGTCACTCACTAGCATGACACGTAAATGAGTGACAATACACTTTTTCGAAATTTGCATGAACGCTGCATTAAAATTACCATTCGTGAATAAACAATTTTAATTGCAGGTTAGTAATTGATACGAAGGAACTCCAACAGGGGATAGTCAATCAGGACCGAATCGTAGCAGTCTGGATCAGAACGGTATGCTGTGAAACCCTGTGAATCCGGGGCATTGACTTCCTGTGAGTTTGGAATCAGTTTGTCTGAGGACAAGTCCCGGAGTATCAGTTGATTATGGGGCAGTTTAGGCAAGAAGCGGTTGATCGGAAGTTAATCTTCTCGAGACCCAATCAGGGGCAGTTATCTATAATTCTTGTGATTTGAGGGCAGATCCCTCCAGTGTTCAATCAGAGCATGTTGAGTCGCTCATCGCTCGTTCAGGGGCAAACTACTTCAGAGATATTGAAGCCAACCATGCTGAGAGTTGATTAGTGGAGGATGAATCCTTCCGTTGTACAGATGTTGGGGCAAGCCATCTGAAGATTATTTTGTTGCCAGCTGTTTTCTGTTCAGAATGAATTATTCCCAAAAGTCGGATTGGGGCAAGTTGAATTGTACTGGGGCAAGTTGTTCAAATGAGTTTGTTCACCCCAGCAAGAGTTGAGTGTCGGGGAATTGTGTTGTTACCCTGCCAAAACCTGAGCCTTCTGAAGAAGCCTTGCTGTCATTAGGTTGTTATCCTACAGCCTAACCTGTTACTCGGCACCATGACTGGTAATTTGTATTCCCTGTGTTGACGTCGTTGAACCAGGATTGTTTCTCGGCAGAGATGTACAGTTCGAGATTGTTTCTCCTGTGCAGTTTGAGACTGCAGCAAATTGAGATGGCATTCATCCCTTATCAGAGTAGGGTCAGGATTAGCCTCAGTAGGGCGGGATTGATATCCCCGGAAGAGTATGGCCATCCCAAGCATTGAACGTTGATTAGCCTGATGCGCTATTTTCCCAAGTAGGTTGAGACTGAAGCTTTCCCTGACTGGCAGATTTGGGTTTATTTCCCCAGCAGTGGGACTGATGCAATGTTGTATCCCCACAGAGTCCGAGTGTGACTCCCTTTCCCTCCGAGTCTAGGTCATTGACTCATTCCTTAAGCAGAGGTCGACGGTGATTCCCTCATTGAGTAATCTCTAGACGGGTAGATTTTGATGTCATCCAGAGAAGAGTTGTTTCTCAGCAGATTGCTTCGTACCCTATAAGGACTTAGGGTGTTCAAAGAAGACCGTTCAGGGTTGTCTTCCTCGGTGAAGTGAGATTCAAGTTCAGTGATCGATTGTTATCTTCCGCAGATGTCAGAGGTGTTTCCTTGATAGGATCAGTACATCTCCAACAGAGTTGTACCATGAGTAGCTAAGGATTGATATCCCCAGCAGTGTTGATACACAGGCATTCCTCATCAGACTTAATAGTCCAGCAAGTATTACCCAGAAGGGTCAGTCTCCGTAAGGCATATGCAAGCTTATTCCAGACAGTGCGCCATGCGCATCCTCGAAGATGGACGATTCCTCTTTCTCCAGCAGAGTTCAGCAACCCCTCCCTGCAGAATCTGAATGCAAGATAGTCAGCATTGATGATTCTTTTCCCCAAGGAGATGCGTCCTGAAGGAACGTCACCTCCTCAGCTGAGTCAAGAGCCGAAGCCTGATCTCCTCCCCCGCACCGGGTCACAAGTGCAGGTTTCGTAGGAAGCTATCCATACGCCGAAGTATGCAGCAACTAATGGTGCCAGACTGAAGTCTCCAGCGGAATTGAAATTCCCCACCAGAGTCATACTCTCTCCCGAAGTCGGATGATTCCCTCTTCCCCAGTAGAGTGATGGAACAGCTGATGATGTATTCCCCTGCAGAGTTGTACTCCCCCCGAAGTCGGATGACTTCTTCTTCCCCAGCGGAGTTGAAATTCCTCATCAGAGTCGTACTCTCCCGTGAAGTAGAATGATTTCTCTCCCCGGCTGAGTTCGCAAACCCCCAAGAGAGCCGAATCCTTGGAAGCAGTAGGGACCATGATTGATTTCCCCTAGCAGAGCGTTGAACAGCTGATGCTGTATTTCCCCCAGAGTCGTACTCTCTCCAGCGAAGCAGAATGATTTCTTCTTCCCCAGCCGAGTTTGCAGATCCCCAAGAGAGCCGAATCCTTGGAAGTTGATCAGACCATGATTGGTTTTTTCCCAGTGGAGTATGGAGCAGCTGAAGTTGTTTCCCCACAGAGTTGTTATCCCCAGAAGAGTAGCCATAACGGCTACGCAGTTCACTCCCGCGATTGACATTGCTTTCTCTCAGCAGGTCCTGGTTCTCGTAGAGCTTCGTCCCCCTGCAGCAATCAACAGAAGTTGTTTCTCCCGCAGCAGTCAATTGAAGATCATTTCCTCAGACGGAGTCCAATTGATATTGGCGTGTCCACGTTCTCCTCAGCAGGATGATTCCTCTATCTGAGTAGTTCTTTCTCCTTGACAGGAGGATTTCCCCCTCGGCATTTATTTTGTTGACGGGATCGCATCATTGTGCATGATTGCATAGCATTTAGCATAAACGCATAGCATTTCCACCGTGTGGAGCATGGCGCCGAAGCATATGCATCATAAACATGATCTAGGTTGTTACCATTCGTGTTTTACAGGTGTTCCGCCGAAGGATCAGTTGCTCAGGATGATTCCTGGCATTCTCCCCAACGAAGTCGCATGCTCAAGACGATTTTGAGATCCCCAGCGAAGTCTTCAGTTCAAGATGATTCTTGAATTCCTCAGTAGGGTCGTATGCTTAAGATGATTCTTAAGCTCCCCAGTGCAGTCTCCAGAGTTGGTTGCTCAAGTTAATACTTAGAGTCCCCAGCGAAGATCGCCCAGGACGATCCCTGAAACTCCAAGAGAGCCGAATCCTTGGAAGCTGCTCAAGCCATGATTGGTTTGTCCCCGGCAAGAGTTGCCCAGGATGATTCCTGGAATCCCCAATAGAATGTTTGCTCAGAATGGTTATCAGTTCAAGATGATTCTTGAGGTCCCCGATGGAGTTATTTGTTCAAGACAATTCTTGAAGTCCTCAGAAGAGTTGATTCCTCCAGAATGATTTCTGGACCCCCGGAGCAGAGTTACTTGATAGTTCTCCAGATTCCCCAGCGGCGAAGCGTCCTCCCCAGCAGGTTTTTCAACGGCGAAGCTAGAATCTCTCCTGAAGACTCCATGATTGAAGTCTGACCGTGTTAATGAAGCAGTTATCTCAGTAATGCGGAATGTCTGATGGCATGATCAACCTGATGGCTGAAATCTGGCTGATGCCCGACGATGTTCCTTGAATGCCTGATGGCATGATCGGCTATGTGCTACCGGTTACCGTGTGACCAATTCCCCAATGAAGTTTCTTCACCTTGACGGCGAGGTCAGATTATGTTTGTTTCTGGCGGCGATGTTGGATGTTTGTTTTGACGGCGAGGTCAGGTTATGTTTGTTTCCGGCGGCGATGTTGGATGTTTGTTTTGACGTTTTGACGGCGAGGTCAGATTATGTTTGTTTCCGGCGGCGATGTTGGATGTTTGTTTTGACGGCGAGGTCAGGTTATGTTTGTTTCCGGCGGCGATGTTGGATGTTTGTTTTGACGGCGAGGTCAGATTATGTTTGTTTCCGGCGGCGATGTTGGATGTTTGTTTTGACGGCGAGGTCAGATTATGTTTGTTTCCGGCAGCGATGTTGGATGTTTGTTTTGACGGCGAGGTCAGGTTATGTTTATTTCTGGCGGCGATGTTGGATGTTTGTTTTGACGGCGAAGTCAGATTATGTTTGTTTCCGGCGGCGATGTTGGATGTTTATTTTGACGGCGAGGTCAGATTATGTTTGTTTCCGGCGGCGATGTTGGATGTTTGTTTTGACGGCGAGGTCAGGTTATGTTTGTTTCCGGCGGCGATGTTGGATGTTTGTTTTGACAGCGAGGTCAGATTATGTTTGTTTCCGGCGGCAATGTTGGATGTTTGTTTTGACGGCAAGGTCAGGTTATGTTTGTTTCCGGCGGCGATGTTGGATGTTTGTTTTGACGGCGAGGTCATATTATGCTTGTTTCCAGCGACGATGTTGGGTATTTTGGATTCGACGGCGATTATGGGTATGTCAGGATTCTTCAGTTTTCCAGCGGCGATGTTGGGTATGTCAGGATTCTTTAGTTTTCCAGCGGCGATGTTGGGTATTTTCAGATCCTTCAGTTCTCCAGCGACGATGTTGGGTATTTTGGTTGTCCGACGGCGATGTCAGATTTAGTTCTCCAGCGGCGATGTTGGGTATTTTGGTTGATCGACGGCGATGTCAGATTTAGTTCTCCAGCGGCGATGTTGGGTATTTTAGTTGATCGACGGCGATGTCAGATTTAGTTCTCCAGCGGCAATGTTGGATATTTTGGTTGATCGACGGTGATGTCAGATTTAGTTCTCCAGCGGCGATGTTGGGTATTTTGGTTGATCGACGGCGATGTCAGATTTAGTTCTCCAGCGGCGATGTCGGATATTTTGGTTGATCGATGGCGATGTCAGATTTAGTTCTCCAGCGGCAATGTTGGGTATTTTGGTTGATCGGCGGCGATGTCAGATTTAGTTCTCCAGCGGCGATGTTGGGTATTTTGGTTGATCGACGGCGATGTCAGATTTAGTTCTCCAGCGGCAATGTTGGGTATTTTGGTTGATCGACGGCGATGTCAGATTTAGTTCTCCAGCGGCGATGTCAGGTGATCTAGTTTTCCAGCGGCGATGTTGGGCGTTGCTCAGATGCTTTTAGTTCTCCAACAGCGATGTTGGATGTTTGTTTCCCCGAGTTATGGTTGTTCTTGACGGCGATGTCAGGTGATTTGGTGTTCCAGCGGCGATGTTGGGTGTTTCTCAGAATTTTGTTTGCTTCTGGCGGTGATGTCAGGTGGTTTAGTCTTCCAGCGGCAATGTTGGGTGTTTTGGTGGTCTGATGACAATGTCAGAGGAATTTAACGTGGATAACTGACGGCGATGTCAGATCAGTATTTCTCTAGGTAGTTGCCGTGCAGCTATTATTCCAGTACTCGTACAGTTGACAAATTTTCGGGTTTACCGGTATTCAACCGTCTCGCACCTTGATTGGCTGAGAGCCGTTCGCTCCTCACCCAGTCAGGTTCAAGCCGTTTGAATAGGGGCAGCTGTTGCACCCCAAAATTTGACCAACATTTATTTATCCATCAAGTGTTTGAAGGTTGATACCTTTGTCAGAAAGCTCAAGAGATCCTTAGAGGAATTGGTTGAAACCAAGGCTGTATCTCATAACTTGAGAGTTGTGGGAGCTCCTCAGATGATTCTGAGACTATGAGAATGAACTTAAAGCTTTGAGAAAGCCTATGAGATGTCTTGAAAGCCATCATGAAGTCTAGAGAGGTTATTATGCAAGAATTCAGAAGATTCAACCATGAATGGTAGAGTTAGGGTTTGACTGGGTCAACCCTAGGTCAACTGATGATTTGGAGAAGGTTGAGACCTAATCCAAGAGCCATGTGATCATGGAATGATGTATTGAGATATTATAAGTATGATTCATAGACCAACTCATCATGATTGAGGAGTTTGAGAAGTTTTAAGCTAGGGTTTCTAAGGATTGACAGTGTAAAATCCCCTAGTTTGATCCCTATCTTCCAGGAAGTTTTAGCTCAAGATGTGATTGTCATCTCATCTTCCCCACAACATGAATGTTGTAGAGATTGTTCTTAGCTTTAATTTGAGTGGTAGAAGTCCTTGATAGGATTTGCAGAGCTCAAGTTATGGTTTTGACAAATTACAGGTCATCTGAAGTATGTGAATCTGGGTCCTTGAAAGTCACCCAACTTGCAGACAACTTTTGCCCTAGTAGGATGATTCCTATGATTTCTTGGTCAACATTAATGTTGAAGAGCATCTTCTTAGCTTTCTATAGAGTACTATAAGTCCTTTATAGGATTTGTGGAACTCAACTTATGGCTTTGACAAGCCAAGGGCATTTTGGTCATTTGGAAGTTATAGGTCATTTCAAGCATAAGGCCGTATCTCCTACTTCCGAGCTTCAAATGGAAAAATCTTCAACATCAAACTTGCTTAGAATTATGTCTTAAGGCTAGTAGGATGGTCATGAGATGTTGGAAAGGCTCATATCAAAAAGTGATAAAAATGGCCTAAAAATGAGACATAAGTTAATTCAAGTGAAATGGAAAATCATAAATCCCATGTTCTAAATCCAAACCATGTCATATGATAGGTCATTTTGACTCCAAATGACATTTTAAGAACAATGGTTCAGCCACAATTTTGATTTGAGGCTTGCATCATAGGGTTGCTTTGTAAAAGTCTTGCTTGCATAATAAGGCACCAAACCAAAACAAGGAAAAATTCAATAAACAAGGTGTTTAAGCATTGTATCTCATCCAAGATCTCATGTAAGGAGATAATCAAGTTAGTTACCCAAGTTACAAGGGTTTTGCATGAGATACCATGATATGACAAGTGAAAATGCAAATTACCATATCATGGAAAATTCAAGTTCTTACTAGATTGTTCTAGGAGGTTCTAGACTTTTCTAAACCTCTCTATATATTGAATACAACTTCCATTGGTAAAAGGTTGGTGATAGTTGGTGTCATTTGGTGTAGAGAAGAGTGAGAAATATCCAAATTCCTCAATTGCAAATTACTTTGAATCTCTTGATTCTTCTTCATTACCTTTCCATTTTTCTCCACAAATCATCCCCATAAACATTGCTGAGTGTGTTCATGCTAGAGTGAGGATCCATTGATGAAGATTTGAAGGAGTTCCCATTGAATTTGCAAGAAAGCAAATTGCATTGGATCTTGAGATACAAGCTTTCAACATCAAATCTCTTGCACACAGAAGAATATTCATTGTCTAGGGAGTGTTCTTGAGGAGCTACAAGGCTTGGATTGAAGACTTTCATCACTTACCATTTCAAGGAGCAAGGTATGCAAAACCACTTCTACACCCTATTCTAGGCATGGCTAGGATTAATTATTAGTGTGAAACTGTTAGAGACAATTAGGTGGTTCATTTTGATGAGTTTAAGACCAATTGGAGAAGTTCCATCAATGGAGGTCAATTTTTTGATGATCAAGATCGTGTCATATAATGAATGTTAATGCAAGTTGATTAGCTAGTTTTGATGAGTGTCACATAAGGATCATTTTGATATAAGGAATGTTGAGTTTGGTGGAGGTCAAAAGTTGATGACATTTTGAGTTTGGTTTGGTTTCCCATTCGGTTTGGATGATAGAGTGTGTTTCAGTGGAATCTAAGATCACCATCGTGTTCAGCTTGGAGAGTAGAGTAAGTCTGGGCTTTGAACGAGTGAAATTGGTCAAGAAACGAGGGAGCACGATGAACTGGAAGTTTCATGCATGGAGCTCGTGTTCTCATGGTTTCTGCAAACCCTAATGATCCAAGGAAGAAGACGACGTATGTACCGTTAGATGCGCATGGACCATTTGACTGAAAAAGCCATCTAACGGCTGATATTCAAACGCGATTGGAGAGGGAAGAAATGGCAGCGTAAAACGCTGCGTTTCATTAAACGCACGCTGGGCCTCACGTGAATGTTGCTAACCCCACCCCCCAAACGAGCCCAATTCCAATCTGAACTGCATTTTCCTGCTTTCTACACCGCCAATTTTCCTTTTTCTTTTTGTTTTTTTGTTTTATCTGATTTGCAATGGGCCAGGCGCGCCCTACTTTTCGCACCCCTCATGTTGGGCCCACGTGAAATTATAACTGGATATCATTGCTGTTCATACCCCCATCTCATCATTTCCATATTAATTTTTCTCCAAATTTTATTTTACTTTAAAAATTCATAATAAATAGAAAAAATAAATATTTTCTCATGGGAATTTTTTTCCCACTTTCCATTTTTTGTCTAGAAAAATATAAAATCATAAAATTGTCATTTTATTTCATTTTTATATTTTTTTGCATATTTTTACTTTTAATTGCTTTTTTTTAATTCTTTTAGTTGATATGTGAATTTGTAGATTTTAGTTAGGGTAGTTCCCTTTAGATTTTTAGGGAAATCTTTTTAGGATGATTAGATGAATGTTTTAGGTTCCCCCTGATTTAATGCCATATTTTTGTGGTGATTTTTAGGTTAGTTTTGATTAGGTAATTCTAGGTAGTGTAGAATTAGGATAAAACTTCAACATAGGTCCATAACAATTTTAGATTTTGTGTTTGTAGGACAATTCAGACTATGGGGCATATATGGGACTTAAGGGTAGGTATGTGGGACCCCTTAGAAATTATATTAGGATTTAATATAATAGTATGCTATTTTTAGTTGATTTTTGTATTGAATGATTGTTTGTGTTGCCTTTAGGGCATGTTTTGTTTAGTTTGCTTTGCTTTGGAGTTTTCCTTTGGTTTGAGGAGCTTGGTATCTCTTTGTGGAGCATGGTTGAAGACTTGAAGAGGCATGGAGGAGCTTGAGAGTTTTTCTTCTTTCTTTTTTGTTGTTTTAGGGTTAGGGATTAGGAAGAGCTTAGATGTAGATAATTTCTTTCTCAAACATGGATGGTATCATTCACCTCCATTCCTCCCTATGATTCAAAGTCCTTCCAGGGTATACACCTCTCTCCTTTGGAGGGATAAGTGCTATACCTAGGAGGTAGAACTTTTGAGGGAACCCTTCATTTGATATTGAACCCTTATAGGTCACCTTTGGTGATCAAATAAGCAGTTCAATATCCCCCAGCTTACTCAGTAAATGATTTTTCTCTGGTTTTGATTGTCTTGAGAGATGCAGAGCCTGAGCATGAAGATGAGGACTTCATTGAAGAGTATTGAAGAGGATGAAGCCCTGAGTAGTGCCATTCCAGCTGAAGCTTGAAGAGCATGAAGATCAAGTTGATACTTGAAGATCCCTGAAGATGGTGAAGCCTGAAGGTGGAGCTGGTCAAGAAGCTGAAGCTTAAGGGAGAAGATGAGTTGAAACTCAAGATTGTAGGGTTGAAACCTGGAAAGCAATTGATGATTGAAGTCTGAAGACTGAGTTGCTGCTGGAGGAGCTGAGGCTTTCTTCTGTTTTCTTTTCTGTATTGTGTGTTTTGTTTGACTTGTCTGTTGCATTAGATTAAGTTCATCTAGAATAAGTAGAATCTAGGAGCATGTTTGCATTAGAGGTTGATTTGCTCCCTCTGCTTGTATTGTTATTGCGTGGCTTTGCTTGCGGGTATTCGGTAGAGCCCAGCTCCCTTGCCCATGTGGTTTGTTTGCCTGATGGCATTTCATTTCATTTTTCTGTATGATTGCAGTTTACCGTTTATTGCTTGATAGCATGTTGTTTATATTTCAGTATGATTACTGTTATTTCATGACTGGCTTGAGGTTGAGATGAGCTTGTGGAGGCTGAAGCCCCACACACATTTCCTCCCTCACTTGCATTGCATGCATTTTACTGTTAAGCTGATGCTTTGTCTGTTTTGGTGTATCATTGACATGATCCCTTAGGACTCTCATTTCCTTGGATAAGGATTTGATGATAGACTTTTAGGTTGAAACCTATGCATGACAACTTCAAGGAGTTCCCCGTTCAAACCTCAACCATAGGATGAATCCATGGCATGATAACAGTAGGACTTGATAGTCTCCCTCCTAGTTGGGCCTGTTCTCTTCTCATCTCAAAACAGTTTAAGATACAGTAATCATGAATGATTTCTTTCGTACGTTACGAGCCTTAAGCTATCTGAGAAAGGGTTGCGGGAGAGTTCCTTTTCCACAGTCTGGATGTTTAGTATGGTACCCTTTGGGTGACATGCGACGCATTCACTCTCAGGTCATAGTCTCTAGTACGGTTGAAATCGCAAACACAATAAAAAAACACTTCTTTCGTAAAAGACAGGAAATAAACCGTAGTTTCCCGAACTACGTGAGCTCTGATCTCTCATACCTGTTGAGAGTACGTAGGCACAAGATGGCGATGTCTTGGCGAGCTACCTTCCCCCATAATCCTTCGTAGGCCGAACTACGTTGACTCTGATTTCTCATTCTCTAATGGGAATACGTAGGCATAAAGTGCGACGCTTTGCCGAGTCATTTTTCTTTTCTTTTCCAGCCAGCCTTGATAGGTAGATAGAATAAAACCAACCCGTCCAAGTAAACACAACAAACGAGGATCCCGTCGAGTACGACGGACGTGAGGGGTGCTAATACCTTCCCCTTGCGTAACCGACTCCCGAACCCAGACAATGGTTGCGATGACCTTGTCTTACCCTTTTTTGTTAGGTTTTTCCGATCGTTTCCTTTCCCGCTCTGAGGGATAAATAACGAAAGGTGGACTCTTCTGTCATGCCGGCACCTTATTTTCGCGCAAGCGCCACAAGGCTCTGGCGCTGATCCAGAAGTATGAAGCTTTCAAAATGGAAGAATCTGAATCTATTGAAGCCACGTTTTCCAAATTCCAGATTCTCATTGCTGGCCTAAAGGTTCTGGACAAGGGTTACTCTACAGCAGATCATGTCAAGAAAATAATCAGAAGCTTGCCAACCAGATGGAGACCCATGGTCACTGCTCTGAAGCTGGCAAAGGATCTGAACAAGATTACGCTGGAGGAACTAATCATTTCTCTAAGGAGTCATGAGATTGAACTAGAGGAAGATGAGCCTCTAAAGAAAGGTAAGTCAATTGCTTTAAAATCTAATAAATCTATTAAAGCATTGCAGGTAATAGAAGAAAGCTCTGAAGAGTCTGCTTCTGAAGATGAAGAAGAACTATCCTTGTTGTCCAGAAGAATCAACAAACTCTGGAAAAATAAGCAAAGGAAGTTCAAGAACTTCAGGAAACCAGATCAACACAAAGAGTCTTCTGGACACAGAAGATCTGGAGAACCCTCTGGATACAGAAGATCTGGAGAATCCTCTAGACACAGACGATCTGGAAAAAGAGAGGTTGTTTGCTATGAATGCAAAGAACCTGGGCACTACAAGAGTGAATGTCCAAAGCTTTAGAATGAGAAGCCAAAAAGAATGTCAGATCACAAAAAGAAAGTTCTGATGGCTACCTGGATGACTCAGATGCATCTGATTCGTCATCAGAGTCAGAAAAGGAATGTGCTAATGTAGCATTCATGGCTGACATTGAAGACAGTGCTGAATCATCTGGATCAGAATCAGAATCTGATTCTGAGAAGGTATTTGTTGAACTTTCTAGACAAGAACTTGTTGAAAGTCTATCTGATATTCTTGAAAACTATAGCAAAGTTAAACTCAAATACAAAACGCTTCTAAAGCATATTGAATTTGAGAGTAACAAGTTTGAATCAGAAATAGCTGAGCTAAAAGCTGAAAATCTTCAATTGAAAAATAATTTAGAATCTGCTCAACTAAACTCTGATTCAAAGTCTGGACCATGCTCTAAAAATATTTTACAAGAGTATGACTATAGCTTCAGGAAGTTTCTAACTAAAAGCCTAGATAGAAGCAAGATGGTTTCAATGATCTATGGTATTAGCAGAAACTATAGAAAAGGTGTTGGATATAAATCTTCATCTTATGAGGATTCAAATCCAAAATCTGTAGATAAACTGGATATCAAGTATCCTCCTTTATATTCTCAGTTCACATTTGGTCATCTAAATGATATTAAACACACAAGTTCTAATCAGAACAAACCTGTGTTTAATAAATCTAAAGCTAATCAGAACAAGTCTTATGTTGAAAGACAGAAGTTCAGAAAAAGCTTTAAGGCAACTAACCAAAAAGGACCCAAGAAAATATGGGTACCTAAGGATAAGATAATCTATGTTGCATACATCCTTAGCAGCAAAGTCAAGACTCCAGTCATGGTACCTGGACTCTAGATGCTCACGACATATAACGAGAAAAGGGTCTATGTTCAAAAGTCTGGAGCTTAGATCTGGAGGAGATATCAAGATTGGAGGGAATCATAAGGGCAAGATAATTGGCTCTGGAACCATAGGCAATGGTAAACTTCCTTCCATAACTAATGTCTTGCTTGTTGAAGGATTAGCTCATAATCTATTGTCCATAAGCCAATTAAGTGACAATGGTTATGACATAATCTTTAATAAAAAGTGTTGCAAAGCTGTTAGTCAAAAGGATGGCTCAATCCTCTTTAATGGTAAAAGGAAAAACAACATTTATAAAATTAGTCTTTCAGAACTTAAGGTTCAGAACGTTAAATGCCTTATGTCTGTAAATGAGGAGCAATGGGTCTGGCACAAAAGATTGGGTCATATTAATATGAGACGTATATCTCAGATTAATAAGCTTAATCTGGTCAGAGGACTTCCTAATCTGAAGTTCAACTCAGATGCTCTTTGTGAAGCATGTCAGAAAGGAAAATTTTCAAAATCATCTTTCAAATCCAAAAATGTTGTTTCAACTTCAAAACCATTAGAGTTACTTCACATTGATCTGTTTGGACCAGTGAAAACTGCATCCATCAGAGGCAAGAAGTATGGATTAGTCATTGTTGATGACTACAACAGCTGGACATGGGTAAAATTTCTAAAACACAAGGATGAGTCACATTCTGTGTTCTTTGACTTCTGCAAATAAGTCCAAACTGAAAAAGATTTCAAAATTGTTAAAGTCAGAAGTGATCATGGTGGTGAATTTGAAAACAAACATTTTGAAAAATATTTTAATGAAAATGGCATTGCTCATGATTTCTCCTGTCCTAGAACTCCACAACAGAATGGAGTTGTAGAGAGGGAAAATAGAACATTGCAAGAGATGGCCAGAACCATGATCAATGAGACTAACATGGCAAAACATTTTTGGGCAGAAGCAATTAACACAGCATGTTACATTCAGAACAGAGTGTCTATTAGACCTCTTCTGGAAAAGACTCCTTATGAATTGTGGAGGAATAGAAAGCCAAACATTTCTTATTTCCATCCTTTTGGATGTATTTGTTTTATGCTGAACACTAAAGAGAATCTTAACAAGTTTGATTCTAAAGCACAAAAGTGTTTCATGCTTGGATATTCTGAATGCTCTAAAGGCTACAGAGTATACAATACTGAGACACAGATTGTGGAGGAATCTATACATGTTAGATTTGATGATAAGCTTGGCAATCAAAAGCCAAAGCAGCTTGAAAACTCTGCAGATGGAGATGTTATTCTTACAGAATCTGAGAAACCAGAGGTAGAGAAAGCTCAAGAAGAAGTTACGCCAGATGCAACTCCATTGGCTGCTCAGATGAATAACATGAATATTTCTGAAGAACCAACAGTTAAAGGATCATCCAGAATCAAAGCTTCTCATCCAGAAGAAATGATTATTGGGAAGAAAGAGGACCCTATAAGAACAAGGTCGTTTATCAGATCATCTGGAACATCACTTGTTGGGTTGGTGTCTATTATTGAACCAACATCTGTGGATGAGGCTCTGAGTGATAATGATTGGATACTTGCAATGCAAGATGAGCTGAATCAATTTACAAGAAATGATGTGTGGGATCTGGTTCCAAGACCAAAAGGTTTCAACATTATTGGAACAAAGTGGGTATTCAGAAATAAACTAAATGAGCAAGGAGAAGTTGTTAGGAACAAAGCAAGGTTAGTAGCTCAAGGTTACAGTCAACAAGAAGGAATTGATTACACTGAAACTTATGCTCCAGTGGCAAGGTTAGAATCTATACGCCTTCTTATTTCATTTGCTGCATAACATAACATCACTCTATATTAGATGGATGTTAAGAGTGCCTTCTTAAATGGTATTATAGAAGAAGAAGTTTATGTCCATCAACCTCCTGGTTTTGAAAGTGATAAATTTCCAAATCATGTTTTCAAACTCAAAAAATCTCTTTATGGTTTGAAACAAGCTCCTAGAGCTTGGTATGAAAGATTAAGTAATTTTCTTCTGGAAAAGAACTTTATCAGAGGCAAAGTGGACACAACTCTTTTCTATAAAACATTTAAGAAAGATTTACTAGTCTGTCAAATTTATATGGATGATATTATTTTTGGATCTACCAATATTATGTTGGGAAAGGAGTTTGCTTTGTCTATGCAGGCTGAATTTGAAATGAGCGTGATGGGAGAACTTAGATTCTTTCTGGGAATCCAAGTAAATCAGACTCCAAAATGCACATATATTCACCAGACTAAATATGTCAAAGAGCTTCTGAAGAAGTTCAATCTGAATGAAAGCAAATTGGCAAAGACTCCAATGCTTCCTACAAGCACACTTGGTAAGGAAGAGGTAAGTAAGAAAGTTGATCAAAAACTTTACAGAGGTATGATTGGATCTCTTTTATATTTGACTGCTTCAAGACCTGATATTTTATTCAGTGTTTGTCTGTGTGCTAGATTCCAATCAGATCCTAGAGAATCTCACTTAACATCTCTTAAGAGGATTCTAAGGTATCTAAAAGGTACTACTAATGTGGGTCTATGTTACAGAAGATCTGATGAGTATAAATTAGTTGGATTCTGCGATGCTGACTATGCTGGAGACAGAGTAGAACGTAAAAGTACTTCTGGAAGATGTCAATTTCTTGGAAGTCATCTGATCTCCTGGTTCAGCAAGAAGCAACCCACAATTGCACTTTCAACAACAAAGGCAGAATATATTGCCGCTGCTAGTTGTAGCACCCAGATGCTCTGGATGAAAAGTCAGCTGGAAGATTATCAGATTTTTTAGAGTAACATTTCTATCTTCTGTGATAATACTTCTGCTATATGCTTATCTAAAAACCCCATTTTACACTCTAAAGCTAAGCATATAGAGATTAAATATCATTTCATCAGAGACTATGTTCAGAAGGGAATTATCAATTTAAACTTTATAGATACAGATCATCAGTGGGTTGATATCTTTACAAAACCCCTTGCTGAAGATAGATTTAAATTTATTCTGAAAAATATAAGTATGGACTTCTGTCCAGAATAAAATATTCATCAGATGAAATTTTTTCTCAGATGATAAATGTCTAAACTCTGAAGTATTTCTTCTTTTCAATTCTGTGTTTATTTATTTGTGTGTAAATCTGAACTAACAAGGCTCAGAGGATCTGAACGTTGCCTAACGTTTCATTTCTCAAGAAGTTTCAGAGGCACATACAAGCAAACACGTGTAGCTCAGAATCTGGAAAGATAGAGTGCACCATACTGAATTGACGTTTGAGGTATTGCTTTGAAAATCCAAAATCTCTTGATTTTCCCCCCTTCTGTCAGAATCTTAAATGCTTGATATGATTTTATTCCTTGCATTAATTGCTTTATATGATTATGTTTCACTTCATTAAATGCTTATGTGTACGCGTGAGTTTGTTTGTGGCTTTTGCTTGCCCTAAATTGCTTTATATATTCTCACAACACTTCACAAATCACACTTTACACTTCTCATATGCATTTCTGTCTTCTCTATTGCTTCCATCTCATTTCAAAACCCAAAACCTATCGTAAACCCAGACGCATCTCAAGAACATCAATGGCATCATCATCTTCAACATCTGCTCAGATGCAAACCTCAACTGCTGCTGCATCATCTCCAAATGCTGCTGCTTCATCTCCAACTGCTGTTGTGTACAAGGAACCAGTGAGAACTCTTCTCACTCCAATCAAGGATCTTGAGGTTCTGTGTGAGAACTTTGTGGATTTTGATTCCATTGAAGAAAATGGTTTTGATCTCTACCCAACCATCAAAACTCAGAACTGGGAAAAGTATTTTGACATGATGATGGGTCCTGTTTATCCAACATTGGTGAAGGAGTTCTGGATACACGCTCAAGTTTGCCCTAAGTTCATTCATTCTTCTGTTCTTGGAAAGGAAATTTTTATCACTGAGAAGTTAATCAGACAACTGATTGAGTATAAGGAAACTGATGGAATCACAAGTATGGCTACTGCTCGTGTGGACTTGGCTGACATTTTTCAAGAAGTTTGTGTTTCTGGGGAACCATCCAACAAAGTCAGAGATCTGAAGCCTGTTTACAGAATCTGGGCTATAATTTTCATGAGTTCTATCTTTCATAGAAAATCTTCAAACTCTCTAGATTATGTCAACTCAGAACAAATGTACTTCATGTTCTGTATATGTAAAGGCAAGAAGGTGAATCTTCCTTATCTACTGTTCATTCATCTTCTGAATCACATTAAGGAAACAAGAGAAGAAGTAAGGGTTAAGGCTGGAAAGATCAGAAATTGGATCCCTATGGGAAGACTGATATCAGACATTCTAACAGAGAATGGTCTTGTGAAGCATTTGACTGATGCTGGAGTGACAGATGATCTGTCTTATATTGTAGGATCTGTCATCAATGGGAACACTCTGAAAAGGATGAAGGTCATTTTAGAGCTTGCTGGCAAACCCAAGAAGTTTAACTCTGAAGAAGTCAGCAGAAGGAGAATTCCTTTAGCAGATTTTCCTATGTTCAGTGTTGATGAACCTAGGAACATCATTCTGACATTCATTGCTAATTGTTTGAAGAATGGTATCCCTCTGCCTGCTAACATAGTTCAAAAGGAAGGAGAAGTATTGCCAAATCTTCAGAAAGAAAGGCGCAAGAAGAGGAAAGCTGGGGAAGGATCTGTTGCACAGCCTAAGAGGAAAGCCTCTGATGCTGCTGACAAGCCTAAGAAGGACAAGAAGCAGAAGGAAAATCCTCCAGAAGCTAGCGTGGAGGAAATAAGAGAAACAATTAAACAGGTATTAACATCTGATCCAAAACCTTATGTCCCTTCACCTCCACTATCTCCTCCTCAACCATCTAAATCGCATTCATCTGAACCCATCTCATCTCCTCATACACATTTTTAACCATCTTCTGTTCAACAACCATCTGAACCCCCTCAACAAAAATCTTCTGAACAACAATCCCCTCAACAAACACAATCTGAACCACAACAACAAAAACAATCTGAACCACTCTCTTCTACTCAACCACCAGAAGAACCAACCATCCCAAACCCTGAACCCTCTATCCCACAATAATCTGAAGACATTCTGGATGTGCAACCCATTGCAACCATGTATGTCTTATCTTCCACTTCATGTCATTCAACTGAATCATCTGATTCTGATGAATCTGAAGTCCCCTCACCAACTTGCTTACAAATTCCTGATCCTTATAAACCACTACCATCTGACCTACCTGCTTCTGAACACCACCTTCATCACCTTGCTCTTCGCTCCAAATTTAACCTCACAGATTTTCTACCATCCTCATCTGGTGTTGTTACATCAACACCATCTGATAGTGACTCCTCTACTCCTTAACTCACCATACCACAAACATACATACCACAAACATCCATACCACAACCATCTGTACCACAACCATTTGAACAACCATTTGCATCTGCATCTGAGATGAAGACTGAGACTTCAGATGTTGTTCAAGAAGTCAAGGAAATCAGATCATGGATGATAAAACAGGAACAGACTACTGAAGAGATCAAGACTTGGATGGCTAAGCAAGAAGAGTCTACTACAAAGATTATTGATCTTCTAACCCTGATTGCTTCTGGCCAGCCCTACTTTTCTTTTCCATGTTTTTTGCATTCTTGTTTTGCACTTGTTTTCTGTTGTTCTATTTTCTATCATCTGTTGTATGAACATCTTATCTTTTTGTTCTGTTTGAATCTAAATGAATCTGGCTGTTATGATTTTCATTTATGTGTTGTGTTTTTTTCTTCTTTTGTTATCTTTTCTGTCTTTTAAATTCTTTTTGATTATGACAAAAAGGGGGAGAAAGAGAATTTGATTGTTCAATCCATAAGCAATACTAAAATGAAATTCATACATAGTATTAATCTAACATGGAATCTTAAGACTTTCAGATCTTATTATTTCATCTGACAAAAATTATCTGAAGTTACCCTGAGAATTACCCAACCAGGCTCTGATCCTTGAAGCAAATTTGACTCTGATTCTGGAAGATATACCAGACTCTTTATTTGAAAGAAATCATCCGACTCTGATTTTGGAAAGCATCCAAGCTCTAATTCTTTCTCTTAACAAGGATTTCTACCAGGTTCTGAAAGTTACTCAAGCAAAAAGGGAAGTGTTCTCTTCTATTAGAGTATTCATTTCAGGGGGAGATTCTTAATCTCAGGGGGAGTTATTTTTTTTTATTTCTCTTTATTGAACAAAATTTCCTATGTTTTGTCATCATCAAAAAGGGGGAGATTGTTAGAACACAGATTGGTGTTTCTTATATCTCTATGTTTTGATGATAACTCTTATGGAATTTTGTATTAAGAAAATATATACTCTAAAATTTGTTCAGGTATTATTATTTCAGGTATTAAATTAAAAACTCTTAAAGAAGAAAAATACATAAGTACAAGAAACTATGCAAGGCTCTGAAGCATCAGATGCAAGACTATCAGAAGATTCTGAAGCGCTGCCAGAAGGATCTAAAGCAGAAGCTACAGAATGATCTGAAGCGTTAATGAAAGAAGTGTACAAAGAGTTGAAAGCTTTGATCTAATAATACTCTCAAGTTCTTTCCACTACAAGAATAGAGGCTTTGATAATCAGACTCTTATCATTAATATTCACGCTCAAGCACATACTGCTGCATACTCTGATGAAGACTCTGATCAAGATTGAGACTCTGATATATTAAGATCTGATCATCTATCAAGGCTCTGAACATCTAAATCATTTTAGCTCTGATCATCTTAAAGTATTTCATTCCTTTAAGCTTGCTACAAGTTCTGAAGTGCAGATTATGAAGACTTCATCCTGAAGGAAGCTTGTTGAAGAAGCTGTAAACTTGATTGGACGTGGTGCTACTTCCAAAGTAACCAACGGCTATTTTGTCCAAAGAAGTGACGTGGTGCAAATCCTAAGGCTTCTACAACCATACTTTTCTTGCAGAAAGCATATCTCTGCCCATACTTTTTGGTAATGAAAAGTCTTATATTCTAATATAATATTCAGCTGCACATCACTCAAAGCAAATTGAAAAAGCTATAAAAGGAGAACTTCTACAACATTTAGAAGCTGCTAATTTCCTGCTCATCACTTGCTCATTGCTAGTTCACTCAAAAAGAAATATGCATACACGCTTGATTCATCAAAGTGAAAATCTCACAAAGATCTTATTCATTTGTTCTTTCTTAAAATTGTATAGTTTTATTTGTACTTAATCTTAAGTGTAAATATCACAGTTGTGATACAGCTTATTAGAAGCAATCAAACACTTGTTAGTTTACATTAATTTGTAAGAAGTTCCTTAAGAAGACCAAGGTGTGGTCAGTAGTTCTTGAGAAGACTAAGACAATTGTTCTTAGTGCTTACTATTGTAATCAATTGATTAATAGTGGATTAAGTCCTTGTGGAGAAAGGCAAATCATCTTTGATAAGGTGGACTGGAGTAGTTGAGTTCAACGAACCAGGATAAAAATCTTGAGTTGTTTTATTGCCATATTTCTTAAAACTCTTATTCAACCCCCCCCCCCCCTTCTAAGTGTTTTTCTCACCTTCAAATTTGTGTTTACTTGCTGTGATATGATGTTATTTTCATGCATAATTGTTTGGTTGATCCTTTGGATGATTGGATAACTGTTTTGCTGCTGAAAAGTGCTTTTAAAACCTAATTTTTTGCTACTGGAACAGGGCTAATTAATTAACCAATTGCAGTTCAAAACTGGTTAATCGATTAACCAGTGTGACTTTGCTAATTTTTGTGACGTTAATGGATTAACCAATTTTGTACTGTAAATGATTAATTGATTAACACTGATGCAAAATGTGATTTTTGTGTATTTTAAAGCTTGCTTTGATTCCTTTCCACTTCTAATCTTCATGGATTGATATGATGCATATATGTGGACTGTTTTTGATCTATTTCATGGTTCTTGATGGCATACTTGAGTTTCTTCAACGCGTGACTTTTGGTTTTCCGGTGTTGAACATTTGTGATTGTTGTGTTGTATTCTTGAAGTGATGATCTTGTTGCATACTCATTTGTATCATGTCAATTGTTGATTATTGATGTTCATTTTGCTAGTTTTATGTTGTATGCTTGTTGTTTGCTCCCGATTTTGTATGTTGCTTGATCGTTTGAATTGATTAATCGATGTAGAATGCATGATGTTCTTATTGAGTATTTAGTTGTGCAACCTTGTTAAGGTTACTCATGCTTAATTGCTAATGCATGTTCATCACTTGCCTTTTCTTGATACTTGTTCATGATTGATCCTCATAATGTCATATGCTTTCGTTGTACTATTCATGTATGCATGCAGCCTGGCTTTTTACACCTGTTGTTTTGGAGTTTCACATGCTATTAAATGTGCGCATGTTCTGCCTTGCTGCCTTTTACAACTGTTTCTACCTAAAAACATGCGTTGTTAAAAGTTGTTTTGCTTGTGTACTGGATTTTATTGTTGTTTTGTGCATGAAGCGTTATTGTGGTTGCTGTTTTTGCCTTGTTTTCTTGTTTTTAGCCTGTTTTTTGTATGCTACCTTAGGGCTTTCTAGTCCAACTTAAATTTTGATTAAGCTTGGTGTAGGATAGACATCATGAGTTTAAACCATGCATGACAACATTAGGTTAGTTCCTTTTAACCTCAACCTTAGACCCATCTTTTGCATGCTAACATTAGGATAGAAGTTCCTTTCGCATCCCAAACTTAGGGCCACTTTGCATGACAACATTAGGACCAAGTCTCCCATTTAGACCTTTCGTGCGTCTTTCTATCTTCTCATCTTAAAACAACTTCAAAACACTTAATAAATACAATGAGCATTGTGCACCACGAGCCTTAAGTATATGGGAAATGATGAGTGAGGGGTCTCTCCTTACTTGTCTAGAGTGTTTAGTGTACGTCCCGTCTGGGGATGATCATTCAATGCATTCGCTCCTATATCATAGACTTTAGTGCAACATGAATCTCTAACCCAATCAATTCACTTCTCTAAAAATCATAAACAAATACAAATCATTTTCGTCCTTCGGGATCGTTTGTCAACCTTTTTTCAGAAAGGGTGCGTTATTTTTCCGTTCTACCGCAAACAAGCATCGACCCTAACTGCTGGAATGGGAACTTAACGTCACTCATAAAAAACACTAAGCAACCCATGGTTAGCTGAACTACGGCTGCTCTGATTTCTCATACCAGATGAGAATACATAGGCATAAGACAACGATGTCTTGGTGAGCTGACTTTTCGCCCTTCACCCGTAGTTTTCTGAATTACGTTGACTCTGACTTTCCCATTGCACGAGGGAATACGTAGGCATAGGACGGTGATGTCCTATCGACTCTCCTTTTTCTTTTTCTTTGTTCTCGTTTTTGTTTAGCAATAGACTTTAGATGACATACCCTTTGATTAGACAACAAGCGTGGGTCCCGTTGAGTATAACAGATGTGAGGGGTGTTAATATCTTCCTCTCGCATAACCGACTCATGGACCCAAGATTTGGTTGTGATGACCTTGTCTTCTCCCTTTCTTCAGGTTTTCTTTGATCGTTTCCTTTCCCTGCGTCGGGATAAATAGCGTTCAGTGGTGTTCCCAGGGTTTGTACACTTGTCAGCCGGAAAGCGAATTCATACATGAGAAACCTCATCCCTTTGAAACACGAGCATATCCGATGGTGTTCCCAGGGTTTGTACATTTGTCAGTTCATATAGGAGCCTTCACAATGGTTCTCGACAGTAGCGTAAGCATCTGAGTCGTCCATGATAAAGCAAGAGGGGACACTCAGGGGCTCCTGCCTAGCCCAATCCTCGACAGTCCGCTTTCGGACCTCTCTGGTCTACACGATTGGGGAATCGGGATCATCATCAATCTCGATGACCCCCTCAATCCTTGCAGCCATTTTTATCTGAAAAGTAGAGGAAAACGATGAATTTGACATTCTAAATCAAACCCATCCTTCCATCATAAATCAAGTGAAAGGGAAAAGAAAGGGGAACAGAGCCAACGGACAGGCCTCCTCGACCGAAAACACCCAACTAGGGTACTCATCTAGAAGAAGTTTCTCTTCGACTACAAGACCCCGTCGGGCCAGAGGATCCTTCTAGACGGGGATCACCTCACAAAGTCAACAAGAGAATGGGTATAGGACCCCCGAGACCTTCAACAAAGGTCCTCGGGACCTTCACCAGGTCCTCAGGGCCTTCATCTAACGTCCTCGGAGCCTTCATCCTAGGTCCTCGAGGCCTTCATCTAACATTCTCAGGCCCTTCATCCCAGGTCCTCGAGACCGGCATCAGGTCCTCGAGGCCTTCATGTTATGTCCTCGGGACATTCATCGGGGGTCCCCGAGGCCTTCATCGGAAACTTCATAAATTTGAATAAGTTCTGGTGTATTTGCCAGAAACTTCATAGTTTCCTCATGAACTTCATCGATTCACCGGAGAAACCGCCGGAAAATACATAAAACTGAAATAACGAAGCCAAAAACTTACTTGGACATGGTGGTTGCTGAGCGACGAGACGGCGGCAGACAACGGACGAACAGAAATGGAGAGAGAGAGCGTGAAAAGAGAATAGGGGAAGTTCTGAGCAGAAGAGGGAAAGCGTGTGAATCCTAACACGGGACTCGAGACGTTCCTAGGCACTTGAGTGCCCCTACTCCTAGCCTCCCTAGGCATTAATTTCCCTGACACGTGACGTCACCTGAAACCTCACGCACCCGTTCAGACTCCTCTCCTGTCCGGAGACGTACGTGCCCGTCCCCTCCAACGTCTCCCATGCAAGCGGGCCCGCAATACCTCATCAGGGACATGAAGAGCATTTCATGGCTGCAGCAAGCAAGCACGGCTCCCCGAGATCACCCACGATATGAAGAAGCTCGGCACCTGGCCGCATCTATCGTCCTCAGTGTTAGGACTGACGCTTAAGTCATTACTCCTCCACTTAGGAGCAACGACTTTGGGGCTCCTGCTCTGGACTGGGCCAGTACCTGCTCCGCAGTCGGGCAGACCCAACCTGATATCACCTTAGAGAGGCCCAGCAAGGCCCAATCCTCCTCCCTATCGGGCACACTCAGTACTCTCTGCAGTCGGACAGGCCCTGCCTAGCA
Source organism: Lathyrus sativus (assembly GCA_963859935.3). Classification (NCBI taxonomy): domain Eukaryota; kingdom Viridiplantae; phylum Streptophyta; class Magnoliopsida; order Fabales; family Fabaceae; genus Lathyrus; species Lathyrus sativus. The sequence continues at coordinate 536,063,639 of OZ012739.1, forward strand.
CGGGGAGAGCTCACGCGTCTTTCCCACGTTCTCCACGTGTTCCCTATGCAGAGACACGTTATCAGGAAACTACCCTTGTCCTAAAGAACCGTTCTTCCACCTTCCGGGGATCACGGGGCAATTGGACCAGGGTGAAGACCATGTGCTAGTCTTCCTTACGCCACGTAGACCCTGACCGTTACTTGTGTTGGGCCTGGCAATTCATCCCAATGCGATGTAACCGTTGGCCCAGCGTTGGAGGCACACTATAAATACCTCTTCACTAGAGGGTCATGTATTTTTAATTATACACCTTCTTTCTGTACTTTCTCTCACGCTGTTTCTCACTTTAGCATCGGAGTACCTTGCAGGTACACCCCCTCCTCTTCCCCAACACCAGTGAACACAGAAGCTCACGACGCATGGCAAGCTGCTGATCCCATTCTGATCCGGTAAGATCAAATATTTATTTATTTGTTTTGTAAAATGATAATATTTAAAAAGAAAAATATTTTGCAAAACATTATTTAGATTGCTGGTACTTATTTTTATAATTTAATAATTAGGTTTTTAAAAGTTGTCTCTTTTTTAATATTTCAGTTTTCCCAATATAAAGAACAAATTATGATTAAAGCTTAACAAATTTATTTATCATTGTTTAATCATATTAATTATTGATATTCTATTTAACAACAATTTCATTTTAAAAAATGTGTGGCTCGGTCATTTTACAAATTAAAAAAAAGTACTTATTTTAAATAAGAGTTTTATATAGAAAATCATTTGGGAATTTTTTAATGCATGTTAGGTTAGTTAGGCACTACGTGAAAAGATTTAAATGCTTTTAGATTTCAGAGATGTATCTCCATATGCATCCAATTTTGAGTTAGCATCAAAGCACCCTTGAGATGCATCTTCAAATTTATTATGGAGATACATCTTAGGAATTATTTAGAGCTTATATCGCGCCAAAACAATTATTCTTCCTAATTTCATCAAAAACTCAAAACTCTCTTCAAACTCTCTCAAATATTTTCCATCACTAAGTCCAAATTCAAACAATCAAGCTCAAATGGTCATAAATCAACATCAGAAATATCATCAAACACCGAAGCAAAGTGAAAAATTGTAAGTTTTTGATGTTTTGATAACTTTTTTTTTAGTTTTTGTGTAAATGAGTAGAAAATGATGATTTAGGTATCAAATGAGTAGGAAATGTTAGAATGTTAGTTTATAAATATTGTGGAACTAATTTATTTGTTGAAAATCATGACCAAACCATTTATTTAGAGGTTTGCATTTATGCATTTCCTCAATTGATGAATTGAACAGTTGTAGAAAATTTCGGACATACACTTCAACAGTTATGTGGATCATCGTGAGACACAATTATTTGACGAGATAATGTTATACTTGGGATGGTTGGCTTGTCGATCGCATCTCATTGCTCCTCATCTTCCTGAGTGCATGATGCGGCAGTTCGACTACACTCAGACCATTCCAAGACACCATGTTGGCTCTGCTCCTCCTACTTTGACACGTAGATAGGTAGATTCTATGTTTGATAATTATGGGAGTCATCTAGTACCAGATAAGGAACAGAGTACTATAGTTGAGAGCAACTTGAGCTACATTGATGGGTACATTAGGTGGTTCTTCTGGGTGTTACATCCGTATATAGTGCATGCTTCTCTAGGAGATCCACCGAGACCAACTCATCAGGATATATACTAGAGGAGGCGGAAGCACAATTAGATCATTCTGACAATGTCTTGCCTAGATTTTATCGCATAGTGGAGATTGTGCAAGAAGGCATCGACAAAGGTATCTTCCCTGATGGGTCTAATGTGAGGAAGGTCCTAGATGCCATCATGATATGGCACATGGGTATTAATGTATCGGAGATAGTGCTAGAGGGTTGGGGGAGTGATGGCCAGGAAGCCAGAGGAGGGAGAGGAGATGGAGTCTGATATATCACAGTAGTGCAGTAGTATATAGTAGTTGCACTTTAGATTCATTATGAATTGTGTTTTATTTTCACCTCATGTTATTTTATCGTTGTTTTTAACATTATTTATACATGAAATTTTTGGCCCATCTAAAAATATATACGTCATGTTTTTCATATCAATTGTATGATTTAAATCTCGTCACATAACTTTGTACATAATGTTGATAAATCTCCATATAAATACACATAAACAAAACATAACACATACAACTCTGTTCTGATATGTTACAAATATGTATCTCTGTAAAATAAATGAAGATGTATCTTCATAAAATAAACGGAGATGCATCTCCGGTACAATAAACTTGTAAAATGACTTATGAGTGTCATGCATGGTATATGTTTTAAATTGTTACTGAGATGCATCTCCGATTCATTTAATGTTTGAAGATGCGTTCGCAGATGCATCTCTGGAATTTGGGGGCATTTAAGTATTTTTACATGGTGCCTAAGAAATATATAGGGTGCATTAAGAAATCCTCAAGTAAGATTCGTATGAAGTATTAAGAGGGGGAAAGTGTCTGAATAGGCCTTGGCCCATTGAGATCATATATATTTAATTAAATTCTAATTTCAAGTGAAAATATGTGTGTCTTAATTAAGGATGGTAAACAGGCATGTCTGTTCTGTTTAGGTCTGTCCCGCAAAAGTCAGTTAAATAAATTGAATGAGCATGACAGACATAATTGAGGGTGCGGACCTAAAATCATCACCTGCCTCATAAAAAACAGAGGGTAGAGTGGGCGGCCCGTGGGTGTCATACCCTTATTTTCACCCTACCTTTCTTATCATATATTCATCATATCATCTCATTATCATATTATTTGGTACTTCGTTCTCAAGCATGGTTGGTCACAAGTTTGAGTGTGGAGGATGAGGATTAGGGTTTCTCTTAATTGTCATCTTAAGTCTTTACCTTTTGTCTTGTATTTATAGTTGTTAAGTCTTGATTTTTGCCTTTGTGAATTAGGGTTTTATACTTGTTACATATCATCTAACCAAAATATCAAGATATGTGGTACTTGCTTTGTTCTTCTTTGTGTTCATCTAGGTTTGTAAAGGTGGGACTAAAATGTTCATTATCAAGGCCATTAAGAATTCATGTGGTATTATGCTCAAGTGGGGATTCACATGATTATAATGATCAAGACATGTTTACTATGTTCATAAGGGATTCACTTTGGTCCAGGAAAAGTCAAAGAAGATTCAAAATGATCATTATTTCTTAAGTAGCAAAAGAAGCATAAGTCATCCTTTGTTTAAGGTTTTGTTTCAAATCAAGTCAGTGACAAAGTTTCATCTATGGAAGATTAATTTTAAGGAGAATTTAAGAATGATGCAAGAGAATTTCAAGTATGGTAAACATTGGTAACATGTCAAGATGGATCATACACTTTAAGTCATGAATTAGAATCCTAAGTGAACAAGTATGCATCATCCTAACCAAGTTCACCAAGTGTGCAATCAAATGAAATATGGTACATGACACCATCAAGCAAACTTCATTGTCACAAAGAAAGAAAATAAGAGCTAGCATCACCAATCCATAAGCAAGATAAGACTGCCATGAGCAAACTGCAGCAAGCCATGAAGAAAAACAGGGGAAAGACCATAATGTCATGTTCATGCTACCAAATTAAGCAACCGTGGTGCAAACATGAACATGTGAAAAACCAGCAAGCTACCAATATCGTTCAAGCAATCAAGGCTAGTGCAAAAAGCAACATGAGAGCAACCATTCATCAATCCTAAGTTAAGTTGAGGAATAATGTAGCAAAGTATAAGTTGCAACCACCAAATGCAGATTTGAGTACAATCCAAAAAGGAAATTGGAGGGAGTTTCTAGAAGGAGTATGGACCAAAAATCATTGGCAAAAGACTCCTTTTGCATTCACAAAATGGGAGGTGGATGGTACACTTAAATTCAGCGTGATATCTCATTATTCCTTAGCAAGCAAGTCACCAATTTTTATTTTTTGCTTCGCACGAGTTTGGATCCAATTGGAACATATCAACTCCCCACTAGATTGCCTATAAATAGAGCATCATAAACCTACAAATACCAAGCTTCGAAAGCCAAGAAACTACTACCACTCTTGAACCTGAAATACCAAAAAAAAAACCAGAGATCTAAATCTTCAAACCAATATTTTTTTCATCTTTTTTCTCTTCCTAGAACCTATAATCGACATCAACTGAAGCATAGTTTTAACCTAAAATAACTTAGAACCAGACTTCCATTTTCACCAATGTTGACCTTCGAAGCTCCAACTGAAAAGGTAGTTACGAGTTAAATTACTGAACAAACTAGTTACCAGTTGCTTTGTCTTGTTCCACTGATCAAAAGTCCTCAAACACTTTGTATTTATATTTCAAAACCATCACTTAATTTTACTTTGAAGAACTAGGGTTCTTCGCGTTCTTGAGAAAATTCTCCATGCTCAAGGCCAATCAATGGCTCTGAAGCATGGAGACATGAACAATGATGGATGTTGATGTTTAAATGTGTGTTGTTTAAGCTTAAATATCCGAGTTCATGGATTTGCAGAAATCAACTCAAGGTTGAAGACGAAGTGAGTTTCGCGTGTGTCCATTGCAAATTCAAACTCTCCAGCCAATAGAATCTCGCATCGCATTTTTTTTAATGTTTTAGTTGTTGGCGTGTTTTCTTTTATTTAGTTTTCACTTTATTTTTATTTTAATTTCTATTTTGTTTTCTGATTTAATTAAGATATTTCCCTAACTCTTTTTCACTCAAATTTTTTACTGAAAACCCATAAAAAATATTATGCATCTTCTATTTTTTTCATAATTTTTAAAATCATTTTAGCATTTAATTACTATTTTGTCTCATTTTATTTATAATTTTCATTTTAAATTTAATTTCCAACCATTTTAAAACATTTTTGCATCCAACTTTTGAGATTTATTTACTTATAACATCTATGGCCTTCACTAATTTTCTCAACCATTTACTTTACACTTTTATACTTCTTTTGAATTTCCTCTTTAATTTTCATTTAAAATCATTTTTATTCAACTTTTTGATTGCTTTGGTTTTGACTTGAGTGATTTCTTGGTTGATGAGGTCTTCAGCATTTACAATCATTGATAGATGGTCCCTTGGTTGATTGAACCTCTAATATTTCAAACATGTTGATAAATGATAATTGATCATTTTTGACACTTTGGGTTAGTGATAGGTTATCCCTTGGTGTAACATATGTTTGAGTCCTTTAACTTGATAGATGATCCCATTGTGATGACTTGAGTTTGCTTCATAACTTCTCCTTCTTCATCTATTTTCTTCTTTGGTTTTAAACCATTGTGTTACATGTTTTAGGAGGTTAACTTTATGTTAATTCTCTAACATGTTTGACACATAAATTGTTATTACCTGGTCTCCCATAGTATGATCTTCACATAGATCATGCTATGATTGCTTAACATAGCACTACATTGTCTCGCTGCAATGAATTGACCATTAACCCTAATCACTAACCATTTACTTATTGACTTTATTTTCTTGTAATTTAATTCTTGAAATTTACATTCTTGCAATTTATATTTTTAGCAACTTACTTTTGTGCTCATCATCATCCATCTAACTCATGCATTCTTTACTTTATACCATTTTATTTTCCTTTATTTTATTGTTTCATATTATTAAAAATAACAAAAACATGATAAAATGAAAAGACCAAAAAGATGTGATTCTCTACTTGTGACCTAAAGGATGGACCCTCATGGACTTTGTGAATGACCTTAGCATCATGGAGTATTTTAGACCTTGTGTTTGACCTTAACAAAAGGGAGACTTGAACTTAGATTCTTATTTCCATTACCTAGCTGTCATACCATAATTTTTACCCCTAAGATTCCACTTATCATGTCATTTGCATCTCATCAAGATCACAAGCATGGCATCCTCCCAACCTTCAACTCTTTGGGTTTTCCTTTTGTGGGAGATCACCAAGCACATTTGTGTTTCTTTTTACCTCTATGATTGCTTACATTCTAACTTTACTAACCCTATTCAAAATACAAAAATATGTGTTGTTTTCTTCTCTCATTGTACAAGTTAGAGACTTGCAATCAATGGATCAAACTTGGTTTCTAAATTAGGCTTTTGATTCTCAAAGTCAATGTTTTGGTTAACAAGTGGTCCATAAGAGTTTTTACTTCAAAGTCTGGCCTATAATCTTAAGTCACATTCATATCAAGCTTCATTCAACATCATTTGATCAAGAGAAGTTAAAGTTTGAGGCATGATTTCAAAGTTGATTCAAGTATGGTTCATGTATTTATTACCATGCCATCTCCATCCAATTCGCAAGCAATTATCAAGATTATTTAAGGGACAATCAAGCTTACTTCATTTGGTATCCAAGTCTTCATCACTGGGCCTTTGGATGCAATAAATGGCAAGAAATCACAAGTTGGTACATGATTGGTTGACCTAAAATCAAGTATGACATGTCATTTTGTCCAAACACCATAACTCTCTCATTTCTCAATATTTTGGAATCTACTTTGAGCCAAATTTCACATTTAAACCTCTCTACAACATTGTTTCAAGGGTTATACTATAGCACCCCAAGATTTTCCCTCTCATTTCTAACCTAACTGGCTTATGTTTTGTTCATTTGCATTGTCATTGTGCATATCATGGCATTGGTTCTTGGGATATGGGATAACGTTGTTTCTATGGCTCAAGGATTTCTTTTATTGCAAGTTTATAAATAGCAAGCATCAAAGGCTTCAGCATTTATTTTGCTCAGCAATTGAGCATTATATAGGTGCAATATCAAAAGACAAGTTTCAAACGCCAAACTATGCTCAGAACAGGTGGCAACGGGCGACTCTTCAAGTTTCCCTCTTTAAGGCACCAAAATTTGAATTTTGAAGGCGTTAACCGGTTAACCATTTGCTAGGAAAAACTGGTTAACCGGTTAAACAAAGCAAAATTGCCCAAATTGTTTCATTATCAATGTTGTAGCATGTGGGATTCATTCCAATTATTAATTTCAATTTTTACACTAGTAAAAGGATCTAGAAGTGGTTTTCAATTTGATTTGTTTTCCAATTAATTCAAATTTCCTCCAAATTTCAATATTTTCCATTCCTAATTTTTATTCCTCACACTAACCCACACTCCAAACCACATTTAATTCTAAATCTAAACCATACTTAAATCATTTTGCTCCAAATCTCTCATAACTCTCACTCATTTTCTGAAATTTCTACACATCTCACTTCAATTCTCTCAACTTTTCTCTCATTCAAAACCCTCACAAAAGCTGCATAGCCAAAAGTTTCACAAATTATACATTGCAATTTGTGAATTCTTGAGCTAAACCTCCATTGCATCACCATCTTTGGTTCAATTCTGGTTTTTCAACTCATTTGGATCTTGAATTAAGTTGTTAGAATCACATTTGGAAGAGCTTTTTCTTATTTGTGGATTATTGCTTGGATCTTTAAGTTTTCTTGCTAAAGCTTCATAGATCCTTGGATTTCTTGCTTGGATATGTTAATTGTAGCTTAACAATACTCACCAAAGCAAATCTCAGCTTTGTAGGTTGGTAAATTCTAGCTCTAGCTTTAATTAGGCTTAATCTTGCATTTCACAATGTAGATCCTTGGCTTTTTGGTGATATTTGATTCATTGCTTATTTTGATTATTAATTTTGGTGTTTGTTGAATCCAATGGATGTTTGAATACTCTGATTTAACTTAATTTTTATGTAGAATTGATTGCTTATTCATTTGGATGGTTGGATAACTGATTTTCTGCTGAAAAGTGCTTTTGAATGTTGAATTTTTAATTCTGTCCCAGTGTTAATCGGTTAACCTCCTAGCATTAACCGATTAACACTACTGTTGAATGTGTTTTTGGCTTGTTTTCACATTGTTAACTGGATAACATCAGGAGGTTAACCGATTAAAACTGTTTCAGAGTGACATTTTCTTGCATTTTCAAGCTTGTTTGGATTCCTTTCCATTCTTAAACTTCATGGATTAATATGACGCAGGTTTGTGGGCTCTTTTTGAGTTGTTTCATCGTTCTTGATAGCATGCTCATGATTCTTCGACACGCGATGTGTGATTTTCAATAATACATGCCTTTTGATTGTTGTGTTGCATTCTTGGTGTGATGTTCATGTTGCATAATTGTTTGTACTATGTCAATTGCTGGTTATTGATGCTTATCTTGCTAGATGTATGTCACATGCTCGTTGCTTATTCCCGATTCTGCAAATACATGATTGTTCAATCGATTAATTGGTGTTGGATATGCATGATATTCTTGATGAATGTTCATTTGCGCATCAAACTTGTTTTGTGCTTAATTGTCAATACATGTTCATGATTAATCCTCACTCTGTCATATGCATTTGTTGAAATGTTGATGTATACATGCTTCCTGAACTTTTCACACCTGTTATTCTGGATTTTAGCATGTTATTAATTGTGCATCTATTTTGCCTACTGCTTTTTACACCTGTTATATGCTGAAACATGAGTTGTTAAATGCTATTGTGCTTATTTAATGGGTTTTTATTGCTATTCTGAAGCTAGAGCGTTGTTGTAATTGCTGTTTTTGGTTTGTTTTCTTTGTTTCAGTTTGTTCTTGCATGCTCCCTTAAGGCCTCCTAGTCCAACTTAATTTTTGATTAAGCTTGGAGTAGGATAGATATTAGGAGTTAACCTACATGATAACATTAGGCTAGTCCCTCTTTAATCTAAACTTTAGGTCCACCTTTGCATGCTAACATTAGGATAGAATTTCATTTTGCATCCCGACTTTAGGGCCATTTTGCATGAAAACATTAGGACTGAGTTTCCCCTTAGACCTTCTGTGCGTCTTTTTCTTCTCTTTCTCAAAAAAACATCAAAACACTTAATAAAGATTATGTGTATCATATGCCACGAGCCTTAAGTACATGGGAAAAGATGAGGGGATGAATTTATAACCTCATCTTAAGGTACTTTCTGCGAGAGACGCTTGGATCATTAGCATGAAATATTCGATCCTGTGTCATAGACTTTAGTGTGATGCATGTCCCAAATAAAAGCAATTCACTTATTTAAAACTCACAAACAAATTCAAATCATTTTCATCCATCGGGATCATGTGTCAAATCATTTTCAGAAAGAGTACGTTATTTTTCCGTTCTACAGCAAACAGGCATTGACCTTAACTGCTGGAATGAGAACTTAACGTCACTCATAAAAAACACTTAATAATTTGTGCGCCGAACTACGGGTGCTCTGATTTCTCATACCAGATGAGGATACATAGGCACAAGACGACGATGTCTTGGTGAGCACCTTTCCCCCCTTTTTCACCCGTAGTTTTCCGAACTACGTTGACTCTGACTTTCCCATTGCACGAGGGAATACGTAGGCCTAAGACGGCGAAGTCCTATCAAGTCTCCTTTTCATTTTCATTTCTGTTTAGCAGTAGGCTTTAGATAACACACTCTTTGATTAGACAACAAGCATGGATCCCGTTGAGTACAACGGACGCGAGGGGGTGTTAATACCTTCCTCTCGCATAATCGACTCCTGAACCTAGGATTTGGTTGCGAGACCATGTCTTCTCCCTTCTCTGAGGTTTTCTTCGATCATTTCCTTTCCCTCGTAGGAATAAATAACGTCTGGTGGCAAATCTTCTATTTTTTCCACCAGGTATTTTTCACGTTGCGATAGCTGGTGACTCTGGTTCCCTATGCAAGTCAATCCTAGCGCTTGTCTGTTTCTATTTTTTGGGTGTTTATTTCTTATGATTTTATGTATGTTATTTTCGAATTTGTATTATATTGCTGCATTGGATTATTGTTATCATATTGCTCTGTTGCTGCTGTTTTGGTGGGTGAGATTGTTCCATGAGAAATAAGCCCACTACTCAGGCTTGAGTGTACACTTAGGATTAGAGTGGAGAGTAGTGTGGTTTGTGTGGCGTCTGACCATGTTTAGTTGACACGAAATCCATATTCAGACGAGGTTTTCTTTGGAGATATTTTATCATACGTGTCTGATGCAAATGATAGGTGTTGACTTAGAGAGCTTATAACTCTGGAGACCGTTAATGGGAAATCAGTTGAGACCTCCTTGATTGATGATGATGCCAAACCAAAAATAGTGAACGTATCATCATTTCTCGACCTGAGAGTTCGTGATACCGAGGACCTGCTAGGATGCCATGTCCAAGACTAGAACCCGCATGCGATAGGGGATGGGTTTTGTAGAAAACCTTGACTTTCAACCTACCCAGTTTTCTGGTTTTCTTATCAGTGTGGACTTTTGAATCTGGGTATTATGGTTATTCTGGTATTCTAGTTTTCCGATTTTCACGGTGAAGCAGAATTATGATCCTATTCTGTCGGCAGTACATCAGCTATTCAGAGCATGTGGAAACCTTGATCCCGTGTCTTTGCATTTGCATCGCACTGTATATGCATTCTAACATTCATGTTTGTTTATTTCCAGGGTTGTATATTATCCTTGATTCTAGTTGTTGAATATCTATAGAGATGGACGCAAGTCATTATCCATTTCTCGTTTTTTATTCTTACGGTTGAAGCTTGAATCAAGGTGTAGATCGCCCTGTGAATAATCAAACATGGCAGTTGCATTGCATTTTCATATTCATTTGCATAGTAGGTGTCGTGAAGCTGGTTATGATTATCCTGATCTGGTTTTCTTCAGAAATTCAGACTTAACTTTTCAAAGAAGCTAGAAGTTGACTATGGAGCAGATTCAAGCAGAGTTGAGGGAAGTACGAAGCTAGATGGGACAGTTCATGGTGAACGTACAAGCTTTGTCTCAGGATCAGAAAATGTTGAGGGAGGAAATCCATCAATTGAAGGCTCTGGTGGGCCTGATTATGGAAGTCATGAGAAACATGCTAAGAAAGGAAGGCAATCATATTCCTGAGGCTGCAACATAAATTGTTATTCCTCCCTTGCCTGTGGAATCTCTCCCAGTTCGTGAGTTACCTCGCGGATCTCCTTCACGACCCGGGGTTCCATAGTTCCCCGTCAACATCTATCTCTTGTTTCCCAAGACAATCATAAGGTTAAAAGGTATGTTTAATACCCTAATTTTTACCCCTAAGTTTTTGTATATCATTTGCATCTTATTCCACAAACAAGATCGCAAGCTTTGGTTCTCTTGCCTTCCTCTGTATGTTTATTCTTGAGAGAGATCACCCGACGCCCTTATTTTCTTGTTTGTTTAATATTTGTTTATGTTTATGTTTACTACCATTAATTAAAATCCAAAAAAAAATTGTTTTTCCTTTACTGACTTTTTCAGGAAGAATTTGGATCAAGGAAATCAAATATCAGTCCCTCAGCTCAAATGAATTTCATTAGAACAAAGTCAAAGTTGATCTGCAAAAAATTCAAAATCATTTGATCAAGGGTTTCTAAGATTTAATTGATAATTATTCAAGAGACTCCAAGGTTCATGTGTTTATTTGCATGCCTTCTTTGACAGGCAAAAAGAATTGAGTCAGAGCCGAGACAACACTTCAAAAAGCAATTTTTCATAGTTTTTTTACTATGGTTGTCGATTACCAGTATTGGGGTAATCGATTACCCTATGCACATTTTGTGAAAATCTGCCAATTTCAAATTCTGCAACATTTTTGGCACCAAATTCAAATTTTTCATCATGAAAATATTCTAGATCACTTCATTTTTATTCCCCTACCTCATCATAATTTATTCCCGCCATACACCTTCATTAATCACCATTTGATCTTGATTTTGCCTCCAAATTCAAATTCCAAGTCTAATTTTGATTCCAAACGAAACTCCAATACACCAAATTTTCCAAGCCTAAATCCTATAAATAGATGCCTCATTTCATTCATTTCACAAGCTTTTGATAGCCAAATTCACCTTGTCAAATTTCTTCTTGACTCTCTTTTTTCTCCAACTACCAAATTCACCAAAGCTCTTTCTTCCTTTGAAAGTTAGTAAGTTCATCATTAGAACTTACTAATCTTTGAGCTAAACCTTCATCCATTCACTTTTTCATCATCAACTTCTGTAGATCAAGGCTTTAGAGTGTCGTTTTGGGAGTTGATTTGAAGTGGTAATCTCTTGATCCACCATTGTTGTTCTTAATACATCCTTCACAATATGATCTATTGTTGATTCTTGTTGCTTGATCTTTGGATCTTGCAAATTGTGTTCCATTGGTGTTTTTAGCTGTTATTTTTCTTAAATTTTCGTGCTCAATTGCATGCTTGATCATGAGGTGTTGGAAGAAATGATTGATCAAGTTTTGCACTTTTTAAAAGCTGAACTTCTGTTTTTTAATAGGTGTAGTCGATTACCTTCCTGGTGGTTGTTCATCGTGAAAATTGGTGAACAACCGCTGGTCTTCCAAATTGAAAAAGATTTATTTTACTCGCAGGATCGACCACACAAATCCTAAGACATGTGCTAATTGATCTTAAAAAAAGTTTGGAAAAACAATGAACACTTCGACAGAGTTCATGATAAAAATAACTTTAAAAAATGTAAATGGAATTGAACACAATAGATCAAAGTCGAAAGATTGGTAAAAAATGTAGAAAGTAACTTGCACAAGGAAAATATAAATTCTTAATGAAAATACTTATTGAATTGCATTGAAATGTAAAAATGGTGTTGCATCAACGTACATTCTCACGAACTCGTTTCTCTACACGCGGGTACTTTAGGTATATTGAGGAATTTGTACATAATTGAACATACACACTAATCCTAACACTAAGACTTTCTATTTATGCTAATAAAAAATAACTGCCATTAACGGCTAATGAACTAGATCGAGACAAGTGGCTCGGCTCTTGGAAGCACTCCACGTGTCTTCTTTGAGAAATGGATAAGAACGAACATTCCCTCCTTTATTTGAATTCAAATCTTCCTGTCAAAATGCCTTCAGTAGCACCTCTGTCGAATCACATTTCTCAATTATTATGAAATATTTCTAAGTCCCTAAAATAGTTCCTGCTTGCAAAGGGACGCCTTCGACTCACACTCCAAAAATGTAGTTCTGATCAAAGTCATCCGATTTCCTCAGAAACTCTATCACTTCCTTTTAATCCAATTCAGGCGTCAAAATTTAGAGCCAACAGTGGTAATCAATTACACAGTGAGCATTTTGGCTTTTTTTCTTTGTTTTGGGACTGTTTTGATTCTTTCTTCTTATTCTTCCATTTCCTTTTGGTTTTTGCCTTGGAATACACTTTTAAAGGTCACTTTTCTCTTTAAATTCATTGGACTTAGGATAAACATTCACTAATTCAAATATATCTTTAAAGTGAATTGTTCAATTTATTTTAGGTGCTTTGAGTTAGTGATATGTTTAGTGATTTAATCCACCAAGATGAGTGGATGAACCTAAAGATGGAATGATCTTGAAATTGTAATTCAATTTGGCTTTTCCTCTCCTCTTCTTTTTTTTCTTTTGATCAATAAAAATCTTCGATATCGTTTGAACTTATTTCAAGTTCTTGATGAAGATGAGATCGCTACCTATTTTCTTTTCGTGCGGTATTGCTTTCGGAGAGTGATCTATATATCACTTCTCTAGCATGTATTAGCACTAACATTATTATTAATTTGCCTCAGATAGTCGTGGTTTCTATATAAACCCGATTATGATTGTTTAACATAGCGCTAAATTGTCCCGTAATCGGAAAATGATCATTCTTGGCTCCAACTTATGTTTGAAAGTCCAAGTATGGTTGGTTATTTGTCTTAGGTCCATCACCTATGAAACTTGTTGTTAGGAGGCTTTGATTTTATCAATCCTCTAATGAGTCTTCATTAACTTTAACCTAAGTGCATGAGTTAACCATCGTTGATCATTTGTTCTAACAACTAATCACTAACTCACTAACAATATTATTGTACTGATTTTGTTTATGTTATTTTCTTGCTCTATCTCTCTTTTATTTTTATGCTCCGTTATTATCATGTTATATCATATTATTGTTTATGTTTCCACCATTTTTCCTTTGTCCATTTGAATAATTTGTTTATGTTTATTTCCTTTTTCTTTTGTCCATTTGGATCAAAAACATTAATAAAGGTTTAAACCCCTAAAAAAACGTGTCCTCTTAATGGTGGACTATGGTTACTATCCTTTGCATTGGACTTAGACCTTGGACTTCTTATACCTTGGACTTCTTGGACCTTTGGACTTAGAATTAGGACTCTTTCCCTATGCTTGGAGTATTTTGGATCTTTGCCTTTATTTGGCTTGCTCATTTGCTTATGCTTAAGGTGGAAGAAATTCTTATTTCACTAGCTATGAGTGTGCTACAATTTGGTTAGATCCTTCTTATCTCTAACTTTTATTTTCTTTTTTAAGGTAGTCACTCCATCTCATTCCCTTCTTAAATTTTCAAAATCTTCTCCCTTTTTCAAAAAATTTCTTGTTTTCAAACTTAAAACCACTTATAAAACCTTGACTTTTGTCAAGTGATTTTCAAACTTTGTTTTCTTTAATAAATGTCAATCATGTTAATCATACTTTGACCAATTTAAAAAAAACATAAAAAATACAAAAAAAAAACTCAGTCAATCTTTTTGTGCCTTTTGTGCACTTTTCTTTTAAAATTTTTCATAAAGTTTAGACATGAGTCATTTCCATAGTTGAGATATAATTCTCCTATTCCCTATAGTATATAAGATGTTTAGATTTTCTACTTATATGTTGAGTGATAGACTTGTTAATTTTAATCCAAGCAAAATCCTCCATCTTTAGGTGATGCAAATGTTGTCTTATACTTATGGGCGACTAGTCGTAATTTTCTCCTTAAAATGAAGATTTTTCTTTACATTTAAAAATCAATCAAAACAAACTAAATTTTTGTTATTTGTACCACGAAATACGAGGTTTTAATCCTATATTACACTTTGTGAGTACGTAGGCATGAGGCAATAAGTCTCTCCAAACATAAAAATATAAAAAATAATAATAATTTTATTCTCATCTCCCCAATCTCCTTTCAAATAAACCTTTTCAAACCCAAAAGCGTATATATTTCAAAGGGCTCCTATATAGTACTATAGACGTTTTTGGTGCTAACATCTTTCCATTGCGAAACCAACCCCCTTACCTGTTCTCTATTTGTTCTTGTTTTAGAACTTGTTTAGGTTTTGTTCACTCTTTTTCCTTTCCTTTTGGATAAAATAAAAGTATGGTGGCGAATCTTGCATTTTTTTGAGTTAAGTTAATTAATAGCTTACACTCACAAATTTCCCCGCTACAGTACACACAGAGGCTGAAGCATCCTGAAAGAATTTTTGACAAGCTCCTTATGACTTATGCTCATTTGTTACAACACTTGCTTCAACTTCAATTGGTTAAACTTCAGACTCTGGATCCATTTGTTGGTAAGCCCCCACCAGGCTATGATGCAAGTGCCCATTGTGATTTCCATTCTGAGGCACTGGGGCATAATGTGGGGAAACGCAAGGCCTTTAAGCATAAGGTCCAGGATCTAATTGATGCAAAGGCATCTAAATTCACTCCGGGCGGCATGAGAATACCAGGTGGTCTTATTCCAATTGTTGTGGAAGAAGTGGATATCCTTGTTTTATCTCTTGAAGTTGTATCAAGTTAGGGCATATCTTACAATCTTGGTTTTATAATCTCCACGACCGCAATTGTTGCCTATTCCTAAGCCAAGTCTGAGGATGAAATTGCATGAACAAGTGGAATGCCCTAATCGATATCAGCAATAGAATGGCTCCCAAAAGAAATAACCAAGACCGAAGAAGCCTGAGAGACAGCTTGATGTTATTCCCATGCCATACGCACAGTTATTTCCTGAGCTTCTCAAGCGTCAGTTGATTCGGTTAAGGACTCTCACTTCTCCTGCCTAGTTACCACCAGATTATAATGCGGCCGCAAGATGCGAGTTCAATTCAGGGGCATCTGGCCATACAATTGAGAATTGCAGAGTTATGAAGCACCAGGTGCAAGATCTAATTGACACCAGGGTCATTACTTTCACCGCAGATGGTCTGCACATTAATTGAAGCCTCCCAAGTAAGCACTTGAGACTGTGAGAAGATTGTCAGAAGAAATCAGTTCAGACAGAGTCGAGCCTCCTCAGCCATGGCATTTTTAATTTCTTTACATAGCACTAAATTGTCCTGACTCGGTTGAATCCTCATTAACACTAACATTGACATATTAATTATGCTAACATCTAACTTTTACTTTTATGCTCTTTACATTTATGTCATTTACATTCATGTTATTTACATTCTTGCCTTTTATTTTTGTTTTTTGCTTTATGCATTTTATTGCTTTCTTATTTCAAAAAAACAAAAACATTATAAAATGGCTAAAACCCTACAAAACTTTAATCTGATCTTTTGGACTTTATGCTACTATCCCTTGCTTGAGGACTATCTTGGAATTTGGACCTTAGGACTTAGTGTTTTCCTTTGCTTGGAGTGGTATCTGAGACTTTGTGATTCATCTGAGACCTAGTGATTCCTCTGGACCCTTTAATTTTCAATTTAAGACTTGGATGTTTTTTGTGGCTTTATGACTTGGTTATCCATCTAGGTCTTTTGATATTCATCTGTTCATGTGCTTGTTCATCTTGTGACTCAATCCAAAGGGAAAGGAATGTTTGTTTTGATCAATGTCAAATGCTTGCTCCACCTTGTGGTTAGTACACTTGCACACATAAAGGCTTTCTCTTGGGCTACCTTACAGTGAGTCCTTTTATTTCATGTCATTTACTGTATGCTTTAGGATAGTCTCGTCAGCTCCTTCCCACTTCCTCAATTTTCAAAACTTCTCCCTAGTTCAAAAACTTATTGTTTTCAAATTTTACACATTTTTCTTAATAAACCTTGACTTTTGACAAGTGATCCAGAAAATATTTTCTTAATAAATGCTAAAACACTTAAGCATATTCAAACTTTTTTCAAAACTTCTAAAAAAGACAAACCTCATCAAACTTCTTTTTGTGCCTTTGTGCACCTTTTCTTAAGAGACTTTTTTTTGAAAGATTGGATATTAATCTATTTTTTAGTGATGCAAACCACTATACTTATACAATATGTTGAGAAGTTATTGAAATTTTCCACTTGAATGTTGAGACGTGCTTGTGAGAAAGTCCAAGTAAAAGTTCTCCACATCGAGATGATGCAAATGTTCATTTCCTCATACTTGTGGGTAGTAGGTTGAGTTTTCCACTCGAATATGACAAAATGTATTTTCAACTTAAAATCAATCAACAAACAACCCATTTTTTGTATAAACACAGATTTGCAAGTGGTTCCTATGGAGTACCATATATGTGAGGGGTGATAATACCTTCCCCTTACATAACCAACCCTTGTATCCAAATTTCTCTTTTGTTTTACTTTTGCGGGTTTTATTTGACCTTTTTCCCCTTTACCTTTGGAAACAATACAGTTTGGTGGCGACTCTTGCTTTTCGAGTTAAGTTAATCAACAGCTTAATCTCAAATTTTTTCTGCCGCGACACTAGCTTAGGACACTTTGGCTTTCTCTTGGGCTACCTTACAATGAGACCCCTTTATTTCTAGCATTAATATCCCTTGTATTTTTCATGTAGTCTTCTCCTCTTTTGATGTACTTTCTTTATCTCTTGCTTTCCATTGGTTTAGATTTTGCTTGTTACCTGTCCCTAGGGACTAGGATCGACCTCACTATTTTCTTAATAAAAAATAAAACCCTTGATCCAACGTCAAGTGGTATTTTCTCAATAAAACCCTTGATCCGACGTCAAGCGGCATTTTCTCAAATAAACCCAAAAGCATGTTAAAATACGATTAGAATTGTGTGCCACGGGCCTAAAGTGGTGAAGAAAGGGTGACAATGGAACCTTCCTACCCTTACTTTGAGTATTTTGGACACAAGACGCTTGCCTTGATTGTTTGAAATATTCGCCTTTGTCCATAATCTTTAGTGCAATTTGAATGAAAAACTATCTCTTTTCAAAACCCTAAAATCAACATCAACTCATCAAGATCTTTTTGCACCTTAGGGCATCATCTAGAAAACCCTTTTTCAAGGTAAAATCAACCAACACACACTTATTTTCTACCCCGAACTATGGAGCTCTGATTTCCTTATTGCACTATGAGGATACGTAGGCACGAGATTGCAAGATCTTAGTGAGCGCATTAATAAAAGGAAACCTTTTTCCCTAACAGCAAGTAAACCTTTAGATAACAACATTCATTCGCGCATAGACAACCTAGATGGTTCCCATTGAGTACAATAGATGTGAGGCGTGTTAATACCTTCCCCTTGCATAATCGACTTCCAAACATGATTTTGGTTGCGAGACCATTTTCTTCCTCCCGAATCTAGTTTTGGTTTTCTTTACTACATTGTCTTTGTTGATGTATATACAAAATACACTTGAATTTACTTCTTGAAGCACAAGTATGAGGCACTTTATGCTTTCAAATTATTTCTGATTTTTGTCCAAACTCAGTTTCAAACCAAAATTAACGACTTACAATCAAATTATGGGTGAGAATTTAAGCCATTCACCAAGTATCTAACTGATTTAGATATCTCACACATGCTTACTTGTCCACACACCTCTCACTAAAATGGAACAGTGAAAAGGAAGCATATGTGCATTGTAGAAATAGGTTTTACACTATTATCTCATGCTCCTATGCCTTTTCAATTTTGGGAACATAGCTTTACTACATCAGTTCATGTCACCAATAGGTTATCATCTATTGGCCTTTCAAAATTTTCAGTCCCTTTATCATTCCTTGTATCACGAGCTTCCTAAAATAATTTTGCAACCACCTCTCTCAAAGAGCATATATACTCCTCTATGAAGGAACTCGTCATTGTAAATAATTTTGATATAGTGTCGCCCCCTCTTGCACCTTGCATTAATGGAATTAATTGAGTACATCCTCATCCTGGTTGGATTAAATGTAACACGTATAGAGCTTTTATAAGGAACTTTGACATATCTACTTGTTGAGGTATTTTTTCGTGATTCATTAAACATGTAATTAACAACTTCCTTAGTAAACATAGGCATTCCTACTTATTTTCAGGTTGAATTTACACGTATTGTTCTATTGGATCGTGTTCCTATAAGAGATTTGAAGCAACTTGGACTTGAAAGTGATTATCTCCTAACCACTTGAGCATTTATGAGTGTTAACATTTTCCTTAACATTGGTCATTAGACTAGGGGTTGTGATGGAAAAGCTTGTCTCTTCTAACTAATCGACTTTTCTTAAGGGTAGAATGTTGGTGGATGGAGTTGTGGCTATAAATGAGGTGGTTGACTTGACCAAGAGTTCTAAATCACCTTGCCTTCTTTTTAATGTGGATTTTAAGAAAACATATGATTTAGTTAGTTGGAATTTCCTAGATTATATGCTGGTCAGATTCAGGTTTAGTGAGAAATGAAAATCTTGGATGAAAGCTTTTTCCTTTGTTGGTAACCTTGTGGTTCTAGTTAATGGGTGTCCTACCCAAGAAATAAGAATTCAAAGGGGCTTGAAACAAGCAAATACCCTATCTCATTTAGTTGTTCTTTTAGTGGCAGAGTGGTCTGGTTGTGAGGGATAAGGA
This sequence comes from Lathyrus sativus, assembly GCA_963859935.3. NCBI lineage: Eukaryota > Viridiplantae > Streptophyta > Magnoliopsida > Fabales > Fabaceae > Lathyrus > Lathyrus sativus. The sequence goes on from OZ012739.1 coordinate 536,083,250, forward strand.
GATAGGTCTCTATTATGAGTTTAGAGTTGGTAATTCTGAGTTGGTAATGTCTCACCTACAATATGTTGATGGCACTCATTTGGTGGTTGAACTATCTATAGAAAATTTGTAGTGTATTAAGGCTATTCTTAGGGGGTTTTAGAGCGTTTCTGGTCTTCGTGTTAACTTCTTCAAGATTAGTCTAAAAATGGGGGTTAATGTTGATCATATCTTTCTTAATTCAGTTGGGGAATTTCTCCATTGTGAGATAGCATTTCTTCCTTTTAAGTATCCTGGCCTGCCTATTGGGTCCAACCCTTGTCTTGAGTTTATTTGGGAGCCTTTGGTTGTTTTGTTGGAAAAAATACTCAATTCTTGGAAGCATGGATATGTTAGATTGCGGGGTAGAATTGTTCTCCTTTATTCGGTGCTTAATGATATTCCTATTTTCTTCTTGTCCTTTATGAAGATATTTGTTATGCTTTGGAAGAAGATAATGTCTTTACTAAAGGAGTTTCCTTTTAGGGGTATGAAGAATAAAATAAGATACCATAAGAGAATTTGGATGATGTGTGTAAACCTAAGAGAATAGGGGGATTATGGGTGAGGGATCTCCGGTTGATCAATTTGGCTCTCTTGGCAAAGTGGAGATGGAGGTTACCTGTTGGGAATTTAGAGCTCTAGAGGGACATTTTAGTAGCTAGATATAGTGGTATCTCTATCTCATCTCCTAGGAGAGGTAGGGATATGGGTTTCCATTCTTCTTCGTGCTGGTGAAAAGAGATATCTCTTCTTCGGACAAAAGAGAATTATAGATCAGAATAGTTTTCCGAATACATTACTAGGAAAGAGGGTTCGGGTTATCACACTTCCTTTTAGGATGATCCTTGGGTAGGTAACACAACTCTTAAAACTAAGTTTCCTAGTCTTTTCTCTAATTCTCTCCAACAAAAATGGTTGATGGGCGAGATATGAGTGATTATTAATGGGATCGTGACTTGGGACCTTAGATGGAGGAGGTCCTTATTCCTTAAAGAGATTCTCGTTTTTTAGGAGTCTCGAGCCTTACTTAGAGATGTTATCCTTACCCTGGACAGAGATAAGTGGATTTGGAAGCACTCTTTAGACAATTCTTTTCCACTGGCCTCCGCTTATCTTGTCCAAATGGAAAGTTTGTCTACATATATGGCCCCTCATTCGCTTCAAAGTCATATCATTTCCCTTACTTGGCGCAGTTGAGCCTCGTCCAAGATCTTGGTCTTTTCGTGGCGGGTTTTGCAGGATAGATTTCCCTATAGAGTCAACATGTTTGGGAGAGAGGTGATATCTGATACTAGTAGGCTTGTTTATCCCTTTTGTAGGTATCCAGTTGAGTTAGATTCTCACATTTTTGTTACTTGTGAGATAGCTTCCTCGGTGTTGTATAAAGTTTTTAAGAGGTTGGGGAGGCAGATATTTATTCCTCGAGATCTTAGGGTTCTTTTTCAGTCTTTTCTTTCTTTAGGAGACATGGTTGAGGATAGGGGTGGTTACCTTATGATGTGGTATGCGGTTATTTGGTCTATTTGGAAAGCCCGCAATGATGTAATCTTTAATGGAGTCACAATAACAGTGAAAGAAGTGAAGGAGTAGAGCATTTGCTTAGCTTTTAAATGGTTACTGGGTAGGACATAGGAGAACCCTTGCACCTTCACGAATTGACTTTAGAATCCTATCACCCACCTACACCTATAGCAAATCGAAGATTTGTTCTATTTAAGAATGTGGCGGTAGACCTTCGGTCCTCTTACTAGAATCTGATAGGTTGATGGTGGATTTAGTTAATTCAAGCTCTAGTTTGTGAATACCAAAATAATTTTTTTAGTAGTTGTTTTTTTGTGCTTTTGATCGATATCTTTTTAGTTTTTCCTACTTTTTCTAACTTGTATCATATTTTTCTTTTTCAAAACCCTTCTTGTGAGTGTTGGTGTTATTGATGTATCTGGACTTCTTTTTACTATATTATATTTTGCATTAAAAAAAATTATCTACATCCTATTAAATCTTTCCGTTTTAAAGTGTCTCATACATTTTGTAAAAAAAATTGTTATACTTAGCTAACTTAAGTTTTTACAATCAAAATGATATTCAAGATGAGAGGTGGTAAGACTTTATTCCTACTTATGTGAAGGGTGACTTTATTAGAGATAAAACTGGTTTAACTAATTTTTATTTTTGTTGACCGGTTGGTGAGTTAGGTTCTTGTCTTTTTTTTTTTTTATTTTGTATTTTTCATTCATTACTTAAACTTCTTTGCAGATTGCCTTACAAAAATTAAATTATTAAACTAACTTGATGAACATAAAAAACAAAAAATATTTTTAATTAGTATTATATTTTTAATAAAATATAATTAAAATAAATTTAACCAAAAAATAATAAAATATAAATCAAATGCTACTTATAACATTTTATAAAAATACACTATAAACTAATAAAAATACACGAAGAAAATAATAAATTATAAATATAAACTCGCATTGTAAAAAATATAATAATAATAATAATAATAATAATAATAATAATAATAATAATAATAATAATAATAATAATAATAATAATAATAATAATAATAATAATAATAATAATAATAATAATAATAATAATAATAATAATAATAATAATAATAATAATAATAATAATAATAATAATAATAATAATAATAATAATAATAATAATAATAATAATAATAATAATAATAATAATAATAATAATAATAATAATAATAATAATAATAATAATAATAATAATAATAATAATAATAATAATAATAATAATAATAATAATAATAATAATAATAATAATAATAATAATAATAATAATAATAATAATAATAATAATAAAAGATTTGATATTGTCAAATAGAATGTAAAAGTATTATCATCCGTGGCATGTAATGCCAAATTCTTCTTTACTTATTTTGTGCAAACAAGTTTGAGAGAGAATTTACCACAGCCTTAGATTTAAAGTGTTTAATTTAAGGCACTCTAAATATGAATCATGGCAAGTAATGCCAAATTCTTCTTTACTTATTTTGGTCAAACACGTTTGAGAGAAAATAACCACATTTTCATATCAAAACTTGCAACAAAACACACAAGAAAAATGAAAAGAAAACACCTTTAGAGTAAAGAGCCAGAATTGTAACACAAAATTTGCAAAAACTCATTCAATCATATGCAGATAAACACAGATCATGACTAAAAAAGGATTTGGAAACATGTTTCTTCAAAATAAAACTGCAGATAACAACATCCAGCCATAAAATTCTGGAAATGCAAGTTCAACAGCATGTCACATTGAGCAACATAAATTAAACAAGATCCTCGAAGTACCATCGACTCTACAAGCTAAAACGAAGAACCAATTACTGCAACGGGAAACAAAGATACCATAGTGCAAAACACAAGGACAAAAGTTTCAACTAAACGCCACAGGTTCTTTGGAACATATATGTTTCTATGTACGTATATATATGTAGCAGCAGTCGAACTCCAGCAGCAATGACGAGTGGTTCAGTTCATGGACTACGAGGAGAACGGGCGCGGACTGGTGTCTTCGACGGGCTCACCCTGCATACCAGACACAAGAGTGGTTGAGATGGCATTATAAGAGTTACCTGAGTTTTAAGAGCAGTTGAAATCAAAGATAAATCAAGCTAACCTTATAGGCAGAGCACCCAAAATCACGCCACTGCAGCTTAGGGCGGCAATTGCACTGTCAGCCTGAAAGAATGAAGCAAAGAAAATCTTCAGACAGCTAGCCAACAAAGAAACGATGGGCGGGAAAACAAACAGTAGTGAAAAGAAATATTGAGATAACTGCTCGTGCTAACATATATGATATGTGCTTCTATTTAAGCAGTTTCTGCAATCAAAGACTGAGTAACAGAAAACTTCATATAAGCTCGTAATAAGTTGTTTATATAAGCTATTCTAAGAAGCTTACGAAAATTCGTTGAAACTGGCTTTATATATGGGCTCATAAAGCTAACATCATAAATTTCACTTTACGCTTGATTATTTTTCAGGGCTATTCTAGCAGGCAATGTGGAGTTACGATTACGAAGAAACACGATTACTGACAGAAGAACAAACAGAATGAAGTTGTTTTGGGGAGGGAAGGGTGACAGCATTAATGCAAATGATAACTCAAAGTACAAACCAAGCAGTAGCACTCAATTTGAGGGCTATAACTTCGGAAAGCAATAGAAGATGTTTAAATTAAATTAGCTAAGCAAACCAGAGTTGCTCAAACAAAGATAAGAAGATTGTAAAGCTCGTGAGTAGTAATTACCACTGTGAATTCAACAAATGCAATCCGAGTTGAATGATGGTAATCCCCAAGAAGCCTCAGTCGTTGAACCTAAGATAATACACCAAAACAATGAAAAGCATTTTTACACGATACTTAAATTCAATTAACAAAAAACTCAAGCAACCGCAACTTTGCCTCAACAAAAAATTCGAGGATTGAAATTGAAACCATGAAACACACCAATTTTATTAAAATATTTCACTAGATACTAAAAATTCAAACATCAATAAGCATTATAAGCCTAATTCCACACAAAAAAAAACTACAAACCTCTCCACAGATAGATTCAAAGAAGTGTTTCACATCTGCTTGAGTCAGCTGCAAGTATAACAAGAAAATAACTTATTAAGAATTATGACCCTTCATTGCTACAAACCAGATATATGGAAAATTATCAACTAGTTCCTCCAAGCAAGATTTAATGGAAATGTAAAAATCCTAAACTACCTTTTTGTCGATGTTTGTGCAGTAAATTGTTCTAGAGCACATCTCCCTTTCATCTTCAGACTGAAACACAGCACCATGACAAATGTAAGAACACAACGAGATAAATCATATTCGTTCCAGATTCCGGTCATTCATTTTCTAGAGCATGTAGTAAGAATATCGGAAAAAAAAAAAAAAAAAAAAGCATTACCCTGGGCAAAAATGTCGGATTGACAGGTGCAATGGCAGTTTTGGAAGGCAGCACTCTCAACGGGTAATATCCCAGCATAGTTCCAGAAAGGCTTACAGCAGCCCTTGCACTTTCTGCAGGCATAACACAATCGGTTAATACAGTAAAACGTCAATAATACATGCAGCAAATGAAAAACACATATTTAGCAGTGGTGCTACCTTCATCGGTAAACTCAATGAAGGCAAAACGGAGAATAGAATTGGGATCTCCGCATACACGGCAGTCAACAACCTACAGCCAGGAAAGAGGAGTTGATTGATTCGGTAACATGGTAAACCATCATTAAGAAAGAGAAAACCCTAAATAGTTCAAATGACAATGTAACAGAAAAAAGAATCTGACGAATCCTTTCAAAATAGATTCATCACGGTTAGTCTTCATGTGATTCTTTATACAATATAATAGCTCTCTTAAGAAAAAGAAAAAACCAATCATAAACAAAACATATCGGTTACTACCTGGCCGCAATTAAGGAAGAGAGATGCCAGCTGCTCTTCAGTTACCTAGATTCCAACATAAAACAATAATCATTAAAAAGAACACGCATGGTAAACATTGAACATTAACTTAAATGAGAGAATCTACAAGACGGTTCAAACTCTTACCTGTTGATCAATGTCAGACACATAAACAGTCCTCCTAATCATCTCTTCTCGTTTCTCCATATCTACTTTATGATTCACTCTTCGCTTTCCATTAGTACTATAGCCAGTCTTCCTCTGAAAAAAAAACACAGGATTGTATTAAGAAAAGTGAAAACATCGCATCAGAAACCAACAAGAAAATAATGAAATAGATCGAAACAAATATATTCATACCCTTCGGTTAGTTTGGCCGTTAGCATTAGCATAATTATTGAGCAGTATATAATTGTTAGGGTAACCAAACCCAGCAGCAGGTCCAGCTAAGTATCCATGATTATTCGCTAGCGATGGTGGCACAAATTCCTCCGCCATGGGATTCAGCTTCGACAACAATTCTTCCAAATCCCTCATTTCACGCTTGAAACTCTCGCCCTCGTTCTCACCGTTCATCACATACCCATCATTGTTCATCACAAACTGCTGATTCTGAACCCCGTTAGCATGCATCTGACCCAACTGATGAGCCTTGAAGCTATAATTACCACCATTCGAAAGTTGATGGTTGAACACACCGTTGTTGTTGATGGTCACATCCTGATCGCTCCTAGGTTTCGATTTCTCCACCTCAGTTGAGTCAGATGATACAACGTTGTTGGTGTTGGTGTTGTTGTCCAAATTGGCACTAACATTATCAGCAACAGCCATAATCACTGGTGTTGAGGTAAAAAGTTTCTACCTTTATTCTCCGATATCAGATTTTCCTTCAAATCAGTATCTAAAAATTGTTAACAAACCAGTAAGCACATCAACAAAAAAAAAAAAAAAAACCCAGAAAACTTCAACAGACACAACATAAAAAACACAAACACGAACATAGAAAAAAACATAGTTTACATCTAAAAAAAATCCAATGACATAAGATCAAACTAACAAAAAGATTTTAAGGTACAAGAAAACTACTTTAAAACCCCACAGAGAAATGAAAAAAAAAACAAAAATTGATGAAAGAGAAAGAGGTTTATCTTACTAAATTACTGATGAAGATTAAGAAGAAGAAGATTGTTGAGATGATGATGATGATTAAGAAGAGAGATGAAAAGGGTATTGTTCGGATCGTCGGTTTTCGCAGCACTGACTTTTTGGACCTTCCTGAGAAGAACGTCCCAATTTGATGTCTTTGAGTTGTGAATGTGACCATGAAATGAATAATATGATGATGAACGTATCAAAGTGAAAAAATTAATTAATTAAAAATAAATAAATAAAAAATAGAAAAAAATAAAAAATTCGATCCAATTTTTTTATTATTTTCTATAATTACCCGTTCAAATATGTCATCTTTTTTTTATATTAAAAGGAATAAAGTATGTCACTTGTCATCTTTTGGTGAATAATTGTCATCTTCATACATCATACATACATGATGATGATAAAAATATGTTAGGCATGTCATGGATTTTGGTTTTGGTTTTATTTACTTTAGTATTCATGGTATTAAATTTGAAGAGACAAAAATTAAATTAAATTATTTTACATTTATATGGATATGTTCAATAAAATTAGTTTAATAATAATTAAAACAACAAAAAAAAAGACCAAAAGCAAAATGATATAGATATGCCAAGACCAAGATTACATTTTTTAAGAAAAACTAAAATCAAAAGGTAATATATTTGTAAGATTCAAATGTGTAATTAAATATTTTTGTTAATAAATCGTTTTTTTAAAATATGTTAAGGATAAGCTTTATCTAATGAGTTAATTAAGGATATGAGTATTTGAAAAATTTTATCTCATATTCCTATATTTATAGTCATACTCTTACAATTTTTTAAAAATGTCAATTTTATTATTGCATATTTTTAATTAATTTATCATTTTACTTTTTACTATTTATTTGAGACTTTCGAAACACTTGTAGATAAGATATCTGATTTATGTATTTTGTGTACCGAAACTCTTTTATCAAGATGTCTGGTTTGCTTTGTTAAATTTTTTCTTGCAATTTTTTTATGTTGTATGTATGGAAATTCCTCCACAAATATGCGATAAAATTAAATATGTGTAGATACTTCTGATATTTTTTCAACTACTCAAAGATTTAGTACACGAGAAGAAATGATAAGGTGGAATAAAGAGGTTGAAATATGAAATAAAGTAATTGTTATTATCACTCGTTCAAATACTGAAACAAGCAAGAGAGAGAAGTAACAAATTAATATTTGATTGTGATAAAGGTGAGAAATACTAGAATACTAATAGTGGAACACAAAGTGCGACAAAAAAAATATGGATGTCCATTTAAAATTAGATCGAATCCGACGAAAGACGGGTCTGGATGGAAGGTTAATGTAAAATGTGGAGTTCTTAACCATGGTTTACCTGATAGAAGGTATGAGTGCATTTCCCTTCTAGTAGTATGTTTTGATTGATGTCAAAACTATGACACTTAGTATTTATGTACATCGGGCGGTATCCTCTTAACCTAGGTGTGCATTTTCATGATTAGGAATGCATAATCATCCTTATTTGTTTAGAGTCATTTACTAAGTCAAAAACAAGTTTTTGGACCAAAATGAATTTTATGCATCAACTCATAAATGCTACAGGTCAACTCATACTGCACAAATAATGAGGGAAATTATTTTCATACATCAACTCATAGTTTCTAGTTGGTGCATAAGATTTTTAATTCAACATGCATCAACTCATGGATGCTACAGGTTGGTGCATAAGATTTTTTATTCAGCAGGCGCCAACTCATAGATGCTACAAGTTGGTGCATAAGATTTTTCATTCAGCATACACCAACTCATAGATGTTACAAGTTGGTGCATAAGATTTTTCATTCAGCATACACCAACTCATAGATGCTACAGTTTGGTGCATAAGATTTTTCATTCAACATGCATCAACTCATAAATGCTACAGGTAGGTGATAGAACAAGATTTGTTCATGATATATATCTCTTAGGTTTTGATGATAATAAAGTATTAAAAGAACAATGGTGTTATCTAATGCGTGTTCCAAGTATGCAGGTTCTAAGGCTTGAAAAGAATACATTCTGAATATGATATAAGGACGCATTTCAGAGGAGCTGAGTTACTAGCTTCTGGTTGATCAGAACCTGAAGAACACTCTATAAGTGATGTCTGACGTAGACTTTGAAGCTGAAGACCTCAACATCATAAGAGCAACATATTGTCTCTATACTAAGCTAATATATCAGCTTCTGGTGAACTTCCAGAGTTAGTAATAAAGCTTGAGTTATTCGTATTGCTGAAAGCAAGCTGCATCATCAAATCAGCTTGTCAGCTAGAGTCTATATTCACAAGGCTCAAAAAGAGTTGACATACTTTACGGATATCTACTCTCAACAAATCTATAGTACAAGATTACATGGAAGACGCAATGGTGAAACATGTTACACAATAGATTAAGATCTTTTGGTGTATCTCTGCTCAACGTCTCTTATACTATGGAAAAACAAATATACTTGTTCAAGTTATCTCTTCCAATAACTAGTCTTCTACAACTGCTATGTAAGCTGCTGAAAATTCAAATGAAGTCTTTAACAAGGGGCAATCAAAAGGGAAAGTATATAAGTCTTGGGCTTGAGCAGAAGTCTTCGGTTCGTGGAACCTGAGCAAGGAAGTCTTGAGTTCGTGGAACTTAAGCAAGGAAGTCTTGGACCTGAGGGGTTTAAGCAGGAAGTTTTGGGCTAAAGGTCTGAGCAATGTAAAGTCTTATAATTAAGTGTATAAGTAGTTGTAACCATGTTTGATTATAGTGGAAATCTCTTGCATTGCAAATGGACTGGATTACTTTGTTTTGGAGGAGCCAGGATAATTCTATTGTGTTCTTTATTTGTTAATTCACTTCTATTGTTATTTGTTACATCTATTATCAATATGAACTCTATTTAGATGTACAAAGAAATTGAAGAATACAATTCAACCCTCCATTCTTGTGTATTTTCCTCACCTTTAGTTGGCATCAGAGTTTGGTCTATGCAAAACACTTTGCAGTGGTACATACAAAGATCTTGTGATGAAAATATTTTTTCCATCTTCATAATAAAGAGAAGGGATTTTAAGATAAAGACACATATTAATGCAACTAGTCTCTCTATCAAAGATGTTATAAGTATGAGAAGATAGTTCAAAATGGTGGTTTCAGAACGAATCAGAAAAACTTCATCAAAACAAGCTGGAAGATTCAGAATCAAAAAATTAATCCAGGTAAGTTCTATTGTCTATTATTTTCAAGCTTAATATTCTCAACAAATTATTTTGATGTGAATAATTTTTCACTCAATCGCTTTGGAGGATATTAGCCAAAGAACTTTCAGACTTGTGAAACTGGTATTTTCACCGATTATGGTAATATTTGTGTCATGTTAAAACAAAGAAACCTTTCAAAACATTCTTTGAAGAAAGCCTTCTTACTACTGTTCAGAAGAAAATAGTATATTTTATGTTCTTCATTGAACTAACAATTGAAATTTTTAACTTATAATTCTGCTATGAGTTAAATAGTCAATAAAGAATTCTGAACGTAGTAATTTATGTTTAATTCTGAATGAAGAATCTGAATTAGATATTAGTTAGATGATGTCTCAATCAAAGTTTGGGTAAAAAATTCTTGATCAAAGATAGACTCTGAAAAATCTCTAATTATTCTTGCATAAAGGAATATTTTCTTCTCACATACACAAAAGTGGAAAATCTTCTTGACACCATACCACTTTTTACATCTGTCTGAAATGTTTTCAGCACACTTGGAATTATTTTTGTTTTGAATTTGAAGGGGAATGAATTTGTTTTAAATAATTTTATGTTTAAGTCTCTTTAATGTCATTTAATTTTCTCAACACCTTCTCAACACACACACACACACACACATCCTTTATCATTGTATATTTCTTGTTTTACTTGTAAACCCTAAAACCCCATCAACGACAACCTCGACAACCTTTCGCATATATATGAATTTAATGCAAGGACTTTTGATCAAACCAAAAACTATATCGCTCAATCAAGATGAACTAAAACTTCTCATTGAGCAAGTGGTGGATTTCGAGAGTTTTTTTGCAAATGGTTGTCAACTAGAAAGTCATTTTGAGTTCCAAGGATGGATGAAATTCTTTGATATGCTGAATGGACCTACTTACCTAACTCTGGTGAAAGATTTATGGGTTAGAGCATAAGTATATATGAGTTCTCTGCACAAGATGAAGAAAGAATGATTGTTGAAAGGGACAAAAGGTTAAAAGGAAAATCTAGAGCAAAAATGGGTTTGAAGGAGTTCAAGTGTGTGGAAATTAGATCTGCTGTAATGGGATTGAATATCACCATTACCCAAGAAAACATTTCTCAACTAATTGGGGCTGAAAATAAAGGAATGGTGATACTCAACAAAAAGGATGGAAGATGTTGCGGTGGAAATAGGATCACAAACTATTAATGAGTTGAATCGCAATTCAATTCGCAACCGCTCTTTGATTTATCTGAAGGAAAAGGTCAAAAAGGGAAAACCTATTTTGCATCGTAAACACAATGCGGGGAAAGATCTAGGGTTCGGGGGTTGGTTAAGATTAGGGAAGGTATTAGCATCCTAAACTTCCGTAGTACTCTACGGGAACCTTTTGTTCAAATGTTTACTATTTTTTTTATTATTCTTAAGGTATATGTACAAAGGGATTACAAGTGAGAAAATAAATCTAAGGGGTTAATTCTAAGTTTACTCGGCAAGACATCGCATCTTGTGCCTACGTATCCTTACGGGAGTGGAATCAGAGTAATCGTAGTTCCCCTCAAAAGGGAGGTTAGAGACTTCTTGACTGTGGTCAAGGTCTCACGGGGAATAAACATGTCTTAAGGACACGCTTACGTGGAGTGTAGAAACTCCAAATCTCTATGTTGAATTGTTAAGTTGTAATTAGGGTTAGGTTAGGGATTCCACGGCGGGAAACCCTAAAATGAGCACGGCGGCTCTTTGACCTAGTGCTAGGGGTAAAATGGTAACTTTGTCTGCGGCGAGACATTTGTGAAAATTAGGATTTGTGAGGTTGTAAGGGTTGAAGTTTTGAGGACTATTGGCGCGGCGACCAAAAGCTAGACCTAACCTTCGGATGTGTGTAATGTGACAGAATAATTGATGAATGTGTGAGATAATTGAAATCATACATCAGCAGAATTTTAAATGCAGAAACGTAAATGCGATTGTTGAGATTCGCAAGGTTACAGAGGAGGAACAGTTACAATAATATGATACAATTCGATTTTAAGAACGCAAACATAAAGAAGCAACATGGTAAGCTGCACAGTGAACGAACTAGGTTAGTAAACAAAATTATGAAAACAGAAGCATGAAGTTAAGGGACATTTTTTGTGGTTTTTTTATTTTATGAGAACTTTAAAACATGAATCTAAGCTTAAATTTTTAACTTGATAATAAATAAATAAAAAAAGGGAAGATTTTAATCTTAAAAAAATATTTTCTCTTGGTTTTAAAAAAAAGGTCTTAGTTTTAGTTTAAAAAATAATTGATTCTAATTATTAAAAAATGTTTTAATTTTAATATTTTAAAAGTGTTTTTAAATTATTATTTTATATAAAAAAAACCCTAAATATTAGTTTTTTTTAAAAAAAATTGATAATTTAATTAATTAATTATAAAAAAGAAAAAAAAGTAAAAAATAAAAGGGTTGGGCCGGTTATCACCCCGGACCCAACCCGGTCCTGCTAATTACAACAAAATGATTTTTAGGGTTTCATAACCCTAAGATCTCTTCCGCGGCGCCGTTTCGGCTTTCTCCTTCATCTCTCTCGGTTGCTTCCGTCTCTCATAACATGCTGAGATTTTCTCTTCGTTTTGCATGTTCCGTTCTTCTCATTCACTTCCCTCTTCTCATAACATGCTGAAAAAACGAAACACAAAAACTCAACGAAAATACATATCCATGTGATGGCTTACGTTTTGAGACAGATTGTTGTTGGAAACGGCCGATGATGAGCTCTCTGAGGCTAGGAGGTTTGATTGCCCGGCGTTCGTAATGAACGCTGAAGGCGATCTTCTCCGTTCGGTGATTCGCGGCCGTCTGTGATTCGCGGATGATATTGATGTTTGGTGATGCTCTGAACGATGATGACGATTGTACTTCGTCTGAGTTCGCGGTTGTCTTCGTTCGCGCCGCCTAGGGTTTTGCTTGTGATTGTTGATCGCCGTCCTTTTTAGGGCTTTCGCGATTCTCCGTTAGGGTTTTTCACAGGTGAAATTGTTCCCCTTTTTATAGTCTCTGATTCTCTCTTTTGGGCCTTGGATACCATATCTGATTTGTGCTTCGCTTTTACTTTGATTTTATCTGATTTGATTTAGTGTGCTTTTCAGATATTGATTAGATTCCAATTGGATACGCTTTCTGATACGGATTGAAGTCATCTGATACTGATTGAATCTTGTTTCCTCTTTTAGGATTTGATTGGGGGTTTTTGATTTCCTGCTGATATGATTTTTCTGATACACTGATTGGATTTTTGCAGATGGATTTGATTGCATTTGGGGAACTCATATATTTGGATATCTATTTCTGATACGATTTGGTTCCTTTCTGATAAGATTTTTTGTATCTGGGTATCCAATTCGACTTGTGCTTCTGGATTAACTGTTTCGAACACGTTAACCTCTCTTCTTCTTCTTTCAGGACGGATACTATGGCTCTGGTCGCGTTAAACACCGCCGAGGATGGTCACATGGTGATGATGACTTTAAGTCTGAACCTTCTGGTATTACCTCTGATTTTTCAGGTGCTACAATTTCTGAACCAGTTTCGAATTTGGGCGTTTGTGTCCAATCGTGAATCTGAACTTTGCATTAATGTTGTCTTGGGACATTTACTTGATAGTGGCCGCGAGTATGGGGCAATGATGTTTATCTGAGCCCTCTATGCTTGGTGCTTTACTTCACGATGCTTGTAGCAATTTGAGGTAGATTCGGTTGCAGGATCGAACTGCTTTGTTGGCTTTTCATGATTGACTTGCACCTTTAACTGGGGCTTGTCCTGGGCTGATGTGATTACGCGAGCTCATCCTGCTCTTTCTGGTATGGTTCGTGATATGATTTGTGCTGTTCTGATGCAGTTTGGTTATTGATTTTTCAGATGTTGACCAGTTGGGGTTTTGTTCGAGGCGAGTTCCAATTGACTTGTTTTGGTAATCCAATTTTGGTGCAATGGAGTTGGACTCTTTGTTTGATTCAGACTTGTTCTTGAGCTGAACTTGCCTTTTTGGTTCATTCTTGAACTGAACATTGTTTTCTGAACTGATGTCGTCTGCTTTTCTTTTGATCTTGTGGGATACTTTTCTGTTAGTAGGGACTAAATTTTGTGATTACTTGCCCATGACAGATTTGTTGGATGTTTTTTCTTGCTCTTGCGCATGGATTGAAGTTGATACTCACAACTCATTAGTCCCTCCTTTCCTTCCTGAGTTTGATGCAGTTTCTGAATTTTATTGAACTGGCTGAACTCTTTTCTTGCGTCTGTTGTTCCTTATGAATTCCATGCAGCTTGTAGATCCTTTTTGGCTTTGAGTTTGGTTAGGAACTTTGAAAAATTCTAATGCTGCTTTGTGAATTTCAGGTGTTGGATAACCTTGAAGGCAAAGTGATTCAGACCTGCCGGCATCCGGGTCTGAGTCCAAATCTACCTTTGTATCAGTTTGGAAATCCAATTGCGGCAAGAGCGAATCAGTCCCGCTTCTTTTATCACTTCTATCTCTCGGATGTCCCGCATGATAAGAACAAATGTGACCGCTTGATCTGACGCCAACGGCGCGGATCGGTAACGGGGGTAGGACGCAGCTTCGGTTGTGCCACTCCCGGCACTCGATGATGACGCTGTTCTGAGAGTGTCGAAAACAATTTCTAACCCATTCCTGCATTCTGTTTTGTTTTGTTTCTCTTTGTGCAGGTTAATCGGAGAAGCATGAAGTAATGCCCAGTAGATGAGCATCATGAAGACACCAATGGATGTTTAGGACTTAGGATTTTTAGGATAGATGTAATATCTGTAACTGTAACCTTACAGCAATGTAAAATGATTCAACTCCTTTTGTACAATGACATTCTTATGAAATAAAATTTCCCAAAGGTTTCCATTTATCCATGATCATTCAACCTTGAATCTGTTTACATTTACTTCTAGTTATAAATTACAAACATTTGTGAATAAATCCACAAATATTTAAATTCATTATTCTAGTCATAAATCATAACTATTTGCGAATGATATTCTTGTTCATGCACTTGTCTCATTTGTAGTCCTAATCTCATCACTTGATTAAATTCAATTGCATTCCAACTTAAATGCTAACCAACAATTTTATAACCAAACACGGATGTGCGCCGTAATCACAACAGATTCAGTATCAATGATAACCTTGCCCGTAATTGAATTCCACTGATCAAATGCTAAGAGCAACAATCCAATAATATCCAATTAAAATGTGCCTTATTAACAGCATCGGGAGTGCTCTGGAAATAAACCATGAGCGATGAAATGGATCTTAAATCCAGTTGTGCCCGACAAATTTCGATACCGAACACATGGAATTGGCGCCTTGATATAATCAAACCAGGGGATAAATAAATGCCCCAGAAAATAGTGTCTCAAGTGTCTCAAAGCTCAGTAAAAGCCCGTTTTTAGCGGAATCCACGTAAAATGACCAAAATACCCCTGGAACCAATCCTGCAAACAAAATACCTCCATGACTTGATAGTGGTTAGCAGATGCACAGATGAGATGCTGTGTGAAATGATTGACTAAATATAAGGGTAAAATTTGGGGTATTACAGTTGCCCCTATTTAAATATCTACACCGGATGATTTGAGTGACAGAGACTTGAGGGATCATGGTGGAGGGATTTAAATACAGATAACCGAAAATTTTGCCCTTATATGCGGCGATATGCAATGCTATGGACCAAGCGAGAACGTATTAATGCAGATAACATGATGCGTATGATGAATTGCGAAAATGCTGACGAATGCGACGACACAGGGACGGACGCTACGAGACGAAACACACTGGGGAATTCGACGCGCTGAGACACAGTACAACACTGGGGAATTCTAACATGATGGTCAACTGGTGCGAACACGACCAATTGTCATTTTTAGAACTGGAACGAGATTCTCAAATGGAGATGGTACCTATGAGGCGCCCTCCACTGGGGAATCTAAGAGTAAAACTGGATCATGTACGATTGCAAGATCGATCACAGAATGCTGGAGCATTGAGCAAAGAATAACATCCAAGCTTCCGTAACCTATCCTTCGTGACAGGATCGAACGGACTTTTCAGGAATTCGTAGCAAATATACAGGGTAAAAAACCGGCTGTATGCCAAAATAAATGGGCTTTGATGGGAAACGCCCTGATAAGCTTCTCGAGGGAGAACTGCCACTTATCGTTGGAAGGGACTTACATGCCAAAACGGATAAGCACTCAAATAAAGAGACTGCTGCTTATCTGATATATAAATCTTCTCATATTTAAGGTCGGCGCCTGGAATACGATTCTGATTTTTCTTAAAGGGTAAACTGAACTTCCTCATACTTCAAGATCGTGCTCTCCTGAATATGATTCCGCTCCTTCTTTTACTAAAGGGTAAATGAACTTCTTCATAATTCAAGATCGTGCTCTCCTGAATATGATTCCGCTCCTTCTTTTACTAAAGGGTAAATGAACTTCTTCATAATTCAAGATCGTGCTCTCCTGAATATGAAAAGGGTAAACTGAACTTCCTCATACTTCAAGATCGTGCTCTCCTGAATATGATTCCGCTTCTTCTTTTACTAAAGGGTAAATGAACTTCTTCATAATTCAAGATCGTGCTCTCCTGAATATGATTCCGCTCCTTCTTTTACTAAAGGGTAAATGAACTTCTTCATAATTCAAGATCGTGCTCTCCTGAATATGATTCCGCTCCTTCTTTTACTAAAGGGTAAACTGAACTTCCTCATACTTCAAGATCGTGCTCTCATGAATATGATTCCGCTTCTTCTTTTACTAAAGGGTAAATGAACTTCTTCATAATTCAAGATCGTGCTCTCCTGAATATGATTCCGCTCCTTCTTTTACTAAAGGGTAAATGAACTTCTTCATAATTCAAGATCGTGCTCTCCTGAATATGATTCCGCTCCTTCTTTTACTAAAGGGTAAACTGAACTTCCTCATACTTCAAGATCGTGCTCTCCTGAATATGATTCCGCTCAAACCTCTCCGTATTTCAAGATCGTGCTCTCCTGAATACGATTTGGTTCAAAACCTCCCTACACCTCAAGATGACAAGGAAAATGGAAGCCCAACTGCTCAATGGAGATGGCCATTTGCTGCGAGTCATAACGAAGATAGGATCGGCTTCTTAGGTGAGAAATGTCGCATACCGATGCTGTAAGATGTAGGATTGTAAAGTGTTGTACTGATAGATTTTCCAGGCGTGAACTGGAGTGTATTTGTAAAGGATTGTGGTTGATTTTCTTGAAAGATAGTGCAAAATAAATGCACATCCGGGTATAGTGATGAACTTCTCGGGCGAGAACAGTCGCGTATCTGTCATGGTATGGTGAAAATCTTTAGATGGTGCAAAATAAATGCACGTCCGGTTAGGCTCGACGACCGACAAGACTGAGATTCCATCTAGGATCGAGCTAGAAAGAAGACTGGTAATCAAGACTCCATCGAGGGAATGAACTCGAAGAGTAAGTATCTTATCCTGGCGAGGAAAGATAGCTGAAGTAACCGTCATCCACGAGGATCGAGCCCTGTGGGGAAACTGGAAACAAATAAATATTTTATGCTTAGGGCTGACAATCTATTTGGAGAGAATGGACCAACCCAGTTACTCGGCGGTAACAACCAATGATGGCGATACACAATGAACCTGTGAATGCTAACGCATATGTTAATGTGAATGTGAATGTCTATGTATGTAAATATGCAGGATGTTATGAAATGAGTATGTAATGAGTATGTAATGAATATGTAATGAATATATAATGAATATGTAATGAATAGGCATGTGATGCTTATGCCCTTGCGTATGCTGGTGAAACAGACTAGAGACGGGACGAGACCCTGCGTTCTCTGCAACCAATACGTCAATCATGGGAAGAAATGGTAGGACCACATCTGGTTTCAGAATTCTGACTTCTCTGGGGAGAGGGTAATTTGCTTGGGTGCACAGTATCACGTCTTCACATGGGGAGAAGAAAACCTGAGGGACACTTTCGAGTTACCCAAGAAAAGGTTGTCAGCTTATAGTCTCTCTGGGGACTGTGTCAGAGCAATGATTTGAAAGTGTTTCTGCAACAATGAGATTTTTCGAGGAGTGAAGAGATCCTTCCGAAATTTCCACTAGTCAAAGTAATTTCTTATTTTTTTTTATTGCGTTTTCGAAGAACAGTTTTAAAAATTTTCAATGCACCTTTCATTTTCAAAATTTTATGAATAAATGCATTTTGCATAACAATAGAAAACAAGAGTAATGCACCAAGGAATGTAAGTAACAAAATGGTATCTTTTATTAAAGGATGGCAGCTTGCTGAGGGCATAGCTCCACAGATGATTATGTTTTGAAATTGGCAACATGGGAAAAGGTTACATTGAATCCAACGACACCTACTGACACTAATAACTAAGACTAAACCAGAATCTCGCTTTGGACGAGGAGGAAAGAACTGAAAAATGGCTCTCATGTGGGAAGTGTGTTCGCGATGACCGGTGTTTTCTGATGCAATGAAATGCCTTTGTCCCTAACTTTTGCCTGGACCGCCCTTTCGGGTTTTCAATCCACCGGGACGCTCTTTTTTGCCTAAGCCGCCCTTTCGGGTTTTCAACTTAGCGAGCTTTTTATTATTATTTCTTTTTTTCAACCCTTACTTTTGCCTAAGTCGCCTTTTGCAGGTTTTCGACTTAGCGGGTTTTTAGGCATAATATTTTCGGACCGCATCAGAATTCACGGGATGTGCAAGCTCTTCTCCATCCATTGTTGTAAGTATCAGAGACCCTCCGGAGAAAACAGTCTTTACAACAAATGGGCCTTCATAATTGGGCATCCACTTTCCACGCATATCTTTATGCACTGGCAAGATCTTTTTGAGTACGAGCTCTCCTTGACGGAACTCACGGATACGAATCTTCTTATCAAATGCTCTTTTCATCCGTTTCTGATATAACTGCCCATGGCACATAGCTGTCATGCGTTTCTCGTCAATGAGATTCAGCTGATCTAGTTTGTCTTGAACCCACTCAGCTTCTTCAAGTTCAGCTTCCATCAACACTCTTAAAGAAGGTATCTCTACTTCGATGGGGAGTACGACGTCCATTCCATACACCAATGAGAAAGGTGTTGCCCCTGACGAAGTTCGCACGGAGGTCCTGTATCCATGCAAAGCAAACGGTAACATCTCATGCCAATCTTTGTAAGTCACGACCATCTTTTGCAGGATTTTCTTGATATTCTTATTCGCAGCTTCAACAGCCCCATTCATCTTAGGACGGTACGGAGAAGAATTGTGATGCGTGATCTTGAAACTGTCACACAGCTCTTTCATAGTCTTGTTATTCAGATTGGTGCCATTGTCAGTTATTATCCGACTTGGAATTCCATAACGGCAGATAATTTCTTTCCTGATGAAGCGGGCAACCACTTGCTTAGTCACGTTGGTGTAGGAGGCAGCCTCTACCCACTTGGTGAAATAGTCAATAGCAACAAGGATAAAACGATGACCATTAGAGGCCTTTGGCTCGATTGCCCCAATCATGTCAATGCCCCACATTGAGAACGGCCATGGTGACGACAAAACATTTAACGGCGATGGAGGTACATGCATTTTATCAGCGTAAATTTGGCACTTATGGCATTTTCTAGCGTATTGGATGCAGTCAGCTTCCATAGTCAACCAATAATATCCAGCCCTTAACATCTTCTTGGACATAGCATAACCATTGGCATGAGTTCCGAAGGTCCCCTCGTGAATTTCCTGCAGTAACATGTCCGCTTCCCGTTTATCAACACATCTGAGCAAAACCATGTCGTGATTTCTTTTGTATAACACACCATTACTGATAAAGAATTTTGAAGCCAGTCTTCTCAAAGTTTTCTTGTCCAGACCGGTGGCACCATCGGGATACTCTTGCTTGGCTAGATAGTTCTTGATGTCATGAAACCAAGGCCTTTCATCCACCTCAACCTCTTCGACCATTTGACAGTACGCGGGCTCAACCTTGCGTTCAATATGGATAAGAGGTGCTTCATTAACGAATTTAACTTTCCACATGGATGCTAACATGGCTAAAGCATCAACAACGTGATTCTCAGATCTAGGAACATGCTCGAACTCTATCTCGTCGAAATACTTAATCAGCTTGACAATGTAGTCCTTGTAAGGGATTAACTTCTCATTCTTAGTTTCCCATTTGCCTTGTACCTGGTAAATAACCAAGGCTGAGTCACCACTTACTTTGAGAAGTTTGATTCGGAGGTGAATTGCCGCTTCGAGGCCGAGAATACATGCTTCATACTCCGCGACGTTATTAGTACACTCAAAGTCTAACCTGGCTGTAAATGGAGCGAATCCACCCTTTGGGTTCATCAGAACGGCGCCTATACCATGCCCATTGAAATTCGAGGAACCATCAAACATCATCCTCCACCAAAGACCTGGTTCTGGACCTTCGCTCGGATTTGGCTCTTCACAATCTCTCTTAATCAACAAAATATCCTCATCAGGAAAATCAAACTTAAGAGGTTCATAATCTTCAACTGGCTGATCTGCAAGATAATCTGATAAAATACTACCCTTAATTGCCTTCTGGGGTACATACTGGATGTCATATTCGGATAACAACATGTGCCAACGGGCTAGCCTCTCGGTTTGAGCAGGTTTCTCAAGAATATACTTGATCGGATCCATTTTAGAAATCAACAACGTGGTATGACAGACCATATATTGCCGAAGGCGCCTAGCGGCCCATGCCAACGCACAACAAGTTTTCTCCAATGGTGAGTATCTGTTTTCACAATCGGTAAACTTCTTGCTCAGATAATAAATCGCATGTTCCTTTCTTCCAGTCTCATCATGTTGCCCAAGTACACAACCCATAGACTTCTCAAGAACAGTAAGGTACATAAACAACGGTCTTCCAGGTACGGGAGGAATCAGAATAGGGGGTCTTGCAAATAACTCTTAATTTTCTCAAACGCTTTCTAACAATCAGGGTTCCACTCAACCGTCTGCCCCTTACAAAGCAATTTGAATATCGGCTCACAAGTAGCGGTCATGTTAGAGATAAACCTGGAAATATAATTCAAACGCCCAAGAAAACCTCTAACTTGTGTCTCGGTTTGCGGAGCTGGCATATCTTGAATGGCTCAAACTTTGTCAGGATCTACCTCAATCCCTCGTTGACTAACAATAAAACCAAGCAATTTTCCAGATCTGACACCGAAGGTACATTTAGCGGGATTCAACTTCAACTGATATTTCCTGAGTCGTTCAAACAACTTCACCAAATGGTCTAGATGTTCCTCTTCACTCTGAGACTTGGCTATCATATCGTCCACATACACCTCGATCTCCTTGTGCATCATATCATGAAAAAGAGTGGTCATAGCGCGTTGGTAAGTTGCCCCTGCGTTCTTCAAACCGAAGGGCATGACTTTGTAGCAAAAGGTTCCCCAAGGAGTAATGAAAGTAGTCTTCTCTCGATCATCGGGATCCATTTTGATCTGATTATAGCCAGAGAAACCATCCATAAATGAGAACAACGCAAAACTGGTTGTATTGTCTACAAGTGTATCAATATGTGGCAGAGGGAAGTCGTCTTTCGGACTTGCTTTGTTCAAATCCCTGTAATCCACACACATCCTAACTTTACCATCTTTCTTGGGCACTGGCACAATGTTGGCAACCCAATCTGGATATTTTGCAACTGCCAAGAAACCTGCATCTAACTGTTTTTTAACCTCATCTTGAATCTTCAAAGCCATGTCGGGTCTCGTTCTTCGAAGCTTTTGTTTGATAGGTGGACAATCCGGCTTAAGTGGCAACTTGTGAACAACAATATCTGTGTCTAGACCAGGCATATCTTGATACGACCACGCAAACACATCAATATATTCTTTTAACAACTCAATCAGCCTCCGCTTAACCTCTGTCCCAAGCATTGCACCAATCTTGACCTCTTTCTTGCTCTCATCTGTACTAAGATTAATTAAGTCCACCTGCTCTTTATGCGGTTGAAGCTCTGTGTACTCGTACTCAATCAATCTTGTCAGTTCAGCGGGTACTTCAAAATCTTCTTCACCCTCGTCTTCAGCTTGATTGATGGGTGCATCCCAGTTAGGAGTGTCAATAAAGTCATTGGATCCAACAAGGTTTACGATGTCTCTGCATGATGGAAGGCTTACTTAATTAAAATGCTCAAAGATATGTAAGATAAGAAATGAAATGCTATTTTTTTGTTTTATTTTTGAAAAAAGGTTGCCAACCTCATTTTTTAAAGGTGAAAACGAAAAACGCAAATGAACCAAAATGGATTTGAACAAAATGCCTTTATTAATATCCTTTTAAAAATGAAAGGTGGCCCAACAAAAACGACCCTATAACCTTGGGCAGGGCTACGCATTTTTATTTGAAAACGTAAATGAAAATGCTAAAAATTACTTTGACAACGGAAAAATAACAGGGATCTCTACGGTCTCCCAGTTGTTCAAAGCTGCATCACCCTTAAACACCAGGTTGCTCAAATCTTCATTTTCCTCACAGTCACTGACGGCATTGACTTGGAAACCTCCGCTGATAAATACCTCTTGGATAACCTTCGGGCGCCCTTCGACAGTTGTGGCAGCTCCATTCTGAGTTGGTTTGTAACCCAACCCAAAGCGATCAGTCTTGGTCTTGACATCAATTACCTCTCCCCAACCTTCCGGAATACCCCTGTCAATTGTTGATTTGGTACTCTTCAGAGATGCAAAAGATGGATTACCCTGGCCCACTGTTTCTTCGACTTCTAATAAAACAGCATTGGCGATCTCGAGTGCTTGAAAGTGTAAGAGCACAGATTGTGTCTTAGTAATATCTCTATGTTTTGATGATAACATTAATGATAATTTGTATACAAGAATTATACTCTCTAAATTTGTTCTAAACTGTTTTCTACAGGCACAAAAGATTTTAATCTTAAAGAGCAAATTTGATGTGAACAATAAATTTTGAATGGCTCAAGAGCATCTGAAGATTAGAAGAATCTGAAGTATAAGAGCTTAGTCATCAAGATTCTGAAGATACAACACGCTGCATATATTATCAAGAATCTGAATGAAAGAAGACTCTGAGTGAAGAGACTCTGAATGAGTGAAGACTCTGATCTAAGAGCATGTTACGCTTCAAGCACACAGCTGCACCAGACTCTGATTCAGCAACATCTGAAGAACATCTTAGGCTCTGAAGTTTCCAGAAGATTCTGAAGACTGAAGACTCTGATATTGATTGTTGATCTGAACTATCTGAAGAATTATTTGAAGAAGATTATTTTAATATATCCGTTGGAATATGCCAGCAAATCTTTCCTTAATTGGGATAGACATAAATCTCTGCAAGAATATTATTCCTCTGATACATTCCATATATGGTAAATTCACAGCTCAGCAGACAATTGCTACACCCACATTTTGTGCGCCGTCTCTCTGCTGCAATAGTACAAAGGACAGTACTATTTGATATTGGAAATATCTTCTCCAACGGTATTATATTCTCTCCAATATTCAAGTGGCTATATAAAGGATATCATAGCACTTTCTTCAGTGTGTAAAAAAAAAAAAGAGGACGAATTTTGACAAACTTATTCTCAAGCGAAGAAACTCTCAAGCTCTCATATTCTTTATAGTTCATACTTTGTTCTAAACTTAGAGAAATAACACAGTTGTGTTTATAGCTTTCATAGAAGCAATTTATTACTCTTACATTGTATTACATTAATTTGTAAAGGAAGTTTTCCTTAAGAGGATCTAGGTTAAATCAGTAGCTCTTGAGAAGACTAAGAACAGTTGTTCTTAGGTGTTGCTATTTGTAATCAGTTGATTTGAATAGTGGATTAAGTCCTTGTTGAGAAAGGCAAATCACTCTTGAAAAGGGTGGACTGGAGTAGTTGAGTTCAACGAACCAGGATAAAAATTCTTGAGTATTTATCTTTGATTATTTTCTGTCATACTTATTCAACCCCCCTTCTAAGTATTTTCTCACCTTCAGTTGGTATCAGAGCCTGGTTCTGCGTGTGCATTCACTTAACCGTGACAGATAAAGATCCAGTGAGAAGAATACTCTGTTATTTATTTGGTTGCTAATATGGGTGATATTCCTACATCAAGCAACAAATATGAAGGAGACAGAATCAGCACCAAACCTCCAATGTTTGATGGAGAAAAATTTGATTATTGGAAAGATAGACTTGAAAGTTTTTTCTTGGGGTATGATGCTGATCTCTGGGATTTAGTCATTGATGGATATGAACATCCTACTAAAGATGGCAAAAAGATTGATAGAAAATCAATGACTGAGGAGCAGAAGAAAGAATTCAAGAATCATCACAAAGCCAGAACCATACTTCTTAATGCAATCTCTCATACAGAGTATGAGAAGATTACCAACAGAGACACTGCTCATGATATGTTTGAGTCTCTCAAAATGACTCATGAGGGAAACTCTCAGGTGAAAGAAACAAAGGCTCTGGCGCTGATACAGAAGTATGAAGCGTTCAAGATGGAAGAATCTGAGAACATTGAGACTATGTTTTCCAGATTTCAGATTCTAACAGCTGGGTTGAAAGTTCTGGACAAGGGCTACTCAACATCTGATCATGTCAAGAAGATCATCAGAAGTCTTCCTACCAGATGGAGACCTATGGTGACTGCATTGAAGCTGGCCAAGGATCTGAACAAAATCTCATTAGAAGAACTCATCAGTTCTTTGAGAAGTCATGAGATTGAGCTGGAGGAAGATGAACCCCAGAAGAAAGATAAAGGTAAATCCTTAGCTTTTAAATCTAACAAATCTGTTAAAGCTTTGCAGGTAAATGAAGAAAGCTCTGAGGAATCTTCTTCTGAAGAAGAAGATGAACTATCCATGCTGTCCAGAAGGATCAACAAACTCTGGAAGCACAAAGGGAAGAAGTTCAACAACTTCAGAAGATCTGATCAAAAGAGAGAATCTTCTGGACACAGAAGATCTGGCAAGAAAGAGGTCACTTGCTATGAATGTAAAGAACCTGGACACTACAAGAGTGAATGTCCCAAACTTCAAAAGGAAAAACCCAAAAGGAAGTTTGATAAAAAGAAAAAGGTTCTGATGGCTACATGGGATGACTCAGATGAATCTGAATCATCTTCTGAATCTGAGGAAGAATGTGCAAATGTTGCGCTGATGGCCAACACAAATGATCAAGATGAAGGAACGTCATCATCTGAATCTGAGTCAGAATCAGACTCTGACTCTGAAGAGGTATTTTCTGAACTCTCCAGAGCTGAACTTGTTGAAAGTTTATCTGACATGTTGGAAAGCTACAGCAAGATTAAACTCAAATACAAGAAGCTGAAAAGCAATCTTGAATCTGAGATTGATCTTCTGAGAACAGAACTTGTTGAGCAGAAAGAAATAAATTTAAAACTCAAAAATGATTTAGAAACAACTCAACAAGAATCTGATACTGAAACAGAGTCAAGTGAAAATATTTTAGAAAAATATGACTCCAGTTTTAAAAGATTCCTCACTAAAAGCATAGACAGAAGCAAAATTGCTTCTATGATCTATGGTGTTAGTGGGAACAACAGAAGAGGCATTGGATGTGAATCTTCCTCTGGAAGCAATCCAAAATCTGTTGATAAACTCTTCATCAAGAAGACTCCTCTGTATTCTCATTTTAAGTTTGGTCATCTGAATGATATTAAACATACAAGCTCTGAAAAGAGTACTTATGTGTTTAAGCCAAGGGCTAGCCAGAATAAACACTATGTTGAAAAACAGAAGTTTAGGCAAAACCACAGAACATCTAACCCCAAAGGACCCAAGAAGATCTGGGTACCTAAAAGTAAAATAATACCTGTTGCAGATGTTCTTAGCAGCAAAATCCAGACACCAATCATGGTACCTGGACTCTGGATGCTCACGATATATGACGGGCGAAAGGTCTATGTTCCAAAGCCTGGAACTTAGATCTGGAGGGGACGTGAAATTTGGAGGGAACCAGAAGGGCAAGATCATTGGCTCTGGTACAATAGGTAATGGTAACCTACCCTCTATTTCTAATGTTCTGTTAGTTGAAGGATTGAAACATAATCTATTGTCCATAAGTCAATTAAGTGACAATGGTTATGATATCATCTTTAATCAAAAATGTTGCAAAGCTGTATGTCAAAAGAATGGTTCAATCCTATTCAGTGGAAAGAGGAAAAACAACATTTACAAAATTAACCTTTCAGAACTTAAAGTTCAAAATGTAAAATGCCTTTTATCTGTGAATGATGAGCAATGGGTCTGGCATAGAAGATTGGGACATATTAATATGAGACGTATATCTCAGATTAATAAACTCAATCTGGTCAGAGGACTCCCTAATCTAAAGTTCAATTCAGATGCTCTGTGTGGCGCATGTCAAAAGGGTAAATTTTCAAAATCTCATTTTAAACCAAAAAATGTTGTTTCCACTTCTAGACCATTGGAATTACTTCATATTGATTTGTTTGGACCAGTGAAAACTGCATCCATCAGAGGCAAGAAGTATGGGTTAGTCATTGTAGATGACTACAGCAGATGGACATGGGTAAAGTTTCTAAAACACAAGGATGAGTCTCATTCTGTGTTCATTGACTTCTGCAATCAAGTCCAGACTGAAAAAGAATGCAAAATTATTAAAGTCAGAAGTGATCATGGTGGTGAATTTGAAAACAAATATTTTGAAAAATATTTTTCTGAAAAAGGAATTGCACATGATTTCTCCTGTCCTAGAACTCCACAACAAAATGGAGTTGTAGAGAGGAAAAATAGAACATTGCAAGAAATGGCCAGAACCATGATCAACGAGACAAATCTGGCAAAATACTTTTGGGCAGAAGCAATAAATACAGCATGTTATATTCAGAACAGAGTGTCTGTAAGACCTCTTCTGGAAAAGACTCCCTATGAATTGTGGAGAAACAGAAAGCCCAACATTGCTTATTTTCATCCATTTGGATGTATTTGTTATATGCTTAACACTAAAGATCATCTGAACAAGTTTGATTCCAAAGCACATAAGTGTTTCATGCTTGGTTATTCTGAACGCTCTAAAGGCTACAGAGTATTCAATACTGAAACACAGATTGTGGAAGAATCTATTCATGTTAGATTTGATGATAAGCTTGGCTCTGAAAAGCCAAAGCAAGTTGAAAGTTCTGCAGATAGAGAAGTTATTCTCACAGACTCTGAAGGCTCAGAGGCAGACAAGACTGAAGACAAAGACTCTGAAGCAAACCCAGATGCTACGCCTCTAACTTCCCAACTTGACAATCTGCATATTTCTGAAAGACCAACAGTCAGAGGATCTTCTTCCAGAATGAAAGCTTCTCATCCAGAGGATGTGATAATTGGAAAGAAAGATGATCCAATAAGGACAAGAGCATTTCTCAGAACTTCTGAATCTTCCTTCTGTGGCTTAGTGTCAATTATAGAACCAACATCTGTTGATGAGGCTCTGGAAGATAATGAATGGATTTTAGCTATGCAAGAGGAGCTGAATCAATTCACAAGGAATGAAGTCTGGGATCTGGTTCCAAGACCTAAAGGTTTCAATGTCATTGGAACAAAATGGGTTTTCAGAAATAAACTTAATGAGAAAGGAGAAGTTGAAAGGAACAAAGCAAGACTGGTTGCTCAAGGCTACAGTCAACAAGAAGGCATAGACTACACAGAAACATATGCTCCTGTTGCAAGGTTAGAGTCTATACGCTTGCTTATTTCATTTGCTGCACAACATAACATCACTCTTTATCAGATGGATGTTAAAAGTGCTTTTCTTAATGGAATTATAGAAGAGGAAGTGTATGTCCACCAACCTCCTGGTTTTGAAAATGAAAATTTTCCAGATCATGTTTACAAACTGAAAAAATCTCTTTATGGACTAAAACAAGCTCCCAGAGCTTGGTATGAGAGGTTGAGTAATTTTCTTCTGAAGAAAAATTTCATCAGAGGAAAAGTGGATACCACACTATTTTGTAAAACCATTAAGAAAGATTTGTTGATTTGTCAAATTTATGTAGATGATATTATTTTTGGATCAACAAATATTATGCTTGGAAAGGAGTTTGCTAAATGTATGCAGGCAGAATTTGAGATGAGCATGATGGGAGAATTGAGATTCTTTCTGGGAATCCAAGTAAATCAGACTCCAGAGTGCACCTACATACATCAGACCAAGTATGTTAAAGAGCTTCTGAAGAAGTTTAACATGCTGGATAGCAAAATGGCAAAGACTCCAATGCATCCTACAAGCACTCTAGGTAAGGAAGAGGTAAGTAAGAAGGTAGATCAGAAACTCTACAGAGGTATGATAGGATCTCTTCTTTATTTGACTGCTTCTAGACCAGACATTCTGTTTAGTGTTTGTTTATGTGCTAGATTCCAATCAGATCCTAGAGAATCCCACTTAACTGCTGTTAAGAGGATTCTAAGGTATCTGAAAGGTACTGCTAATGTTGGTTTGTGTTACAGAAAATCTGACGAATATTCACTAGTTGGATTCTGTGATGCTGACTATGCTGGAGATAGAGTTGAGCGCAAAAGTACTTCTGGAAGCTGTCAGTTTCTTGGAAGTCATCTGATCTCGTGGTACAGCAAGAAGCAACCAACAATTGCACTATCAACCACAGAGGCAGAATACATTGCTGCTGCTGGATGTTCCACTCAGATGCTCTGGATGAAGAGTCAACTAGAAGATTATCAAATCTATGAGAGTAATCTTTCTATCTTCTGTGATAATACTTCTGCTATATGTTTATCCAAAAATCCAATTTTACACTCTAAGGCCAAACATATAGAGATTAAACATCATTTCATCAGAGACTATGTTCAGAAGGGTGTAATAAATTTAGCCTTTGTTGATACAGATCATCAATGGGCAGATATTTTCACAAAACCCCTTGCTGAAGATAGGTTTAAGTTTATTCTGAAAAATATTTGTATGGATTTTTGTCCAGAGTAATATTTCTCAGAGTCAACTTCTCAGATGCTAAGTGTTTAACACTCTGAAGTATTTCATCTGTCTTGCTTGTTTAATTTATCTGTGAATTTTTTTTTGTGTGAAACTCTGAACTGACCATCTCAGAGGATCTGAAAGTTGAAAACGTTTCAATTCTTAAGAGTTATAGAATCACATGCAAGCAAACACGTGTCACTCAGAATCTGAAAAGATGGAGTACACCTACTGATTATGACGTTTAAGGTATTGCTTTGAAAATCTCAATCTGTCTTGATTTTCCCCCAAATGTCATATCATAATTAAAAATGATTACTTTTTAATGCAAACGTGCGTATGTGTCCTATGTGTGTCTGTTGTGTTTCCCATGCTTGCTTTATTTGTCTATATAAACCATTCTCATAACACATTCACACTTTTCACATTCTCAAACACATATGCGCTTTTGTTTGTTGTTCTCTCTCTTTGCAAACCCTAAAAGAACTCAGAAACCTTCATCTTCTTCATCATCGTCAACAATGGCATCTACTTCAAACGCTGTTACTACCAAAAATGCTACCACTGTCATAGAACCAGTACGCACTCTCCTAACTGCTGTTGATTCACTAGAAGTTCTGTGTGAAAGTTTCGTGGACTTAGAAGATCTTGCTGAAAATGGGTTTGATCTGATTTCTTCAATCAAAGCACAAGGCTGGGACGGTTACTTTGACAGGCTTATGGGTCCTGTGTATCCAACGTTAGTGAAGGAGTTCTGGATCCATGCAGATGCTACTCCAAAGTTCATTCACTCCTCTGTGCTGGGAAAAAAGATAGTTATCACTGAAAACCTGATAAGGAAACTCATAGGTTTTAAGGCAACTGATGGAGTAACCTCTCTGTCTTCTGCGCGTGAAGACCTGAAAGATGTATGTCAAGAAATCTGTACTACTGGTGAACCTTGTAAGAAGGTTAAGTTCTTGAAACCCACTTACAAGATATGGGCTAAGATTTTCATGAGCACCATCTTTCACAGACCCTCTTCAAACTCTTCTGATTATGTTAATGCTGAACAACTTTACTTCATGTATTGTTTACACCAAAACATTCAGATTGATCTTCCATATTTGTTGTTTAATCATCTGGTGTCTCACGTCAAGGAAACAAGGGAAACAGCCAGAGATAAATCTGGAAAAGTCAGAACATGGATCCCTATGGGAAGGCTGATTTCAGATATTCTGATAGAAAACCAACTTGTGGCGCATCTGCAAGAGGCTGGGTTGACAGAAGATCTGACTTATATCATTGGCTCTGAAATAAACGGTTTAACTTTGAGAAGGATGAAACTGGTTGATGATTTATCTGAGAAACCAAGGAAAACTAACTCTGAAGAAGTTAGGGGAATAAGGATTCCTGTTAAGGATTTTCCTTTATTCACCTCAGATGAACCTAGAGAAATTATTGCTGAGTATGTTGCTCGCTGCCTAATAGATGGTGATGAGATTCCTGCCAATCTTTTGCAGAAGGAAGGCCAAGTTCTTCCTGATTTGACAAGGGAAAGAAGACGTAAGAGAAAAATTGATAGTGAAGGTCATCAGAAGAAAAGGAAGCATTCAGATGCTGAAAAGAAGAAGAAAAGGAAGAAGCTGAAGAAGGTTCAACCAAATCCTCCTGCAGCAACTTTTGAAGAAATTAGAGATACTCTGAAACAGGTATTTAACACTGATTCTAATCCTGTTCATCATTCTGATACCCCCACACCCTCTGACTCCCCACTTAGATTTAAAAGATCCAGACCTTCTAAAACTTTTATCTCTAAACCATCTTCTGTCCCCCCTCATACACCACAATCCAAGCAACCAACAAACATACATACAGAAATTCCACAACAAACTCAACAAACAACACCACAACCACAAAACACTATCCCAGAATATACCATTCCAGAGGATGTTCACCCTGAACACTCTGACCAACCTGAATATCTCATTGATCCTGATGAGATATTAGATGTCACACCTTTAAACCAGTCTGTCAATTTATCTTCAACTTCTGAAAAATCTAACCACTCTGATGCATCATCTGATGATGAATCATCTGGTTACATTAATGAATGCTTGAATGATCTCAAACAACCTCGTTCTGAGAGTGTTTGGAAACAGCTGTTTAAATCTCCAACTTCTGAACATCCACCTTCTCCACAAAATTCCCCAACTCAAACTCTCACTCCACAACCTCTTGAAATCCAAAACACTCCACAACCAACAGAAACCCAACCAATTCCCTCAATACCTCAACCACAACATTCTGACCAACAAACATCTGAACCACAAACCAACCAACCAACATCTGAACCACAAATCAATCCTCAACCTTCTGAACCACAAACATCTGAACATCCATCTTCACAACCTCAACCTTCTGAACAAACACCACAAACACAACTAACCCAACCAAGAAAACCCAGAATCCCTGATGAAGCAGAATTGGGATCACGTGTTTATACTCTGTTAAGAGATTTTGATAAGGACAATGTCTCAGACTTTGCTGACATTATGGATGTTTGCATGACTACTATGGACAAAGAGGCTGCTGACGCTGTTTGGAAGAAATATCTTTACAGACTGAATAGGGAGGCTTTGAAAATCAGGACTCAATGTCTTAGATTGTCAAAAGTAAGGTTTGCTGCTTATCAAAAACGGATTAAGAGAAACACTCCTCCTATTCTTCTTCTAGAAGCTCCTCCACCTCCAGAAATTCCTGCACCTGATGTTACTCAGCCTGTTTCAGAATCTACTGTTTCAGAATCTACAGATCTTCAGAAGGATGTCAAAGAACTTAAGGATTTTATGGTTGATCAAAAGAAAACAAATAAAGAAATGAAAACTTGGATGGCTAAGCAAGATGAAAATTCAGAAAGGATTACAGCACTGCTGCAACTCATTGCTTCTCAACAAGCCTCATCTGCTAAACCTACTTGATGTTTTGCACAAGTTTTTCATGTTTTGCTTTGTTTTGATTTTCTTCTGATATGTTTTGTATGCTTTTATCTGAATCTGGATGTTCTCTTGACTTAATGACAATGATCTTTTTGCTTATCTGGATATGTGTTTCTTCTGCATCTTTACTGTCTTTTAAAATTCTTTTTGATTATGACAAAAAGGGGGAGAAACAAAATAGAATCTGATTGTTCAAATCTATAAGCAATTATCTGAACTAAGTCAGACATATTACTAACATTCTTTGAATTTAAGTGTCCCAGATATTATTAAAAAATCTGACAAATTTCATTGAAGTTTTTCCTGAGATCTATCTTTTCAGAACCTGATCAAAAATAGCTAAATCTGAGTAGACCAGACTCTGATATCTAACCTTGAGTACTATGATCTAAAAGATAACTCAAGACAGGAAATGGCAAGATAAACAACCAGGTGTTCTGAAGTTGTTCATCTGGCATCAAGCTTTAATATGGCATCAAGCTTTGACTCTAGAAGTCAAACATATGTCAACCAGGCTTCAATCAGGCTCTGAATCTGAAATGTACTCAACCAGAAAGGGAAGTATCTAATTCCATTAGAGTATTCATTTCAGGGGGAGATTGTAAATCTCAGGGGGAGTAATTTTAATTCATATTTTTATTGAACAAATTTCTCATGTTTTGTCATCATCAAAAAGGGGGAGATTGTAAGAGCACAGATTGTGTCTTAGTAATATCTCTATGTTTTGATGATAACATTAATGATAATTTGTATACAAGAATTATACTCTCTAAATTTGTTCTAAACTGTTTTCTACAGGCACAAAAGATTTTAATCTTAAAGAGCAAATTTGATGTGAACAATAAATTCTGAATGGCTCAAGAGCATCTGAAGATTAGAAGAATCTGAAGTATAAGAGCTTAGTCATCAAGATTCTGAAGATACAACACGCTGCATATATTATCAAGAATCTGAATGAAAGAAGACTCTGAGTGAAGAGACTCTGAATGAGTGAAGACTCTGATCTAAGAGCATGTTACGCTTCAAGCACACAGTTGCACCAGACTCTGATTCAGCAACATCTGAAGAACATCTTAGGCTCTGAAGTTTCCAGAAGATTCTGAAGACTGAAGACTCTGATATTGATTGTTGATCTGAACTATCTGAAGAATTATTTGAAGAAGATTATTTTAATATATCCGTTGGAATATGCCAGCAAATCTTTCCTTAATTGGGATAGACATAAATCTCTGCAAGAATATTATTCCTCTGATACATTCCATATATGGTAAATTCACAGCTCAGCAGACAATTGCTACACCCACATTTTGTGCGCCGTCTCTCTGCTGCAATAGTACAAAGGACAGTACTATTTGATATTGGAAATATCTTCTCCAACGGTATTATATTCTCTCCAATATTCAAGTGGCTATATAAAGGATATCATAGCACTTTCTTCAGTGTGTAAAAAAAAAAAAAAGAGGACGAATTTTGACAAACTTATTCTCAAGCGAAGAAACTCTCAAGCTCTCATATTCTTTATAGTTCATACTTTGTTCTAAACTTAGAGAAATAACACAGTTGTGTTTATAGCTTTCATAGAAGCAATTTATTACTCTTACATTGTATTACATTAATTTGTAAAGGAAGTTTTCCTTAAGAGGATCTAGGTTAGATCAGTAGCTCTTGAGAAGACTAAGAACAGTTGTTCTTAGGTGTTGCTATTTGTAATCAGTTGATTTGAATAGTGGATTAAGTCCTTGTTGAGAAAGGCAAATCACTCTTGAAAAGGGTGGACTTGAGTAGTTGAGTTCAACGAACCAGGATAAAAATTCTTGAGTATTTATCTTTGATTATTTTCTGTCATACTTATTCAACCCCCCTTCTAAGTATTTTCTCACCTTCAGAAAGGAGATTTCCAAAGCATTTTCATCGGCCTCGATGTAAAGGAAAGAAGACAGGTTACTGACCATCAGATCCTCCTCACCGTGTATAATAACCAACTTCCCATCGATCACGAACTTCATCTTTTGATGCAACGTTGAGGTTACTGCCCCAGCGGCATGAATCCACGGCCTTCCAAGTAATCAGCTATAATTGGGATTAATGTCCATAACTTGAAATGTGATATTAAAGACTTGCGGACCAATTAGGATAGGAAGCTCAACCTCCCCCATTACCGACCGGCGAGAACCATCGAAAGCCTTAACGATCAAAGGAGTAGGTTTCAACACAGTCTCTTTGAAAACCAACTTATCAAGAACCCTCTTGGGTAGAACATTCAGAGAAGAGCCGGTGTCCACTAGTACTCTTGCTAAATGGTCCTCCTGACATTTCATCGATATATGTAAAGCACGATTATGATTCGGACCCTCCTTTGGTAACTCTTCGTTGCTGAAACTAAGGGTGTTACATGCGGTCAAATTGGCAATCACACTATCAAACCGACTGGTGCTGATATCTTGATCCACATGTGCTTGAGTCAAAACTTTCTGCAAGGCCATCCTATGAGCGGGTGAACTCATCAACAGAGATAAAATCGAAATCTTGGAAGGAGTTTGATGAAGTTGATCGACAACTTTATAGTCACTTTTCTTGATGATCCTCAAAAACTCAGCATCTTCATCATTCGTAACGGCTCCCTTACCTTTGTCTTTGGCAGACACTGGGATATTAGTGGTTTCCTTAGGTGGAACCTCATTGATATGGGGAGTATACACACGGCCACTGCGAGTCATCCTGCTTGCCTCCGCGATATTGGTCACAGTGTCCTTAACCTCTTCATTTGGAATAATCTTCCCAGACTCCTTGTCAATCATCGTCACGTCATATTTCCAAGGTACAGCTTTAGGATCACTGAAAGGAAACGGACTTGGTCTTCGAATAATTATAGGCTTAGGCTGATTCGTCTCAGGGATAGACGACTTTGGTATATCGAACACGGGATTGGCAGAACTGGCCCCTGACAGATTAAACACTGGTACCTTACCCTTTGGTTCAGGCTGACGGAAAACAGGCTCAACCACAGCGACCTCATCCTTCTTGGCTTGGCTTGTCACTTGTAAAACACCCTCATTAATCAACCTCTGAACATCATTCTGAACCAACACACAACCCTTAATACTGGCTTCACAACTTACGCATGCAACGTGGGAAGTATCTACCAGACCAGCTTCGAACAGTTTCGAATGGAATATCTTAAGAGGAGTCTTAATCTGAACAACATCAAGGACATAACCTTCCTCAGAATCGGCACTGATGGCGTTAACACTTTCATGGTTGGGAAAAGGGTTCTTCTTAACATTCGGTTGAGGATCTTCAAATGACAAAATCTTCTTTTCCAATAAATCCCTGACAAGATTTTTGAGAGCATAACAGTTCTCCAGATCGTGACCAGGCGCACCCTCATGAAATAAACAATGAGCAGCGGCGTTGTAATTGGCGGGTAGAGGATTAGGAGGCGGACCCAAAGCTCGAGTGGTAATCAGACCTTGTTTGACTAATGAGGGATACAGCTCGGTGAAAGTCATCGGAATCGGCGGACAAGGTTTATACGTTCTCTTGTTCGGAACATTCTGGCGAGGAGCCGGATTCTTTGGCTGTTGAGGAGCAGGAGCGTTGGGCGCCTGTAGGTAGTTGATAGGAGGCGGATAAACAGGAGATTGTTGCATAGGTTGATACATAGGAACCTGTTGATTGAAAGAAGGTGCAATAGCTGCCACATATGGCTGTTGAGCATATTGGATCGGGTACCCTTGAGGTTGAGCATAACCTTGCGGATATTGATAAAATTGGTCCCTTCGTCTACCAGAGGATATAGCATTAGTCTCACCTTCTTTCTTCTTCTGAGAGCTATACGGAGGTTTCTTCGGCTGATCCTTTGAAACACTATGAGTATTTGTCATTTTACCGCTTTTCATACCCAATTCAATCTTGACACCCACAGCAACGATGTCAGAGAAATTTGAAGTCACACTACCCACCATTCTCTCGTAAAATTCTGGACGGACCGTGTCGACAAACCAATCAGCTAACTCTTTCTCGGTCAAAGGAGGTTCCACTTGCGAAGCAATCTCTCTCCACCTTTGAGCATACTCTTTGAATGACTCAGAACTCTTTTGTGACATACTCAACAACTGTCTTCTGTCAGGAGCCAGATCCATATTGTACTTATAATGTTTGATGAAAGCGTCAGATAAATCTTGGAAACTCTTAATGCGAGACTGGTCCAAAGTTAAATACCACTTGGAAGAAGCACCCTTCAAACTATCTTGGAAGCAATGAATCATCAGTTTATCATTCTCAACATGGGCAGCCATTTTGCGATAGTACATGAT
The DNA here is from genome assembly GCA_963859935.3 of Lathyrus sativus. Classification (NCBI taxonomy): domain Eukaryota; kingdom Viridiplantae; phylum Streptophyta; class Magnoliopsida; order Fabales; family Fabaceae; genus Lathyrus; species Lathyrus sativus. The sequence goes on from OZ012739.1 coordinate 536,119,430, forward strand.
CAGATGACTCTTAGGACAAGTGGCACCTTCATAGCGGTCGAAGTTCGGAGTTTTGAACTTCGGGGGAATAACCAAACCTGAGACCAAACAGACGTCCCTTACAGCAGTCCCAAAAATTTGATCGCCCTCTACCTTTTTTAATCTCTGGGCGATAGTGTCTACTTCCTCACGAAGCTTGTCATGTTTCTCATAACCTTCCACATTCTCATCAAGATTATCAAAGACTGTCTCATTGAAATACGGTTGCGCACGGGTGTGTACAACAGGTGGTGCAAAGATAGGAGCCCCCCCTAGAAACTTCAGAAAACAAAGGAACGACTTGCTGAACAGGCTGATTAATCGGAACAGTGGCTTGAGGAGGCACAAAACCTGGAGCAAGACCATAAGGTGGGTCCCCCGCTACGGTCACATTTGGTGGAGGGTCCACAGTAACGCCGGTAATTTCTGAAACAACAGTGGGCTGGGTATCCATCTTAGCATTCATGACGTGTAACAATTCCATCATACGCCCCATACCCCCTCGAAGGTCTTCAAGTTCATTGCTAAGGCGATCAATCTCTTTTGTCTGATCCTCCATTCTCTTCCGAGTTTGAGCTCTGGTGTTGTATTGGTGTCGAGAACTCAGGGTGACGAAACTGGAAGGCGAGAGAACCGAATATGAGAAAACGGAAGACACATGCAATGCAAGAAAGTATATGATGCTATGATGCAAATGCAAATGAAGATTTCATGGAATTCAAACATTTATGAATGTCGTGGGGTACCAAAAAATTTTTCCTTGTTTTTTCATTTTATTTTATCCCGCGATATAAATGATGCTTGAATTCCATGAACTACAATGCAATGGGATGCTTTATGGATGCCATGCACATGAATACACAAAACCCTAGGTTAAAAGTTATGAGTGGAGTTAAGGTCTACCCATCCCCAAAAGGAGTGTACTATAGGTTTAGTTGTACCTGCCGAACAAGGTTCTAAAATGGTGCCCAAAGTCATCAGCCCATCTTTCGGATATTATCGACCTTCCGACTGACTCGGGGGTTAATAATATTCTCAAGAGAACCTCTTTTGAGTGTAGTATCGCGTAGCAACCATTGTAGGATTACTCCTACATAGCTCCCGCACTACGTCCTAAATAAGGCCAAGGTGGTGTAAAGGTACTACGGTCCTCAATATCACAGACTCCAATCGACCATGGAAAAAGTTTTCAACGATTACTCGTTCAACCGAACCATTTTCGAAAAGGTCTCAACTGAGCGGTGATTCTCGAATCAGCTTGGTCGAGATTCACTCCCTATAAGCCTCATTGAATATATCCCCATCCTATAATAATGTCACTAGTCCGGGCGTAGGACTTATCTCACAACACAAGGAACAAATCCCCCAAATCAGAGCACAAATACATACATGCAAATGAGTAATAACACAGATAGTAATAAGGATGAACAAGTTAGGGATAACCCTCAAAAATTAAGAGATTCCCCAGTGAAGTCGCCATTTTCTGTTGCGGTGGAAATAGGATCACAAACTATTAATGAGTTGAATCGCAATTCAATTCGCAACCGCTCTTTGATTTATCCGAAGGAAAAGGTCAAAAAGGGAAAACCTATTTTGCATCGTAAACACAATGCGGGGAAAGATCTAGGGTTCGGGGGTTGGTTAAGATTAGGGAAGGTATTAGCATCCTAAACTTCCGTAGTACTCTACGGGAACCTTTTGTTCAAATGTTTACTATTTTTTTTATTATTCTTAAGGTATATGTACAAAGGGATTACAAGTGAGAAAATAAATCTAAGGGGTTAATTCTAAGTTTACTCGGCAAGACATCGCATCTTGTGCCTACGTATCCTTACGGGAGTGGAATCAGAGTAATCGTAGTTCCCCTCAAAAGGGAGGTTAGAGACTTCTTGACTGTGGTCAAGGTCTCACGGGGAATAAACATGTCTTAAGGACACGCTTACGTGGAGTGTAGAAACTCCAAATCTCTATGTTGAATTGTTAAGTTGTAATTAGGGTTAGGTTAGGGATTCCACGGCGGGAAACCCTAAAATGAGCACGACGACTCTTTGACCTAGTGCCAGGGGTAAAATGGTAACTTTGTCTGCGGCGAGACATTTGTGAAAATTAGGGTTTGTGAGGTTGTAAGGGTTGAAGTTTTGAGGACTATTGGCGCGGCGACCAAAAGCTAGACCTAACCTTCGGATGTGTGTAATGTGACAGAATAATTGATGAATGTGTGAGATAATTGAAATCATACATCAGCAGAATTTTAAATGCAGAAACGTAAATGCGATTGTTGAGATTCGCAAGGTTACAGAGGAGGAACAGTTACAATAATATGATACAATTCGATTTTAAGAACGCAAACATAAAGAAGCAACATGGTAAGCTGCACAGTGAACGAACTAGGTTAGTAAACAAAATTATGAAAACAGAAGCATGAAGTTAAGGGACATTTTTTGTGGTTTTTTTATTTTATGAGAACTTTAAAACATGAATCTAAGCTTAAATTTTTAACTTGATAATAAATAAATAAAAAAGGGAAGATTTTAATCTTAAAAAAATATTTTCTCTTGGTTTTAAAAAAAGGTCTTAGTTTTAGTTTAAAAAATAATTGATTCTAATTATTAAAAAATGTTTTAATTTTAATATTTTAAAAGTGTTTTTAAATTATTATTTTATATAAAAAAACCCTAAATATTAGTTTTTTTAAAAAAAGTTTGATAATTTAATTAATTAATTATAAAAAAGAAAAAAAAGTAAAAAATAAAAGGGTTGGGCCGGTCATCACCCCGGACCCAACCCGGTCCTGCTAATTACAACAAAATGATTTTTAGGGTTTCATAACCCTAAGATCTCTTCCGCGGCGCCGTTTCGGCTTTCTCCTTCATCTCTCTCGGTTGCTTCCGTCTCTCATAACATGCTGAGATTTTCTCTTCGTTTTGCATGTTCCGTTCTTCTCATTCACTTCCCTCTTCTCATAACATGCTGAAAAAACGAAACACAAAAACTCAACGAAAATACATATCCATGTGATGGCTTACGTTTTGAGACAGATTGTTGTTGGAAACGGCCGATGATGAGCTCTCTGAGGCTAGGAGGTTTGATTGCCCGGCGTTCGTAATGAACGGCGAAGGCGATCTTCTCCGTTCGGTGATTCGCGGCCGTCTGTGATTCGCGGATGATATTGATGTTTGGTGATGCTCTGAACGATGATGATGATTGTACTTCGTCTGAGTTCGCGGTTGTCTTCGTTCGCGCCACCTAGGGTTTTGCTTGTGATTGTTGATCGCCGTCCTTTTTAGGGCTTTCGCGATTCTCCGTTAGGGTTTTTCACAGGTGAAATTGTTCCCCTTTTTATAGTCTCTGATTCTCTCTTTTGGGCCTTGGATACCATATCTGATTTGTGCTTCACTTTTACTTTGATTTTATCTGATTTGATTTAGTGTGCTTTTCAGATATTGATTGGATTCCAATTGGATACGCTTTCTGATACGGATTGGAGTCATCTGATACTGATTGAATCTTGTTTCCTCTTTTAGGATTTGATTGGGGGTTTTTGATTTCCTGCTGATATGATTTTTCTGATACACTGATTGGATTTTTGCAGATGGATTTGATTGCATTTGGGGAACTCATATATTTGGATATCTATTTCTGATACGATTTGGTTCCTTTCTGATAAGATTTTTTATATCTGGGTATCCAATTCGACTTGTGCTTCTGGATTAACTGTTTCGAACACGTTAACCTCTCTTCTTCTTCTTTCAGGACGGATACTATGGCTCTGGTCACGTTAAACGCCGCCGAGGATGATCACATGGTGATGATGACTTTAAGTCTGAACCTTCTGGTATTACCTCTGATTTTTCAGGTGCTACAATTTCTGAACCAGTTTCGAATTTGGGCGTTTGTGTCCAATCGTGAATCCGAACTTTGCATTAATGTTGTCTTGGGACATTTACTTGATAGTGGCCGCGAGTATGGGGCAATGATGTTTATCTGAGCCCTATATGCTTGGTGCTTTACTTCACGATGCTTGTAGCAATTTGAGGTAGATTCGGTTGCAGGATCGAACTGCTTTGTTGGCTTTTCATGATTGACTTGCACCTTTAACTGGGGCTTGTCCTGGGCTGATGTGATTACGCGAGCTCATCCTGCTCTTTCTGGTATGGTTCGTGATATGATTTGTGTTGTTCTGATGCAGTTTGGTTATTGATTTTTCAGATGTTGACCAGTTGGGGTTTTGTTCGAGGCGAGTTCCAATTGACTTGTTTTGGTAATCCAATTTTGGTGCAATGGAGTTGGACTCTTTGTTTGATTCAGACTTGTTCTTGAGCTGAACTTGCCTTTTTGGTTCATTCTTGAACTGAACATTGTTTTCTGAACTGATGCCGTCTGCTTTTCTTTTGATCTTGTGGGATACTTTTCTGTTAGTAGGGACTAAATTTTGTGATTACTTGCCCATGACAGATTTGTTGGATGTTTTTTCTTGCTCTTGCGCATGGATTGAAGTTGATACTCACAACTCATTAGTCCCTCCTTTCCTTCCTGAGTTTGATGCAGTTTCTGAATTTTATTGAACTGGCTGAACTCTTTTCTTGCGTCTGTTGTTCCTTATGAATTCCATGCAGCTTGTAGATCCTTTTTGGCTTTGAGTTTGGTTAGGAACTTTGAAAAATTCTAATGCTGCTTTGTGAATTTCAGGTGTTGGATAACCTTGAAGGCAAAGTGATTCAGACCTGCCGGCATCCGGGTCTGAGTCCAAATCTACCTTTGTATCAGTTTGGAAATCCAATTGCGGCAAGAGCGAATCAGTCCCGCTTCTTTTATCACTTCTATCTCTCGGATGTCCCGCATGATAAGAACAAATTTGACCGCTTGATCTGACGCCAACGGCGCGGATCGGTAACGGGGGTAGGACGCAGCTTCAGTTGTGCCACTCTCGGCACTCGATGATGACGCTGTTCTGAGAGTGTCGAAAACAATTTCTAACCCATTCCTGCATTCTGTTTTGTTTTGTTTCTCTTTGTGCAGGTTAATCGGAGAAGCATGAAGTAATGCCCAGTAGATGAGCATCATAAAGACACCAATGGATGTTTAGGACTTAGGATTTTTAGGATAGATGTAATATCTGTAACTGTAACCTTACAGCAATGTAAAATGATTCAACTCCTTTTGTACAATGACATTCTTATGAAATAAAAGTTCCCAAAGGTTTCCATTTATCCATGATCATTCAACCTTGAATCTGTTTACATTTACTTCTAGTTATAAATTACAAACATTTGTGAATAAATCCACAAATATTTAAATTCATTATTCTAGTCATAAATCATAACTATTTGCGAATGATATTCTTGTTCATGCACTTGTCTCATTTGTAGTCCTAATCTCATCACTTGATTAAATTCAATTGCATTCCAACTTAAATGCTAACCAACAATTTTATAACCAAACACGGATGTGCGCCGTAATCACAACAGATTCAGTATCAATGATAACCTTGCCCGTAATTGAATTCCACTGATCAAATGCTAAGAGCAACAATCCAATAATATCCAATTAAACTGTGCCTTATTAACAGCATCGGGAGTGCTCTGGAAATAAACCATGAGCGATGAAATGGATCTTAAATCCAGTTGTGCCCGACAAATTTCGATACCGAACACATGGAATTGGCGCCTTGATATAATCAAACCAGGGGATAAATAAATGCCCCAGAAAATAGTGTCTCAAGTGTCTCAAAGCTCAGTAAAAGCCCGTTTTTAGCGGAATCCACGTAAAATGACCAAAATACCCCTGGAACCAATCCTGCAAACAAAATACCTCCATGACTTGATAGTGGTTAGCAGATGCACAGATGAGATGCTGTGTGAAATGATTGACTAAATATAAGGGTAAAATTTGGGGTATTACAGAAGAGCTTATGCAAAGGACATTAAGAAAGCTATGTTTTAAAAGAAAGATGATAATGGAAAAGTAAAGAACATGTGTCTCAAGAAAAAGTTATTGTTCAAAATTCTCATCAATTGCCTAATTCCTAGAGAAGGAAGTTTTGATAAAATCTCATGGGATCATAAGATATTTCTCTGGTATTTGTCCACTGATCAAAGATTGAATCTACCAGATTACATCTTTCATCATTTTTGTGATTCTATCAAAGACTCCACTAAAAAGTTCAAAGGAAAAGTTCCTTATGCTAGGTTACTGTCTGAACTTTTCTATCAATGTAAATTGGTCAACATATTAATGGAATTTAGGGCTACTAAAGAGTTGAATGATATTTATGGAGGTTTTCTTTCTGCAAATGTATTATCTCACATGAAGGAGAGGAAAAAGAATGATATTGTTTTAATTCCTACTTCTATCAGAATCAAGAAAGATAAGAGAAGAGCTTTTCTTGAGGATTATCCAATACTGACCAAGGAAGATAATCCAGAGGTCATCAAGCTCTTTCTTGAAGAAGCTAAGAGGGAATATGGTATAACCATAACATATGGTCAGCTTCTTGATAAATATCATAATGTGTATGGTAGTAAAGGAAAAAGAAAAATGGAGGAGACTACTTCAGGTGAAGATGAAGAAGATGAAGAATCTAATATTCCTACTCCAATCAAGAGGAAGCTACTTGGATATGATCAAAAGGCAGTTCAAAAGGAAGAAGAAAGAACTGCTCAGAAAGATGGAAATAAAAATGCCTTACAACTTGAAGTCAAAGAACTTATTGAGACTACCAAGATTTATCATACCAAGACTAGAGGAGGAGGATCTAGCAGTAATCAAATTTTGGATGAAGAAAATCTGCATCAAAGAAAAGGACGTTAGTGAAGTTAAGTCAGAAAGAAAAAAAAAGAAACTAAAATGGCTCGAGTCTCAGAAGAAGTTAACAAATTCTTTACAGCGGTTATCAAGAGAATTATGAAAGTTTTATTTGAACAATTGATTAAAAAATCCGTCTTGAAGGTTCAATAGCTATTACAGAGAAGAGCATGGAGATTTTAAGGGAGCATCTTGGAAACATGCTTAAAGTTTTTTTGAATTCTCCTGATGTTATGAAGATAACTCAAGAATTTGTTGAAGGTAGCAAGTAAGAAACAATTGTTTCTCAAGAATGTGAATATCAGTTTGTTAAGGAAGTAGAAGAAAATGATATAGAAGAAGGAGTTGTTTCTATAGATAAAAATAATGGGTCTAGGAACTGGCTGAATGAGAGTCTTGTTGGAAGTGGGAAAGAGGTAGAAGCTACAAAAGAACTTCTTTCATTAGCAGCAGGATCGGGTATTAAGGTTGAACCCATCACTGACTTCAATCTTGATTCTTCTCTGAGAAAGTAATCCTGACCATCCCTTGCAAATTCCAATCAAAACTCTCTCATGGCCATATAACCCTATTTATCAAACATTCCTGAACATACAAATTTTTCTGCTCCCTCAAAGTCCTCTTCAAACAAAACACAAAACATTGATTTTCCAGTTCATGAACAATCCCTTAACCAATCTAATCAAGTCAATATTAATGCTAGCATTCAAACAGAATCATCTTCACCCATTCTTGGTGAATTTGAAAATGCCTTGAATGTTAAGCCTCTTAATGGTGCATCACCTTCAAACAACTCCACCAAAACTATTACAGACCAACTTATTCAGGATTATCTTAATGATGAACCCGAATATGCTGAGTCCGAACCAAAACCAGAAAATAATATCCAGGATCAGCCTTTACCATCAATTCATCAAGAAATCACCCAACACATATCCACATCAATTCATGCTTTAAGCAAAGAAAACTTCGTTGAATCTGTTGATGAAACCCTGCAAAAAGACGAAACAAACACACCATCTCAGCATATAACCAACCTTCAGTTTCTACCTATTCATGTACTTTCTCAGTTAGAAACTTTTAAGACTGGGTTATTTAACGAGGCTAAAATAATATTGGAAGAAGGGTTCACATGCACTGATCCTGTGACGTATAATCGAAAATGGGAAAACTTCAGAAGATCTGTTAATTCGGTAATTCAAAGTCTAAAAAAATTATGAATAAAGGAGGTAGTTGCAACTAGCCAGACGCAACTGTTTAATCTAGAAGCTAAAGTAGCATCAATTGTTGAATGTCAAGAGATAATGAATATACAGATGGCTAATAATCAACTTTCAGTGGATGCTTAACTCAAGACTGTTGTTGCAAGACAAGAAGAAATTGGTTGTGGTCTAAAGACAATCATGGAATTACAAAGAAACCTTAGGTCTAGAATGTAAAACCTGTTTATGTGTTAGATGGCTTGTTTATATTTTATATGTGTTATGACATGCTTGTGAACTTATCTTATTTCAGATTACCTTTTACATGTTGCTCTTGTTTTAATTGTCTTGTGCTTTATATTTCTCCCATAATTAGTCAAAGTAAATAAAACTTGGTTTTGTTGGTTTAAAATAAATAGAAACTGAAAAAGGGAAATTTCCTTAGAATTTAAAATTTACATGAGGATAGATAAGACAATACAACAATTTAGCCTATTCCTAGTCTTTCTTGTTGCTTCAGTCATCTCTCTCTGTGTTACATATAAATTCTTTCCATGATTTTTTTTGCTTCCTCGTCTTTAAAAAAAGGAACCTCATCATCAATAAATGTTTCCTCTGGAACATTTCTTTGTTTTTTAAATCCTGAAGCTTGTGCTCTGTATGCATCCAATCTGGTTTGAACACCTTTCTCTTCCTTCAATTTCTATTTCTCTTTTGCTACATCAACATGAAGTTTTGTAGAAAGTTCCTTGACTGCCAAACGTTTCTCTCTTTCCGTTTCAGCCTTCTTCAATAATTCAAACTCTCTTGAAAAATCTTGTTTCTCATTCTTATGAGGAATTCGGTTATGAGACTTTCTCTTCATAACTCGTTTTTGCTTAAAGTATTTGTGAGAATTGGATAAATCTCTGAGGAACCTATGTCAATCTGATTTTATAGTAAGCTTCGAGTATTCGCTCAAGTATAAAGAATAGAATTTGTGCATTTATAAAATCTAATCTTTGACCATCTTGGGATATTGCACTCCTGTCTAACATTTCCTTGAGTCTGACTACTCTTAACCCTATAAAGTATCATTGACCATCTTGGAACACTGCACTTATGTTCAAAATTTACTTCTCGTGTCACCTCTCGTATCTTTGATAAATCTTTTTGATGTGACAAAAGGGAGAGAAAATATAATAGTATTTAAAAAAGAATTTGAACCCTTCAGACTTAATGTTGTTCATTTATAACTAATGTATTTTTAAATTTCTGTTATTTTCTTTTAGTTTGGTTATTTTTTGTTTTGGTGATCTTGCCTAGGTGATATATTTTAATTTTCTTGAATATATAACTAAGGGGGAGCTTACAAACCTCAAACATGGACTATTAGACTCAGAGGAAGCTTACAAACCTCAGACTCTAATGTTGCTTAGAGAATTAAAATATAGATTTTTTAATATAGTACTCAGGGGGAGTTTACAGAGCTTAACCTTGGACTATTAGACTCAGGAAGAGCTTATAAACCTCATACCTTGATGTTGCAAAGAAAATTATAACTGCCCAACATTGTCCTTTAAATACTTATGTTTGTCATCATCAAAAAGGGGGAGATTGTTAGAACAAGATTTGTTCATGACATATATCTTTTGGGTTTTGATGATAACAAAGTATTAAAAGAAAAATGGTGATATCTAATGTATGTTCCAAGTATTCAAGTTCTAAGTCTTGAAAAGAAGGCATTCAGAATCTGATATAAATATGCATTTGAGAGGAGCTCGGTTACTAGCTTCTGGTGGATCAGAACCTGAAGAACACTCTCTAAGTGATTTCTGGCATAAACTCTAAAGTTGAATACCTCAACATCAGAAGAGCAACATATTGTCTCTACACTAAGTTAATGCATCAACTTTTGGTGAACATTTAGAGTAAATGAAAAAGTTTGAGTTATCTATACTGTTGAAAGCAAGCTGCATTGTCAAATCAGCTTGTCAGCTAGATTATATATTCACAAGGCTCAAGAAGAGTTGACATGCTTTATGAATATCTACTCTCGACAAATCTGTAGTACAAGATTACATCGAATACGCAATGGCGAAACATGTTACACAGTGGATTTAGATATTTTGGTGTATCTCTCTTCAACACCTCTTATACTATGGAAAAACAAAGACACTTGTTCAAGTTATATCTTCCAACGACTAGTCTTCTACAACTGCTATATAAGCTACTGAAGATTCAAACTAAAGTCTTTAACAAAGAGCAATCAAAATGGCAAATATAAAGGAAAGTCAAGAAGGGTAGAAGTGTTCTACACTTCTGTCTGGATGGAGGAATAACAAGATCAAACAATAAGCAACACAATGGAGTATGTAGAATTTATGTTATATGTTATAAATTGTAATAAGCCTTAAGATTTCTTAAACATTGAATATCTTAGAAATCTTAAGTTCTTAAGGTATTTGTTAAGGTGATTGCCTTTTACCTTTGATTCTATATCAAGCATACATTATTCTCTATTCTGCTAAACATGATTGTTTAGAAGTTTAGATAAAGTCTCTTGTTATGTGTTTGAGCATCAAAGTCTTTTTCTAGAAGCTTGAGCCAAGTAAGTCTCTTGCTATGTGCTAGAGCATTGAAATTATTAATCATTTGTTGATTAAGAAGAAAGTCTTAGACTGTGAGTCTGAGCAGAAGTTTTGGGCCTGAGGGGCTTGAGTAGAAGTCTTGGGTTCGTTGAACCTGAGCAAGGAACTCTTGAGTTCGTGGAATTTAAGCAAGGAAGTCTTGGGCCTGAGGGGCTTGAGCAGAAGTCTTAGATTAATGGAGCCTAAGTAGAAGTCTTGGACCTGAGGGGTTAAAGTAAGAAGTCACAGGCTGAGGGTCTGAGCAATGTAAAGTCTTATAATTAAGTGTATAAGAGTTGTAATCATGTTTGATTATAGTGGAAATCTCTTGCGTTGCAAGGGGACAGGATTGCTCCTTTTTGGAGGAACCAGGATAACTCTGTTGTGCTCTTTATCTGTTAATTTACTTCTGTTATTAGGTTCTGAACCTTCATTTAGAATTTGAGCTCTATTCAGAAGTACAAAGAAATTGGAGAACAAAATTCAACCCCCCTCTTCTTGTGTATTTTCCTCACCTTTAGTAGGTGCATAAGATTTTCCATTAAGCATGCATTAACTCATAGCTGCTATAAGTTGGTGCATAAAAACTTTTCATTTAGTATGTTTTGACTCATAGTGCTAAAAGTTGATGCATAGATAGGTGCATAAAGACAATTTTTAAAATAAATATCATTGTTCTTTATGCATCGACACATAGATTATATAAGTTGACCCATAGCTCATTTTGCTGAAAAAATGTTTGTTATTCTTGCACGAATTTTCTGTTATATTTCCACTTTTACACATACATATAAATACATTCATGCATATTATTTTAAAACAATTGAAACCAGAAAGATACAAAGATTTCTCTTCACCTTCATTCTTCTTCATAACATTCATTTAACATTTACACGTAATAATCCTTGTTGAGTGATATTGATTGAGAGTGATAATGTCAAATTTAGGATTTGTGAAATCTAAATTCGGTTGAGAATTTTTTGGGGTTTCTTTGAGAAAACCTTTAGGGTTTTTACTCCAAGTTCAAAGGTTGATTTGGAGGTTTTTACACAAGTCTTTGCATTTGGATTTAACCGAGTGAAATCTTTTATGAACGGGGGTTCTTGCAAAAGAGTAGCAGTAACTATAGCATCAATGGAAAGGCTTGGTGCAAAATTTTGCAATTTGGATTCAGCCAAGTGAAAGCTTTGAAGAACGGTGGTTCGGTCAACGGAGTAGTGGTAACCGGAGGATCAAGTTGGAGATCTTTTGTGACTTGATCTAGCTAAGATCAAGGGGAAAGAAGAAGCTAGGATCAACATCAAACATAGGGTTTGAGTTTGAAGGTCTAAATTTCTACTACTTATCTTGTAAACTAATACAACAAAGGTTAATTATAATATTTCAATTTGATTTCGAATTGAGGGCATGCGTACCCATAGTGAGGACAAATACGAAACTACCTAAACAAATCTTGGTGTTCTCTCTCTCTCTCTCTCTCTCTCTCTCTCTCTCTCTCTCTCTCTCTCTCTCTCTCTCTCTCTCTATATATATATATATATATATATATATATATATATATATATATATATATATATATATATATATATATATATATATATATATATATATATATATATATATATATATATATATATATATATATATATATATATATATATATATATATATATATATCTATATATATATATATATATATATATATATATATATATATATATATCTTGGTGTACCCATAGTGTGTAATTTGAATTGTTGAAAATTCTGGTTGTGTTGAAGTGTTTAAAATTGTTTTTTGTAAAACCATTGCAAGCTAGACAATTGCAATTGATTTGTTACACCTTCAACATAAAGAGAATTAAGCTTGGTGTATTGCACACTAAGTTTTTGATATTTTGAGTGCACACAAAGTGTTTGTTAAAATTCCTTAGTCAAGTTTATTTTACTTCTCATTGGAAATCGTTTACTTTAGTGTGGTTTATAGTCAAACAAATTATATTTAACTTATGAGTGGGGATCAACTTACTCCAGGAGTAAGTTTTTTTAACTTACTCCAGGAGTAAGTTTTTTTTAACTTACTCCAGGAGTAAGTTTTTTTAACTTACTCCATATCATAGCCTTTAAATTGAATCTAATCTAGTGGTTAAATTAACATTTTTACTTACAACCATTAGATTAAATCTAATTTAAAGGCTATGATTGTGGAGGAAGTTATAAAAACTTACTCTTGGAGTAAATGGATCCTCACTCTTAACTTATTGGTTTTCTTTTCTCATCTTTAGCATTTACTTTACTACGGTTTGTACGCATACTTGATCTTACCAATAACAGTTCGGATAGACGAAAGTCGATTCGAATTCGCTTCCGCTTTCCATAAAATAATATTTTTCAAAACAAAATTTTAAATAAGAAAATTTTTATTTGGCGATCTATTCACCCCCCCCCCTCCCGTGCGCGTGCTTCTAGATCGTAGCCCTAGTCTAACAAGTGGTATCACGAGCACCAATTTTCTTGTGCTTCAAATTCCCTTATTAGATTATGGCTTCTGAACCAAAAGAGGCATATAATAAAGTGTTGGTTTTCAATGGTGAGAACTATGATTATTGGAAGTCCAATGACTTTAGGGTAGTAACAGTAACGATTTTGCGATTTAAGATCACAAGTCCCTAATAATAATTCATATCAAGTTTAGGTCACACAAAGTTTAGTGAGTCCTTACAAAAACTCTCATGCCTCAATCTTTTAATCCAAAGGATCAAAATTAAATGTTTTTATCTTTTTGATTTTTATCGTTTTGTTCATTTTTCGTTATTAACAAAAAAAAGGTCCTCGTGCAAAAATAAAATCACACAAGATAAAACACACAAGCATCCATGCGTTTAACAAGTAAAGAACAATGACATAGCAAGGATCAAATACAATGATTCAAAAGTCAAGACTAATACAAAAGAAAGAAACCTAATTAAAATAATCTAAGATAATATTTAAATTGATTTTTTGATTTTTTTTAGTGAAATAAGAAAAATAATAAGAAAAAATAAAAATGATCAAAATCTTTTTATATTTTTCTCTCCCTTTTTAAAAAAATATAAACTAATATAAATTTTTTTCTAAAATAAATAAATAGAATGGGCTAGGATATATATATATATATATATATATATATATATATATATATATATATATATATATATATATATATATATATATATATATATATATATATATATATATATATATATATATATATATATATATATATATATATATATATATATATATATATATATATATATATATATATATATATATATATATATAGTTAAACGAGGGGTAAAGAAAAAAAGAGCCCAGCACTTAAAATAAACAAGGGAGCTATGCAGAACAGTTGGGCCTGAACTCGGGTCGGGCCAGTTTGGCTCCAAACCCAGTTTGGCTCCAAACCTAGTTTGGTTTTGTTTATGAGAGAATAGGTCATGAAACCTGTTGCGGTGAGAATCAGATATCAAGCTATTATATTAACTTGAATCACAAAACTTTGAATGTTTACCGTCGAACTTTAATTTATCCAAAGAAAAGGGAAAAGATCGAATAAAACCCTAATTGCGCAATATAACAATAATGCAAAGAGATCTAAAGGTTCGAGGGTTGGTTATACTAAGGGAAGGTATTAGCACCCTAAGTATCTACAGTACTCTATAGAAACCTCTTGTTGTATTTGTGTTATGTTATTTTTTGTTTTCTATTGGTGGGAAATGTTCTATGGGAAAAAACCTAGAGGTTTTACTAAGTATGGAACCTAAGGAGGTTTATTGCTAGTTTGCTCGCCAAGACTTCGCAGTCTTATGCCTACGTATCCTAACAAGGATGAAATAAGAGCAATCATAGTTCATCTTAATAAGGGTGAAGAACACTTGATAGTGATCAAATTTCCAAGGGGAAATAAGTGTTTATAACAACACCACTTACATAAAATTTGCAAACTCTAACCTAAGTCTAAGTTGAAAGGTTAATGACTCTAGCAAGGTCAAAAGGAGAGTTAAGGTTAGGCTAAGTTACCTATGAGATAAAGTCAACAAAAAGATCTTTTCTTTGGATTTGTTAACAAAGAGAAGAAAGAATGATGAAGGTTAACAAGCTAACATCACTTGGGGATAACTTAAAAAAGTTAAAGTAAGCATGAACAATATGAGTGAATATGAATAATGTTGCGGTGAGAATCGGATATCAAGCTATTAATTAACTTGAATCTCAAATCTTTAAATATTCACCACCGAGCTTTGATTTATCCAAAGGAAAGGGTAAAGATCGAAGAAAACCCTAAGTGCGCTACATAACAACGAAGCTAAGAGATCGGGGGGTTCGGGGGTTGGTTATACTAAGGGAAGGTATTAGCACCCTAAGTATCTGTAGTACTCTACAAGAGGCTCTTGTTTGGTAATTGTGTTATTGTCAACGTTTGTTTGCTAATGGCTATGTGCTAAGTGTTATGGTGAGAATCGGATATCAAACTATTAATTGACTTGAATCACAAATCATGAAAGTTCACCACCGAGCTTTGATTTATCCGAAGAAAAGGGTAAAGATCGAAGAAAACCCTAAGTGTGCTACGTAACAACGAAACTAAGAGATCTAAGGTTCGGGGGTTGGTTATACCTAGGGAAGGTGTTAGCATCCTAAGTGTAACACCCCGTTCCCCAAAATAAATAAAAAAATAAAAAATAAAATAGCAATTTAAAATAAAAAATTATCAGAGTCACCACAAAACACAACGGGATGTCACAAAAGAAACTCAACATGTCACTCATTAGATGCTTTTCAAAATATACAGCAGAAATGTCATCATATATATATATATATATATATATATATATATATATATATATATATATATATATATATATATATATATATATATATATATATATATATATATATATATATATATATATATATATATATATATATATATATATATATATATATATATATATATATATACACATATAAACATCATGTACATCGTACGCGACCAACTGCCCAAAATACACAAGACATATTCACCAAAAAGATTCAACAAAACATGATACGCCACAGGGGCACACATAATCAGCAGAAAACAAATAACTCCCCAAAGCCCCATGTTACGTATCAGAGCATCCCTACGAATCGACTCGCCACTATCCA
Source organism: Lathyrus sativus (assembly GCA_963859935.3). Classification (NCBI taxonomy): domain Eukaryota; kingdom Viridiplantae; phylum Streptophyta; class Magnoliopsida; order Fabales; family Fabaceae; genus Lathyrus; species Lathyrus sativus. Next base: position 536,135,250 of record OZ012739.1, read on the forward strand.
AGCTAGCTACGCACCTGGATTATTTGTACTTCCGAAGAAGTACAGACCACAACAACAGCAAGGGGTGAGAAATCACGATCAAAATATAACGGTAATAATATAAATGAATAAAAGGCAGTAAATCATACAAATATCATTTCACATACATCAACCCGGACCTACTGTCCCACACTAACACAACACACATAACAAAGACAAAAATATGCAACACAACACCATGATATGCGGTACCGACTCACTGGTTCGTCAACCAAACTCAGGATAGATCACATACGCTCCATCCGAGCAATGATCTATCCCTACCACGCTCCTCTTGAGCACAAACAATCAAACTCAGGATAGATCACTCCGTCCGAGAAATGATCTATCCCTACCACGCTCCTCCTGAGCCCATACAATCAAACTCAGGATAGATCACATACACTTCATCCGAGCAATTATCTATCCCTACCATGCTCCTCCTGAGCCCATACAATCAAACTCAGGATAGATCACATACACTCCATCCGAGCAATGATCTATCCCTACCACTATGCTATGCAAGACACCAATGCACACAACAAACACAGCACACCCGGTGCACACGATCCTCCTGATCATATTTTATCATTCATCATATGTATATCTCACACATCACCATATTCATACATCATACATACATGATACACCTCAATGCAAATATTATAATTACACGAATAATCAAGGAAATCATATTCCAACCCCATACATACACCCTCCACAGATTAACATCATTCTCATATTCGATCACGACCAACAAGGCCCAACAACACTAGAAAACAGAACAAAACAGCACCAGAAACACAAACTACTGTCACGCTCGCTGGCTCATTCGTCTGGCGAGGCCCCGCAGCGAATGCTCGCTACCCTTTCGCCCAGCGAACTCCCTAACGAATGCAGACAGTGGCTACTGGAAGCACTCGCTACCCAATTCGCCTGGCGAATCCCTGGTGAAGGTTCGCCCCCAGTTCGCTCAGCAAAGGTGCTGGCGAACGCCTGCGATTTTAGAAAAAATTCCACTGCTCAGAGTCGGCAAAACTCTCCGAACTCAACAGATTACGCGCAAACCATCTCTCACAATATCAGACCAATATTATACGGCTCAACTACAAAATCTATTCATGATTTTACCCGATACAACTTTAGTTCTACTAAATTAAATCAATTTCGGCATAAACATAGCAATTACCCGAAATCCCCAAATCACCAAACAATCACTCTACATCACATGCAACCAGCTCATCATGCTACCACAAATCAGAAATTCAACAACACAATCAAACATAATCATCAGAACCTATGGGGTTAGGGAAATTCCCTTCTACCTAGATTTCATGCAACTACCGAATTCGACCCGATTCTCCCCCCCTTACCTCGATAGCTCGAACAACTGATGAAACTCTTGCTCCAATGATGACTCCTAGCTTCCTCTTGCTCCAATCGACCGAGTTCTTCTTCCTTCCAACTTTCCTCTTCTCCGATCGTGTTCTTGTTTTTCCTTCTTCTCCCAATGTGTTCTTCCTTTTTATTTCCAAATTCCCTAAACAGCCCCTTAATCCAAATTCCTCTTATTCCTATTTTCTTATCCCAATTTTATTATTAATAATAATAATAATATTAATAATAATAATAATAATAACAATAATATTACTAATAATAATATTAATATCATTACTTTTATATTATTATCAACAATAATTATATTATTAATATTAATGTCCAAGATCATCAATCAATCTTCAACTTAAGAGCTACACACGATCGCACTCAAACACCTCCACAAAACACGCTGTTGCGGTGAGAATCATGATACCAAGCTATTGATTAACTTGAATCTTAATTCTTAAATTCACAACCGGACTTTAATTTATCCAAAGGAAAGGTCTAAAGAAAGAAAGAACCTTTTGCGCGATGTAACAACAACGCTAAGAGATTCGGGGATCGGGGGTTGGTTATGCATATGGTAGGTATTTCAGATCCTAAACATCTGTAGTACTCTACAGGATCCTTTTGTTTTTTTGCATGCTAAGTTTGCTAAATGTTTGCTATGGATTTGGATTTGGTAAAGGTGTAGGTTAAAACCTAAAGATAGTTTCTAAGTTTGCTCGCAAAGACGTCGCGTCCTCTGCCTACGTATCCTAACTAGGATAGAATCAGAGCAATCGTAGTTCACCTTACTAGAGTTGAAGAACACTTGATTATGATCAGGTTTCAAAGGGGAACAAACATATCCATGCTTGTGTAGAGTGTCACAAAACTCTCTAAATCTATGTTGAACTCTCAAGAAAGGGAAGTAAGTAATCATATCCATGATTCTTACATAGAGTTAACCAAACTCTATCCTAAAGTTCTACGTTGTGAGACCAATTGGTTCTATCCAGACCAAAAGGTGGGAGAAAGGGGGAAGGTTGCTCGTCAAGATATCGCATTTTGTGCCTACGTGTTCTTATTGTCCAATGAGAAATCAGAGCGGTCGTAGTTCAGGCCCGAACTACAGAATAAGGATCTATTGGTTCTTTCCAGACCAAAAGAGGGTGAAGGTTCTATCCAGACCTATGAGTTTAAATCCTATTGGTTCTATCCAGACCAAAAGGAGGGGAAGGTTTTATCCAAACCTATGAGGGTATCCTATTGGTTCTATCCAGACCAAAAGGGGGAATGTTCTATCCAGACCTATGATGTTTAAATCCTATTGGTTCTATCCAGACCAAAAGGGGGAGAAGGTTCTATCCAGACCTATGAATGTAAATCCTATTGGTTCTATCCAGACCAAAAGGAGGGGAAGGTTCTATCCAGACCTATGAGTTTAATGAGCTATCTATGACCCAAGGGTCAATAGAGAGACTTTCCTTTGGAAGGGAAAAGATGACGCAACTTGGATGAGAACTAAAGAGTTCCGTCACTTGGGGAAAGTAAACTTAACAAAGCATAAACATTCACACATGATGAATATAAGGGATATGGTTACAACTAAGAATGATCAAGCATATTATAATAAGCAAGGATCTAAATCAGGATGAATGGTTACAACCAAAGCAAGCATTTAAGATATTACAATATCAGGTAAAGATTTCAATCACGATAAATGGTCACAACCAAAGCAAGTATTACAATATTAATGATTTCAATTAAGACAGATGGTCACAACCAAGAACAAATCTTAACAAAGATGGGGAAACATCGTAACAAAGATGGAAAGGGATCTTAACAAAGGTGACAGCATATCTTAATAAAGATTGGAAAAGATGAAAGTTACAATCGTGTAAACAAATCACAATTTGAAAGTAAACATGTTATAATTTCAAGATATATCAAGTGTAACAACAATATGTATTTGATGACAATCAAACACAAGTAAATTAGTTTAACCTCATAATTTAGGAGGAATCTAAAATAAGATTATGGTGACAACCAAAGGAGAGTACCCTAGCATATTAACTAACATGGGATGCAAGAAATCTCACAAGAAGAACAAGCATATTTAAAAGGAAATCACCAACAAGTAAGATGACGATCTCAAAAAAAATGGACAAATTTCCATATAGGCAAAAGATAACCCAATTAATAATAACAAACAATATTTTTACACCACATGAAAGTAGACATTAAAACAAACACATTGCAAAAAGAATGGATCAAAAAAGGTGAAAAATGAGAGAGTTATGAATATTTGAAGATTCATATATTTTAATGTACAAAACAATATTAACAAGTAAAAATAAAAGAGAAAAAAGCAAGGGGTGGGAGTTGAACCCACGCCCTCCAGCCCAATACGCGCGTGCAAGGAAAAAAAGAAAAATGGGCAAAAGGGTTGATCCTCCTCAGGGATCGAACCCAGGTCTAGGCTTTGCAAGGCGTGAAATGAATAAGTTGCTTACCACTGGGGTGGCTATACATCCGTTGATATAGCCACCCCCATAAATATATATGGCATGGTCTTATGAATTTCTGGGCACAATGAAGCAAGAACAAGGCAATTTTCACAAATGTGTTTTGATATCAAACTCAACCAATTCTTAACCAAATCAAACAAACCTTAGATCAATCTTGGGTGTTTTTAAACAAGGAAAAAGATGGTCCAGGTAGAATTTTGAAAAGAGGCTTTGAAATGAAAACACGATGGTAGTTGCAAATTTGGATGAAAATGCATTTACAAAGCAAATGAACAAACCATTCATGCTATGGTCAGGAAAAGGGCTCAAGCACAATTCAAATATCATATGTAACAAGTTCATGCATTCAAACAAACTACTTATGAGTTAAAATTCCAACTGTCATGTGGAAATGAGATAAAAATCAAAACACTTGCAAGTGAGATAGTGAGATTATGAGACAGGCCAAAATAAAGTGAATGAATCACACAAACATCCTCAAAACAACATATAGAGTGTGTCTAAACCTTAAGAAAGCTCACAAACAACATGGATTTAAAAAACATATGACAACTGCAACTTTAGTGAGTGAAGTGCATTTTGATGATCATAAACTGGATCAGTGGAGGACAGTGTGATTAAACAGCATGAGCAATACATAAACATGATATTGAGAGTGTTCTAACAAGAAACTAATTCAAAACAGCCCTGGTTCAAAAAGTGGCACATGAATTGCTATGATAAACATACAACGCAACAACATCCAAAACAAGCAAAAGGTGTAACAACTGACATGCTCTTGGCACAAATATGAGACCTAGCATAAAAATGCCTATATCATTCATTTAAACACCAATTCCAATGCAAGTTTACAAACTTAGGACAGTAGGTAACATAAAAGAGCACAAGTGTTTTTCAAAACAGTTTTGACAGCTATGGTATGCAAACATGGTTCAGATGCAAAGAAGATCTCACGTTGACAAACAACACATACACACATCATAAATATAGAGAAGGATGAGTTATCACTCTTAGATTAAGCATACTGCAAGCATACAAGATTTTGGTATGTGGTCATGACAGTTTTGGCTCAAAATGCAATTAAGTAGTGAAATGCAAATGTAGGTAATCTTAGACCAAATCAAACATCTATACCCATTGGAATCAAACATATGAGTGAGTTACAACTCTAAAATCATGTATACACAAACAGAAAAAACAACTTGAGTATGTTGTGGCAGATTTGGTGGATAAGTGTGATTTGGAAGGTGAAATGTGAAAACAAGCCAGGACAGCACAAGTGACCAATGTGCACACACCAGAAATGTCATCATGAAAGTGTTTTAGGTTCAAGTAAGAGCATGTATCAAGTAGAATGAAAATTGGTATATTGGTGCAAAAGTTAAAAAATCTGCCTAGGCATACATTCACCACAACAGGGCAATTTTAAAGCAATGACTTATTTCATGAAAAAGAGGTTATACACACATTATGATGATTCTAACAGATGAGATGCAACTCAGAAAAGGAGTGAAATCTTTACCAAGACATAAATTAGCATTTGAAGCGCATGTCATACAAGAACAACACTTTGAATATACAACAAGCCAAAACCATGACAGTTGGAAAAATTGGGATCATACACAAGTTTTAAATGGATAGACTAGTGGTTCAATGCACACAAATCATGTAAAAAATGCTTGAAACAGAAAGTGATATATTTGGTCTCATGATATTTTGAAGAAAAATGCAAGAAAGGCATGGTAAGGCAGCTTGAACATTTAGAAAGATTTTGAGCACAACAACATCATGCACATTCTTGAAATAGGTAAATAAGTGAGTCTCTAAACATAGAGTCAAGCAAAAGCACACCGAGCCAAAAATGACATATTAAACCAAATTGGACAGCAAAATCAAACATGTCTCACAAGACAACCCTAATGACTAAGCTTCATCCACCAACACAAGCATTATGAACAAAATCAAACATTGACCAAAGACTTGAGGCATGAGGAATAGCAAGTATAACCACTTAAGAACCACTTCAAAGCAATGATAGGCAAGACAAACATGAAATCATCATAATGAAAACAAAAGGCCACATTGATTCACACATGATCAAGGGCAATGGGGGATCTATGAGCAACTTACAAGTCATCTACATATATCACTAATGAGCTAGGTTTATAGTTCTAGGGCAAGCATATCACTTTTTCAAGGTTGGATCCTAAATCTACCAAATGACCAAAAACTCACACATAAGTCTAAACATGATAATAAGGCACAAACTTGCAATCTATCATCCACATATCATTTACAAATGACAATATATTTGACAAAATAAGCATTATGATCATAAAACTAGGATTCTTGACAAAGAAGCACAATAGGGCAGCCATGGTATATTTTCACACAAATCACCACAAAATGAGAATACATGACAATGTATGATTTATAGATAGTGTCGCTTCCGTGAAAATAAGGTGCCGGCAAAACAGAAGAGTCGCCATCTTTCGTTATTTATCCCTCGGAGCGGGAAAGGAAACAATCGGAAAAACCTGACGAATAAGGGTAAGATAAGGTCGTCGCAACCGTTGTCTGGGTTCGGGAGTCGGTTACGCAAGGGGAAGGTATTAGCACCCCTCACGTCCGTCGTACTCGACGGGATCCACGCTTGTTGTGTTTACTGGACGAGTTGGTTTATCTATCTACCTATCAGGGCTGGCTTAAACAGAAAAGAAAATGACTCGGCAAAGCATCGCGCTTTATGCCTACGTATTCTCATCAGAGAATGAGAAATCAGAGTCAACGTAGTTCGACCTACTACGGGTTACGGGGAAGGTGGCTCTCCAATACATTAGTATTGTGCCTACGTACTTGTTGTACCCCAAAATTTGACCGACCTCTCTGGCTTATGTTTTATTTCATTGCATCAGCACATGCGTAAGCATTGCATTGCATAAGCATACCCCAAATTTGTCCTACCCTGTATATAACTTACATTCGCGCATCCATCCACTAACTGTTATTCAAAAGACTTAAAGTATGTTACTTTCGCCTATTGTCCACACTTAGGACATCACAAGGATGAGTTGAAGGAAATTGAGATTCATGTGTGGCTGTCAGGACAAGAGTGTGTACAGTATGGATTGAGAATCGTTTTGGTTGACCTAATCTTATTCGGGTAAAAGGGATGGTTTCAAGAATCAAGGTCATGGTGCATTGATTTAAATGGGTTATGTTTGGTGTACCGAAGTTCATTTCTCAAGTCATAATACTTTGATTTTCAAGGAGTGCCCCCTTCATTTGATCCATAGTAAAGAGATGGGCATCATGATTCAAGTGGAAAAATTCGGAGATGATCTCCTATTGACTAAAAGCTTTAGTCCATCCACAGTTCAAAATCGATCTATGCTTGTGTTTAAGATCTTATTTCAAAGTAAGAATTCAAGGGGCAAAATTTGGTTCATAAGACTTTTAGGGTCTTATTGGAATTTCAAATCAAGAAAATTGAATTTAAGGTTCCAAAATACATGAAGTTGCCATGAAGTCCACATTCATACAAAAATTCTCAAAGAGTGTACATTGGATCATAGCTAAATAAATTCAATCATCCCATCAATACACAAAAAAAAAAACCTCTACAAAAATAAAAGCTCACATTTTTCACAAAATCACAAAGGTCCATTTCTTTTCTATTTTAAATCCAAACCATGTCAAATATTTTCCAATTTCATCTTTTTTTTTTCCTTCTCAAACTCCAAAAGCCCATTCCAAAATAAATTCTTCACCAAATTTCAAGTTGATTGGTCTTAAGGTTTCTCAAGAGATCGAGCGTTTTGGGTGTCATTCATGATAAATGATAAGGGCTCGTTAATTTCTTGTCCCGACTCGATTCAAAAACATTGACAAACCATCTTCAAAATCCAATTATCTTTGTATTGAATTAAAAAGAGGGGATTAAGTGTAGACTTTCTTCCTCTCCGAGTGTTGGGATGCCCACTGTAGTGAGGGTGGTTCCGACACTCGTCTTTCAATACAAAGACGCTTCCCATCCATTTTCAAATCTCATTTTCCAAACTAATTTCTCTTTGTATTGAATTAAAAAGAGAGGATTAGGTGTAGACCTCTTCCTCTCCAAGTGTTGGGATGCCCACTGTAGTGAGGGTGGTCTCGACACTCGTCTTTCAATACGAAGACGCGACTTTATCCACCATCTCGCTTTCACAACTTCCTTCCACAATTTTCACACCTAAAACCTCGGTCCTGTACCGAGTGCATTTTCAAATCTTTTCATAACAAAAACTTGAATGGTCATGGAGTGGTTAGGCGTAGGCCTTCTCCTATCCCGAGTGCTGACGTTTACCGTAGGGTTCTCTGTCGCAAAGCACTTACCATTCAAAACCAAAAACATCTTTAATAAGAGAATGAAGTTCTCTTTGCATTGAATTAAAGAGAGAGGATTGGGTGTAGACCTCTTCTTCTCCGAGCGTAGGGATGCCCACTGTAGTGAGGGTGGTTTTGACGCTCGTCTTTCAATACGAAGACGCCTCGTTCGCCACACCTTTTTATAACAAAAACTTTGAGATAACGAATTGGGTGTTACCCGTAGGGGTTACTATCCGAGGACCTGTCTCGCCCCTAAAAAGTAACCCACCAATCAAACGTGACATCTTGCCTTGCATGGCGAAAACCAATCTTTCAAAAAGGATATGTTACGTCCGTTCTACCGCAAACAGGTAATGCCTAAGTCTCCAACGAGCGAGCAGCAAAACACCTAACTGCTAGAATGCGCACGATAGCATCATCCATAAAAAGCATCAACACACCGTAGGCCGAACTACGGTTGCTCTGATTTCTCATACCAGATGAGAATACGTAGGCACAAGACGGCGATGTCTTGGCGAGCACAATCCCCCCTATCATCTGTAGTTCCCTGAACTACGTCGACTCTGACTTTCTCATATCTTTTGAGAATACGTAGGCCTAGGACCGCGAAGTCCTACCGAGTCTGTTCATTCTCTCCTCTCCCCTCCGTTACCTCTCTTTCCCCGTTTCTAAACCCTTCTCTCTATCTTGTAGAACACTTTTATAGCATAATATTTAAGCAAATAATTCACACATCGACAAACAAAAGGTTCCCATCGAGTACGATGGATGCGAGGGGTGCTAATACCTTCCCCTCGCATAACCGGCTTCCGAACCCGTTCATGGTCGCGAGACCATCTTATCCATTTCTTTCCTAAGGTTTTCTCGATATTTTCCTTTCCCCTCATGGGATAAATAAAGTTCGGTGGCGACTCTTCTGTCCTTTCTTTTTCGCCTCCCCGTCGTTGCGCGATGCATTTTTTCGAGTAGCGACAGCTGGCGACTCTGCTGGGGAAATCCTAGCAAGCCACGCCTATTTTGTTTGTCGTATTTGTGCTTTATTTGTTTTGCTATTTATTTTATGGTTATGTTTCTTTCTAACTTGTTGGGTTCGTTTGGGATGGTTTGTGAGGATAAAAGCTTTCTACCCGAGCTTTCAAGTACACACTAAGATTAGGAGGTGGTTTCTTTCTGATTTGCGAGACTTAGGACTCGTTGAGTTGAATCGAATTCCACCGCTCAGATGAGACCCCGTTGGAATGATTATGTCTTACGTGTAGTCGTAATGACGTCTTTATTTCCGACGTGGGAGTCCGCGACTCTGAGGACCTTTGTAGAACCTTATTCCGAAGGTTGCTAAAACATAACTCTGTGTTCATCCTTTTGAAAGAATTACCGTCTTACGAGTAGTCGTTCTGATGGGAAACTTTTGAGGGTTAGTGCATGGGACTTTGTTTGAAAAGCCTTTGGAATACCCTCTTAAACCAATAGATTGCTCACCCGAGGTGAGAGGTATCTCGTTGTGCTACCTTGCAGGAAAAACTTTGACCTTCATCCTACCCGTTTGTCAGTATGAACAGTTACAGTGGGATCCTTGTACTAATGTTGTTCGGTCTCAAGGCGAAGCGCTGGTTCGTCACAGTCAACAACACAACAACGTTTGATCCCCTGTTGCATTTGCATATTCATTTGCATTTCTTTGCATGTCTTGCATATCGCATCATTTTTCATTTGCATAGAGGTGTTCTAATTTTGTGGACGTAATTGCTTCATGTGGTTTTCCATCCGGCTTTCTTCAGAATTGAAGATCATTCCACCAAAAGAAAATCAACAGAGACAACTATGGAACAAATTCGAGAAGAGTTGAGGGGAATCCGAAGCCAAATGGGACAATTCATGACGGACATGCAAGTTTTGTTTCAGGATCAGAAAGTGCTTAGAGAAGAAGTCCATCAGTTGAAGACTCAGATGGGCCTGATAACAGAAGTCATGAGAAATGTGTTGAGAAAGGAAGGCGATCATGTGCCCGAAGCTGCGGCAGAGATGGCCATTCCACCTTTACACGTGGAACCTCTCCCAAGGCGTGAAGTGCCTCAAAGATATTTTACACAGCCTGAGGTTCCAGTATTTCCTTGTCAGCAACTACTCCCTGTTTCCCAAGACAATCCTAGGATTATGAGGTATGCTCAAAGGACGAAGCAGTCCGACAGAATGTTCGACCAGGTCCCTGTGACTTATGCTCAGTTGTTGCAACTCTTGCTTCAACTTCGATTGGTTAAACTCCGGACTATGTCTCCACTTGCCGGTAAGCCACCACAAGGCTATGATAAAAGAGCCCATTGTGATTTCCATTCTGGGGCACCAGGGCATAGTATCGAGAATTGCAAAGCCTTTAAGCACAAGGTTCAGGATTTAATCGATTCAAGAGCATTTGAGTTCATGCCGAGCAATGGTCTTATTCCAGAAGATGTGGATGTTCCTATTCTCTCCCCTGAAGTCGCATCAGGTCAGGAACCTGTCTTGCAATCTGTGACCTTAGAGTCTTCCTGCCCGCAGCCATTGCCCGTTCCTAGGCCAAGCCTGAGGATGAAAGTTCCTGAACAAAGGGAGTCTCTGATACCTCAAATTCGATCTCCATATGTTTCAACTGTTCATAGTCAACATTCGTACCGTCATCAGCCGCGTCAGCATGCCCGACGAAGACCGAGGAAGCCAGAGAGACATTTCACTCAGTTGCCATTGTCGTACAGTCAGATATTGCCAGACTTGATCAGAGGTGGTTTGATTGTGCCGAAGCAAACTGATCCAGAAACTTCTCCACATCCGTTGGATTCTGATGACAACGCTCGCTGTGAGTACCATGTTGGGGCACAGGGGCATTCAACTGAAGACTGTAAGGTGCTTAGAAGCCAGGTTCAGACTCTGCTGGACTCCAACAGGTTTTCAATCACGCCTCAGGGTATTCAGATCAACGATCTTCCTTCGTCAAGTCATATGAGTTCAACAGCTAACGTTATGGAGGGATTCACCGAGAGCGGGTGTTCAGAAGATTATCAGGATGACTTCGACGAGCAATTTTGAAGATGGCTGGTTCAGCAGCAAATCAAGACTCGGAAGCCCAGTTCCCCGAAGCTGGCAATCTTTTATCATGTCATTTCTTTGCATTTGTAGTTTCTTTTCTGTTTAAATTTGAACTTATTTGCAAATCTTGTCTGTGGAACTCTGTTGTTTTCAGTTGATAATGATAATGGATTGAATATGTTTGTTTTGATTAAATCCATTCGTGTTCACTCAATGCTTTTATTATTGTCAAACGCTTGTTAAAGCGGAATCCGAGGGAGGATGACGAAATTGAAAGACGCGCAAGCTTCCGAATGTATGCTTTTTGAATTAAAACCATTGCTGATGATGTACAGGCATTGTTTCAAATTCCTAAACACCGGAGATATAAGGAAGATAATCCCTTGTTAACCCCTTTGAGCCTAGTAGTAGGAGTTTCTTTCCGAAAGCGAAAAACCCTCAATCTTAACCTGGGGCAGGGTAGGTGTCAGTTAATTCGACTAAATATCCAAATTGCATAAAGGGGTGTTCCCATTCAAGGATCAATCATACCTATATAGGTCGAACCTAAAGAACCACAGTGGTTATCCTTCACCAGCCAAGGGGTGAGACAGTCACAACCCCTTCGATAAGTTAGACAAGCCGGTATCATACGATTTGTTCAAAAAAAGAATCAAAAGAAAGAAAAATTGAAAGCCCGCTAAGTCGATAACTTGAAAACAAATGGCTTAGGCAAAAATTAGGGCATCCCGTTGGACTTCGAAAGAGGATATACTCAAAAGAGTCAGTCCATGAAAAATAGAGAATAAATGATGAAAAACAAGTCGTGTGACTCCAGGCACCAAAGACGAAGAGCGAGTGACTGCCACTCCTGAAACTTGTGGTTTCCTGAACCATCACTCCAGTCATTCAACCTTTGAGAGGTGAGCGCTTGTGTCGAATTAGCTGAACATAGGATTGGAGAATATTAAGGAGAATGGGTGGGTTAAACAGAACTTTGAGCCTCATATCCTTTCTTTCCAACCGTGAACCTGACCAAGTTACAACCTTCAAAAGTCCTAATTGAAGCTAGTTTGTTTCGAAAGCATACTTCGGTAAAGATCGCGTCGAAACTGACTCCTAAAAGGATTTTTCTTACCCTATGGGTATTGATATTGACATTCCGATAAGTGATTCATTCACTATATATCACAATTTTTTTTCAGTGAACAGACTTGGATTTCAAAATTGTCATATGCATTGCATTAATATTATCTTTTGCAAAACAATTTGTTTTACTCGCGAGAAAACATTTGACATTAGGAAAGTTTCTACAATGCGGAGTTTAATAGAAATAAGATATAGAGCGCCCGAGTACTCCTTTGAGCAGGGGCAAGTCACGTCAGGTAAACGTAAGCAGAGTCGGTCATCCCTAGATGCAGTTAATCTGGGGCAATCAGGTCGAAACTCGTCAAACCACTCGAAGGCCAGTCGAAGACGCCATTCCCTAAGGTTGGTTAATCTGGGGCAATCAGGTCGAGATTTGATAAATCTCTCGAAGTCAGCCAGGGGCACTTCTCTACAAATCAGCCAATTAGGGGAAAATCACTTCAAAGCTGGGGCAGGTCACCCGAAGAGCACAAAGACCATCCTTACCCAGAAAGGAAATTGACTTGAAGTACCTCTTCGGGGTTCGAAGCGCTGGGGCAGTTCATATCTAACCATCAGGGTACCGAAATTTCAGGTTTCCTTTCGAGGAAGGTTTTTACAAAAGTCCCACAGGCTGGGGCAAAATTGGAAACAAAGGAGATGTGTTCCTCTCCATATCTTCAGAGCTTATCAGAATTATAGAAGCAGATTTGGGTTTATTTCCCTAGCAGTGGGGCGAGTGCAGTACTGTTATCCCCTCAGAGTCTGGGTCGTTGACTTATTCCTCAAGCGGAAGTCGTATTTGTTGAGTTTACTTATCATTTTCCCCAAGCAGAGATTGATGTTGATTCCCTCCGTATCTAATCCCCAGCCAAGTCAGTGGAATTAATCCTCCTCCCCACAGAGTAGGGCTGACTCAGAGATCGTTCATCTCCATCCCCAGCAGAGAAAGTGTGGGATAAATTCCTGGTAAGTCTTATTCAACATCCCTAGCAGATAGTGGATTCAATCTCCGACAGAAGAGAGTTATTCCTCAGCAATCTACTATGTTTCCCCAGTAGGGTTATTCTGGCTAATCATTCATGGTTGATTTCCCCGGTAGAATGGAGTTGTTGCCTCCGGCCGAGTTGCTTGTTTCTCAAAAGAGTTGTAGGCTGATAGGCCATCCAGGATGTTTTCCGCATCAGAGTTTGATTTGGATCCCCAACGGTTTGGTTTTGTTCTTAACAGAGCAGTTTTACCCAGAAGTTTTGCTCGGAGGCCATCCAAGGCTTGTATTCCCCAGCATGAGTTTGTTTGCGCTAGGCGTATCTAGCCTTTCCCCAACGGAGTTGGCTCTTTCTCTTTAGCATTTATTTTGCTAAAATGGTTCATTTGCATTTACATACATGCATAGCATCCGCCCAAACGCGAAGCATTTCCATTTCGCATGGAGCATTTCGTCATATTCAAACATATGCATGTGAAACATAAGCCAGGTTGTTACCCCTTTTGTTTCAAGTGAACCTCGCGGACGATCAGCATCTTCGCCCGTTGTGTTGTTTATACCCCAGCTCGTGCTGTTTCCCCAGCGGATTTCTTTTGTGATTGTCACCAAAGGATGGTCTTAAATTCGTTCGAATCTCGTTGCTCGCTTGTATTTAGCGAAGGTTTGACGGCGATGTCAATAATCTGATTTGATTCTTCAACGGCGATGTTGAGAAGTTAGTTTTGACGGCGATGTCAAGTGATTTGATTCTTCAGCGGTGATGCTGAATATTTGTTTTGAGGGCGATGTCAAGTGATTTAATGCTTCAACGGCGATGTTGAGAGTTTGTTTCTGACGGCGATGTCAAGTATTTATATTCTTCAACGGCGATGTTGAGAAGTCTGTTTTGACGGCGATGTCAAGTATTTATATGCTTCAACGGCGATGTTGAGAAGTCTGTTTTGACGGCGATGTCAAGTATTTATATTCTTCAACGGCAATGTTGAGAAGTTTGTTTTGACGGCGATGTCAGATGATTTGTTTATTCAGCGGCGAGGTTGGATGTTTGTTTCTGGCGGCGATGTCGGAGTAATTTGTTTATTCAGCGGCGAGGTTGGATGTTTGTTTCTGGCGGCGATGTCGGAGTAATTTGTTTATTCAGCGGCGAGGTTGGATGTTTGTTTCTGGCGGCGATGTCGGAGTAATTTGTTTATTCAGCGGCGAGGTTGGATGTTTGTTTCTGGCGGCGATGTCGGAGTAATTTGTTTATTCAGCGGCGAGGTTGGATGTTTGTTTCTGGCGGCGATGTCAGAATGATTTGTTTATTCAGCGGCGAGGTTGGATGTTTGTTTCTGGCGGCGATGTCGGAATGATTTGTTTATTCAGCGGCGAGGTTGGATGTTTGTTTCTGGCGGCGATGTCGGAATGATTTGTTTATTCAGCGGCGAGGTTGGATGTTTGTTTCTGGCGGCAATGTCAGAGTAATTTGTTTATTCAGCGGCGAGGTTGGATGTTTGTTTTTGGCGGCGATGTCAAAGTAATTTGTTTATTCAGCGGCGAGGTTGGATGTTTGTTTCTGGCGGCGATGTCGGAGTAATTTGTTTATTCAGCGACGAGGTTGGATGTTTGTTTCTGGCGGCGATGTCGGAGTAATTTGTTTATTCAGCGGCGAGGTTGGATGTTTGTTTCTGGCGGCGATGTCAGAATGATTTGTTTATTCAGCGGCGAGGTTGGATGTTTGTTTCTGGCGGCGATGTCGGAATGATTTGTTTATTCAGCGGCGAGGTTGGATGTTTGTTTCTGGCGGCGATGTCAGAGTAATTTGTTTATTCAGCGGCGAGGTTGGGTGTTTATTTTCGGCGGTAAGGTCGAGTGGTTTGATTCTTTAGCAGCGATGCTAGATGTTTGTTCTTGGCGGCGATGTCAGGTAATTTGGTTCTTCCAACTGCAATGTTGGATTTTGTCTTGACGGCGGTGTCGGAGGATCGTATCTTTGGATTCAATATCTGTTTGTATTTAACAGAGGACTGACGGCGAGGTTAGATCTTTTTACCGACTTAATGTCGAGGCTTGACCGTGAGGTCAGATGCTTTTTACCGATTATTTTAAGCATTGACGGCGAAGTCAGAAGATTGTTTTAAGAGATGACGGCGAAGTCAGGGACTTTACCAAAGTCCTGTGAAAAATTGACGGCGAAGTCAGAAAATATTGAAGACCGACGATAAAGTCAGTTGATTTATAATTTTGACGCTGAGATCTGACAGCAAGGTTAGATGCTGTTAAAGGAGCTGACGGCGAGGTCAGACGTTCTACTTAATATGGGTGCCTGGCGGCGATGTCAGGAGTTCGTATCGCGGTTGTCAAATTTCCGGGTCCTTGGGTATTCAACCGTCTTTTACCTTGAATGTATGAAAGTCGCTTACCTTTCATCCCTTCAGGTCTAAGTCGCTTGAATAGGGGCAGCTGTTGTACCCCAAAATTTGACCGACCTCTCTGGCTTATGTTTTATTTCATTGCATCAGCACATGCGTAAGCATTGCATTGCATAAGCATACCCCAAATTTGTCCTACCCTGTATATAACTTACATTCGCGCATCCATCCACTAACTGTTATTCAAAAGACTTAAAGTATGTTACTTTCGCCTATTGTCCACACTTAGGACATCACAAGGATGAGTTGAAGGAAATTGAGATTCATGTGTGGCTGTCAGGACAAGAGTGTGTACAGTATGGATTGAGAATCGTTTTGGTTGACCTAATCTTATTCGGGTAAAAGGGATGGTTTCAAGAATCAAGGTCATGGTGCATTGATTTAAATGGGTTATGTTTGGTGTACCGAAGTTCATTTCTCAAGTCATAATACTTTGATTTTCAAGGAGTGCCCCCTTCATTTGATCCATAGTAAAGAGATGGGCATCATGATTCAAGTGGAAAAATTCGGAGATGATCTCCTATTGACTAAAAGCTTTAGTCCATCCACAGTTCAAAATCGATCTATGCTTGTGTTTAAGATCTTATTTCAAAGTAAGAATTCAAGGGGCAAAATTTGGTTCATAAGACTTTTAGGGTCTTATTGGAATTTCAAATCAAGAAAATTGAATTTAAGGTTCCAAAATACATGAAGTTGCCATGAAGTCCACATTCATACAAAAATTCTCAAAGAGTGTACATTGGATCATAGCTAAATAAATTCAATCATCCCATCAATACACAAAAAAAAAACCTCTACAAAAATAAAAGCTCACATTTTTCACAAAATCACAAAGGTCCATTTCTTTTCTATTTTAAATCCAAACCATGTCAAATATTTTCCAATTTCATCTTTTTTTTTTTTTTCCTTCTCAAACTCCAAAAGCCCATTCCAAAATAAATTCTTCACCAAATTTCAAGTTGATTGGTCTTAAGGTTTCTCAAGAGATCGAGCGTTTTGGGTGTCATTCATGATAAATGATAAGGGCTCGTTAATTTCATCTTGACCTTGCTCCAAGTTGACTTTTAATTAAGGTTTTATAGTTCCTGTTTCATTTTGTCCATTGAGAGTCTAGTGAGCCAAGTGAGTATGGTCCAGGTCATTCTTTTCAAGACACGACTAAACAATCAAGCCATGACTAAGTTTATGTTTAGTAATTATTAATCCCATGGAGCCAAAATCATGATGCAAGTAACATGCCATTCTAATAGTGTGGGCTGTGATTTCAAAATTTTTTTTTATGATATTTCAAATTATTACATAGTTTGTGATACAAAAGTTAAAAAAGAAGATGAGATTCATGAAGTTTGCAATAAAAGTCAAGACCAAGATCGTGGAATTCATTTACAATGTTCCAATAAAAGCCCATTGTCATTTTGTTTATTTTCACATGTGAAAGAAGAAACTCTTTACAATTGCAAGAAAATAAGGAGAAATTTTTTTGACAGCAATAGAGACCAAGCTGTGCTTCACGTTGTCTTGCATCAGACCCCAACCTGAACCATAATCAATGCATAAAATTTGAACCCCTGCTGCTATCACTAGCACTCCAAAATATCCATCAAAATTTTTTGACAGCAGCAATTTGACTGCTACAAACCTGAACCTGCTGCTATCCATCAAGCCTGCACAGGGGAAACTCAAAAGCGAATAAACCAGCCGTGCAGGGCCATGCCTCCCGCAAGCCATCGCGTAAGCATTCGTTACGCGACACAATCTGCCAAGGAAAAGGAAAGGATGTCATATGACATAACATGATGCAAGCCTGCAAAATAAAAAAAAAGGCTTCATTTAGCAGCCAAACACATACCAGAATTGCGAATCTCTTCGAAGTTGCTGCTGATGCTGGAGGTACAACCTCCCGTATCCAATGTTGTCAGGGTGGTGATTTAGAGCTGTTTCAGAACGTTGCGGGAAAGCATTCTACCACGTTCAATATAGACAACCAACCTGTCGAACCACACCGTCGTGCCGTCCAACAATTGTCACAGGTCCCACATACGACAGGCAACGATAATGATTGAAACAGCTCATTGAATTTGTGTACATCCTGTAAAACCAGAAGCAAAGTTGTGAGTGACTCACGAAACCAAAAGCCATGGTGCAATACGCACAACCACACCAACATCTACTCGTTCCTAGCCTCGTTTCAACCGTGGCCACGTCACAAATTCACACAATTCCAGCGCAAACCTATACCACTATACACTCCAAGTTTGCCTATTCTACAATGCCAACCATTGTTTTACAGCATATCCAACTGTACTTGTTACAAGAAACCTGCAAGCAAAGACAAGCCAATATCAACCCACAACTTGCCAAACCATTATCCTGCTGCATAAACACCTTAATCAGCTGCAAGAAAATGACCTGTACCTGTACGAATTGCAGCAAGAATTCCAAAAGAAATTGCCCCACGCGAGCAAACAACAAAGGTGCTACTCACCTACCACTTGTGTACTATGTGCTTTCTTCATCCAGCTGGACCTGCTGTGTCTTGAAATTATGGCAAAACAAACAACAACCTACAGCAGCCTACACCAACTGGACCCCCACACAAATGCCTGAAATATCCAAACATTGTTGTTGGTATTAGGACTGTACGAAAATACCTACAATCTGCATAAGACAAAAAAGGGAGACAAAATATTCATAAAGCACCTTGCATCAAGCCATACAAAAGGAGGGTATTGCCACTTCCTCACGTTCTGCTACACCCTGGTACAACCTACACAAAGCTCGTACAACAGCAGAAGGTAGTCTGATACCACCTACAAGACAAAAAAAACAAACAACGACATGCTCTACCGGCCCAAAATCTTCAAAAAAAAACATCCTCTAACATCCATAAAGACTAACCTAAAACTTGCTTTCCCTATTGGCTTCAATTCCTTGATCCTTCTTCCACAACCATTCTGCACCAAAATCTCTGTAATAAAAAAAACAAGAGGCTAGAAGCTTTCATTCTTGGATTCACAGCAACATCAACTACCATTGAGTCATTGCAACAAAATTTCTTTCACTAATACAAAATACCTTTTGTTTCGTTCAACCCATCTAGTCTCCATTTTCTTCAAATAAACCCTCAAGCTTTCTCCTTCTACTGAGACAACCTTAAATCTTCATACTTCTTCAACTTTCCCTCAAAATAACCTCATCGGAGAATCTCTTCTTCACAAAAGCCAACTAAAAAATCCATTATGCATCAGAGAACAAACCAAAACACATATTCACATCATCACCACTTTCACCATCCCATCTTCCTCCTTCGAGCACCACCAACACGCAAACCCAAATTAATAGAACATAGTCAGATGAGGTGAGAATAAGAAGAAGATGTGTAAGAATAAAGAAGAGGCAGAATCCACTGAAACTAAAGCAGAGTGACTCAAAGGCATACCTCGAGGTTGAATCGTCAATGATATCTTCGCCAGAAAATTTATTTTACGAATCATGCTCGAAATCTAATTTGACGAAGGGTGGATGTTTGAAATTCATGTTTGGCTTGACGAGATTCCGTTCTTGGCCGTTTTGTATTGACCTTCGATTTGTGTATGTTTGAGTCTTGAATTTTACAAGATATTTGCCTCTGTGTGTGTTTGAGAAATACGCATGGGAGATGAATTTTCGTTTGGGTTTTGAACAAGAAAACGACGAATGCCCTCACTAGGATATCTCAGCCGATTTTGTGTTTTTGTTGTTTGAGTCGAGTCAATTGAGGTCCAATTGGATCTCCTGACCCGCGCTCCACTTGCCATGTTAGGTTTCACTCTCCTTAAACTTCATTTCTGGGCCATATACTCCCTGTTCTCTCAGCTTACCCCCTCCCTCTTATTTCTTGTTTTTCTTTAATATAATTTATTAATATATTTTTTTTAAAAAAAGTTTGTTAGATTTCTATTTTAATTAACTTATGTATTTTTCTAATAGTTTTTTAGTTTGTATATATAAATTTTATACTTATTTTACTTAAAGCTTTATAAATATTTTCTTTTAATTTATAGTTTTTGGATTTATATACTTTATATATATTTTTTTTAAAAGTTGAATCCATTTCTCATTTGTTATTGGGCACTTTGTCCCATTTTACCTTTGTGGGTCGATGACGAGACCTCCGTAATTCATTACCAGTCAAATTATTGATAAGTAATGTTGGATCTAAGACCACCTCTTTTCTCTCTTCATTTCTTGTCCCGACTCGATTCAAAAACATTGACAAACCATCTTCAAAATCCAATTATCTTTGTATTGAATTAAAAAGAGGGGATTAAGTGTAGACTTTCTTCCTCTCCGAGTGTTGGGATGCCCACTGTAGTGAGGGTGGTTCCGACACTCGTCTTTCAATACAAAGACGCTCCCCATCCATTTTCAAATCTCATTTTCCAAACTAATTTCTCTTTGTATTGAATTAAAAAGAGAGGATTAGGTGTAGACCTCTTCCTCTCCAAGTGTTGGGATGCCCACTGTAGTGAGGGTGGTCTCGACACTCGTCTTTCAATACGAAGACGCGACTTTATCCACCATCTCGCTTTCACAACTTCCTTCCACAATTTTCACACCTAAAACCTCGGTCCTGTACCGAGTGCATTTTCAAATCTTTTCATAACAAAAACTTGAATGGTCATGGAGTGGTTAGGCGTAGGCCTTCTCCTATCCCGAGTGCTGACGTTTACCGTAGGGTTCTCTGTCGCAAAGCACTTACCATTCAAAACCAAAAACATCTTTAATAAGAGAATGAAGTTCTCTTTGCATTGAATTAAAGAGAGAGGATTGGGTGTAGACCTCTTCTTCTCCGAGCGTAGGGATGCCCACTGTAGTGAGGGTGGTTTTGACGCTCGTCTTTCAATACGAAGACGCCTCGTTCGCCACACCTTTTTATAACAAAAACTTTGAGATAACGAATTGGGTGTTACCCGTAGGGGTTACTATCCGAGGACCTGTCTCGCCCCTAAAAAGTAACCCACCAATCAAACGTGACATCTTGCCTTGCATGGCGAAAACCAATCTTTCAAAAAGGATATGTTACGTCCGTTCTACCGCAAACAGGTAATGCCTAAGTCTCCAACGAGCGAGCAGCAAAACACCTAACTGCTAGAATGCGCACGATAGCATCATCCATAAAAAGCATCAACACACCGTAGGCCGAACTACGGTTGCTCTGATTTCTCATACCAGATGAGAATACGTAGGCACAAGACGGCGATGTCTTGGCGAGCACAATCCCCCCTATCATCTGTAGTTCCCTGAACTACGTCGACTCTGACTTTCTCATATCTTTTGAGAATACGTAGGCCTAGGACCGCGAAGTCCTACCGAGTCTGTTCATTCTCTCCTCTCCCCTCCGTTACCTCTCTTTCCCCGTTTCTAAACCCTTCTCTCTATCTTGTAGAACACTTTTATAGCATAATATTTAAGCAAATAATTCACACATCGACAAACAAAAGGTTCCCATCGAGTACGATGGATGCGAGGGGTGCTAATACCTTCCCCTCGCATAACCGGCTTCCGAACCCGTTCATGGTCGCGAGACCATCTTATCCATTTCTTTCCTAAGGTTTTCTCGATATTTTCCTTTCCCCTCATGGGATAAATAAAGTTCGGTGGCGACTCTTCTGTCCTTTCTTTTTCGCCTCCCCGTCGTTGCGCGATGCATTTTTTCGAGTAGCGACAGCTGGCGACTCTGCTGGGGAAATCCTAGCAAGCCACGCCTATTTTGTTTGTCGTATTTGTGCTTTATTTGTTTTGCTATTTATTTTATGGTTATGTTTCTTTCTAACTTGTTGGGTTCGTTTGGGATGGTTTGTGAGGATAAAAGCTTTCTACCCGAGCTTTCAAGTACACACTAAGATTAGGAGGTGGTTTCTTTCTGATTTGCGAGACTTAGGACTCGTTGAGTTGAATCGAATTCCACCGCTCAGATGAGACCCCGTTGGAATGATTATGTCTTACGTGTAGTCGTAATGACGTCTTTATTTCCGACGTGGGAGTCCGCGACTCTGAGGACCTTTGTAGAACCTTATTCCGAAGGTTGCTAAAACATAACTCTGTGTTCATCCTTTTGAAAGAATTACCGTCTTACGAGTAGTCGTTCTGATGGAAAACTTTTGAGGGTTAGTGCATGGGACTTTGTTTGAAAAGCCTTTGGAATACCCTCTTAAACCAATAGATTGCTCACCCGAGGTGAGAGGTATCTCGTTGTGCTACCTTGCAGGAAAAACTTTGACCTTCATCCTACCCGTTTGTCAGTATGAACAGTTACAGTGGGATCCTTGTACTAATGTTGTTCGGTCTCAAGGCGAAGCGCTGGTTCGTCACAGTCAACAACACAACAACGTTTGATCCCCTGTTGCATTTGCATATTCATTTGCATTTCTTTGCATGTCTTGCATATCGCATCATTTTTCATTTGCATAGAGGTGTTCTAATTTTGTGGACGTAATTGCTTCATGTGGTTTTCCATCCGGCTTTCTTCAGAATTGAAGATCATTCCACCAAAAGAAAATCAACAGAGACAACTATGGAACAAATTCGAGAAGAGTTGAGGGGAATCCGAAGCCAAATGGGACAATTCATGACGGACATGCAAGTTTTGTTTCAGGATCAGAAAGTGCTTAGAGAAGAAGTCCATCAGTTGAAGACTCAGATGGGCCTGATAACAGAAGTCATGAGAAATGTGTTGAGAAAGGAAGGCGATCATGTGCCCGAAGCTGCGGCAGAGATGGCCATTCCACCTTTACACGTGGAACCTCTCCCAAGGCGTGAAGTGCCTCAAAGATATTTTACACAGCCTGAGGTTCCAGTATTTCCTTGTCAGCAACTACTCCCTGTTTCCCAAGACAATCCTAGGATTATGAGGTATGCTCAAAGGACGAAGCAGTCCGACAGAATGTTCGACCAGGTCCCTGTGACTTATGCTCAGTTGTTGCAACTCTTGCTTCAACTTCGATTGGTTAAACTCCGGACTATGTCTCCACTTGCCGGTAAGCCACCACAAGGCTATGATAAAAGAGCCCATTGTGATTTCCATTCTGGGGCACCAGGGCATAGTATCGAGAATTGCAAAGCCTTTAAGCACAAGGTTCAGGATTTAATCGATTCAAGAGCATTTGAGTTCATGCCGAGCAATGGTCTTATTCCAGAAGATGTGGATGTTCCTATTCTCTCCCCTGAAGTCGCATCAGGTCAGGAACCTGTCTTGCAATCTGTGACCTTAGAGTCTTCCTGCCCGCAGCCATTGCCCGTTCCTAGGCCAAGCCTGAGGATGAAAGTTCCTGAACAAAGGGAGTCTCTGATACCTCAAATTCGATCTCCATATGTTTCAACTGTTCATAGTCAACATTCGTACCGTCATCAGCCGCGTCAGCATGCCCGACGAAGACCGAGGAAGCCAGAGAGACATTTCACTCAGTTGCCATTGTCGTACAGTCAGATATTGCCAGACTTGATCAGAGGTGGTTTGATTGTGCCGAAGCAAACTGATCCAGAAACTTCTCCACATCCGTTGGATTCTGATGACAACGCTCGCTGTGAGTACCATGTTGGGGCACAGGGGCATTCAACTGAAGACTGTAAGGTGCTTAGAAGCCAGGTTCAGACTCTGCTGGACTCCAACAGGTTTTCAATCACGCCTCAGGGTATTCAGATCAACGATCTTCCTTCGTCAAGTCATATGAGTTCAACAGCTAACGTTATGGAGGGATTCACCGAGAGCGGGTGTTCAGAAGATTATCAGGATGACTTCGACGAGCAATTTTGAAGATGGCTGGTTCAGCAGCAAATCAAGACTCGGAAGCCCAGTTCCCCGAAGCTGGCAATCTTTTATCATGTCATTTCTTTGCATTTGTAGTTTCTTTTCTGTTTAAATTTGAACTTATTTGCAAATCTTGTCTGTGGAACTCTGTTGTTTTCAGTTGATAATGATAATGGATTGAATATGTTTGTTTTGATTAAATCCATTCGTGTTCACTCAATGCTTTTATTATTGTCAAACGCTTGTTAAAGCGGAATCCGAGGGAGGATGACGAAATTGAAAGACGCGCAAGCTTTCGAATGTATGCTTTTTGAATTAAAACCATTGCTGATGATGTACAGGCATTGTTTCAAATTCCTAAACACCGGAGATATAAGGAAGATAATCCCTTGTTAACCCCTTTGAGCCTAGTAGTAGGAGTTTCTTTCCGAAAGCGAAAAACCCTCAATCTTAACCTGGGGCAGGGTAGGTGTCAGTTAATTCGACTAAATATCCAAATTGCATAAAGGGGTGTTCCCATTCAAGGATCAATCATACCTATATAGGTCGAACCTAAAGAACCACAGTGGTTATCCTTCACCAGCCAAGGGGTGAGACAGTCACAACCCCTTCGACAAGTTAGACAAGCCGGTATCATACGATTTGTTCAAAAAAAGAATCAAAAGAAAGAAAAAATGAAAGCCCGCTAAGTCGATAACTTGAAAACAAATGGCTTAGGCAAAAATTAGGGCATCCCGTTGGACTTCGAAAGAGGATATACTCAAAAGAGTCAGTCCATGAAAAATAGAGAATAAATGATGAAAAACAAGTCGTGTGACTCCAGGCACCAAAGACGAAGAGCGAGTGACTGCCACTCCTGAAACTTGTGGTTTCCTGAACCATCACTCCAGTCATTCAACCTTTGAGAGGTGAGCGCTTGTGTCGAATTAGCTGAACATAGGATTGGAGAATATTAAGGAGAATGGGTGGGTTAAACAGAACTTTGAGCCTCATATCCTTTCTTTCCAACCGTGAACCTGACCAAGTTACAACCTTCAAAAGTCCTAATTGAAGCTAGTTTGTTTCGAAAGCATACTTCGGTAAAGATCGCGTCGAAACTGACTCCTAAAAGGATTTTTCTTACCCTATGGGTATTGATATTGACATTCCGATAAGTGATTCATTCACTATATATCACAATTTTTTTTCAGTGAACAGACTTGGATTTCAAAATTGTCATATGCATTGCATTAATATTATCTTTTGCAAAACAATTTGTTTTACTCGCGAGAAAACATTTGACATCAGGAAAGTTTCTACAATGCGGAGTTTAATAGAAATAAGATATAGAGCGCCCGAGTACTCCTTTGAGCAGGGGCAAGTCACGTCAGGTAAACGTAAGCAGAGTCGGTCATCCCTAGATGCAGTTAATCTGGGGCAATCAGGTCGAAACTCGTCAAACCACTCGAAGGCCAGTCGAAGACGCCATTCCCTAAGGTTGGTTAATCTGGGGCAATCAGGTCGAGATTTGATAAATCTCTCGAAGTCAGCCAGGGGCACTTCTCTACAAATCAGCCAATTAGGGGAAAATCACTTCAAAGCTGGGGCAGGTCACCCGAAGAGCACAAAGACCATCCTTACCCAGAAAGGAAATTGACTTGAAGTACCTCTTCGGGGTTCGAAGCGCTGGGGCAGTTCATATCTAACCATCAGGGTACCGAAATTTCAGGTTTCCTTTCGAGGAAGGTTTTTACAAAAGTCCCACAGGCTGGGGCAAAATTGGAAACAAAGGAGATGTGTTCCTCTCCATATCTTCAGAGCTTATCAGAATTATAGAAGCAGATTTGGGTTTATTTCCCCAGCAGTGGGGCGAGTGCAGTACTGTTATCCCCTCAGAGTCTGGGTCGTTGACTTATTCCTCAAGCGGAAGTCGTATTTGTTGAGTTTACTTATCATTTTCCCCAAGCAGAGATTGATGTTGATTCCCTCCGTATCTAATCCCCAGCCAAGTCAGTGGAATTAATCCTCCTCCCCACAGAGTAGGGCTGACTCAGAGATCGTTCATCTCCATCCCCAGCAGAGAAAGTGTGGGATAAATTCCTGGTAAGTCTTATTCAACATCCCTAGCAGATAGTGGATTCAATCTCCGACAGAAGAGAGTTATTCCTCAGCAATCTACTATGTTTCCCCAGTAGGGTTATTCTGGCTAATCATTCATGGTTGATTTCCCCGGTAGAATGGAGTTGTTGCCTCCGGCCGAGTTGCTTGTTTCTCAAAAGAGTTGTAGGCTGATAGGCCATCCAGGATGTTTTCCGCATCAGAGTTTGATTTGGATCCCCAACGGTTTGGTTTTGTTCTTAACAGAGCAGTTTTACCCAGAAGTTTTGCTCGGAGGCCATCCAAGGCTTGTATTCCCCAGCATGAGTTTGTTTGCGCTAGGCGTATCTAGCCTTTCCCCAACGGAGTTGGCTCTTTCTCTTTAGCATTTATTTTGCTAAAATGGTTCATTTGCATTTACATACATGCATAGCATCCGCCCAAACGCGAAGCATTTCCATTTCGCATGGAGCATTTCGTCATATTCAAACATATGCATGTGAAACATAAGCCAGGTTGTTACCCCTTTTGTTTCAAGTGAACCTCGCGGACGATCAGCATCTTCGCCCGTTGTGTTGTTTATACCCCAGCTCGTGCTGTTTCCCCAGCGGATTTCTTTTGTGATTGTCACCAAAGGATGGTCTTAAATTCGTTCGAATCTCGTTGCTCGCTTGTATTTAGCGAAGGTTTGACGGCGATGTCAATAATCTGATTTGATTCTTCAACGGCGATGTTGAGAAGTTAGTTTTGACGGCGATGTCAAGTGATTTGATTCTTCAGCGGTGATGCTGAATATTTGTTTTGACGGCGATGTCAAGTGATTTAATGCTTCAACGGCGATGTTGAGAGTTTGTTTCTGACGGCGATGTCAAGTATTTATATTCTTCAACGGCGATGTTGAGAAGTCTGTTTTGACGGCGATGTCAAGTATTTATATGCTTCAACGGCGATGTTGAGAAGTCTGTTTTGACGGCGATGTCAAGTATTTATATTCTTCAACGGCAATGTTGAGAAGTTTGTTTTGACGGCGATGTCAGATGATTTGTTTATTCAGCGGCGAGGTTGGATGCTTGTTTCTGGAGGCGATGTCGGAGTAATTTGTTTATTCAGCGGCGAGGTTGGATGTTTGTTTCTGGCGGCGATGTCGGAGTAATTTGTTTATTCAGCGGCGAGGTTGGATGTTTGTTTCTGGCGGCGATGTCGGAGTAATTTGTTTATTCAGCGGCGAGGTTGGATGTTTGTTTCTGGCGGCGATGTCGGAGTAATTTGTTTATTCAGCGGCGAGGTTGGATGTTTGTTTCTGGCGGCGATGTCAGAATGATTTGTTTATTCAGCGGCGAGGTTGGATGTTTGTTTCTGGCGGCGATGTCGGAATGATTTGTTTATTCAGCGGCGAGGTTGGATGTTTGTTTCTGGCGGCGATGTCGGAATGATTTGTTTATTCAGCGGCGAGGTTGGATGTTTGTTTCTGGCGGCAATGTCAGAGTAATTTGTTTATTCAGCGGCGAGGTTGGATGTTTGTTTTTGGCGGCGATGTCAAAGTAATTTGTTTATTCAGCGGCGAGGTTGGATGTTTGTTTCTGGCGGCGATGTCGGAGTAATTTGTTTATTCAGCGACGAGGTTGGATGTTTGTTTCTGGCGGCGATGTCGGAGTAATTTGTTTATTCAGCGGCGAGGTTGGATGTTTGTTTCTGGCGGCGATGTCAGAATGATTTGTTTATTCAGCGGCGAGGTTGGATGTTTGTTTCTGGCGGCGATGTCGGAATGATTTGTTTATTCAGCGGCGAGGTTGGATGTTTGTTTCTGGCGGCGATGTCAGAGTAATTTGTTTATTCAGCGGCGAGGTTGGGTGTTTATTTTCGGCGGCAAGGTCGAGTGGTTTGATTCTTTAGCAGCGATGCTAGATGTTTGTTCTTGGCGGCGATGTCAGGTAATTTGGTTCTTCCAACTGCAATGTTGGATTTTGTCTTGACGGCGGTGTCGGAGGATCGTATCTTTGGATTCAATATCTATTTGTATTTAACAGAGGACTGACGGCGAGGTTAGATCTTTTTACCGACTTAATGTCGAGGCTTGACCGTGAGGTCAGATGCTTTTTACCGATTATTTTAAGCATTGACGGCGAAGTCAGAAGATTGTTTTAAGAGATGACGGCGAAGTCAGGGACTTTACCAAAGTCCTGTGAAAAATTGACGGCGAAGTCAGAAAATATTGAAGACCGACGATAAAGTCAGTTGATTTATAATTTTGACGCTGAGATCTGACAGCAAGGTTAGATGCTGTTAAAGGAGCTGACGGCGAGGTCAGACGTTCTACTTAATATGGGTGCCTGGCGGCGATGTCAGGAGTTCGTATCGCGGTTGTCAAATTTCTGGGTCCTTGGGTATTCAACCGTCTTTTACCTTGAATGTATGAAAGTCGCTTACCTTTCATCCCTTCAGGTCTAAGTCGCTTGAATAGGGGCAGCTGTTGTACCCCAAAATTTGACCGACCTCTCTGGCTTATGTTTTATTTCATTGCATCAGCACATGCGTAAGCATTGCATTGCATAAGCATACCCCAAATTTGTCCTACCCTGTATATAACTTACATTCGCGCATCCATCCACTAACTGTTATTCAAAAGACTTAAAGTATGTTACTTTCGCCTATTGTCCACACTTAGGACATCACAAGGATGAGTTGAAGGAAATTGAGATTCATGTGTGGCTGTCAGGACAAGAGTGTGTACAGTATGGATTGAGAATCGTTTTGGTTGACCTAATCTTATTCGGGTAAAAGGGATGGTTTCAAGAATCAAGGTCATGGTGCATTGATTTAAATGGGTTATGTTTGGTGTACCGAAGTTCATTTCTCAAGTCATAATACTTTGATTTTCAAGGAGTGCCCCCTTCATTTGATCCATAGTAAAGAGATGGGCATCATGATTCAAGTGGAAAAATTCGGAGATGATCTCCTATTGACTAAAAGCTTTAGTCCATCCACAGTTCAAAATCGATCTATGCTTGTGTTTAAGATCTTATTTCAAAGTAAGAATTCAAGGGGCAAAATTTGGTTCATAAGACTTTTAGGGTCTTATTGGAATTTCAAATCAAGAAAATTGAATTTAAGGTTCCAAAATACATGAAGTTGCCATGAAGTCCACATTCATACAAAAATTCTCAAAGAGTGTACATTGGATCATAGCTAAATAAATTCAATCATCCCATCAATACACAAAAAAAAAACCTCTACAAAAATAAAAGCTCACATTTTTCACAAAATCACAAAGGTCCATTTCTTTTCTATTTTAAATCCAAACCATGTCAAATATTTTCCAATTTCATCTTTTTTTTTTTTTTCCTTCTCAAACTCCAAAAGCCCATTCCAAAATAAATTCTTCACCAAATTTCAAGTTGATTGGTCTTAAGGTTTCTCAAGAGATCGAGCGTTTTGGGTGTCATTCATGATAAATGATAAGGGCTCGTTAATTTCATCTTGACCTTGCTCCAAGTTGACTTTTAATTAAGGTTTTATAGTTCCTGTTTCATTTTGTCCATTGAGAGTCTAGTGAGCCAAGTGAGTATGGTCCAGGTCATTCTTTTCAAGACACGACTAAACAATCAAGCCATGACTAAGTTTATGTTTAGTAATTATTAATCCCATGGAGCCAAAATCATGATGCAAGTAACATGCCATTCTAATAGTGTGGGCTGTGATTTCAAAATTTTTTTTTATGATATTTCAAATTATTACATAGTTTGTGATACAAAAGTTAAAAAAGAAGATGAGATTCATGAAGTTTGCAATAAAAGTCAAGACCAAGATCGTGGAATTCATTTACAATGTTCCAATAAAAGCCCATTGTCATTTTGTTTATTTTCACATGTGAAAGAAGAAACTCTTTACAATTGCAAGAAAATAAGGAGAAATTTTTTTGACAGCAATAGAGACCAAGCTGTGCTTCACGTTGTCTTGCATCAGACCCCAACCTGAACCATAATCAATGCATAAAATTTGAACCCCTGCTGCTATCACTAGCACTCCAAAATATCCATCAAAATTTTTTGACAGCAGCAATTTGACTGCTACAAACCTGAACCTGCTGCTATCCATCAAGCCTGCACAGGGGAAACTCAAAAGCGAATAAACCAGCCGTGCAGGGCCATGCCTCCCGCAAGCCATCGCGTAAGCATTCGTTACGCGACACAATCTGCCAAGGAAAAGGAAAGGATGTCATATGACATAACATGATGCAAGCCTGCAAAATAAAAAAAAAGGCTTCATTTAGCAGCCAAACACATACCAGAATTGCGAATCTCTTCGAAGTTGCTGCTGATGCTGGAGGTACAACCTCCCGTATCCAATGTTGTCAGGGTGGTGATTTAGAGCTGTTTCAGAACGTTGCGGGAAAGCATTCTACCACGTTCAATATAGACAACCAACCTGTCGAACCACACCGTCGTGCCGTCCAACAATTGTCACAGGTCCCACATACGACAGGCAACGATAATGATTGAAACAGCTCATTGAATTTGTGTACATCCTGTAAAACCAGAAGCAAAGTTGTGAGTGACTCACGAAACCAAAAGCCATGGTGCAATACGCACAACCACACCAACATCTACTCGTTCCTAGCCTCGTTTCAACCGTGGCCACGTCACAAATTCACACAATTCCAGCGCAAACCTATACCACTATACACTCCAAGTTTGCCTATTCTACAATGCCAACCATTGTTTTACAGCATATCCAACTGTACTTGTTACAAGAAACCTGCAAGCAAAGACAAGCCAATATCAACCCACAACTTGCCAAACCATTATCCTGCTGCATAAACACCTTAATCAGCTGCAAGAAAATGACCTGTACCTGTACGAATTGCAGCAAGAATTCCAAAAGAAATTGCCCCACGCGAGCAAACAACAAAGGTGCTACTCACCTACCACTTGTGTACTATGTGCTTTCTTCATCCAGCTGGACCTGCTGTGTCTTGAAATTATGGCAAAACAAACAACAACCTACAGCAGCCTACACCAACTGGACCCCCACACAAATGCCTGAAATATCCAAACATTGTTGTTGGTATTAGGACTGTACGAAAATACCTACAATCTGCATAAGACAAAAAAGGGAGACAAAATATTCATAAAGCACCTTGCATCAAGCCATACAAAAGGAGGGTATTGCCACTTCCTCACGTTCTGCTACACCCTGGTACAACCTACACAAAGCTCGTACAACAGCAGAAGGTAGTCTGATACCACCTACAAGACAAAAAAAACAAACAACGACATGCTCTACCGGCCCAAAATCTTCAAAAAAAAACATCCTCTAACATCCATAAAGACTAACCTAAAACTTGCTTTCCCTACTGGCTTCAATTCCTTGATCCTTCTTCCACAACCATTCTGCACCAAAATCTCTGTAATAAAAAAAACAAGAGGCTAGAAGCTTTCATTCTTGGATTCACAGCAACATCAACTACCATTGAGTCATTGCAACAAAATTTCTTTCACTAATACAAAATACCTTTTGTTTCGTTCAACCCATCTAGTCTCCATTTTCTTCAAATAAACCCTCAAGCTTTCTCCTTCTACTGAGACAACCTTAAATCTTCATACTTCTTCAACTTTCCCTCAAAATAACCTCATCGGAGAATCTCTTCTTCACAAAAGCCAACTAAAAAATCCATTATGCATCAGAGAACAAACCAAAACACATATTCACATCATCACCACTTTCACCATCCCATCTTCCTCCTTCGAGCACCACCAACACGCAAACCCAAATTAATAGAACATAGTCAGATGAGGTGAGAATAAGAAGAAGATGTGTAAGAATAAAGAAGAGGCAGAATCCACTGAAACTAAAGCAGAGTGACTCAAAGGCATACCTCGAGGTTGAATCGTCAATGATATCTTCGCCAGAAAATTTATTTTACGAATCATGCTCGAAATCTAATTTGACGAAGGGTGGATGTTTGAAATTCATGTTTGGCTTGACGAGATTCCGTTCTTGGCCGTTTTGTATTGACCTTCGATTTGTGTATGTTTGAGTCTTGAATTTTACAAGATATTTGCCTCTGTGTGTGTTTGAGAAATACGCATGGGAGATGAATTTTCGTTTGGGTTTTGAACAAGAAAACGACGAATGCCCTCACTAGGATATCTCAGCCGATTTTGTGTTTTTGTTGTTTGAGTCGAGTCAATTGAGGTCCAATTGGATCTCCTGACCCGCGCTCCACTTGCCATGTTGGGTTTCACTCTCCTTAAACTTCATTTCTGGGCCATATACTCCCTGTTCTCTCAGCTTACCCCCTCCCTCTTATTTCTTGTTTTTCTTTAATATAATTTATTAATATATTTTTTTTAAAAAAAGTTTGTTAGATTTCTATTTTAATTAACTTATGTATTTTTCTAATAGTTTTTTAGTTTGTATATATAAATTTTATATTTATTTTACTTAAAGCTTTATAAATATTTTCTTTTAATTTATAGTTTTTGGATTTATATACTTTATATATATTTTTTTTAAAAGTTGAATCCATTTCTCATTTGTTATTGGGCACTTTGTCCCATTTTACCTTTGTGGGTCGATGACGAGACCTCCGTAATTCATTACCAGTCAAATTATTGATAAGTAATGTTGGATCTGAGACCACCTCTTTTCTCTCTTCATTTCTTGTCCCGACTCGATTCAAAAACATTGACAAACCATCTTCAAAATCCAATTATCTTTGTATTGAATTAAAAAGAGGGGATTAAGTGTAGACTTTCTTCCTCTCCGAGTGTTGGGATGCCCACTGTAGTGAGGGTGGTTCCGACACTCGTCTTTCAATACAAAGACGCTCCCCATCCATTTTCAAATCTCATTTTCCAAACTAATTTCTCTTTGTATTGAATTAAAAAGAGAGGATTAGGTGTAGACCTCTTCCTCTCCAAGTGTTGGGATGCCCACTGTAGTGAGGGTGGTCTCGACACTCGTCTTTCAATACGAAGACGCGACTTTATCCACCATCTCGCTTTCACAACTTCCTTCCACAATTTTCACACCTAAAACCTCGGTCCTGTACCGAGTGCATTTTCAAATCTTTTCATAACAAAAACTTGAATGGTCATGGAGTGGTTAGGCGTAGGCCTTCTCCTATCCCGAGTGCTGACGTTTACCGTAGGGTTCTCTGTCGCAAAGCACTTACCATTCAAAACCAAAAACATCTTTAATAAGAGAATGAAGTTCTCTTTGCATTGAATTAAAGAGAGAGGATTGGGTGTAGACCTCTTCTTCTCCGAGCGTAGGGATGCCCACTGTAGTGAGGGTGGTTTCGACGCTCGTCTTTCAATACGAAGACGCCTCGTTCGCCACACCTTTTTATAACAAAAACTTTGAGATAACGAATTGGGTGTTACCCGTAGGGGTTACTATCCGAGGACCTGTCTCGCCCCTAAAAAGTAACCCACCAATCAAACGTGACATCTTGCCTTGCATGGCGAAAACCAATCTTTCAAAAAGGATATGTTACGTCCGTTCTACCGCAAACAG
The DNA here is from genome assembly GCA_963859935.3 of Lathyrus sativus. Classification (NCBI taxonomy): domain Eukaryota; kingdom Viridiplantae; phylum Streptophyta; class Magnoliopsida; order Fabales; family Fabaceae; genus Lathyrus; species Lathyrus sativus. Next base: position 536,168,481 of record OZ012739.1, read on the forward strand.
GTAATGCCTAAGTCTCCAACGAGCGAGCAGCAAAACACCTAACTGCTAGAATGCGCACGATAGCATCATCCATAAAAAGCATCAACACACCGTAGGCCGAACTACGGCTGCTCTGATTTCTCATACCAGATGAGAATACGTAGGCACAAGACGGCGATGTCTTGGCGAGCACAATCCCCCCTATCATCTGTAGTTCCCTGAACTACGTCGACTCTGACTTTCTCATATCTTTTGAGAATACGTAGGCCTAGGACCGCGAAGTCCTACCGAGTCTGTTCATTCTCTCCTCTCCCCTCCGTTACCTCTCTTTCCCCGTTTCTAAACCCTTCTCTCTATCTTGTAGAACACTTTTATAGCATAATATTTAAGCAAATAATTCACACATCGACAAACAAAAGGTTCCCATCGAGTACGATGGATGCGAGGGGTGCTAATACCTTCCCCTCGCATAACCGGCTTCCGAACCCGTTCATGGTCGCGAGACCATCTTATCCATTTCTTTCCTAAGGTTTTCTCGATATTTTCCTTTCCCCTCATGGGATAAATAAAGTTCGGTGGCGACTCTTCTGTCCTTTCTTTTTCGCCTCCCCGTCGTTGCGCGATGCATTTTTTCGAGTAGCGACAGTACTCTCAACAGGTATGAGAGATCAGAGCTTACGTAGTTCGGGATAATACGGATTACAGGAGTTCAGATTCATCTGTTTTATCGAGTAGGGTTAAACAGCAGTTCCAGCAGTTAGGGACAAAGCCTGTTTGCATTGGCGCTGAAGTTTAACGACACTCTTTTCTTCAGAAAAGCTTCCTTTGAATTACGGGCCCACGGGGAAAAAAGGTTTGAAGTTTGTTTTCTGTCTTTTAAGGAAGAAGTGTTTTTTATTGTGTTTGCAATTTCAATCGCACTAAAGACTATGACCTGAGAGTGAATGCGTCGCATGTCACCCAAAGGGTGCCATACTAAACATCCAGACTGTTGAAAAGAAACTCTTCAACAATCCTTTCTCAGATAGCTTAAGGCTCGTAACGTACGAAAGAAATCATTCATGATTACTGTATTTTAAGCTGTTTTGAGATGAGAAGAGAACAAGCTCAACTAAAGGGAGACTATCAAGTCCTACTGTTGTCATGCCAAGGATTCATCCTATGGTTGAGGTTCGAAACAGGGAACTCCTAGAAATTATCATGCATAGGTTTCAACCTAAAGTTCTATCACCACTTCCTTATCAAAGGAAATGAGAGTCCTAAGGGATCATGTCAATGATAAACAGAAACAGCTAAAAAATCAGCTTAAACAGCAAACAGTAAACAACTGTAAAATGCATGCAATGCAAGTGAGGGAGGAAATATGTGCGGGGTATCAGCCTCCACAAGCTCATCTCAACCTCAAGCCAGAATGAATAACAGTAATCATACAGAGGGAATAACAACATGCTATCAAGCAAGATACAATAAACTACAATCATACAGAAGAAATGAAATAAAATGGAATGCTATCAGGCAAAATAAACCACCTGGGCAAGGGAGCTGGGCTCTACCGAATACCCGCAAACAAAGCCATACAGTAACAATACAAGCAGAGGGAGCAACTCAACCTCTAGTGCAATCATGCTCCTAGATTAAAGTCAGTCTAGTCATGGACTTATTCTAATGCATCAAGCAATTCAAACAAGGCACATCAACACTACAGAAAAGAAAACAGACAAGAAAGAAACAGATCAACAACTCTTCCTCAAATCCAAGCCTCAGCTCTTCTGACAGCAATTATGTCTTCAGACTCCAATCACCCTTCAAGGATATCATCTTCACTGGCAAATACCAATTTTCTTCCCCAGGTTTCAACCCTTCAACATAAGTTTCAACTTATTCTCCTTCCTCAAGCTTCAGCTCTTCAGTCAATTCCACCTTCAGGCTTCACTCTTAACTACAAGTATCAACTTGATTCCTTCAGGCTCTCAATGCATCAGTGTAAATGTCAACTTCCTTTAGTCCTCAAGACTCAGCTCCAGCTCTGCACTCAATCTCAATTGAATCCTTCTCATAGGTATCAAATTGGTCTTCAGGCTTCAACTATCCTTGCTTTACCAGTATCAACTTGGTCTTCTTCCTCTACAAGCTTCAGCTTCTCAGAGTAGTCTTCAATTACTTAAAAGTGTCAACTTCATCCTTCAATCTTCTTCAAGCAAGGAACTCCTCATTCTTCACTCCATCTCCATTGGATCTTCAGGTATCAGCTTGTTCTTCTTGCTCTCCAAGATACAACTGCAATGGCAATGCTCAAGGAATCATCCTCTTCCACACTCTTCAGTGAAGTCCTCATCTTCAAACTCAAGTCCAACATCTTTCAAGATACTCAAACCAGAAGAAATCACTTAACTGGATAAGCTAGGATATTAAACTACTTATTGACCACCAAAGGAGGCCTATAAGGGTTTAACATCAGAAGAATGGTTCCCTCAAAAGTTCTACTTCCTAGGTACCATCACTTATCCTTCCAAAGGAGGGAGGTGAATACCATGGAAGGACTTTTAATCATTGGGAGGAATGGAAGCACAAGAGGCTTTCCATGTTTGTGAAAGAAATCATTCTAACTACAAGGCTCTCCCTATGTCCTATCTCCTAATCTTCATCAGACACCTTCAGGCACCCACAAAATCCAAAGCTTCAAGCAACCTCAAGCAACTTCAAGCATCCCCACCTTGTCTTCAACTTGTCTTCAATCTCAATCAAAGGCAAACCAAGCACAAACCCTAATCTAAGGGAACTAAATGAGTTAAACTAGTTGAATTAGTAAATTAGGATCACCTAAAACCTAGTACTAAAGTTAGTCCTAACTAATATACTAGAATCAATTGTAAAATCCTACAAAAATTACTATGGGAACCTAGGTCAATCATGCCTCTATCACATTAGTTTCAAAGATCAAATCATCAAATTAGACCTAGAACTAAAATCTACATTCTAAGGTATCAACCTAAAACCCTAAAAAGGAAGTCTCTAAATATCAATCTAGAAAGCATACCTATTTTCATCACAAAAATGTGAGAAAATTACTATGGGATCATACACATCTAACCTAATCACACACAATTAGGCCAAGAATCATCACTATGAGATCACACAAAATTCTACAAAAATATGCATCAAACATAAACATTTTAATATCAATTAAAATACAAAATTCCAATTAAATCAGAAATTACATGAAATGAAAGTATTTTTTTTCTAAAAAATAATAGACTCAATCATGAGTAATATGCAAAAAGAATGGGCTGAATTGGATTAATATTCAATTAGTTATGAATTTTTCAAGAATCATGAATTAAATGAAAAAAATGATGAAATCCACCAAAAATGAATAAAGACACGGTGCAAATAGAGATCATTTTCAGTTAAAATTCTGGGTTGGGCTTGCTGGGGGGTGTGGATAACACTCAGATTATTAAGCCCAAACGCTTGAATAAATGAAACGATGCGTTTCATTTGAAATCCTTCACAACTCAGAAATAAAACACAGCCCTTGGATCTTCTCCCAGTCAATGGTCAAAACATGATCTGATGGTGAGAACTTCATCTTCTCCAATTCAAAGCTCTGAGCTTCGCGCCCAGCTCCGGCCACCGTTGGTGGAGCTCCGGTCGTCTTCCCCAACCCTAGTTCACTCTAGGAGCCTCCAATGCAAATGGTCAAAACATGAAACACACTCCAAATCTTGTCACGAACCCAATCATGCCATTAGTTTCTTCTGAAACCCCAAGAATCATCATCTCCCAATCTCAACTGAAAATGGTGATCTTCCTATTTTGTCTCTAATTCAACAATAAACCATCTGAAAACCATCCTAGGCCATTCTACAACTAATCTAACACCCTAATTCAACCTAATTCTACCTAAATCAAGCTAGGGGAAGAAGGTTACAAACCTGGAAATTCTTGAATAACAGATGCACGAAATCTTCACTTCAAGCTCTCAAATCTTCTGGACACGATCACTGAACCTCCTCCTTGCTTCTGTATGCAAAAGATTCAATGGAAAGTGCTTCAATCTTGAAACACGATGCTAAGTTGCAGATGCTGAAAATCCCTTGCTCCCACACGATCTAGCCACCAGTTCTTCTTGGAAATGATCTGGAATCAATCCTTGATACTCATGGAAGAAGAATCAATCAAGAAAATGGAAGGAAATGGAGGAAATTGATGAAACCGATTGCACTTGCAAGCTATGAAAACTCAATCTCAAACTATGCTCAAACCTTTAATGATCACCAACCCTTGCCATGGATGCATTATACTCAATATATAGATGGAGTTTGGATGATATAGAACCCTCTAGATCCTTCTAATGAGATTTTACATATCTCATGTCATGAGATTTCCAATCACTTATCATGAGATACACAAATCTGTTTGCAGCTTGAAAACCATCCTATTCTCTTTCAAAATCTCCCCTAGTGACATTTTGGAATGGTTTAGCCTGCCAAGTTCCTTGCCCATGCCTCAATTTTAAGTTATGCATATGTTACTTAATATGCAAGCAAGTGTTTTCCAAAGCAAGTCCATGATTTAGACCTCAAATAAAAAATGTGGCTAAACCATTGTTTCTAAAATGTTTTCTAGAGTCAAAATGATATATTACATGCCATGGTTTGGATGTGTAGCTTGAAAATTTCAATTTCCAACTTTGACTTATTTAACTTATGCCTTCATTTTAGGTCATTTTTACCACTTTGAGCTACAAGCCTTTTCAACATCTCATGACCTCCTTAATAGCCTTAAAACATAATTTTAAGCAAGTTTTATGTTGAATATTTTTCCATTTGAAGCTTGGAAATAGGAGTTATGGCCTTATGCTTGAAATGACCTATAATCTCCAAATGACCAAAATGCCCTTGACTTGTCAAAGCCATAACTTGAGTTCTACAAATCCTATCAAGTACTTCTAGTACTCTCTAGAAATCTAAGAAGATAAGGAACAACATTCATGTTGACCAAAAGTTCATAGGAATCATCCTTCTTAGACAAAAGTTTGATGCAAGTTGGGTGACTTTCAAGGCCCCAGATTCACGTACCTCAGATGACCTGTAACTTGTCAAAGTCATAACTTGAGTTCTACAAATCCTATCAAGGACTTATAGTACTCAAATTAAAGCTAAGAACAAGCTCTACAACATTCATGTTGGGGGAAAGATGAGATGATAATCACATCTTAAGCTAAACTGCCTTGAAGATAGGGGTCAAACTAGGGGATTTTACACTGTCAAGCCCTAGAAACCCTAGCCTGAAACTTCTCAAAATCTTCAATCATGATGAGTTGGCCTTGGAATCATCCTTAGAACATCTCAATGTGTCACCCCATGATCACATGGCTCTTTGAGTTAGGTCTCAACCTTCTCCAAATCATCAGTTGACCTAGGGTTGACCCAGTCAAACCCTAATTACACCACTCATGGCTGAGTCTTCTTAAACTTGCACCATGACCTCTGTAGGCCTCAAAGTGATCTTCAACACTTCTCATGAGCTCTCTCAAGACCTCCAGTCCACATTCTTGGCTTCAGAATCATCTGATGAGCTTCCCACAACTCTCAAGTTAGGAGGCACACACCCTTGGTTTCAACCACTCACTCTGAGGATCTTCTAACTTCTCTGACAAAGATATCAACCCTTGAACACTTGAATAACCTTCTTGGCTATATTCAAAGTTCTTGATTGGTACTCATACCTCTTGATCTCCTGCATACATGTCTATGAAATACAAATGATAATGCTAATGTGAATGAAATGAAACACAAGCTAGGTAAAGAAATGTTGGTCAAATTTTAGGGTGCAACAGATAGCTATAATATCACACACCTCTTGTTGACCAGCCTTGAACAAGCTAAAAAGCTTAAAAACCCAGAGATAATCCTTCCTTTGCAATGAGATGAAGCTTACTTCCTCTTGAAGCAACAAAACCAAACTTCAAGACAGTTGGAGTTAGGTGATTCCCAGTTGATTTTCAATGCTTTTGACAGTTGTAATATGACATATGTGAGGTGTGTGGATGGTTAGAACAGCAAGAACAAGCCTATGCAAGGATTTGACAAGTTTTGAGTATGTTGGTCAAACTTTCTTAGTGTGAAAGTTGACTTTTTGCAAAATGGTAATTTTGAGAGATTTGAGGGTATAGACACCTTCTATACCATATTTAGGGATTGTGTGGATGATTTTTAGAGGCTTGGAAATGATAGAACTGGTCTTGAGCAGAGTTTTGCTCAAGACAACTTTTTGGTGAAAATGGTGACTGAGATTTTTTGAAATTCTTGAGGAATGAGAGGAGAATGAGAGCTATGTTTTCTCCATTTTTTTGAGATTGCTCTGGTGTACTTAAGCTCATAAAAGAGGCCTCTATTTATAGCCAAACAAGAGTGAGGGCAACCTTGGTCTTTTACCACTTTTGGAGGGAGTTTTAATGAGATTTTCAAATGATTCTTGCAAGATCTTCTCCTATAAGCTCCAATGTTCAAAGGAGATCAGAAAACTCAAGTGGAGATGGACATGAAATGACTTAGATGATTTGTGAGGGTAGAGTAATCCAGCTGCAACAGTCCTAGCATTAAAGTTTCTCTCTCCTTCTTACATTTGATTATTATATTGTCAAGTTGCAACAACTTGCTATGTTCACCAAAACCATCCTTTTTTCTGGTTTTCTTTCTATCTATGCCTCAAATTATCAGTTTGGATCAAGAATCAAGGGTTGAGAGTAGCTTAAGTTGTGAAAATCCAATTTTGAGAATTCTTGACAAAGTGATTTCAAGTGTGACAGACCCAACTTCTATGGTGCATAACTTCCTGCTCAAACATGCTATTTAGGAGTCCTACCATAATTTGGAAAGCCCTCAAGTAGCTCTATAACTTTCATGTTTTGGGAATTTCCAAATTCTTGATGGAACTAGGTTGAAAAACCCTTCAAAGTTTCTGAAAAAACCACTTAAAAGTGCTAAATAACTTGGAATTTTTCTAAGTTATTTCCCCTTCAAAAATGAATTTTGCTATAACTCTAATTCTATGCATTTTTTGATCATGGACCACTTTGAGGCTTTTGTAGGATTTGTCAAGAGCTTTCTAATGAGCTTTGAACCACTTCATTTGGATGTGTGGTTGAGGAGTTATGGTCTTGCCCCTTTCAAAACCCTAATTCCCGATTTTTGCAATTACTTCTTAACCCTTAATCCAATGGTCATGAAATTTTATGAGGAGGTGTAATATGATATAAGGAACATTTTTTATTCACACCTTGAAGTCAAATTCCTTATTGTTGAAGAGATGACTTTTCCATCAAACGTTCGATCAATCGGTGACTACCGAGTCGACTGTCGATGATCCGGACATCCTGAGGACTTGAAACTCTTTGAATGGACTTTACTAAGCCATATGAGCTTAATGGATCAAAATCCCACCATTGAAATACTCTTTAATCCAAAGGTCAAACTACAGTTGACTTTTCCTGATCGGAAAACCCTAATCAGGCGTCTTGAACTGCACTGTTCTCAATTTCCGGGTGACCACCTCAAATTGAATCCATACTTGATCCAATGTTGTATTCTTGATGATGTGGAGACTTATTTGAAGTTGAATCAATCCAAAACATTGATTGATCAGACCACCGAAATCTCGATTTTGACAGTACGGAACCCTAGTTCATCTGCATCTTAACAAAGATAAACTTGAAATAGGTTAAGGTTAGTTAAGCAAATGAACATGATCCTACAATGATGATGAGGATCTAAGGGGTCAAAATTTGAGGTGCAACAGATGCCCCTATTTAAATATCTTCATTAGATGATAATGAGAGATGACAATCCTCATAGAATCATAGTGAAAGGTATTTAAATATAGCAAACCAGAAATTTTGTCCCTTAGATCCGATGGTTTGCAAAAGGACAAATGCAAATATGCCATGAATCTAAATGATGTTATATGATGCTTGAATGCAAGACAGATGCAGACGCACGAGCAAATATAAAAGAACGGCAATACAACGAGTAACCACTCACGAGGGGTCCAACACACTGGGGAAAGATTCAAGACCTAGTAAGCAAGGTAGTTCAAACATGAATAAGGATGCTTGTTCAAGGAAATCTTTCACGCAGGGGACACAAATTCCACCAGGGAAGACATACCTTCATTGGGGAAAGGAGATACGAACCTCACTGGGGATAACCAGATGAGGAAGCCCACCGGGGAAGATAACAATTCTTCACTGGGGAAACGAAAGAAAAGAAATACAAACCACACTGGGGAAGAAACCCATTGGGGAAAACTTTGCTGGGGAAAAAATCCACTGGGGAAGCATAGCTTCAACAGGGAAAAGACGGAACGGAGACACGAATCTCACTGGGGATAACTAGATGAGAAATTTCCTATAACGAAGAGTTCAAACGGGATCTTCAGGAAAAGGTTAGAAACAAGACCAGACGCGCCGGGGAAACTAGTATCCACTAGTTCTCCGAGACTCGACTGGAAAATCAAAAGTTTCAATTGGGGAGACTGGTGATGACCAAAACAACAAATAGCTTCAAGCAGTGCTAGTTTCCACTAGACTTACTGGGGATATGGTGGCGACCAATCCAGAGTTTGGTTTCCAAAAAGTGCTAAATACCGTTAGACTTCCTGGGGATATGGTGACAACCAAGTCGAAGTTCCAATTTCAATTGAAAATTTCCAAACGATATTGATAAAACACAGGACTTCAAACTGGGGAATTTGGTAACGACCGACTAATAACGATTAGTTTTCAAGCAATGCCAGTGACCACTGGATTTAGAAAGAACTGGATTTTCAAAGAGTTTGGTGATGACCAGGTCTGCAAACAGGAAGAATAAATATATCCCTCAATACTTTAGGAACAAAAGATAAAATCCTCAAAGCGTTAGGATATAGCAGAGACACAACCCTCAACACGTTAGGATTGTACCCATGCTCTCAAAACATTAGGAACGAAAGGTGAACATATAGAAGAGACACAACCCTCAAGACATTAGGATTGGACGAAGACCCTCAAAACCTTAGGATCAAAAACTAATATCCTCAAAACATTAGGATATAGAACACTTCATGCAAATGCAACCACTTTAGTCTCTGGGAATTTCTGAACTCGGGATTCAAAGTATACATCTCCAAAGGTACACAACCTGTGCTCGGGATGGCAACAAACATCTTCCAAAGGTACAAAACCTGTGCTTGGAATCAAATAGTACATCTTCCAAAGGTACGAAACCTATGCTTGGAATCAAACAATACATCTCCAAAGGTACGACACTTGAGCTTGGGAGAAAACAATTCATCTATCTCCAAAGGTACTCAACCTGTGCTTGGGATATCAATACATCTTCCAAAGGTACAAAACCTGTGCTTGGAATCAAACAATACATCTATCTCCAAAGGTACACAACCTGTGCTTGGGATAGAAACAAACCTCTTCCAAAGGTATGAAACCTGTGCTTGGAATCAAAAAATACATCTTCCCAAGGCACAAAACCTGAGCTTGGTAATGCAACCATCGTATCTTAGTTTGGAATGATACACAACCAAATTGTCAGTATTTGTTGTCCATGGATTTTCATGATGTCAGTTACCAACGGGCCTTAAATATGATTGGTCACCACCAAATTACTTATATCAGTATCCACTGGATTTTCAAACAATGCTGGTCACAATCGTGCGTCGACATCCTTAAGATAAACTTCTCAAATGTGACTGCCATTTATCACTGGTGCAGGTTAAGCTTCTCCCAAGAGACTGCCACTTACCACTGAAGACGATTAAACTTCTCCGAAGAGACTGCCATTTATCGCTGAAGACGATTAAACTTCTCTGAAGAGACTGCCATTTATCGTTGATGAAGGTTAAGCTTCTCCCAAGAGATTGCCGCTCACCACTGAAGACGATTACACTTCTCCGAAGAGACTGCCATTTATCGTTGATGAAGGTTAAGCTTCTCCCAAAAGACTGCCACTCACCTGTTGATGACGATTAAACTTCTCCGAAGAGACTGCCATTTATCGCTGAGGACGATCAAACTTCTCCGAAGAGACTGCCATTTTATCGCTGAGGACGATTAAACTTCTCCGAAGAGACTGCCATTTATCGTTGATGAAGGTTAAGCTTCTCCCAAGAGACTGCCACTCACCTGTTGAATACGATTAAACTTCTCCGAAGAGACTGCCATTTATCGTTGATGAAGGTTAAGCTTCTCCCAAGAGACTGTCACTCACCTGTTGATGACGATTAAACTTCTCCGAAGAGACTGCCATTTATCATTAAGGACGATTAAACTTCTCCGAAGAGACTGCCATTTATCGTTGATGAAGGTTAAGCTTCTCCCAAGAGACTGCCACTCACCTGTTGATGACGATTAAACTTCTCCAAAGAGACTGCCATTTATCGCTGAGGACGATTAAACTTCTCCGAAGAGACTGCCATTTATCGTTGATGAAGGTTAAGCTTCTCCCAAGAGACTGCCACTCACCTGTTGATGATGATTAAACTTCTCCGAAGAGACTGCCATTTATCGCTGAGGACGATTAAACTTCTCCGAAGAGACTGCCATTTATCGTTGATGAAGGTTAAGCTTCTTCCAAGAGACTGCCACTTACCTCTATTGTAATGTAAGATGTTCTTCTTGATAGATAGTGCAAAATAAATGCACGTCCAGGTAGGTTCGGCGACCGACAGGGACCAAAGTTCAATCCAGAACCAAGCTAGAAAGAAACTGTCAAACAAGACTCCAACCATTGAGAAATGAACTCGAATGGTGACTTACCTTATCCAATCATGGAAAGAGATAACTGAAGCAACCATCATCCACAAGGATTTAAACTCTGTAGGGAATTGATAAAGGACGGACATTTTATGCTTAAGGGCTGACAACTCTATTAGAGAGAGATAACACACCCAATCACTGAAGAGGGAACCAAAGTGAAACAGGAACAAGTAATAACCAGAGATAGAAATGATGCACGGATGCTATGCTTTATGCCATGCTTATGTTTATGCTGACGAAATAGATAAAACAAAATAGGAGATGAAATAAACATCTCGACACGGAGACCCAACCAAACTTTACCAAGATTGGACATCAAAGGGATGATCATGAAGAACAACAATTCCACTTCAAGGTTACCACCTTCTTTGGGAGAGAGTAATCTTCTTAGGCCAAAACCTCAGGACTTCACTTGGATTACCATCATGAGTTTGAATTCTTTGTTGAAGGAAAATTACATCGAGAGATTCCCGGATCAACTGAGGTAACAACTTAACTGGAGAGCTGACAAAGGGCATCATGAGAACAAAACATTTATGCCCCATTATGACAATAGTCATTTTTCAAGTGAGCAACGACTCTTGCGACAAATAGTCTTCAACTATTTCTGCCCCAGATTGCACAGTCTGTGAGAAGAAGTCATACGGATGCTTTTAAAAGAAACGACATAAAGATGCTTCAATGTCTTCAAACACTTAGAGAGATTTTCAAATCTCGACGTGATTGCCCCAATTTAACGGTTCTTGCACCACAAAGTCTTCAGACTATGGAAGTAACGACTGGGTAACAAACTTGCCCCTGCTAGTTGGTAACTGCAAAAGTATTGCCCCAGACTAAACTGTTCATCGAGAGTTTCATCTGATCTTGACCTGGTTGGCTCTGATTAGCTGAACGTTACAAAAAATGATTAACAAATCCTTCAAATTGGTTGCCCCAGGCTAAGCTTCCTTTATCAAGTTAAATTCCCTAGCTAATAGCGCTTGTTGGGATTCCTTTGATATTGGATTGTTTTGCACGCAATGCTGTTCATTAAAAATTGGCAATTTTCAATGTAAAATTCATGCAATCTTTTGAAAACATTTTTTGATGAAACACACACGGCGAAGTGATTAAGTGATCAAAGTGAAAGTGGTCCAATCATTTTACAAATGATGGATAAAGTGATGAACACACACAATTAACAAAGATCATTAGGAGTCAGGTTATCCAACCTTGCTGTAATATGCTTTCAAAACAACCTTACCTCAATTAGGTCTTTTAAGGGTTGTAACGTGGCTTGGTTTACGGTTCATGAAACAAAGAATGAAGGCTCAAAGTTATTTGGTCCCACCCACTCTCCACGATGAACTCCAATCCTACGCTCAGTTAACTCAAACTATACACTCAGGTTCTTACAGACTTTAAGAATTGAACTGATGATAGTTGGTGATGGCTCACAAACCTAGGATAGTCACAACTCCCTTACAATATTTGATAGCTTTTTGAGGATTTTTAAGAGTGATAACTCTTATAACATTCCTCTCTTTTGTTTATCCCCGACTTTTTTGTCTGAACTTCTTTGTTCGGTTAAACAGTCAATGGGGTGCCCCATTTTTGCCTAAGTCTGCTTCACAAGTTTTGACTTAGTGGGATTTTTTTCTTTTTTCTTCTTCTCTTTTTTCTTTTAAGAAAGGAGGTGACTACCCAGTTTAATGGCTACGGAGAACCATCATCATCTTTTGTGCTGAAAAGCATCTTCGACACTCTCTTGTTGTGTTCGAAGAAAAAACCTGAATGCACCACTTCTATATGAAAAGTGTCTTGTATGCACGTATCTTCAAGTTAACTGAGAACTACCCGCCCCAGGTTTGAGATTTAAGGTTTTGCTTTGTAAAGAAAGAAAAACTCCTACGCCTAGGCTCGAAGGGGTTAACGAGGGATTATTCCTTATTTCTTCAATGTTTAGGGATTGAAACAATGCCTTACATCATCGGCAAAGTTAAATTGAAAGCATATCAATAGCAGTTATGGATATGATTTTCATCATCCTCCCCAATCTTTGCTTTAAACAACAGTTTAGTAAACAAAAGAAATTTTTGCATTTTTCGTTATCTCATAACAATGAAAAGAAAGAGAAAGAGTGAAACAATGGACTTAATCAAAAGATGCACAAACATCTCATTTAATCTTGCCAATTCAAATAAACAACAGCTTACAAGCAACACAAATGCGGAGAAAACACAACAAAATGCTGAAACAGTTTACAGCTGCCAGCCTTAGGGAATTAAAATTGTTTAACAAAAAATTTTTCAAATTTTAGGCCCATGCGGGGAAACACCTTCAACAACTACATGCTTCTTGTGATATAGAATTATGAGGGGTCTCACGGGTCCTTTGCCTTTAGATTCAGGAATCGCAGCACTGTCATTTGATTTATCCTCCTGAGGTTTCAGCAACTCTTGCAGTCTTAGTTTAAAACCTTCACATTCTTCAACTAGGTGCCCTGTTGTTCTAGTATGATATCTACATTCCACTCTTGGATGGTCTTCCTCGAGGATAAAGCGTTTGCCAATGATTAGCTCTTGCACAAGATAACTCAATGCTATACATGCATCCAAGTTGTGTCCTTCGGCTCCTTTGTGAAATTCACAGTTTAGGTTCGCATTATGCCATGGTCCTGGCACCGGATTGGATAATCGTCGAGTCATTAGTGAGTTCTGAATCAATAGCGGGTAAAGTTTGCTTAACAGTACTGGAGTTTGTATACCGCAGGTCTTATCTTTCCTGACATGATCCTTCTTGTTCAATTTTCGGCTTTGAGAAGCTTGAGGAGGAACAAACATTGAGTGTTGGGCGTACTGACGCAATTGACGGTTATTTGTTCGTTGATGCCGAGGATGTCCTTGAGTTGGAGGAACCATCAGAGATAATGCATTCCTAGTTTCTCTGGATGCAACATGGTCAGAGTGACCCTCTTTCTTCATCATATTCTGCAATGTCTCAAGTACCCAATTCATCTGACACTTGAGAATTCTGATGTCCTCTTTCAGCATTTCCTGAGCTTTCAAAAGTCCCTCCATTGTTGCCATTTGTGCTAGATATCCTCCCTCTGATGTCAACGAAACATAGAATGAACCAAAAAGACCAATAGAACAAAGTATGATATGTAAAATGTTGATGCAAGTGCAAAAACGCAACTGGTTTTACAAAACTCAAAAGTTTGATTAGGTTAAAACCCTCATTCCATTGATCGTTGAAAAAGTTACAACTTTTAAAAATACTAGAGATCGACTGAGTTTTACAAAACTAGTTGCGACATGATATGCTTATGGTGATATGATGTGATGGTGCACACATAACACAAAGACAAGTATTCACAAATACAAAGCATATACAAAGACATCCTAGGCTCAAGATCAAAGCAAGGAGTCAAAGGTCTACCCATCCCCAAGGATTTGTACTATGGATTGATTTGTACCTGCCGAACGGGTTCTACAAAGTTCCCAGAGTCATCAACCCATCTTTCGGATATTATCAATTTCCCAAATCACTTGGTAATCGATAATATTCTCAAGAGAATCTCGTCTGAGTGTAGTATCGCGTATCAACTATTTCGGAAATACTTCCTTATGGTCATCGCACTACGTCCTAATAAGGCCAAAGTGGGGTAAAGTGTATTCTAAAAGTCCACAGTGTCATGGGCTCCTTCGTCGAAAGTAGCATTGTTTCCACGAATACTCGATCAACAATACTAAACTTTTCAAGAGGGCCTACACTGAGCGGTGGTTTCTCAAGTTAGCTTGGTCGGGAATCAACTCCTTATAAGCCTTCTTGAATATACCACCATCCTATCATAAGTGCACTCGAGTCCGGGTATAGGACTGTCTCACCACTCAAACACCCAATATCCACAATTAAACAAATATATTGACAAATATACATGTTAAGCAAATATTTACAAATATAGCATGCAATTAAACAAAATAGGCTAAACTCTCAAGTTAATTGTCCCCAGTGAAGTCGCCATTTCTGTTGCGGTGAGAATCGTGATACCAAGCTATTGATTAACTTGAATCTTAATTCTTAAATTCACAACCAGACTTTAATTTATCCAAAGGAAAGGTCTAAATAAAGAAAGAACCTTTTGCGCGATGTAACAACAACGCTAAGAGATTCGGGGATCAAGGGTTGGTTATGCATATGGTAGGTATTTCACATCCTAAACATCTGTAGTACTCTACAGGAACCTTTTGTTTTTTTGCATGCTAAGTTTGCTAAATGTTTGTTATGGATTGGGATTGGGTAAAGGTGTAGGTTAAAACCTAAAGATAGTTTCTAAGTTTGCTCGCAAATACGTCGCGTCCTTTGCCTACGTATCCTAACTAGGATAGAATCAGAGCAATCGTAGTTCACCTCACTAGGGTTGAAGAACACTTGATTATGATCAAGGTTCAAAGGGGAACAAACATATCCATGCTTGTGTAGAGTTTCACAAAACTCTCTAGATCTATGTTGAACTCTCAAGAAAGGGAAGTAAGTAATCATATCCATGATTCTTACATAGAGTTAACCAAACTCTATCCTAAAGTTCTACGTTGTGAGACCAATTGGTTTTATCCAGACCAAAAGGTGGGAGAAAGGGGGGAGGTTGCTCGTCAAGATATCACATCTTGTGCCTACGTGTTCTTATTGTCCAATGAGAAATCAGAGCGGTCGTAGTTCAGGCCCGAACTACAGAATAAGGATCTATTGGTTCTTTCCAGACCAAAAGAGGGTGAAGGTTCTATCCAGACCTATGAGTTTAAATCCTATTGGTTCTATCCAGACCAAAAGGAGGGGAAGGTTCTATCCAGACCTATGAGGGTATCCTATTGGTTCTATCCAGACCAAAAGGGGGAAGGTTCTATCCAGACCTATGATGTTTAAATCCTATTGGTTCTATCCAGACCAAAAAGGGGAGAAGGTTCTATCCAGACCTATGAGTGTAAATCCTATTGGTTCTATCCAGACCAAAAGGAGGGGAAGATTCTATCCAGACCTATGAGTTTAATGAGCTATCTATGACCCAAGGGTCAATAGAGAGACTTTCCTTTGGAAGGGAAAAGATGACGCAACTTGGATGAGAACTAAAGAGTTCCAGCACTTGGGGAAAGTAAACTTAACAAAGCATAAATATTCACACATGATGAATATAAGGGATATGGTTACAACCAAGAATGATCAAGCATATTATAATAATCAAGGATCTAAATCAGGATGAATGGTTACAACCAAAGCAAGCATTTAAGATATTACAATATCAGGCAAAGATTTCAATCACGATAAATGGTCACAACCAAAGCAAGTATTACAATATTAATGATTTCAATTAAGACAGATGGTCACAACCAAGAACAAATCTTAACAAAGATGGGGAAACATCATAACAAAGATGGAAAGGGATCTTAACAAAGGTGACAACATATCTTAACAAAGATTGGAAAAGATGAAAGTTACAACCGTGTAAACAAATCACAATTTGAAAGTAAACATGTTATAATTTCAAGATATATCAAGTGTAACAACAATATGTATTTGATGACAATCAAACACAAGTAAATTAGTTTAACCTCATAATTTAGGAGGAATCTAAAATACGATTATGGTGACAACCAAAGGAGAGTACCCTAGCATATTAACTAACATGGGATGCAAGAAATCTCACAAGAAGAACAAGCATATTTAAAAGGAAATCACCAACAAGTAAGATGACAATCTAAAAAAAAAGGGACAAATTTCCACATAGGCAAACGATAACCCAATTAATAATAACAAACAATATTTTTACACCACATGAAAGTAGACATTAAAACAAACACATTGCAAAAAGAATGGATCAAAAAGGGTGAAAAATGAGAGAGTTATGAATATTTGAAGATTCATATATTTTAATGTACAAAACAATATTAACAAGTAAAAATAAAAGAGAAAAAAGCAAGGGGTGGGAGTTGAACCCACGCCCTCCAGCCCAATACGTACGTGCAAGGAAAAAAAGAAAAATGGGCAAAAGGGTTGATCCTCCTCAGGGATCGAACCCAGGTCTAGGATTTGCAAGGCGTGAAATGAATAAGTTGCTTACCACTGGGGTGGCTATACATCCGTTGATATAGCCACCCCCATAAATATATATGGCATGGTCTTATGAATTTCTGGGCACAATGAAGCAAGAACAAGGCAATTTTCACAAATGCGTTTTGATATCAAACTCAACCAATTCTTAACCAAATCAAACAAACCTTAGATCAATCTTGGGTGTTTTTAAACAAGGAAAAAGATGGTCCAGGTAGAATTTTGAAAAGAGGCTTTGAAATGAAAACACGATGGTAGTTGCAAATTTGGATGAAAATGCATTTACAAAGCAAATGAACAAACCAGTCATGCTATGGTCAGGAAAAGGGCTCAAACACAATTCAAATATCATATGCAACAAGTTCATGCATTCAAACAAACTACTTATGAGTTAAAATTTCAACTGTCATGTGGAAATGAGATAAAAATCAAGACACTTGCAAGTGAGATAGTGAGATTATGAGACAGGCCAAAATAAAGTGAATGAATCACACAAACATCCTCAAAACAACATATAGAGTGTGTCTAAACCTTAAGAAAGCTCACAAACAACATGGATTTAAAAAACATATGACAGCTGCAACTTTAGTGAGTGAAGTACATTTTGATGATCATAAACTGGATCAGTGGAGGACAGTGTGATTAAACAGCATAAGCAATACATAAACATGATATTGAGAGTTTTCAAACAAGAAACTAATTCAAAACAGCCCTGGTTCAAAAAGTGGCACATGAATTGCTATGATAAACATACAATGCAACAACATCCAAAACAAGCAAAAGGTGTAACAACTGACATGCTCTTGGCACAAATATGAGACCTAGCATAAAAATGCCTATATCATTCATTTAAACACCAATTCCAATGCAAGTTTACAAACTTAGGACAGTAGGTAACATAAAAGAGCACAAGTGTTTTTCAAAACAGTTTTGACAGCTATGGTATGCAAACATGGTTCAGATGCAAAGAAGATCTCACATTGACAAACAACATATACACACATCACAAATATAGAGAAGGATGAGTTATCACTCTGAGATTAAGCATACTGCAAGCATACAAGATTTTGGTATGTGGTCATGACAGTTTTGGCTCAACATGCAATTAAGTAGTGAAATGAAAATGTCGGTAATCTTAGACCAAATCAAACATCTATACACATTTGAATCAAACATATGAGTGAGTTACAACTCTAAAATCATGTATACACAAACAGAAAAAACAACTTGAGTATGTTGTGGCAGATTTAGTCGATAAGTGTGATTTGGAAGGTGAAATGTGAAAACAAGCCAGGACAGCACAAGTGACCAATGTGCACACACCAGAAATGTCATCATGAAAGTGTTTTAGGTTCAAGTAAGAGCATGTATCAAGTAGAATGAAAATTGGTATATTGGTGCAAAATTTAAAAAATCTGCCTAGGCATACATTCACCACAACAGGGCAATTTTAAAGCAATGACTTATTTCATGAAAAAGAGGTTATACACACATTATGATGATGCTAACAGATGAGATGCAACTCAGAAAATGAGTGAAATCTTTACCAAGAAATAAATTAGCATTTGAAGCTCATGTCATACAAGAACAACACTTTGAATATACAACAAGCCAAAACCATGACAGTTGGAAAATTTGGGATCATACACAAGTTTTAAATGGATAGACTAGTGGTTCAATGCATACAAATCATGTAAAAAATGCTTGAAACAGAAAGTGATATATTTGGTCTCATGATATTTTGAAGAAAAATGCAAGAGAGGCATGGTAAGGCAGCTTGAACATTTAGACAGATTTTGAGCACAACAACATCATGCACATTCTTGAAATAGGTAAATAAGTGAGTCTCTAAACATAGAGTCAAGCAAAAGCACACCAAGCCAAAAATGACATATTAAACCAAATTGGACAGCAAAATCAAACATGTCTCACAAGACAGCCCTAATGACTAAGCTTCATCCACCAACACAAGCATTATGAACAAAATCAAACATTGACCAAAGACTTGAGGCATGAGGAATAGCAAGTATAACCACTTAAGAACCACTTCAAAGCAATGATAGGCAAGACAAACATGAAATCATCATAATGAAAACAAAAGGCCACATTGATTCACACGTGATCAAGGGTAATGGGGGATCTATGAGCAACTTACAAGTCATCTACATATCTCACTAATGAGCTAGGTTTATAGTTCTAGGGCAAGCATATCACTTTTTCAAGGTTGGATCCTAAATCTACCAAATGACCAAAAACTCACACATAAGTCTAAACATGATAATAAGGCACAAATTGCAATCTATCATCCACATATCATTTACAAATGACAATATATTTGACAAAATAAGCATTATGATCATAAAACTAGGATTCTTCACAAAGAAGCACAATAGGGTAGCCATGGTATGTTTTCACACAAATCACCACAAAATGACAATACATGACAATGTATGATTTATAGATAGCTATAATATCACACACCTCTTGTTGACCAGCCTTAAACAAGCTAAAAAGCTTAGAAACCCAGAGATAATCCTTCCTTTGCAATGAGATGAAGCTTACTTCCTCTTGAAGCAACAAAACCAAACTTCAAGACAGTTGGAGTTAGGTGATTCCTAGTTGATTTTCAATGCTTTGGACATTTGTAATATGACATATGTGAGGTGTGTGGATGGTTAGAACAACAAGAACAAGCCTATGCGAGGATTTGGCAAGTTTTGAGTATAGTGGTCAAACTTTCTTGGTGTGAAAGTTGACTTTTTGCAAAATGGTAATTTTGAGAGATTTGAGGGTATAAACACCTTCTATACCATATTTAGGGATTGTGTGGATGATTTTTAGAGGCTTGGAAATGATAGAACTGGTCTTGAGCAGAGTTTTGCTCAAGACAGCTTTTTGGTGAAAATGGTGACTTTGAGATTTTTTGAAATTCTTGAGGAATGAGAGGAGAATGAGAGCTATGTTTTCTCCGTTTTTTTTAGATTGCTCTGGTGTACTTAAACTCATAGAAGAGGCCTCTATTTATAGCCAAACAAGAGTGAGGGCAGCCTTGGTCTTTTACCACTTTTGGAGGGAGTTTTCATGAGATTTTCAAATGATTCTTGCAAGATCTTCTCCTATCAGCTCCAATGTTCAAAGGAGATCAGAAAAATCAAGTGGAGATGGACATGAAGTGACTGAGATGATTTGTGAGGGTAGAGTAAGCCAGCTGCAACAGTCCTAGCATTAAAGTTTCTCTTTCCTTCTTACATTTGATTATTATATTGTCAAGTTGCAACAACTTGCTATGTTCACCAAAACCATCCTTTTTTCTGGTTTTCTTTCTATCTATGCCTCACATTATCTGTTTGGGTCAAGAATCAAGGGTTGAGAGTAGCTTAAGTTGTGAAAATTCAATTTTTGAGAATTCTTGACAAAGTGATTTCAAGTGTGATATGCCCAACTTCTATGGTGCATAACTTCCTGCTCAAACATGCTATTGAGGAGTTCTACCATAATTTGGAAAGCCCTAAAGTAGCTCTATAAGTTTCATGTTTTGGTAATTTCCAAATTCTTGATGGAACTAGGTTGAAAAACCCTTCAAATTTTCTGAAAAACCCTAATTCCCGATTTTTGCAATTACTTCTTAACCCTTAATCCAATGGTCATGAAATTTTATGGGGAGGTGTAATATGATATAAGGAACATTTTTTATTCACACCTTGAAGTCAAATTCCTTATTGTTGAAGAGTTGACTTTTCGGTCAAACGTTCGATCAATCGGTGACTACCGAGTCGACTGTCAATGATCCGGACATCCTGAGGACTTGAAACTCTTTGAATGGACTTTAATAAGCCATAGGAGCTTAATGGATCAAAATCCCACCATTGAAATACTCTTTAAACCAAAGGTCAAACTACAGTTGACTTTTCCTAATCGGAAAACCCTAATCGGGCGTCTTGAACTGCACTGTTCTCAATTTTCGGGTGACCACCTCAAATTGAATCCATACTTGATCCAATGTTGTATTCTTGATGATGTGGAGACTCATTTGAAGTTGAATCAATCCAAAACATTGATTGATCAGACCACCGAAATCTCGAGATTGACGATACGGAACCCTAATTCATCTGCATCTTAACAAAGATAAACTTGAAATGGGTTAAGGTTAGTTAATCAAATGAACATGATCCTACAATTATGATGAGGATCTAAGGGGTCAAAATTTAGGGTTCAACACACGCCGAAAATAAAATAACACAGAAAAACTAGATAATTAAAATGGGCGTTACAACTCTCACCCACTTTAATTATTTTCGTCCTCGAAAATACCTGATGGAAACAATTCTGGATACGCATCCCGCATCCTGCTTTCCAACTCCCAGGTCACACTGCCTCCTGCAGCACCTCCCTAAGGCACTCTTACCAAGGGCATCTCTCTCCCTCTCAGTCGCTTCATCTTGCGATCTTCGATCCTCAATGACATCGTCTCAACAGTGAGATTCTTCCGAACTTGCACTTCATCTCTCTGAATCACATGAGATGGATCTGCGACATACTTCCGAAGTTGCGACACATGAAACACGTCATGCAAATTCGAAAGCTCAGGCGGCAACGCTACCCTATAAGCCACAACACCCACTCTCTGCAAAATCTGATACGACCCAATAAACTTCGGATCCAGCTTCTTGGACTTCAACGCACGACCTACACCAGTCACTGGGTTAACTCTCAGGAACACGTGATCACCTTCACTGAATTCCAACTCTTTCCTCCGGTTATCATGATAACTCTTCTGCCTATCCTGAGATGCTTTCATCTTCACACGAATCATCTGAACAGCCTCAGTAGTCTGCTGCACAATCTCTGGTCCCAACACAACATTCTCACCTGTCTCATACCAACACATAGGAGTTCTACACCTTCTACCATAAAGAGCCTCAAACGGTGCCATCCCGATACTGGAATGGTAACTGTTGTTGTACGTGAACTCAATCAATGGCAAATGAGTATCCCACGCATCACCTTTTTCCAACACACAAGCCCGTAACAAATCCTCTAGAGTCTGAATAGTCCTCTCTGACTGACCATCAGTATGTGGATGATAAGCTGAACTCAGCTTCAACTTAGTACCCAAAGCTTCCTGCAAACTCTTCCAGAATTCTGAAGTGAACCTCAGATCTTTATCCGACACAATACTCGCCGGCACACCATGAAGCTTCACAATCACCCGAATATAAATCTCTGCCAGCTTCTCCAACGGAAAACTGATACTAATCGGCACAAAATATGCAGACTTCGTAAGCCGATCCACAATTACCCAAAATGGCATCAAATCCTCTTGCCATGTTCGGCAATCCTGTAACAAAGTCCATGGTGATACAATCCCACTTCCAAACCGGAATTTCCAACGGTTGCATAAATCCCGAGGGTCTCTAATGTTCCACCTTCGACTTCTGACACGTCAGACAGGCGTACACAAATTGAGCTATATCCTTTTTCATACCTGACCACCAAAACATCTTTCTTAAATCGTGGTACATCTTTGTAGCTCCCGGATGAATACTCAGACTACTACGATGTCCTTCACTCAGAATTGACTTCTTCAGATCATCATTATCCGGCACACAAATCCTGCCTCGGAACCTCAATACACCAGTACTATCCAACTTGAAATCACTATCGGAGTCACTTCTCACTCCAGACATCAAATCCACTAGCTTTACATCTAGCATTTGACCCTCTCTAATCATATCCAAGAAATCGTTGTTCACTTGCAACTTGCCCAACATCACGCAATCATACGAAGTCTCACAAACTATGCTCAAATCTCTGAACTGCTCAATAAGCTCCATCTCTTTCACCATCATAGCCGACATATGGATCACTTTTCTTCTCAAAGCATCCGCTATAACATTAGCCTTTCTTGGATGATAACTTAGGCTAAAATCATAATCCTTCAAGAATTCTAACCATCTTCTCTGCCTCATATTCAGCTCTTTCTGATCAAACAGATACTTCAGACTTTTATGATCGCTGAACACCTCAAATCTCAAACCATACAAATAGTGCCTCCAGATCTTTAACACAAAAACTACCACAGCCAACTCAAGATCATGAGTAGGATAATTCCGCTCATGCACCCTCAGTTGCCGCGAAGCATACGCCACCACCTTACCACTCTGCATAAGAACTTCGCCTAAACCCATCTTAGACGCATCACAGTACACCACAAACGGTTTACTCGGAGTCGACAACACTAACACCGGTTCCATAGTCAATCTCTTCTTCAATTCCATAAAGCTCTCTTCACAAGCGGCATCCCACACAAAAACTTGGTTCTTCCTCGTCAACTAAGTCAATGGTAACGCCAAAGTAGAAAAACCTTCGATAAACCTTCGATAGTACCCTGCTAATCCCAAAAAGCTTCTAACTTCCGATGTTGTCTTCGTTGGTTCCCACTACAACACTGCACTCACCTTTGATGGGTCTACCGATATACCATCACCAGATATCACATGGCCCAAGAAACGCACCGTCTTCAACCAAAACTCACACTTAGACAATTTTGCAAACAGCTTATTATCCTTCAACACTTGCAAAGAAATTCTCAAATGTCCAGCATGTTCTTCCTCGGACTTAGAGTAAATCAGGATATCATCAATGAACACAACAACAAACCGATCCAAGTAAGAATGGAAGATCCGGTTCATATACTCCATGAACACCCCCGGCGCATTAGACACTCCAAAAGGCATCACCGCATACTCGTAATGTCCATATCGAGTTCTAAACGCCGTCTTCTGAATATCACCTTCTTTTACTCGGATCTGATGGTAACCCGACCTCAAATCAATCTTACTGAACACACGAGCTCCCACCAACTGATCCATCAAATCATCAATCCTTGGAAGAGGATACTTGTTCTTGATGGTCACTTTATTCAACTGACGGTAATCAATGCAAAGACGTATACTACCATCCTTCTTCTTCACCAACAACACTGGAGCTCCCCACGGTGACACACTCGGTCTGATAAACTTCCTATCCAACAAATCTCCAATCTGAGACTTCAATTCAGCCAATTCCACTGCCGACATCCTGTATGACGCCATAGATATAGGCCTCGTACCAGGTACAAGATCAATGCTAAACTCAACTTCTCTCTTCGGAGGTAACTCTGTCATATCATCAGGGAACACTTCAGGAAATTCATTCACCACCGCCAATTCTTCCAATGACGCTTTGCTGTCAACAGATAATGATGTAAATAAAGCAAACATTTTAGCCTCATCTTCCAACAAAATCCTCAATTCCTTACTAGACAAGGAATCTGCCAAAGCTTCTTCTTCTGGAGTAAGAAACAACAACACCTTCCAAAAACAATCGATATAGACTCGGTTGAACTCCAGCCAGTTCATACCCAAAATAACATCCAACTTACCAAGCGGCAAGAAAATCAGATCCACCCCAAAATCTCTACCAAAGATAGTCAGTGGACACTTCAAACACACCAAAGAAGTAGTCACTGAACCAATAGAGGGAGTCTCAATAGTCATCCGCCGCTCAAGAGTAGTCGGCACCAAACCTAACATCTTCACACAATCAACAGAGATGAACAAGTAGGCCGCACCCGTATCAATCATAGCAGACAAAGGAACATTATTGATGAAACAAGTACCTTGGATAGAACGATCCTCACTAGCAGCTTGAGTTCCCACTACCGCAAACACTTTACCACTGGTCTGAGACGGCTTCGGCTTCTCACAATGCGTACTGATGTGGCCCTTCTCACCACAGTTGTAACAGGTAGGCATAGCGACTCAACAATCATCCATCAAATGGCCCGGCTTACCACACTTGAAACACTTCTTCAATTCCTGAGAACAATCAATGGCATGATGACCCACGCCACCACACCGGAAACACTTCCCACCAGCGAACGCCCTCCCTTCTTTGAGCTTCTTATCAACAACAGTCTTAAACTTCCCCTTATCAGTAGGGACACTGTAAGGAGTACCACCAAACCTCTGCTTACCCTTACGATCATTTGCAGCCTTGTAATGTGCAATCCTGACCCGATTATCATTGTCATAAATCCTGCTTCTGCTTATCAGCTCAGGATAATCCCTGATCTTTTGACAAGCGATTCCCATCTTAAATTCTGGACGCAGCCCATTCTCAAACTTCACAATTTGGAGGTCATCGATCTGTCAGTATTGTAGTGAGGACAGTACCGCACCAACTCTTCAAACTTAGCAGCATACTCAGCCACCGTCATATTGCCCTGCTTCAGCTCCAGAAACTATATCTCTTTAGCGCTTCTGATATCCTCCGGAAAATAATTCTCCAGAAAACCAGTTCGGACCATATCCCAAGTAATTGCTGTTCCTGTAGTCTCCAATCTCTGGCGACTGTTGTCCCACCAAGCTTCCGCTTCACCTTCTAGCATGTGGGTACCGAACCTCACTTTCTGCTCATCACTGCATCCCATTGTCCTGAAAATCTTCTCAATCACCTTCAGCCACTTCTGTGCAGCTTCCGGATCCAAGATCCCTCCTTGAAACGTCAGCGACTTGTTACTCTGAAGCTGCGCCAAATCCCTGAATTGCGCACCCGCAGCTTGGTTCTGATTAGCAACCACCTGCGCCATCGCTTGCATAGCCACAACTAACACATCATCATTCCTTCCCGCCATACTGCTCAACAACAACAACGCCATGTTAACAGAAAAGTAAACTTTATCCTACATACATACTCAACTACTACACTGGCCGGACGGACCGACCTGCTCTGATACCAACTTGTAACACCCCGTTCCCCAAAATTAAAAAAAAATAAAAACTAAAATATCAATTTAAAATAAACAATTATCAGAGTCACCACAAAACACAACGAGATGTCACAGAAGAAACTCAACATGTCACTCATTAGATGCTTTTCAAAATATACAGCGGAAATGTCATCATATATATATATATATATATATATATATATATATATATATATATTTATATATACATACACACACATACATATAAACATCATGTACATCGTACGCGGCCAACTGCCCAAAATACACAAGACATATTCACCAAAAAGATTCAACAAAACATGATACGCCACAGGGGCACACATAATCAACAGAAAACAAATAACTCCCCAAAGCCCCGTGTTACGTATCAGAGCATACCTACGACTCGACTCGCCACTATCCTAGCTAGCTACGCGCCTGGATTATCTGTACTTCCGAAGAAGCACAAACCAAAACAACAACAAGGGGTGAAAAATCACGATCAAAATATAACGGCAATAATATACATGAATAAAAGGTAGTAAATCATACAAATATCATTTCACATACATCAACCCGTACCTACTGTCCCACACTAACACAACACACATAACAATGCCAAAAATATGCAACACAACACCATGATATGCGGTACCGACTCACTGGTTCGTCAACCAAACTCAGGATAGATCACATACGCTCCATCCGAGCAATGATCTATCCCTACCACACTCCTCCTGAGCACAAACAACCAAACTCAGGATAGATCACATACACTCCATCCGAGCAATGATCTATCCCTACTACGCTCCTCCTGAGCCCATACAATCAAACTCAGGATATATCACATACACTCCATCCGAGCAATGATCTATCCCTACCACGCTCCTCTTGAGCCCATACAATCAAACTCAGGATAGATCACATACACTCCATCCGAGCAATGATATATCCCTACCACTATGCTATGCAAGACACCAATGCACACAGTAAACACAACACACCTGGTGCACACGATCCTCCTGATCACATTTTATCATTCATCATATGTATATCTCACACATCACCACATTCATACATCATACATACATGATACACCTCAATGCAAATATTATAATTACACGAATAATCAAGGAAATCATATTCCAACCCCATACATACACCCTCCACAGATCAACATCATTCTCATATTTGATCACGACCAACAAGGCCCAACAACACTAGAAAACAGAACAGAACAGCACCAGAAACACAAACTACTGTCACGCTTGCTGGCTCATTCGCCTGGCGAGGCCCCACAGCGAATGCTCGCTACCCGTTCGCTCGGTGAATCCCCCAACGAAGACTCGCTACTAGCTCGCCCAGAAAACTCCCCAGTGAATGCAGACAGTGGCTACTGGAAGCACTCGCTGCCCAGTTCGCCTGGCAAATCCCTGGTGAAGGTTCGCCCCCAGTTCGCTCAGCGAAGGTGCTGGCGAACGCCTGCGATTTCAGAAAAAATTCCACTGCTCAGAGTCGGCAAAACTCTCTGAACTCAACCGATTACGCGCAAACCAGCTCTCACAATATCAAACCAATATTATACGACTCAGCTACAAAATCTATTCATGATTTTACCCGATACAACTTTAGTTCTACTAAATTAAATCAATTTCGGCATAAACATAACAATTACCCGAAATCCCCAAATCACCAAACAATCACTCTACATCACATGCAACCAGCTCATCATGTTACCACAAATCATAAATTCAACAACACAATTAAACATAATCATCAGAACCTATGGGGTTAGGGAAATCCCCTTCTACCTAGAATTCATGCAACTACTGAATTCGACCCGATTCTCCCCCTCCCTTACCTCGATAGCTCGAACAGCTGATGAAACTCTTGCTCCAATGATGACTCCTAGCTTTCTCTTGCTCCAATCGACTGAGTTCTTCTTCCTTCCAACTTTCCTCTTCTCCGATCGTGTTCTTGTTTTTCCTTCTTCTCCCAACGTGTTCTTCCTTTCTATTTCCAAATTCCCCAAACAACCCCTTAATCCAAATTCCTCTTATTCTTATTTTCTTATCCCAATTTTAATAATAATAATAATAATAATAATAATAATAATAATAACAATAATATTACTAATAATAATATTATTATCATTACTTTTATATTATTATCAACAATAATTATATTATTAATATTAATGTCCAAGATCATCAATCAATCTCCAACTTAAGAGCTACACACGATCGCACTCAAACACCCCCACAAAACACGCCGAAAATAAAATAACACAGAAAAACTAGATAATTAAAATGGGCGTATCACTAAGCATTTGTAGTACTTTACAGGAACCTCTTGTTAGTATTTGTGTTATGGTATAGTTTGTTTGCTAAGGGAAAGGTGCTAAGGTAAAGACCTAAGGTATATACACTAAGTATGCTCGCCAAGACGTCACATCTCGTGCCTACGTATCCTAACAAGGAAAAGAATCAGAGCATTCGTAGTTCTCCTAACTAGGGATGAGGAACTCTTGATAACGATCAAGGTTCCAAAGGGAAGTAAGTATCCATAACAATGGTACTTACATGGAGTTAACAAACTCCCTAAGTTTAAGTTGAAAAAAAAACTAATATTGACTTTAACAAAATTCAAAGGGGAAAATGAGTACTCATAACAATGATACTGTCGCATTGCTGCGAAGAGGGGCCGGCGGAAGATAGAAGAGTCGCCACCGTTCGTTATTTATCCCAAAGAGAGGGAAAGGAAACTATCAGAGAAAACCTACGAAAAAGGAATAAGACAGGTCATCGCAACCATATCTCGGGTTCGGGAGTTGGTAACGCAAGGGGAAGGTATTAGCACCCCTCACGTCCGTCGTACTCGACGGGATCCACGCTTGCTGTCTAGTCTATGGGTGAAAAACAAACTATCTACGGCTGCTAATGCTAAACGGAAAGAACTGACTCGATAGGACATCACCGCCTTATGCCTACGTATTCCCTCGTGCAATGGGAAAGTCAGATTCAACGTAGTTCGGGAAACTATAGGGGGGTTGCTCGCCAAGACATCGAGTCTTGTGCCTACGTATTCTCGTCTAGTATGAGAAATCAGAGCAAAACGTAGTTTAGGCTAACTACGGGTAAACGGGGTGTTCTTGATCATACGCGGACGAGAGAAAAGGTAGACGATACTATCGTACGCATTCTAGCAGTTAGGTGTATTGTTGCTCGACCATTGGAGACTTAGGCGTTACCTGTTTGCGGTAGAACGGACGTAGTATGTCATTGGTTTAAAGGTACGGGTTACCTAAAGGGGGAAAAAAGAAAAGTGCTCGCTAGGATTATCGCAATCCTATGCCTAAGTACTCTCAACAGATATGAGAGATCAGAGCAGCCGTAGTTCAGCTAACTACGGAAAACGGGAAAGGGTGCTCGCCAAGACATCGATGTCTTGTGCCTACATATTCTCATCTGGCATGAGAAATCAGAGCAGTTGTAGTTCAGCCAACTACGGAAAACGGTCTCGATCGCACAAAGGCGAGAGAAAAGGGTGTCTCGATTGCACGGGGGCAAGAGAGGGAATCTCAATCGCCAGGATGCGAGAGAAAGGAGTCTCGGTCGCACGGGGGCGAGAGAAAAGAGTTTCGACCGCACGGAGGCGAGAGAAAAGAGGAAGCATGCCTAACACGCCTAAACGAGAAGGAACTCGGGACACACACGCTAGAACCTAAGGCGTGGGAGCGAATGTGTCGCATATTGCCCAAAAGGTATATACTAAACACTCTAGACAGTTGAGTGGAGGCCACCCAACCATCATTTCCCACGTATCTATTGCTTAGAACTCACAATGCTTGACGGTTGATTAAAAGACTTGAATTAGAAAGATGTTACCGAATGGAGTAGTTCCGTTGACCCTTGACATTGTGCGCAAGCTCCATTCCAATCTTCTCCTCTTTTGATCCTTGATGATGCTTCGAATCGGGACCAATGTGATGCTAAACTGTCATAGCTCGACTTATAAGGGAAGTCAAACTTTAAGAGGTCACGTATCAATTTCCGTGCTAAGGACAGGATAGAGAAACGATATTGGGGATCGTTCTCCAATTGAATCGTGTCGCAAAGACCAAGAAAAATGGGATCTCGTCTTGCGGATACAAGACTTCATCGATCACCGAAAGTCAAAATAAAATCGAAAAGATGAAAAGAAATGAGGAGAGAAAGAGGTGGTCTCGGATCCAACATTATTCATCAATAATTTGACTGGTAATGAATTACGGAAATATCGTCATCGGCCCAAAACAGATGAAGTGACATAAAGTCGAAAAATGAGAAAGAGGAGAGAAAGTCGGTCTCGGATCCTTCATTTCTCATCAATAATTTGACGGAGAATCGAGGAAATATCTTCATCGACCAAAAAAGATAGAAGTGAAATATAGTTGAAAATGAGAAGGAAGAGAAAAAGGCGGTCTCAGATCCTTCATTTCTCCTCAATAATTTGACGGAGAATCGAAGGAAACTTCTTCATCGACCTAAAACAAATGAAAATGGGACAAAATGCCCAATAACAAATGAGAAATAAAATTCAACTTCTAAAATAAATAAAACTGGATATATATAAATTCTAAAAGAAAAATAGAATTGAAATTAATATACAAACCATAAAAACTTTTATAAGTATAATATATATAAATTCTAAAAGAAAATAATGTAATATTAACAAAATTAAAATATATAACATAATTAATTAATATATACATAAAAAACAGTTATTATAATATACATAATAAATAATAATAATAAAACAGTTAGTATAATGCACATAATAAAGTATATAGTATATTTCAAAAAACAAGAAACGAAACAGAATGGTATGTGGATCAGGGGAGGTGTGATATTAAAACAATATTAAAAATATCTATTTAGACTATACAATTAAATTCTAAAACCTATTTTAAAAACCTAATAAAAACAAATAAACAAACTATAATCTAAAACTAATAAACTCTAACAAATAAAATCTATATCTAAATTAAAAGAAAATAACCCTAAGAATAATTATTCTTAAAAATAAAAATCTATAAATATTAAAATCTATTTAAAACCTAATTTCTATATAATGAAATATAAAACAAAAATAGTGAATAAATGCAAAATGCCATGGAAAAACGGGCAAGTACCGAAATGTCACCGAACATACCAGCACGGACTGGACCACCAGAAAGAGCAACCTCCGCTCGATTATGAAATAAATTTCCTTATTTAAACTGGTTTAAATCGCCTGAAACGCGAGAAAAGGGGCTGTAATCCTGATAAATCACTTTGACTGGCAAAATGCACAGTATGCGATAAATGATATGCAAATGCAAATCAAACGAAACACAAGCCAAATTGCGAGAAACAGTTGGTCAAATTTTGGGTTACAACAGCTGCCCCTATTCAAACGGCTTGGACCTGAAGGGTTGAAAAGCGAATAACTTTCAAACGTTCAAAGGTAAAAGACGGTTGAATACCAAAAACCCGAAAATTTGCCAACCATTAAAAGAGAACTGCAAAATCTGATAAGGAAAAAAGATCTCCGGAAGTAACTAAATGTGGTAGTTGCAACGACAATAAGTTGGTTGATTACGAATTTCAGATCATCGACACTAAGTCGGAAAGATCATCTAACTTCGCCGTCAGGCATCGACGCTAAGTCGGAAAAATATCTGACATCGCCGTCAGACATCTGTTAAACCAAAACAGGTATCGATATTAAGTTGAATCATCTCAAAGTTGATAGGAAACATCTGACATCGCCGCCAGAAATCTGCAAGGGATAAAATTTTCTGACATCGTCGCCAGACAAACACAACATTGATACACGTCTGACATTGCCGCCAAACAACCACAAAGCTGATAAACGTCTGACATCGCCGCCAGACAAACAGAAAACTGATAAACATCTGACATCACCGTCACACAAACAGAAAGTTGACAAACATCTGACATCGCCGCCAGACTTCTGTAGAACTGATAAACGTCTGACATCGCCGCCAAACCAACACAATGCTGAGAAACATCTGACATCGCCATCAGACCACAAGGTTGAGAAACATCTGACATTGCCGCCAGACAACCACAAACATATGACATCGCCGCCAGAAAACCAAAACATCTGACATCGCCGCCAGATAACCGCAACATCTGACATCGCCGCCAGAAATAAGATACCACAAGCACCAGACCCGAAGATAAAGACCTCTGACAACGCCGTCAGGTATTCGCTAAATAAAAGCGAGCAATCAAAACCCGAAGGTAAGGACATCTGGCATCGCCGCCAGGCATTCGCTAAATAAAAGTGAGCAACGAACCCGAAGGCAAGATCAATAACGATTGATCTTCTATTATCCAGCAGGCATCTGTGTAACGCCACAGGCATCGAACCCGAAGTCCGGATCAATCGAAGCTAATAAAATCTGATAATTCACAAGAATACTCCACTGGGGAAGAGAAAAACTTAACCAAGCAACTCTGGCAGGGAGAAAGGAGAAACTTAACCAAGTAACTCTGTTGGGGAAACAAAATAAGATGAACTCATCCATCAAAAAATATATCGTGGTCTGGATACCATCTGGATTGAAGGATGACATTTGAAGTTATTGGAATCTGGATATTCAACGAATAAAATGAATCAACGACATTTTCCGGAGTCTGGATATTCGACGAGAAAAAGTCGGAGCCTGGATGCTCAATGTAAAAGTCGGAGTCTGGATACTCAACAAAGTTTACCGGAGTCTGGATACTCCATATAATAACCGGAGCCTGGATGCTCAACGAGAAAGAGCCGGATCCTGGATGCTCAATGTAAAAGTCGGAGTCTGGATACTTAACAAAGTTTACCGGAGTCTAGATACTCCACATAATAACAGGAGCCTAGATACTCAACGTAATAAACCGGAGTCTGGATACTCGATGAAATAAAATGGAGTCTGGATACTCAACGTAATAAACCGGAGTCTGGATACTCAACGTAATAAACCGGAGTCTAGATACTTGACATAATAAACCGGAGTCTGGATACTCAACGTAATAAGCCAGAATCTGGATACTCTACGTAATAAGCAGGAGTCTGGATACTCAACGTAATAAGGAATACATCACAAATATACTCATCAAGGTCTAGATACCCCATAAGTTAAGAATACCTTTTCAAATTGTCGGAGTCTGGATACTCTACGAACAACATGAACCAACGAGATACTTACTGGAGCCTGAACGCTCAACGAAGTTGACCGGAGTCTGGATACTCAACGGACAAAATAACCAATGATATATCGGAGCCTGAACGCTCGCTCAACGAAGATTGACCGGAGTCTGGATACTCGACGGACGGAATAACCAACAAGATTTATCGGAGCCTGAACGCTCAACGAAACTGACCGGAGTCTGGATACTCAACGGACAAAGGAAAACACATATGATATTGATATGGTCTGGATACCATACGGGCAGAAGAAAACACATATAAACTTTTCATGGTCTGGGTACCATATAGGAATAAGGAACCTTTCAACTTGCCGGAGCCTGAATGCTCAACGAGATTGACCGGAGTCTGGATACTCAACGAACTGGACGAATCTTTCAAATTACCGGAGCCTGAACACTCAACGAGATTGACCAGAGTCTGGGTACTCAACGGACATAATAACTCTTTCAAATTTCCAAAGCCTGAACGCTCAACGAGATTGACCGGAGTATGGGTACTCAACGGACAGAATGAATATGAAAACGCCATGGTCTAAACACCATTTGGGCAGAATAAACCATAAACATACTCATCAAGGTCTGGATACCACATGAGCTTATGACAACACCATCAATCGAAGTCAAGCGACGCTGCTGGGGAAAACGTAAGTCGGGGTCTGGATACCATGCGGGCTAATGGAAACTGCCATGGTCTGGATACCATTCGGGAAAAGATATCAGTCATTTGTCGGAGATACACTTGCAAACAAGGAGGTAACCACCTGGCCTATGTTTCACATGCATATGTTTGAATATGGCGTAATGCTCCATACGAAATGGAAATGCTATGCATTTGGGAGGATGTTATGCACGATGCAAATGCAAAGGAACCGCTTTAGCAAAATAAATGCCAAAGAAGGGAAACCAAATTTCGCTGGGGGAAGACTAGGCACACCTAGTGAAAATGGACTCATGATGGGGAAAACAATCCCTGGATGGCCTTCGAGAAAACTTCTGGGTAAAACTGCTATGCTAAGCACAAATCCGCTTCGCTGGGGATCAAAATGAAACTCTGCTGAGGAAAACGTCCCAGATGGCCTACCAGAATACAACTCTTCTGGGGAACTAACAACTTGGCTGGAGACAAAAACTCCACTCTACCAGGGAAATCAGCCCTGGATGGTCTGCCAGAATAAAACATTCTAGGGAACAGACAACTCTGCTGGGGAATCAAGGCAGACTGCTGATGAATGGCTCCATTCTGCTGGAGATTTCACTCTGCTGGAGATTGAATCCACTATCTGCTAGGGATGATGAGTAATATTTACTGGAAGATTATCCCACACTCTCTCTATTGAGGATGGAGAATAAATCTCCGGGTCAATCCCATTCTGTGGGGGAGGAAACATTCCACTGACTTCTCTAGGGATCGTCAGGGGATGAAAATTAATTGGGGGAATATCCCGAAAGGAACTCACTCTAATGACCCATTGGATTCTGTTACGGGCCACAAATCCGCTGGGGATCACCCAATGAGGGAATCAACGTCTACCTTTGCTTGGGGAAAATGAGAAATAAACTCAACAATATCAACCTCTGCTTAGGGAATTGAGTCAGTATCATAGACTCTGAGGGGAAAGGAGTCAAAAGTTTTAGACCTTGTGGGGAAACAACACTACACTCGTCCCACTGCTGAGGGAATAGTCCCAAATACCTACTGGGGATAACCACAATCTCAATCTGTTGAGGAGAAACTAGTCATAATCTGCTGGGGAGAAACTAGTCCCTGCTTGCTAGGGATAAGTACCCATCATTGCTAGTGAGATACTCCTGATTTAACAACATCACTCTGGTGCCGCTACCGCGAAACTAAGGTGCCAGAAAAAACAGAAGAGTCGCCACCTTTCGTTATTTATCCCACAGAATGGGAAAGGAAACAATCGGAAAAACCTGATGAAAAGGTATAAGCCAAGGTCATCGCAACCAATGTCTGGGTTCGGGAGTCGGTTACGCAAGGGGAAGGTATTAGCACCCCTCACGTCCATCGTACTCGATGGGATCCATGCTTGTTGTGTTTATCTGATGGGTTGATTTAACTATCTACGCTAAAAGGTCTGGTCTGAAAAGAAAAGAAAAATGACTCGGCAGAACATAGTAGTTCTATGCCTACGTATTCCCGTCTGGAACGAGAAATCAGAGTCAACGTAGTTCGCCTAACTACGGGTTACGGGGGAAGGTTGCTCGCCGAGATATCGCATCTCGTGCCTACGTACTTTCACACGGCGTGAAAGATCAGAGCAAACGTAGTTCGGGACAACAAGAGATACATGTTTGTCTTTTTTATCCGAGTAGGGTTAACAGATGGTTCCAGCAGTTGGGTGTATGCAGCTCGCTCGACGGAGACTTAGGCGTTTACCGTTTGCGGTAGAACCGGGAGTTAACAGAACTCTCCTTATGAAAATGGTTTCCAAGGATTAAAGGTCCAAGAGGACAAAAAGATGTTTGATCTTTGTTTTGAAGTCTTTTACGGAAGACGTGTCTTTTATGGATGTTTGCAACTAATATCGCACTAGAGACTATGACCTGAGAGTGAATGCGTCGCATGTCATCCAAAGGGTGCCATACTCAACATCCAAGCTGTTGGAAAGAAACTCTCCAACAACCCTTTCTCAAGTAGCTTAAGGCTCGTAGTGTACGACATCAATTAACCTTTATTATTGTATCTTGATTTGTTTGAAGATGAGAAGAGAAGGGACGCACTAAAGGGGACTAATCCAATCCTAAAGTTGTCATGCAAAGTTGAACCTATGATTGGGATTAAGAGGGAATTACCTAATGTTATCATGCATGGTTAGAACCCTAATGTCTGTCATAACTTCTCTTGAACAAGAGAAGTCAGAGTTCCTAGGGGAACATGGCAAAGGAAAGCAACAACAAAAGCCATAACTGTAAATAAAATGCATGCAATGCAACAATACAAGAAGAAGGAGCCAAGCTCAACTTCTAGAGCAAGCAAGCCAGAGGCAACACACAAAACAGGCAAGGGAGACAGACTCAACCTTAAGCCAGCAAGCAAATCCAGGCAATAACAGTCAAGCAGAGGGAGACATACTCAACCTCTAATGCAGACAATCAAAGGGAGAAACTCAACCTTTGGGATGCTCTTAGGCCTAGAAACATCTACATGAGGCCTAGTCTAATGCAACACACTAAACAGTCACATAAGCAATAACACAGCAATCAGAAAACACAGCAAACACAATAGCAGACAAGTAGCTCAACAACAAAGCAGTCTAATAGCAAAACAAACAAACAGTCTGTAATCAACTTCCAGTCTAAGCCATCTTCAAGAGAAGGAAATGAAAGCTCCACCTTCAAGCTTCAAAGGATCCACCAAGAGAGATTATAATCAACATCCATATGATAGCATGATGATGTGAAGCATGATGGAAACCAAAGGAATCCATCATGGCACTCAACCATACATCTGAGATAGGCATCTTCAAAGGTTCTACCTCTTGTGATATGCCACACATCCTTCCAAAGGAAAGATCAGGCTTCCACATAGGGACCTTGAATCATAGGATAGGAATGGAAAGCAATCAAGGCCATCCATGTTTGTTTGAAGAAAGAGAAAACCAACTAAAGCTCTT
The DNA here is from genome assembly GCA_963859935.3 of Lathyrus sativus. NCBI lineage: Eukaryota > Viridiplantae > Streptophyta > Magnoliopsida > Fabales > Fabaceae > Lathyrus > Lathyrus sativus. The sequence goes on from OZ012739.1 coordinate 536,205,006, forward strand.
CCTAAACCCTAATTAATCAAGCTACAAGAAAGCTACTAAAAGAAGGTCTAAACACCAAAACCAAACACCACAATCAAGCAAACAGAAGCCTCTATATGTCTACAACACTATCCAAAAGGAATGGACAATTGATCTTATGCTATGGGCCACCATTGAAGTCATTCTAAGGGAGAAGTTATGTTCGGAGCATATTAAAACTAGCCTAAGTTTTAAATCTATTTAAAATACCAAAACTACTTCTAAAATCCTATAAAATTTTCTAAGGGAACCTACATGTGTTATGCATCTATGGTAAAAAGGTCAGGGCCTAAAACTATGCTTAAAGACACTAAAGAATTCCTAAACCTTAAAGTGTCAAATGGGAACCCTAAAATGGAAGGTCATGGGAACCTAATCCAAAACAGAACCTAAAGTTATCTAAAAATCATGAAATGATTCCTAAGGGATCATGCATCTATACTAATAGCCAGCCAAAAATCTCACTCAAATTCCATACCAAATGATCACACAAAAATCAGCAAGAAAATGAAGAATTATGCCAAATTTAAGGAATTAAACAAAATGCAAAAAATCAAATTAAATTGAAAATTGCATGAAAATGAAATCTAAGCATATCAAAAAATCAGAAATAAAATCAGGAACATCCACATATTTTTATTTTATTTTTCTGATCAAAATTGAAATTATTGTGAATTAAAAATGAAACAAGCAATTAAAATAAATCAAAAATCAATTAACAAAAAATAAAATGCCAGAATATATCAGGACTGTTGGATCAAAGGACTAAGTCTGAGCATCCAAGGGCTAAGGGCTTGCCAGCGCATTAATGATGCGCAACGTTTTGGCTGGTCAAGGTCCAACTCTGAGGACAAGTCACGAGCGTTGGATTGAAGTACTTTGTCAACTAATCAAGAAGATCCAAGGGCCCTTGCTTCATCTTCCTCGTTCAAACCTCAGATGGAGGGAAAACATTCAGGTGAACTAGACGGTGGCTCCGGTGGCCGCGCCACCGTCTTCTCCGGTGAACTCATAGTTGCAGGTCATCCATTCTCAATTAAACTTATACAGTTCCACTCAATTTTCCACGCTGATTCCAAATCCAATGTCCTTTTCTCCTAATTCTCACTAGAATTTAAAACACGATCACAAATAGAAAAAGAATCAAGTCCTTGATTATCACCAATCTCATAATTGTTTACACAGGAACGATTCTCACTCCTCAGAGATCAATAATCACTCATCAATTTCCATTAACTCTCAAAGAATAGTCAAAAATCAATCCAAACAGAAAACTCATCTCATCATGAATCATCACGAAACCTCTCAATTAAGATCCTAAATCTTTCTAGGTCATCACTATACCCTAACCACATGCTAATTTCAACCTAAACATGCCTGAATCAAGCGCAATAGTGAGAAGTAAAAACCTAGAAAAAAGCTTCGAATTGGAGTAGTTGCAGTGTGTTCCTTGGCTTCAAACTATGCAGATTCCTTCCTTGAACGATGTTGGTGCTATTGAAGTGCTTTATTCTTCTTGAGAAGCTCTTGAATCCAAAACACGATTTTGCTTTTGGTGCTTGAAGCTCTAACTGCCACAATTGAATCTTCAACCAATTTCCTCCAAAAAATGATCTGAATGCGTTTAAGAACTTAAATAGAACTGTTTTGGATCCTATGATGGCCCGATCATGGCCCAAATTGTTAAATCCAAAAATTCAATTTCCTTCAATGAACACTTATGGCATATGCGTGTTCCAGCTCTATTTCACTCCAATCTTCACTCAAATTCACTACATAATACTCCTGGGATATGAATGGACCAGTTTGAGGGCTTGAATGGATCCAATGGCCAAGATTTGTTATGTTACTTCATCATGAAGTAATCCATTCAATGTTCATGAAATGAGCCCCAAATAAAAAATGTAATATTTCCAAACTCTTTAAAACATTATTTCCAATCAAAACAAGCACAAACTTATGAAGTTTTGAGCCATTATGAGTTATTTTGAATTTTTTTCATCCTTTAATGCCTTAAGTGATCTTTTTCCCAAATTTCTTCATACCTTTCCATTTTCAATCCATATCAATGGATGCTTGGGTCATGGTTGGAATAAAAACACCATTTTGAACAACTTTTAAGTTGAACAAAAATTCATTTGAAGTGCCTAAGATAGTGAAATGGACCTATAATGCCAAATGACCTATAATCTCACTTTCCCAAATTACCCCAAACTTGTAAACCCCATAACTTGAGTTCTACAAATCAGATGAAAGACTTCTAGTACAATTTAGAAAGCTAAGATCAAGACCTACAACTTTCATGTTGGCCAAAAGTTGAGTAGAAACATTCTTCTAGGTCAAAAGTTCCTTGGAAGTTGGTTGACTTTTGCAGACAAATTTCACATTCATCTGATGACCTGTAACTTGTCTGTATCATAACTTGAGTTCTATAAATCCAATGGAGGACTTTTAGTACTCAAATTAAAGCTAAGAGCATGCTCTACAAGTTTCATGTTGGGCAAAAGTTGAGATGAAACTTGAATCTTGAGATAAGTAGTCTTGAAGTTAGGCACTAAATAGGGGATTTTACCCTGAGAACCCTAGTTTAGCAACTCCTCACACTTTGAACTCTTCTTGGATTAATCTTGGAATATCACCTCATGTATCTCAACACAACCGCCCATGATCACAAAGACTTAGAGGTAGGCTTTGATCCTCTTCAATTGCACAGTTGGCTCAAGGTTACTCAGATGAAAACCCTAATTGTAACACCCTCAACTGTGGCTCTTCACACTTAGCATAATGACTTGACTGAGCTCCACCATGATCCTCAAGGCACTCCATGAGCTCCATCCACACATCCTATCCATGAACAAGGCTTCACAACCCACTGATGGTCTTCAATTGGCCCCCAAGTTAGGAGATGAACCCTATACAAGCAACCAAACTTCTCAAGAACACAACCCTCTTCCAGATGACTTTGGTGACCTATCAAGCTTGAATAAGACCTCTAGATAGGCTCCTCTTGATATAAACCACACTTTATCCCATGCTAACTGAACAATGCTATGCAAATGCTAGATCAATGATATGCTAATGCAATGAAACAAAAGCCAAGTAAGAAAAAGGTTAGGCAAATTTTGGGGTGCAACACCTGGGGAATACATAATCTCTACTATGGAGAAATGAGATCAATCGAGCCTCGTGTTGGGGAATGTGACAACATGTGAGCCACTGGGAATAATTGTGCCAAGTATGGTTGGGCTTTTTGGTTAGGTAGGACCAGGTTTATGGTGATTGGATGTTTTCTGGTTACCAACAAAAGTGGATTTTAAAGGGGAATTACTAGACGAGAACTAGTATTCGAGGGTAGGCTACCAGACGAGAACTGACTTCTAATTTTGGTATTAGACGGGAACTGATTTCTGGTTTTGGTATCAGACGAGAACTGATTTCTGGTTTGGGTATCAGACGAGAACTGATTTCTGGTTTGCCAGACGAGAACTGGACTTTGAAACTATGTTTGCCAGACGAGAACTGGTTAAATAGTAGGCTAGATAAAGGGTGACCAGACGGGAACTAGTTTAAAAGTTGGCATGCACTGGACGGGAACTAGTGTTTTGTGAAAGTTTGACCAGGCGAGAACTGGTTTAAAGGTTTGCCAGACGAAAACTAGGCTTTGGAGGTTTGCTAGACGAGAACTGGGCTTTGGAAATGATTTCGGTACAAGGTTCTGACAAGTAATAGGTTTAGGCTGTGGGATGACAATCCAATGATAGCAAGGCCTTTTTTAGGATGTTAAGGTTATTTGATGAGGTAATGACATGATTCCCCGACACTTAACTCTTACTGAGGAGAAATAAACTCGCTTGAATAACTTGCCCCAGTGTAGTTTAACTTGCTCCAGTCCGATTCTTGGGAGAGTTCATCTTGAAAAGAAAGTAGCTTGCCATGAGACGACCTCAAGATGGCTTGCCCCAGAATCTGCACAATGAAAGGACCCATCCTTGATTAAACAACTCTCAAAATGATTAGCTTCAATGTACTCTTGAAATGATTTGCCCCTGACTGAGCGTTGAAGCGACTTGACTTGTCCTGACTGAACACTAGAGGAATCTTCCTTTAACTCAAAGAAACTCTGGGTGGCCTGCCCCTAATTGGTAGTCTCAAGATTACTCACTTCTGATCAACTGTTTCTTGAATGATTTGCCCAATAATCAATCGATGCTTCGGGACTCGCCTCAGACTGACTGATTCCAAACTCACTGGACGTCAATGCCCCAGATCCACAGGGCGGCAAAATATACTCAATTCTGATTCAGACTGTTGAATGATCTAGTCCTGTTTGATTATTCCCTATTGGAATTTCCTTCATGTCAACTATTGAACTGCAATTAAAATTGCTTGCTCATGAATGGTAATTTTAATGCGATGCTCATGCAGATTTTAAAAGAAATGTCACTTATTAAGTGTCGTGATAGTGAGCGACGAATGAACCAAAAGTCCAAACGTAGTGCTGATTTGATTAGTGAAAGATATAACAAGGATATGATTAGCAAATCATGTAGGAGTCAGGTTACTCAACCTCATTGTAGTATGCCTTCAAAATAAACCCCGCCTCAATTAGGTCTTTTAAGGGTTGAATCGTGGTCGGGTTCACGGTTAGTGAAACAAAGGATATTAGGCTAAAAGTTTATTTTAACCCACCTACTCTCCTTGATGCTCTTCAATCCTAATGTTCAGTTAACCTGGCACAAACGCTCACCTCCTCAAAACGTCTATTGAAAGGCAGGAGTGAAGGTTCAGGAAACCACAAGGTCTTCGGAGTAACAGTTACCCCTCTTGTCTTCTGTGTCTGTAATCACACGACTTTGTTCTTGTTTAAGGATTTTTCTTCTGAGATCCTTTCTTTTTATTCTTTTGTTCCCTAATTTTTGCCTGGACTGACTCTTTTTGAGTCCTTTTTTATTTTAAAGTCCAACGGGATGCCCAAATTTTGCCTAAGTTTTTGCTTTCTAGCTTTTCAACTTAGCGGGCTTTCTTTTTCTTTTTTTTTTGGAACAAGTTGTGTGACACTGGTTGTCTTGATTTCTCCGGAAGGGTTATGACTGTCTCACTCCTGATTGGTGAAGTTTAACCATTGTGGTTGATGAGGGACGACCTCTTGAGAGGGATAAGATGTGATTGGTCCTCGAATGGGGACACTCCTCTATAAGATTTACACGCTCGGTCAAATTAACTGACAACTACCCTGCCCCAGGTTAAGATGTGAGGGTTTGAAAATCCGAAGGAAACTCCCACTTCTAGGCTCGAAGTGGTTAACTAGGGGCTAACTCCTTATATCTCTGGTGTTTAGGGGATTTGAAACAATTCCTGTATGTCATCAGCAGGATTTTATCCGAAAGCATACGATCATCAGTTATGAGTATTCAGTTTTCGTCATCCTCCCTCCAATCTTTGCTAATCAAAAGTGATGAAATGGAGTGGATAAAAGGTGGATGTGTCTGTGCCATGCAAAAATGAGCAAAAGCGACATGATTAATTCAGAAAAATGCATAATCACTTCATTAATATTACCATTCAAAACAATAATGTTTAAAAGCAAGTAGCAACTAACAGAAAAGAAACTACAAATGCAAATGATAAAAAGTGCGAGGACTGCCAATGTTGAGGACGTCTGCCTGTCTGGACCACTGGCTTCTGGAGACAACCCCCGGAATCTTCGAGCTTAGACAACTGAGAGGTTGACATGAACAACCAAAACTCCTTCCGGAAAAGAAATGCACCCTTTTTCTATCAACTACTGCACTTTGGCCTGAAAAGATTTTCATCCTTCGGTTGAATGCCCCATGGATCCACCATGATACCCGCACTGAACATGGGGATTGTACCCAGGAGGGTAAGGTTCTGGAACATGCTTAAGGGTCTTAGGCTCCACCAAAGAGTTATGAATCAGATGTGGCAGAAGCTGGCTGTACAACATAGGAACTGGATGAAAAGGAGCAGTCCTTCTTTCCAGGTTGTTACGGGGCCTACTTTGATTCTGGCGCTGATTTGGATAACCTCGGCCATGGGCTTGTTGATTTGCATGAGGAGCGGCCCAAGGTTTCTGATGTGGTGCCCTAGGCACGGTTGTCTGTCCAGAATAACGAGACACATAAGATAATGACCGCTGAGAAGATGAAGGACCAAAAGATTTCACTGATTCACCCCGAGAATAACCAACATCTGCCATGACTACATTCATCACATCTTCTTCTTCTTGGGAGTTACAGAGAGATTCAATTTCGCTGGCCTGACTACTCAAGACATTCTGAATTTTTCCAATCTTTATGCCATTCTCAATGCATTCTTCTGCCATTACCAATTCAGAGAAGTTCGGTGCAATCCCAAGCATTCTTTCAAAGTACGGGCTCTGCAAGGAGTTTAAGAACATATCTGCTAACTCTTGGTCCAAAAGCGGCGGTTGCACTTTGGAAGCAAATTCTCTCCATCTCTGAGCATACTTCCTGAAGGGTTCATTGTTTTCCTGAGACAAGCTTTGCAACTGCACGCGATTGTGAGCTATGTAAATATTATATTCATACTGCTTCAGAATTTTTTGGCTAAGTCCATACATGATCGAATCTGGCTACTCTCTAACTGCATATACCAACTTAGAGATGCTCCAATCAGACTGTCCTGAAAACAGTGAATCATCAACTTGTCGTTATGTACAAATGAAGTCATTCTTCTGCAGAACATCACCAAATTTTGCCCCGGGCAGCTATCCCCTATATACTTCTCAAACCTCGGCGCCTTGAAATTCAGAGGTAACACTAGGCCGAGAACCAGGCACATGTCTGAAGCATTGAGACCAACAGTATCTTTAACTTCCAAGGCCTTGAGTTTTTCATCCAACGCATGAAACCTTTTAGCATACTCAAGAGCTCTCGGGTCCTTAGTCTTCATTATCGGAACCGCTCTTCTAGAACACGGCACAGAGAAAGCAACGTCATGGCTATCCGTAGTATCAGGAGAAGAAGAACGTTCACTTAGGACAACAAACTGTTCATGTAGGTCTTGGTCTTCAACAGAGGGCTGCACAGGCTGACCTTTAGTTAGGTTGTTCACTTGCGAAAAATCTTCATCAGACAGAGAACTATACAGAGGATTGGTCATCACAGTAAAACTCGACAGACTATCAACATTCTGGAGGTCGTTCCCTGACATAGCTAACAATAATTCCCAACTTGACTTCACTTCTTGCCACTGCTTGATTCTGCTTCAACCACTTGGTCGTCTTCCAACAATCACCACTTGTTTAGAACAAACACCGAGGAATCACCTTCTGAATCAAAATAAAGGCTGGATAAGAGATATGGCCAGCTGGAGAATGATATGCAAAAATGATGCAAAGATGCTTATGCAAATGCAATGCAAGATGCAACAAACACGGGATCACATCCCCTACAAAGCTCTGAGTAAGTTCAAAAGTCTGCTCTGAAGAGAAAACCAGAATACCGGGTTGGCTGGAGGTCAAGTTTTCCTGCAAAAAACCTGCCACTCACAGGTGTGGACCTATCTCTGATAAGGTTCGGCATCCTATGCGGTCGCCAGCGTCATATACTTTCGAGAAACAATGATACGTTCACCATTTCTAGTTTGGCATCATTATCTCACGAAACGGCCTCACTTAGCTGACTCCCAAGTGATCGGTCTCCAGAGTCGACAGCTTTCAGATCCAACATCCCCGTCCTGACTAGCAGGATGAGATGTCTTTAAAGAAAACCTCGTCTGAATGCAAATTTCGTGGGGACTAGTGCATGGTGCCATACAGGTCCATCACTAATTTCCACTTCTAATGCTATATGTATCCTCAAGCCTGGGTTCTGGCTTATCACTCAAAGGAACAACCACCCAATAGCACAACAACAACAAATAATAATAAGGTGCGGAAAATGTAAATACAACAATATACAAAATACAACACACAAATATATACACCCAAAGACAAGCAAACAAACGCTAGGATTGACTCGCATAGGGGATGGGAATTAGTCCCCAGCAGAGTCGCCAGCTGTCGCATCGCTGCAAAGAGGGGCCGTGGAAGACAGAAGAGTAGCCAACGTTCGTTATTTATCCCAAAGAGAGGGAAAGGAAACGATCAGAGAAAACCTATGAAAAGGGAATAAGACAGGTCATCGCAACCATATCTCGGGTTCGGGAGTCGGTTATGCAAGGGGAAGGTATTATCACCCCTCACGTCCATCGTACTCGACGGGATCCATGTTTGTTGTCTAGTCTATGGGTGAAAAATAAACTATCTACGGCTGCAAATGCTAAACGAAAAGAACTGACTCGATAGGACATCGCCGCCATATGCCTACATATTCCCCCGTGAAATGGTAAAGTCATAGCCAACGTAGTTCAGGAAACTACGGGGGGATTGCTCGCCAAGACATCGCGTCTTGTTGCACCCCAAAATTTGCCCAACCTTTTTCTTTAGCTGGTTTGTGTTTCATTTCATTTCTTTCTAGCATTTGCATTGCATAACATTTTTCATTAAACAGGGGATCAAGAGGTTGTGCATAGCAAGAGAAGTCTTCTCAGAGGGTTGAGCCTAAGCAAGGGGTGTTACTCAAGTTTGAATGGTCATCAGGTCATCTAGAAGTGGGCAATGGTTTTGATAAAGGGTTGATGGACGCATGTGGGTCAGCTCCTAACTTGGAGGCCAGTTCAAGATCATCAGAGGATGGTGGATTCATGATTATGGATATAAGGTGTTGAGAGAGCTCATTGAGTGCTTTGAGAGCCATTTGGAGCTTATTCAAGTTGTTGTGTGAGGTGGAAGAAGCCACAGTCAAGCATGTTGCATCTAGGGTTTTCATCTGGTAAATCCTCAATCCATTGTAAAATTTGTCGCACCCTAATTTTTGACCTTAAGACTCCACCCCTTTGTGCGCTCCCTGTTCTTATTTCTTTCATTTCTTTACTTTCGTATGTATGTTTGTTATAGCTAACCAACTTGCGCAGAGGCAATAATTCCAAGGGGACCAGCATTCTTCCTCAGAGTTCAAAAATCAAGATTCACGTCTAGATGATTCGTCTCAAGCCTTTAAAAGGGAGACTACAAGTTCTGAGACGCCAAGGGAACACTTATGTGAATTGACCTAAGACTCCGATTTATGGTACCTCTAAGAAGTGGGTCCTCGTTTCTAAAAAGGAGAAAAAGCTCACATTTGATCTCAAAACCCATGATTCAAGTTGTGTTTCCGAATTCAAGTCAAAGCTAAGTTCAAGAAATAAAGGAGTTGTGTCACAAGCAAGTTGAAGTCGTTCCATATTTGATCTATTTTGACATCATGGTTTGTTTTAAAGAAGAATGTATATGGAGCCATGGCATTATGTTTGAAGATTGTCATTTATTTCAGAAGTCGGTTTCCAACAGAGGAAGGTTGCGAGTTAGTTCGTATGTTTTACAAGAGGACTTATGCTTAGACATTATAAGATTCAAACGATTAATTCCCAAGTCTCATCTCATACAACTTAACATGGTATATCCAATTACATGGAAATTCAACAAGTAAATAAAAGCTGCTGCGTGAGAGCAGCATACTAAACCTACTACGCATCACCTACTTTATTTACATGTTCATATATTCTACAAGGATGCTATCATTTATTCATCTCAATTGGCTTTTATGCCACGACTTCACAGCAACCTAACAGCAACTAGCAGGCTTTCTCGCTTCTGGCATAGGAGCAACTCACAGTTACGACGCCGGCAGCTGGACTTGTGATTCAGACTCTCTCTGTGGTTTCCTCGATGGCTCGACTCAAGAAATCCGCTCACGCCAACCATCGCAAGCATCATAAAATTGATGAGAGATAAACAAGTTAAGGATCATAAAGAACTTAAGTCGTTACCGCCTTAAGAGCTAGGGGGCATTCAACTACTGCAAGAGAACTCATCGCATCTGGGCATAATCAACCTGTCAAGAATGCAGCAATAAGATCAGAACAGTCGACAAATTTCGAAAGAGTTATAGAGCAGTTACAACAAGAGAAGGCCCTTTCGTACCCGTGTTAACTTTGTCTGTTTCGCCGTAGAAGGAGTGCTGTAATCTCAAGTTCAAAATGTCTACAGACCCGTGGAGCAGTCGTGAGGTATTTTGCAGCCCCTGCCAGTCCAATCCACTAGTTCCCTACACCATGAAGAGGGATCCTAAGCACCAACTGCCATCACCTGCAGTAACCAACATGAACATCAACAGGTCGTTAGTAGTGAAAACTCTGCCGTTAAAAATCGAGTTCAGTTCAAAAACTAGAAGCATAGCAGTAAATGACAGATTACAAGAATATTGATAGCATTATTCACTAAACAACAACCTGCGGAATTGAATAGCAACACATCTTCAGAAATTCTCTCTTCGCGTTTCGAAACCTCTTGAACAGCATCAAGCATGCCTTGAAGTTCCTACAAGAAAGATGCTACGATATCAGCTGTAACCATGATAGCACTTGTTACAATGAATACTTCTCAGAGCAAAAGAAAAAACAGAACCATTGAAGGAGGTTCTTACGAGAAATAGATTGGCCTATCTTCAAACCCTTCTCGAAGTTCCTAGCAGCTGGTATCAGGGTGTATTCATTTCACATGGCTGCTGCAAACAAGAGTGAAACATCAGCAAATTCAGTGCCACTCCTAACTCAAGCCCAAGAGATAGAATTACCACCTAACGTAGCAGCCAACCCATGCCAAAACAGTGCTTATTGCAAAGGACTCAAATTCACCATAGCAGCCCAGGAACTTTTGTTAACAACCACGCCGCGAGAATATTGGAATTGTTAGCAGAAACTTGCCCCTCAACACTCTTCATAAACCTGGCAAATCAAAGAAGAGCATACTCAACAGATTAGTTCAAAACAGAAACCACAGAGGCATTGTCAACTTATCCAAATTCCCCCCACCATCATTCTCTTTACCACTTGATATGGACAAAATTCCGTTGTTGTAACTGCAACATATTGAAGCTACGCACCAGCACAACCACAAAACAAATCGAAGAAGTGACTTGCCTACTCCATGATGATGATACCTGCCAAAGGCTGATAAAATCAATTACGAAAAGCATGAGAAAGCATATCTGGGGTGTCCTAGCTCAGATTCTCAGAGGTTTTCAGCAGAGTTCGTTTACCAGACAGAAGGTGTTGCAGTTTTGCTTCCTGATTGAAACTCCGAGTCCACGGCTTCAGAACGTCGAAGCAGGCCTCAACCTCACGTTCCAACAACTTGCAACAACTTCTGTTGCCCAACTATCCAAACAACCTCACCAAGTACCTGGAAAGAACATTGTTAGAGACATACCAATTCAACTTGAAAACGAGAATAGGGGATTGAAACGAAAGAAAAAACCTTGCAGCTGCCAACAAAACGCCATTACTCAGTTCTTCTTGCTCGCAATATAGAATTTGGGACAATACAAACTCTCTCCAACATTCACATAAGCTTCCATCAAAGAGCATCAAAAAACAGCTGAAGCTCGTGCAAAGCATCATACTGTCAAAGAAGTGAGTTGATGTCGCATTGGGCTGTTAATCTCCCCTGGCCCAAAATCTTCTGCTATCTGCACCTGCCAAATCACAGTTCTGGATTAGTAAATCGATTGAAGAATATACTCTATGTTGAAAAGATCCTATTCAGATCCTATCAGATCCCTCAACATCAATTAAAGATTCCTCAAATCAAATCACCCAACATGATTTTCATCAACAACATTAAACTCAATCGACACAAAAGGAAAGCTTTTGAATATTGTCCAACACAGGAATGGAAGGTTTAATTCAAGGAAATCAGAAATTCAATCAATGTTCATAAATATCCAAAGCCCAACTCGTCTATAAAGAGGGGTTTCGAATCGACGAAGAAGGGGATTTTTGGGGAGAACTCGTGAACGCAGTAGAAATCACCATAAAAAAACCTAAACAACTCAAAATCGAAGAAAGAAGGAAAGGGAACTCGTCTTTTTCGCCAACGCCTCCGAAGATCAACGCCATTGCCGGAATTGCGCTTCACACGCTGATTCATCGTCGATAAAACTCCATACTCCTTTTTATACTGATTAACACTTTGATCCTTGTTTCAGGTACCACATACGAACGATCGAGAGAGAGAGTTGGATCGATGGGAGAAACCGAGCGAACGAGTTGGCTCTGCTAGGGTTTTTCCGCCGTTTGTGTTTATGTTCATTGTGCTTCTGTTTGTTTCAGTTGTGTTGTAACTTGATAAATTATATGCCTGCATGACCACGGTAGTACCGTGGTCCCTCACTGTTATCACCTCATGATTCACTTATTTCCTGATCACATGGACCACACTGCACGCCCATGGTAAACCAGTGCACTGCGTAACACTAGATCTGCGCCATAATTTTAATTAACAGTTAATTAATCTTTTTTTAACTATAATCTGTTTTTTTAAAACCTTAATATTAACTTAACTTAGTTTTTTATTTAAAATAATAACTAACAATATCTTTTGATAATAAACCAACTTTTTATTAATCTTAATCATTTTAATTTAATTATTTTGTTAATCCACTTTTAATGAATCTTTTTGTTTAAAAATCAATTTAATCAATCCTTTTAATTTTTATCCTAATAACTAAGACTACTTTTTTCTTAATAAAAATTAATCCATGTTTTGTTAATTTTTATTCCAAATCAACTTAATATAATTTTATTTAAATAATATGTTTATACACTAAAAAAAACTTTTTACCTAATCGCAATTTATCTAATTAGTAATAATAAAACCAATCTAGTGTTTTTTTTAGAATAATAAAAGCAACCTTTTTTATATAATCAATAATTAACCTTTTAAAAATAACCATGGCTTTTATAAAATAATTCTTTTTTGAGAAAATTAAAATCAGTTAGTATATCAAACCTCTTATTTCACATTTTTAATCTCACTTAACATCTGTTTCCTTTTAAATCAATTCAACTATTTTCTTAAAATAATCAAGATAAATTCCATTAAAAATGAACCAACATCGTAAAACTCGATCAATCGTGCACGCTTGCGCCTCGCTCCGGTCCGTTCACACACTCACATTCACTCCCACACACCTTAGCGCTTTCATGCGTGTGTATGGCTTTATTTTTTCGCAATTTATCTTCCGCAATTTAACATTATAGCAATTTACTTTTCTCACATCGCATTCCGTCCAAAGGATGAACCTACACATGATTCAACATTTGTGTGTAGAGCATCTCATTTGCATCATTCCCCCTTTGACCTTGATCCCATTCAAGTCGATCTTTTTTTTTAGGATAGATCCTACCCCATAAGGAGGACCTTTTATCTTTACAACTTAGAATAAACAAAACAACTCATACAAATTATTCAAACACATTAGAGAATAAGATGTTAATCATCTTAAGTGGGATAAAACTTCTACCCCATAACAACATAATCAATTTTCCTACAATGTTGTGGCGGCTAAAACGAGTAATCTCCCTTAAAATGATAACTCATCTTTTCTCCTAAAATAAATCAATCAACTACCCTAAACCCGTAGGAACTTTGACCACAGTCAAAGAACTCCTCAAATCCTTTAGGGGAACTACAGATACTCTGATTCCACTCCCGTAAGGATATGTAGGCATAAGATGCGATATCTTATCGAGTATACTTAGAAATAAACCCCTAGGTCTTTCATCCTTAAGCCGATAAACCTTAGCAATAAAATAAACATAAAACAAGAGGTTCCTGTAGAGTACTACAGAAACTTAGGATGCTAGCACCTTCCCTAAGTTTAACCAACCCCCGAACCTATAACTCTCTAGCTTGCATTTGTATTGCATTGTGGGTATTTCGATCTTTATCCCTTCCTTTGGACAAATCAAATTTCGGTTGCAAATGAATAAGATTCAAACTAATTAATAGTTTGACATCCAAATTTCACCGCGACAGAAATGGCGACTTCACTGGGGATGCTTAGTGGGTTTCCCTATCTTGTTTTTGTTTTATATATTTGCTTAATTGTTTACTTGTGTACTTGTTTGTTTATTACCTTTGGGTTGATGCTCTTGAGTGGTGAGACAAAATTCCTACACCCAGACTTGAGTGAACTTAAGATAGGATAGTGATATGTTCGACGAGACTTATAGGGAGTTGAATCCCTACCAAGTTGACTTGAAAATCACGCTCAGTTGAGACCCTTTCGAAAATAGTTCGGTTGAACGAGTAATTGTGAAGAATTTTACTATTTTCGATTGAAGTTTATGATATTGAGGACCATAGTTACCTTAACCCCACTTTGGCCTTTATTAGGATGTAGTGCGGGACTATGAGGGAGTACACCCGAAATAGTGCTACGCGATGCTACACTCAAAATAAGTTCTCTTGAGAATATTATTAATCACCGACTAATTGGGAAGTTGATAATATCCGAAAGATGGACTAATGACTTTGGGCACCCTTTAGAACCTTGTTCTACAGGTACAACTCACCCCTAGTCCTTATCCTTGAGGGAATGGGTAGACCCTTTACTCCATGCTCGTTGCAAACCTAGGGCCTTTTTGTTTACATATGTGTCCTTATGTGCTTACTTGTGTTTATTGCATTCATATAGCATCATTCTGCATTGGACTTCATGGGATTCCCTTTTGTTTATGGACATTGCAGGTCGTCATGACTTCTAGTGAAAGACACACTTTGAAATACACTTTTGAAAGTCCTAAATTGGGTGCCTAAGGAAGTTGGTGACTTTGATTGAAGACCAGGGCAAGTTCAAGAGCAAGTATGGGAAGCTAATATCTTTATTGAGTCACCAAGTAGACGAAGGACTTCTTTCCACTTTATTGCAATTTTATGATCCGCTATATCACTATTTTACGTTCTCAGACTTCCAACTATTACCTACATTGGAAGAGTATTCCTTTTTGGTTGGTCTACCTATCCTACAAGAATCTCCCTTCCCTTTCTTGGATAAGGACCCTGAGGAAAGAGATATTGCTAAGTCTCTTTATCTGAAAGTATCCGACGTCAGGAGAAACTTAATTAGTAAGGGTGGTATTTTAGGCTTAACTACGGATTTCTTAATCAGCAAGGCTATGTTTTATGCCGATAATACGAACAAGACCCCGTTCGAAGCAATCTTTGCTTTACTCGTTTATGGAGTGTTTCTATTCCCAAGCTTTGAAGGGTTTGTCGACCTTAATGCTATCAAGATCTTTCTGAAGAATAACCCAGTGCCAACTCTATTGGGTAATACTTATCATTCTGTACATCTCCGAAACTTCTATGGTGGAGGAATGATCACCTGCTGTGTGCCCTTACTTTACAAGTGGTTTATTTTGCACTTGCCTAAGTCTAGTTCTTTTTTGAGTCTCGATAAAGGGCTTTCGTCTCCGAGAGTTATGACATTTACCCACTCAGACATTGATTGGTACAACCGAGCGTATGATGGGACTTTAATTATTGATGGTTGTGGAGATTTTGCTAATGTACCATTACTCAGTTTTAATGGAGGGATCAGTTACAATCCGGTCTTAGCTCGTCGACAGTTGGGATTTCCGTTGAAGGAACCGCCTAAGAGTGTTCAAGTGGAAAGCATTTTCTTTAGGGATGACAAGGAACTCCGAGACAAGATGTTGGCTGCATGGGATCATTTGCACAAGAAAGGGAAGAAAAGCCTTGGGAAACTTAATTGTGTGTCCTTGGAGCCATACCTTCAGTGGGTCAGAGAAAGAGCAATCAAACTGAAGATGCCTTATTCTCGTTAAGATCCTATATCTCCGAGAAGAGAGCCCACTTATGTCTTTATGTCTGAAGCTGAGAAGTTAAAGGTTGCCTTGAGGAAGTCGCAACGTGAGTTAGAATCATGGAAGAACAAGTATCAAGTAGTGGTTGCAGAGAACGATGAACTTCAGAAACAGAAGGATGAACTTCAGAAGCAGCTATAGTCGAAGGATGAAGAGTTACTTCCCCACAAGAAGAGGAAAGCCATGGAGGATTTATTTTTCTCCGACCCACAATGTACTATTTAGAAGTTAATTGTAGACAACCTTATCCGTGAAAAGACCTAGTTGGAGGAGCAGCTCAAGCGGCGGAATTCAGAACTTCCTTAGGGCTTTCATTAGCTTTTATTTAGTTATTTATTTGGGACTTTTAAAAGCAATTATTTGTAATCCGTTTCAAAATTAATAAAACGTTTTCTTTTACCGCAATGTTTATAAATAGTTGGGATCCCATGAAGTCCTACTCATCTTGCATTGCATTCTTTTTTCACTTCAAGAAACTCAATCCTATTTCACATGTATTGTTACCATGGACTTCAAGAGAGAAGCATTGGAGTACACTTTTCAGAGTCCTAACATTGGAAGCTTAAGAGAGCTAGCAGATCTCATTGAGAACCGTCACGCTTTTGCAACAGAATATGGAGAAGTCTTCCGTTTTCTCGAGCTCAAGATGAAAGAAGGGCTATTGGAAACCCTTGTCCAGTTTTATGATCCGTTGTACCATTGTTTCACTTTTCCGGATTACCAGCTGATGCCGACCCTGGAAGAGTATTCTGATTTCTTGAAGATACCTGTGACTGCCCAACCTATATTCACCGGCCAGGATGATATACCCAGCCACCAAGAAATTGCAAACGCTACTCATCTCAGCCTAGCAGATGTTCAAGCGCACTTAACCACCAAGGAAGGAATCCTTGGATTCCCATCTGATTTCTTGATCGAAAAAGTCTGTTACCATGCTGAAAGAAAAGAGGTCTTTATCTTAGAAGCTACCTTTGCTTTATTGGTCTATGGTATTTTCTGGTTCCCGAAGATTGATGATTTTGTTGATATGGACGCGATTAAACTGTTCATACTCAAGAATCCAGTTCCCACCTTGATAGCTGACACGTACCATTAAATCCACTCGAAGAATGTTGAAGGGGGAGGACATATCATTTGTTGTACTGCTTTGTTGTATTCATGGTTTATTGCTCGCCTAGTTCAATATCCGTCTATTTGGGACGAGGTAGAAACACCCTTTTGGTCCGAGATAGTTATGGCCCTTACTCACTCAGATATTGTGTGGTATGACCCTACTTATGGAGGTATATGTATGATTCCCAGCATTGGAGGATTCACCAACATACCGCTTATTGGGAGAGAAGGATGCATAAGTTACAATCCCGCCTTGGCCCGCAGACAATTTGGGCATCCCATGATCGAATTACCTGACCAAGCTCTGTTGGAAGGGATCTTTCTCAAGGAAGGAGAAGATCCAGACCTAAAGACCGTCATAACTTACGCATGGAGATACGTCAATAAGGAAGGGATGACTGCTTTAGGGTTCCCTAATGACGACGCATCTGAAGACTATCTACAGTGGGTGCGAGAAAGGGCTCTCGACCTCAAGATGCCTTTCCCTTTTCATGAACCTACGGTGTTGACCTTTCACGATCATGATTGGTTTGATGTGAGTGAAGTAGATCAATTGAAAGCCGCCTTGGATGAGGCTCGAAAACTGAAGGCCGCTTGGAGGAACAAGTTTTTCACCCTCAAAGTAGAGAAAGAGAAGTCCCAGAAACTGCCAGAGATAGAGTTTTCAAAGAAGAGGAAGGCGCGAGAGGATTTATTTTCTTCTCACACCTCTTTCGAAACTGACACCAGAGATGATCTTCTCCCAGCTGCTATGGCTTGGAAAGAATGTGTTGATCGACTTATCGGTGAGAAGGCTGAATTGCAAGAACGCATCCGCCAGTTAGAAGAAGAACTTCATGCACAGAAGGAGCATAGGGAGTAGATCTCCGAATTCTCTTTTGCTTTTGGTTCAATGTAATAAGCTCTTAAAGGAGTACTTTGCTTTGTAATGCTTCTTGAATATCAAAATAAAATAAGTTTTTTTTCCAACGTTACAATACCGAAAAAATAATTTGAGTTTCTTGAAGTTTCATACTCATTTGCATTCTTTGCATAAGCATAGCATTGTTTGCATTCCAGGGTCTCACTCTTGCTTCATATCCACAGACAAGCTGAATCACCGATACGGTACTCGTGCCAATCAACGCCAAAAGATGGACCAGCTCGAACAAGAGAATAAGGTGCTCCATGATGAAGTTGCAATCCTGAAAGAAAGTTTGGAGAGGTTGAATGATCTAGTGGAAGCCCTGTCCAATCAAATTGTACTCAACAACCAAGATGTTCAAAGAACTGTGATATCTGAAGTGACACCAACACCGATCCCAGTGGTGTCTTCTGTTGCTGAAGTGACCTATAGCATGCCTCAAGGTTTCCCATGGGGGTTGTCTCATAATTTCTTTTCGGCCGGCTACCGTCCGTCTGTGCCTGAGATCCCTGCTGTGACCACTGTCCAAGCTACTCCCGTAGTTACTGCTGTGATGACTACTGCACCTCCATATGTAAGCGTTGTTCCGTATATTCTGGATGAGCCAATTTTACAAGGGTCGTCGACCGAAACTGTGGGTTTGGAAGAAAGGATGGATGGTTTCCAAGACCAATTTTCTGAGATGCAAAAAGAATTGAAAGCCTTTCGTGGGAAGGATCTGTTTGGAAAGAGTGCCTCTGAATTGTGCTTAGTTCCGAATGTCAAGGTTCCACCAAAATTCAAGGTCCTTGATTTTGAGAAGTACAAAGGGAATACTTGCCCTCAAAGTCATCTTATCATGTATGCCAGAAAGATGTCTGCGCAAACTGACAATGATCAATTACTCATTCATTACTTCCAGGATAGTCTGACAGGCGTTGCACTCAAATGGTATATGGGGTTGGACAGTGCGAAGATCCGATCTTTCAATGATCTAGGTGGGGCTTTCATCAAACAATACAAGTATAATATAGACATGGCTCCTGACAGAGATCAGTTGAGGGCCATGATGCAGAAAGACAAAGAGAATTTCAAGGAATATGCTCAACGTTGGCGCGAGTTGGCCGTGCAAGTTACGCCACCATTGGAGGAAAGGGAAATGACCAAGATTTTTCTAAAGAACCTTGGTCCTTTCTTTTACGAGAAAATGGTCGCGAGTGCACCTAGTGACTTCACCGAGATGGTGAATATGGGAATGCGATTGGAAGAAGGAGTCCGAGAAGGACGATTGGTCAAAGAAGAGAACGCTTCCGGCAGTGCTAAGAAGTATGGAAGTGGTTTTGTGAAGAAAAAGGAAAAGGAAGTGAACACTGTACAAGAAGGAAGACTCAGAAAGAGGTATTCACCAGCGTATCAGGTTGCAGCAGTATCGCCTGTTTTCAATGCTCCAACTTATCAACCTCAACCACAGCAAAACCCACAATCTCCTCAACAGAATCGGCCGTTCAACAATCAGGGTCGTGTGTACAGAAAGATAAATTTTGATCCCATCCCTATGAAGTATGCCGATTTGTTTCCAACTTTGATCCAGAAGGGTCACATCCAAACAAAAGCTCCACCCGAGGTTCCCAAGAATCCTCCTCCTTACTATAAAGCTGATAGATTTTGTCTTTACCATCAGGGAGCTCCAGGTCATGACATTGAGAGTTGTTTTGGCATGAAAGCAGACGTCCAGAGGCTCATTAAGTGCGGAATCCTATCCTTCAAGGATTCAAATCCTAATGTGCAAGATAATCCATTGCCACCACATGGTTCACCCTCCGTAAACATGATTCAGGGTTACCTAGAGGGAAGTGATCAGGAAGTTTCAGTTAAGAAGAGTGAAGAAGTATGTGTTATAGTGCCTCACTTCAAGGAGTTGGAGCGTATTAAGGTTACATATGACAGTAGAAAGTCAGCCGTTACTCCCTTGGTAATCAATGTGCCAGAACCGGTCCCTTACACTTCTAGTAAAGCTATCCCGTACCGTTATAACGCTACAATGTTGGAAGATGGAAAGGAGGTACTGTTACCAACTTTGCCTTCGGTTGTTAATATTTCAGATGTCATCAGAGTAACTAGAAGCGGCCGAGTTTACCCTCCAGTGACTTCGAAAGACAAGGGGATTTCAGTAGAGCAACCAAGTGCGAAGGATCCTATTATGGATCAATCTGGTGAATCCAATCTGTCCAAGGTGGACGAAGTGCTGAAGGTAATCAAGAGAAGTGAATACAGAGTTGCAGATAAGCTTTTGCAAACCCCGTCTAAGATCTCTGTTCTGCAGTTGCTAATGAGTTCTGAGGCACATAGAGAAGCACTCCAAAAGATATTGGAGCAGGCATATGTAGAGCAGGATGTCACAATAGAGCAATTTGATAATATCATCGGTAATATTACTGCATGCGACAATTTGGGTTTCAATGAGGAGGATCTCCCATAGGAAGGGAGGAAGCATAATATGGCTTTACATATTTCTGTGAATTGTGGGAATGATTCTCTGTTCAGTGTGTTGGTTGATACCGGGTCCTCTCTGAATGTGATGCCTAGAACCACTTTATCCAAGTTGTCTTATTAGGGACCGCCGATGAGACCCAGTCATGTCATAGTCAAAGCTTTTGATGGATCTAGAAAAGCGGTAATTGGTGAAGTAGAGTTGCCGATGACTATCGGTTTGCAGACTTTCATGATCACGTTCCAAGTCATGGACATTCGCGCCGCCTACAGCTGTTTACTAGGAAGGTCGTGGATACATGAAGATGGGGCAGTTACCTCCACCCTACATCAGAAATTGAAGTATGCGTTTGAAGGCAAAACAATTACAGTTTATGGAGAAAGAGCTTTGGTGGTGAGCCACTTGTCATCGTTTTCTTATGTTGAAGCTGAAGAAGAGGTTGGTACGCAGTTCCAAGCTTTGTCTATCGTAGGAGACAGTGTTCAAAAACCTAGAGTACCTATGTCCTCATTCAAGGATACGCAACAGGTTGTGAGCAGTGGTCCTCAGACAGGTTGGGGCAAAATGTTGTTTTTACCAGAGAATAAGAACAAGAAGGGTCTTGGTTTTTCTAGTGGGTCTGCTTAGCAAGTCAGCAGAAATTAAGAGTTCCCGCCGATCAATGAGGTGTTCCGCAGTGGAGGGGTCATCCATCCTCCTCATATTAATGCAGTGTCATAAGACGGGTCTGAAGGTTACATATCAGATGGTTAAGCAAGTCTCTCCATTCCATATGAAGATTATGAGCCCTATATGGAAGATCTAGGTTATGTCTCAAATGATTTTGATTACAGTTTTGGGGTCTATGCTATTACAGAAAAGGAGTCTGATGAAGATGTGCCAGAGTTCGTGACTCCAGGAGTTCTAGTCAAGAATTGGAGTGTGATTGAAGCCCATGCTATGATTCATATATCAAAATTGCTACACCCACCACATCGCGGGAATAATGCCCCTCTTCCTTCACCGAACTTTGAATTCCCTGTGTTTGAGGCTGAAGACGAAGAAGAGGATATTCTAGAAGAGATCTCCAGGTTGCTCGAGAAGGAGGAGAAGGCTATCCAACCTCATCAAGAGCCCGTGGAAGTGATTAATTTGGGAACAGAAGAAATCCGTAGGGAAGTGAAAATAGGAGCTCTGCTCAAGCCCGATGTGAAGGAACAATTGATTGAGTTGCTCAGAGAATTTGTTGATGTGTTCGCTTGGTCCTATCAAGACATGCCAGGATTGGACACCGCCATAGTTGAACATCGTCTGCCGCTGAAACCAGATTGCCCACCGATTAAACAGAAACTCAGAAGAACCCGACCCGATATGGCTTTGAAGATCAAAGAGGAGGTACAAAAGCAGATTGATGCAGGTTTTCTTGTCACTGCCGAATATCCACTTTGGTTAGCTAACATTGTACCTGTTCCGAAGAAGGATGGGAAGGTCCGTATGTGTGTGGATTACAGGGATTTGAATAAGGCCAGTCCAAAAGATGATTTCCCATTACCTCATATCGACATTTTGGTAGACAGCACTGCAAGATATGAAGTCTTCTCTTTTATGGATGGTTTCTCAGGATACAATTAGATCAGAATGGCTCCCGAAGACAGAGAGAAGACGTCGTTCATTACTCCTTAGGGCACCTTTTGCTATAGAGTTATGCCGTTTGGATTGAAGAATGCCGGGGCAACATATCAAAGGGCTATGACTACTTTGTTCCATGATATGATGCACAAAGAAATTGAAGTTTATGTGGATGATATGATAGTTAAGTCGAAGACTGAAGATGATCATGTCAAGCATTTGTTGAAGTTATTCGGTCGATTGAGAGAATACAAGCTCTGTTTGAATCCTAACAAGTGCACGTTTGGGGTACGGTCAGGAAAATTATTGGGTTTCATTGTCAGCCAGAGAGGAATTGAAGTAGACCCTGATAAAGTGAAGGCTTTTCGGGAAATGCCGGCTCCATCTACAGAGAAATAAGTCAGAGGATTTTTGGGACGTTTGAATTACATCTCCCGGTTTATATCTAATATGATTGTTAAGTGTAAACCCATTTTCAAGCTGTTGAGGAAAGAACAAGGGTATGTTTGGACCGAGGATTGTCAAAAGGCTTTCGATAGTATCAAAGAGTATTTGCTTGAACCGCCTATTCTGATACCACCGGTAGAAGGGAGACCTTTGATCATGTATTTGACTGTGTTAGAAGATTCGATGGGTTGTGTGCTCGATCAGCGAGATGAGACCGGAAAACAGGATCACGTCACTTATTATTTGAGTAAGAAGTTTACCGACTGCGAGTCCAGATACACTATGCTCGAGAAAATCTATTGTGCTTTGGCGTGGGCCGCTAAGCGTCTACAACAGTACATGTTAAGTCATACCACTTGGTTATTTTCGAAAATGGATCATATTAAGTATATCTTTGAGAAACCCGCATTGAATGGGAGGATTGCCAGATGGCAGATGCTGTTATCAGAATATTACATCGAATATCGTACTCAGAAGGCTATCAGAGGAAGTATTTTGGCTGACCATTTGGCACATCAGCCTATTTTGGATCATCAACCCTTGAACGATGATTTTCCGGATAAAGAAGTTATGTATTTGAAAATGAAGGATTGCGAAGAACCTCTACCAAGTGAAGGACCTGAGCCCGGTTCTCAATGGAGTTTGATCTTTGATGAAGCCGTCAACGCTCATGGGAGAGGAATAGGCGCGACTATTGTGACTCCTCATGGGTCTCATATCCCGTTTACCTCCAGGCTAGCATTCCAGTGTACCAATAATGAAGCCGAATATGAAGCATGTATTATGGGCCTCGAGGAGGCAGTGGACTTAAGGATTAAGAATTTGGATGTATTCGGTGATTCTGCCATAGTCATTTATCAAATCACAGGAGAGTGGGTAACTCGACAAGATAATTTGGTTCCGTATAGAGATTATGCAAGAAGACTGCTACCTTTCTTTGGCAGGGTCGATTTTCATCATATCCCTCGTGATGAGAATAGGATGGCGGATGCGTTGGCAACTTTGGCCTCTATGATTGTGGTGAATTCTTAGAATGCGTGCCCTCGAATTGAAGTAAGGTGCCTTGACAGACCCGCCTTCATCTTCGCCATTGAAGATATAGGAGATGACAAACCCTGATATTATGATATTGAAATGTTTCTCAGAACGCAAGAGTATCCTTTGGGAGCTTCCAACAAGGATAAGAAGACACTGAGAAGGTTGGCCGATAATTTTCTCCTGAGTAATAATGTGTTATACAGGCGGAACTTTGACATGGTCTTGCTAAGATGTGTCGACGAGAGGGAAGCATACATGTTAGTGACAGAAATTCATGAAGGGTCCTTTGGTACTCATACAAATGGACATGCTATGGCTAAGAAACTCTTAAGGGCTGGTTATTATTGGATCACAATGGAATCAGATTGCTACAAGTTTGCTAGGAAATGTCACAAGTGCCAGATCTATGCTGACAAGATTCATGTGCCTCCAACTTTATTGAATGTTATCTCGTCTCCTTGGCCGTTCTCCATGTGGGGAATTGATATGATTGGAATGATAGAACCAAAAGTGTCTAATGGACACCGATTCATCTTGGTAGCCATTGACTATTTCACTAAGTGGGTCAAAGCTGCGTCTTATGCTAATGTAACTCGGCATGTGGTTGTCAAATTTATCAAAAATCAGCTCATCTGCAGATACGGGTTGCCGAGCAAGATTATTACAGATAATGGGTCCAACTTGAACAATAGTATGATGAAAGAATTGTGCAAAGAATTCAAGATCGAGCACCATAATTCTTCTCCCTACATACCAAAGATGAATGGGGCCGTTGAAGCCGCCAACAAAAATATCAAGAAGATAATTCAGAAGATGGTAGTCACATACAAAGATTGGTATGAAATGCTCCCGTTCGCTCTACACGGATATCGTACTTCTGTACGTACATCGACTAGGGCAACTCCTTTTTCACTTGTCTACGGTATGGAAGTTGTACTCATGATAGAAGTTGAGATTCCCTCCATGAGGATATTGATGGAGACAAAGTTATCAGAAGCCGAATGGTGCCAAAGAAGATACGATCAGTTGAATCTAATTGAAGAGAAGAGGATGACGACCCTGTGCCATGGGCAGTTATACCAACAAAGGATGAAGAAAGCGTTTGACAAGAAGGTTCGCCACCGCGAATTCAAGGAAGGCGACCTTGTGCTCAAGAAGATCCAGTCGTTCCTCACTAATGCCAGAGGAAAATGGGCCTCAAACTATGATGGGCCGTATGTGGTAAGGAAGGTCTTCTCAGGAGGTGCCCTAATGTTAGCCACAATGGACGGAGAAGAAATCACCTGCCCCGTGAACGTAGATGCTGTCAAGAAGTACTTTGCTTAGAACTTGAGAAATTCCGGTTGATTTAAGAGCAAAATCATTATCCCATCGATGTAATCACTATTTATTATTTTCCAACATTGTAATATTGGAGTCGCGCTGTTCTCCCGACCACCTTTTAATAAACGAAGTTTTTTCAATTATGGCACGTTAAAAATATTTTATTATGATGGCAAAATCTCGAATAATCTTTTAAAAAAAAGGATAATACCTTGTGTTTATTTGATATATGAATGACAAGAGGATGCCCATGGATGTTTATTTCATTCGCGGAGACAGAGTTTTGTCGTACCCCGTACAGGACAAGCGAAGACTTCCCTCAGGAAGCGACCAACTTGTAGAGATTTGGTTCGAGTGGAGACTTTGGTTCTCAGCTCGTTGGTTTTGTTTGCATACGCACGACATATAGATAGGTAGCATAGCATTTGCATCTCTGCATCTTTGTGTTTGTTTGTTCTGTTACTTCGATTGTGGCTGTCGCCAAGTGATTGGGTAAGTCTTATCCCTCCAAATAGAGTTGTCAGCCTTAGGCAGAAAAAACACAATATTTCTATCTCCCCACAGAGTTTGACCCTCGTGGAAGATGGTTGCTTTGGTACATTCCCACCTGAGTTCATACCTCAGCGGTCGTGTCTTGTTTGACAGTTTCTCTTCAGATATTTCCTGAATTGAACTTCGGGCTCCGGCAATCACATCGTGGACATCTCCAACCTCTGAATAAGGATTAAGTGCGCATTTATTTTGGCACTTGGCTCCCCAAGAGATTTTTTATGAAGGTAACTATTGAAGGCAGTCCCTCAATAATTTACATCTGGACTGCAAGCATCCTCTTTATTTGAGCAACTCATTTTGATCAGAATTTCGTTCAAAACGACAAATGACAGTCTCCTTAAGGTGGTTTGTCCATCCCTAGTGATTATCGATTTGGTAAATGGAAAACCTTATAGATATTTCTCTTTATTTGAGAATTTACACTACAAAGAATACATGCTTTTACAGCTACAACAAGGGTACTCCTCAGGAATGTATTCCCCCAGTGAGTTCATTACACAAGTTTATTTCCATCAAATGGCATCTCTCCCGAGAATTTTGGTGAAGTCTATTACATTCGATCTCTCTTTATTTGAGAAGACATACTTTGCAAATCAACCGGCTTACATCTCTTTTGAAGATCCCCGGTGAAGTTCCACAATCTTCAATACCTTATGGCTCACAGCCCATAATTTTACAATTTACGAAGTTCTCAATGACACCTGCAATCTACAGAATTTTAAATCCCCTGTGAAGATGCTCTCGCGAGTTTTCATCCTTTCAGGCAGAACTGAGACCCGTTCATGGCAAACACACCATGAAGCGTGGGGAAGTTATTTCAAGAACTGAGACCCGTTCATGGCAAACACACCATGAAGCGTGGGGAAGTTATTTCAAGAACTGAGACTCGTTCATGGCAAACACACCATGAAGCGTGGGGAAGTTATTTCAAGAACTGAGACTCGTTCATGGCAAACACACCATGAAGCGTGGGGAGGTTATTTCAAGAACTGAGACCTGTTCATGGCAAACACACCATGAAGCGCTATTATCAATACCATATTCAAGTAAGGAACAAATTTCGTTTTCAATCAAGAAGGTTCGTTTGGTTATTACCATTGTTTGGGCTACCACCCATCGGTAGCAGGTTATCCTTTGATTTCAAGGTTCTCGCCCGTTATCTAGGTCACCATATCTCTTGGTGGTATGTGCTGTTTCTGTTGGAGTTTCACCGTTGACGTTTTTAGTCTCCCTCCCCGTGGAGTCTCGTTCTATCGAGCATGTTCTTCGTATGTCGTGTCCAGCTTATCCCCTGTGGCATGGTGTCTCCATAGGATCCTTGTCCGGCATTTCATATCATTTCATACCATTTCATATCATATTGCATTCGGTGGCCTCTTAGGGCCAAAAATTCATGCAATGTTTGTATTTAAGTTCCTCCTATCTCGTCGAGACAAAGATTTCAATCTCCATATCTCCGGATAGAAGTAACTTAAATAGGGGCATCTGTCGCACCCTAAATTTTGACCTTAAGACTCCACCCCTTTGTGCGCTCCCTATTCTTATTTCTTTCATTTCTTTACTTTCGTATGTATGTTTGTTATGGCTAACCAACTTGCGCAGAGGCAATAATTCCAAGGGGACCAACATTCTTCCTCAGAGTTCAAAAATCAAGATTCACGTCTAGATGATTCGTCTCAAGCCTTTAAAAGGGAGACTACAAGTTCTGAGACGCCAAAGGAACACTTATGTGAATTGACCTTAAGACTCCGATTTATGGTACCTCTAAGAAGTGGGTCCTCGTTTCTAAAAAGGATAAAAAGCTCACATTTGATCTCAAAACCCATGATTCAAGTTGTGTTTGCGAATTCAAGTCAAAGCAATGTTCAATAAATAAAGGAGTTGTGGCACAAGCAAGTTGAAGTCGTTCCATATTTGATCTATTTTGACATCATGGTTTGTTTTAAAGAAGAATGTATCTGGAGCCATGGCATTATGTTTGAAGATTGTCATTTATTTCCGAAGTCGGTTTCCAACAGAGGAAGGTTGTGAGTTAGTTTGTATGTTTTACAAGAGGACTTATGCTTAGACATTATAAGATTCAAATGATTAATTCCCAAGTCTCATCTCATACAACTTAACATGGTATATCCAATTACATGGAAATTCAACAAGTAAATAAAAGCTGTTGTGTGATAGCAGCATACTAAATCTACTACGCATCACCTACTTTGTTTACATGTTCATGTGAGGGCAAGCTGTCTCACAATACAGGCCTCCGAGTTTTTCGATGATGACAAAACAAATTAGAAGCATCATGCTATATCTCTGTTTTCATTGCTATACCTCTTGTTTCGGTGTTAAATCGTTATACCCTAATATGTGTCATTACTGAATGTAGCAGGAAATGCAAAATGGAAAAAGTTGTTAATTTTGCAGGTTTCTAAGCAGTGAGTCGACCATACAGTCGGCGCATGAAGCCTGGCATTTCTCACGACTCAGCGCATGGAAGCTATGCGTCGACCGTACAGTCGGCGCATGAGTGTTTTGATTTTCCACGGTTCAGCGCATAAAGACATGCGTCGACCGTGCCACTCAGCGCATGGTGCTGAGGATTTCCCACGGGTCAGCGCACGCCGACCCTATGATCGACCGTTCGTGCGCTGTGCTGTTTTTCTTGTTGTGTTTAAGAATCTGTTTTGTTGGCTGTTTTGGTTATTACTATAAATAGAGTTTTGTTCATTTTTAACAACGAACAATTGAAAATCTTGAGTAAATTGTCAGGGCAAGAAACGTGAAATAGGTGCAACATATTTCTTCATCTTCATCCCTCACACAACACACAAATCCACAAATATACACAATCATTTTTGCTGAGATTAGTGTCTTGTTCAAAGGGTGATAAGGTTCGAACGCATTGATTGAAGATCCGGTTCGAGTGGAAATTGGGGCAGGTGTTTCTTGCAGAAAACCTTGAGGGTTTTACCCATCAAGACTAGAAGGTTTTGAAGGGCTTTTGTCACGGAATAGTTCGTTCAACATTCAAGCAGGTGCGAAGGTAATTGATCAACGGAAGGTTCATCAATTTAGTAGCGAGGGCGTTGAAGTGTTGAAGACTTTCCGGGTTTGATTTGTTGGTGTCTAAGATCAGCCGAGCCGAAGGTTTGAACAACGGAAGGTTTTTCATTAAGGTGGCTGGAACCGGAGGTCATTCACAACAAATTGAAGGGCTTGATTCATCTCGAATCAAGGTGCAAGAAGAGATAGCAAGCATCAACAACATTTGAGATTGCTTGTATTCTTGTCTATCAACTCTTGTGTAAACTGTTCATTCCAACAGGTGATATATATTCAATATAATCTAAATTCTAATTTTAGAATTGAGGGCAGACGTACCTCGAAGCGAGGACGACGGGGGAACTGCCTCATCAAATCGTGTGTTCTTCATTTTCTGTCATTTTCAATTCAGCTTATAAAATAAGTGATTCTAGCTTAAGTGATTATTGTCAAACTGTGATACATATTGAGTAAGGTGTTGAAACTCTGTTTTAACTACTAAGTACAATAAAAATATTGTACTAAGGCATTTCCAATCTCTTACTCAACATAAATATCCTTTGTGATATTTGTGCACACAAACTGTTCGACAAAAGTCCTGAACTAAAATTGTCTTATTTTGCTTCTAGTTTTTTGTGTGCCCTGTTTTTCATTGGAACTAGGTAACCTCGCAAATTGAAGTAAACAATTGATAAGCATAGTTTGTGTTGTGATTTTATTTTTTCCGAATTGTCATAAATCCATAGGCTTACGTATATCTAGTTTTCCAATAACCGTTCGTTTTTAGACTACATTTTTCCTCGGCCGCTTCCGCACTTAAAACATTTTCAAAACCAATTTTAAATTGGTAGCGTCGACTCAAATTTTAATCGGGGATCTATTCAACCTCCCTTCTAGATCCGTGCCATAGTCTAACAGTTCATATATTCTACAAGGATGCTTTCATTTATTCATCTCAATTGGCTTTTATGCCACGACTTCACAGCAGCCTAACAATAACTAGCAGGCTTTCTTGCTTCTGGCGTAGCAGCAGCTCACAGTTACGACGCCGGTAGCTGGACTTGTGATTCAGACTCTCTCTGTGGTTTCCTCGATGGCTCGACTCAAGAAATCCGCTCACGCCAACCATCGCAAGCATCATAAAATTGATGAGAGATAAACAAGTTAAGGATCGTAAAGAACGTAAGCCGTTACCGCCTTAAGAGCTAGGGGGCATTCAACTACTGCAAGAGAACTCATCGCATCTGGGCATAATCAACCTGTCAAGAATGCAACAATAAGATCAGAATAGTAGACAAATTTCGAAAGAGTTATAGAGCATTTACAACAAGAGAAGGCCCCTTCGTACCCGTGTTAACTTCGTCTGTTTCGCCGTAGAAGGAGTGTCGTAATCTCAAGTTCAAAATGTCTGCAACCCGTGGAGCAGTCGTGAGGTATTTTGCAGCCCCTGCCAGTCTAATCCACTAGTTCCCTACACCATGAGGAGGGATCCTAAGCACCAACAGCCATCACCTGCAGTAACCAACATGAACATCAATAGGCTGTTAGGAGTGAAAACTCTGTCGTTACCAATCGAGTTCAGTTCAAAAACCAGAAGCATAGCAGTAAATAACAAATTACAAGAATATTGATAGCATTATTCACTAAACAACAACCTGCGGAATTGAATAGCAACACATCTTCAGAAATTCTCTCTTCGCGTTTCCAAACCTCTTGAACAGCATCAAGCATGCCTTGAAGTTCATACAAGAAAGATGCTACGATATCAGCTGTAACCGTGATAACACTTGTTACAATGAATACTTCTCAGAGCAAAAGAAAGAACAGAACCAATGAAGGAGGTTCTTACGAGAAACAGATTGGCCTATCTTCAAACCCTTCTCGAAATTCCTAGCAGCCGGTATCAGGGTGTATTCATTTCACATGGCTGCTGCAAACAAGAGTGAAACATCAGCAAATTCGGTGCCACTCCTAACTCAAGCCCAAGAGATAGAATTACCACCTGACGTAGCAGCCAACCCATGCCAAAACAGGGCTTATTGCAAAGGACTCAAATTCACCATAGCAGCCTAGGAACCTTTGTTAACAGCCACGCCGCGAGAACATTGGAATTGTTAGCAGAAACTTGCCCCTCAGCACTCTTCACAAACCTGGCAAATCAAAGGAGAGCATACTCAACAGATTAGTTCAAAACAGAAACCACAGAGGCATTGTCAACTTATCCAAATTCCCCCCACCCTCATTTTCCTTACCACGAGATCAGGACGGAATGCCGTTGTTCTAACTGCAGTATATTGAAGCTACGCACCAGCACAACCACAAAACAAATCGAAGAAGTGACTTGCCTACTCCATGATGATGATACCTGCCAAAGGCTGATAAAATCAATTATGAAAAGCATGAGAAAGCATATGTGGGGTGTCCTAGCTCAGATACTCAGAGGTTTTTAGCAGAGTTCGTTTACCAGACAGAAGGTGTTGCAGTTTTGCTTCCTGATTGAAACTTCGATTCCACGGCTTCAGAACGTCGAAGCAGGCCTCAACCTCACGTTCCAACAACTTGCAGCAACTTTTGTTGCCCAACTATCCAAACACCCTCACCAAGTACCTGGAAAGAACATTGTTAGAGACATACGAATTCAACTTGAAAACGAGAATAGGGGATTGAAACGAAAGAAAAAACCTTGCAGTTGCCAACAAAACGCCATTACTCAGTTCTTCTTGCTCGCAAGATAAAATTTGGGACAGTACAAACTCTCTCCAACATTCACATAAGCTTCCATCAAAGAGCATCAAAAAACAGCTGAAGCTCGTGCAAAGCATCATACTGTCAAAGAAGTGAGTTGATGTCGCCTTGGGCTGTTAATCTCCCCTGGCCCAAAATCTTCTGCTATCTGCACCTGCCAAATCACAATTCTGGATTAGTAAATCGATTGAAGAATATACTCTATGTTGAAAAGATCCTATTCAGATCCTATTCAGATCCTATCAGATCCCTTAGCATCAATTAAAGATTCCTCAAACCAAATTACCCAACATGATTTTCATCAACAACATTAAACTCAATCGACACAAAAGGAAAGCTTTTGAATATTGTCCAACAGAGGAATGGAAGGTTTAATTCAAGGAAATCAGAAATTCAATCAATGTTCTTAAAGATCCAAAGCCCAACTCGTCTATAAAGAGGGGTTTCGAATCGACGAAGAAGGGGATTTTTGGGGAGAACTCGTGAACACAATAGAAATCACCATAAAAAACCTAAACAACTCAAAATCGAAGAAAGAAGGAAAGGGAACTCATCTTTTTTGCCAACGCCTCCGAAGATCAACGCCATCGTCGGAATCGCGCTTCACACGCTGATTCATCGTCGGTAAAACTCCATACTCCTTTTTATACTAATTGACACTTTGATCCTTGTTTCAGGTACCACATAGCGAACGATCGAGAGAGAGAGTTGGATCGATGGGAGAAACCGAGCGAATGAGTTGGCTCTGCTAGGGTTTTTCCGCCGTTTGTGTTTGTGTTCATTGTGCTTCTGTTTGTTTCAGTTGTGTTATAACTTGATAAATTATATGTCTGCACGACCATGGTAGTACCGTGGTCCCTCACTGTTATCACCACATGATTCACTTATTTCTTGATCACATGGACCACACTACACGCCCATGGTAAACCAGTGCACTGCGTAACACTAGATCTGCGCCTTAATTTTAATTAACAGTTAATTAATCCTTTTTTTTTAAACTATAATCTGTTTTTTTAAAACCTTAATATTAACTTAACTTAGTTTTTTATTTAAAATAATAACTAATAATATCTTTTTATAATAAACCAACTTTTTATTAATCTTAATCATTTTAATTTAATTATTTTGTTAATCCACTTTTAATGAATCTTTTTGTTTAAAAATCAATTTAATCAATCCTTTTAATTTTTTATCCTAATAACTAAGACTACTTTTTTCTTAATAAAAATTAATCCATGTTTTGTTAATTTTTATTCCAAATCAACTTAATAGAATTTTATTTAAATAATATGTTTATTCACTAAAAAAAAACTTTTTACCTAATCGCAATTTATCTAATTAGTAATAATAAAACCAATCTAGTGGTTTTTTTAGAATAATAAAAGCAACCTTTTTTATATAATCAATAATTAACCTTTTAAAAATAACCATGGCTTTTATAAAATAATCCTTTTTTGAGAAAATTAAAATCAGTTAGTATATCAAACCTCTTATTTCACATTTTTAATCTCACTTAACATCTGTTTCCTTTTAAATCAATTCAACTATTTTCTTAAAATAATCAAGATAAATTCGATTAAAAATGAACCAACATCGTAAAACTCGATCAATCGTGCACGCTTGCGCCTTGCTCCGGTCCGTTTACACACTCACATTCGCTCCCACACACCTTAGCGCTTTCATGCGTGTGTATGGCTTTATTTTTTCGCAATTTATCTTCCGCAATTTAACATTATAGCAATTTACTTTTCTCGCATCGCATTCCGTCCAAAGGAAGAACCTACACATGATTCAACATTTGTGTGCAGAGCATCTCATTTGCATCATTCCCCCTTTGATCTTTGATCCCATTTAAGTCGATCTTTTTTTTTAGGATAGATCCTACCCCATAAGGAGGACCTTTTATCTTTACAACTTAGAATAAATAAAACAACTCATACAAATTATTCAAACACATTAGAGAATAAGATGTTAATCATCTTAAGTGGGATAAAACTTCTACCCCATAACAACATAATCAATTTTCCTACAACGTTGTGGCGGTTAAAACAAGTAATCTCCCTTAAAATGATAACTCATCTTTTCTCCTAAAATCAATCAATCAACTACCCTAAACCCGTAGGAACTTTGACCACAGTCAAAGAACTCCTCAAATCCTTTAGGGGAACTACATATACTCTGATTCCACTTCCGTAAGGATATGTAGGCATAAGATGCGATATCTTATCGAGTATACTTAGAAATAAACCCCTAGGTCTTTCATCCTTAAGCAGATAAACCTTAGCAATAAAATAAACATAAAACAAGAGGTTCCTGTAGAGTACTACAGAAACTTAGGATGCTAGCACCTTCCCTAAGTTTAACCAACCCCCGAACCTATAACTCTCTAGCTTGCTTTTGCATTGCATTGTGGGTATTTCTATCTTTATCCCTTCCTTTGGACATATCAAAGTTCGGTTGCAAATGAATAAGATTCAAACTAATTAATAGTTTGACATCCAAATTTCACCGCGACAAAATTGAAGGAGATTAAAACTTAATTCCAAGTCTCTATGGTCATGGGGTGTTGTGTTGAGATGTCTAATATATCATTTCAAGATCAATTCATCAAGAATCAAGTGTGTGAGAAGTTACTAAATTAGGGTTCTCAGTATAAAATCCCCTGTTTAGTGCCTAACTTTAAGACCACCTATCTCAAGATACAAGTCTCATCTCAACTTTTTACCAACATGGAACTTTTAGATCATGTTCTTAGATTTCTTTTGAGTACTAGAAGTCCTTGATTGGATTTATAGAACTCAAGTTATGATCCAGACAAGTTACAGGTCATCAGATGAATGTAATTTTGATCAACAAAAGCCAACCAACTTCCAAGCCATTTTTTTACCTAGAAGGATGTTTCTCCTCAACTTTTAGTGGTCATGAAAGTTGTTCCTCATGATCTTAGCTTTCCAAAGAGTACTAGAAGTTTTTCATCTGATTTGTAGAACTCAAGTTATGAGGCTTGTAAGTCAGGGGTATTTTGGGAAAGTGAGATTATAAGTCATTTTGGATTATAGGTCCATTTCACCATCATACATACCTCAAATGGAAATTTGTCCAACTTAAAAATTTCTCAAAATGGGGTTATTTACTCAACCAAGCATCAAGGGTTCATTGATATGGATAGGAATGAGAGTTGGTTGAAGAAAATCTTGCAAAGGGCATTTTAAAGGCATTAAAATGGAAAAATTCAAAATAATTCATATTGGCTCAAAATTATGCAAGCTTATGCATATTTTGAGTGCATTTGATGTTTTAAGAACTTTGGCATTATTGGAATTTCAAATTGAGACTTATTTCATGGTCAATTTTCATGTTACTTCAAGAGTAAGTAACACCACTTACATCCACCATTGATTGGAATTAAGGGATCAATCTTAGCCCTTCATGTTCATGACACATTCAGCAAGCAGAATGAACCAATTTAAAAGCTTCTAGACTCCATTTTCGTGGAGTTCATCAAAGCAAAAAGTGAGGAAAATGTGAAAATGGAATTGGATCACACAACCATTTTCGGGCCTCCATTTCAGCCCAGATCAACTCTATATAAGATTTTGAGTGAGTTCAGATGAAGGTTGATGCAAGTTTGAGCAAGAACAGGTAAGAAACAGTTGAGAAAAGTGAGTTGTGAGGGATTTTCGAGTTTCAAGATTGAAGCACTTTTTGAAGAACTTGAGGATTCAAGAAGCTTCTCCAATCATCACTAAAGCTTTCTGCATAGTTTGGATCAAGAATTTGTGCCTGAACACCTCACTGTTGAAGCTCTTTGACAGGTTCCTATCTTTCACGATTTCTCTTAAATTATGGTGAATTAGGTAGCAATATGCATGTGGTTAGGTTGCTGTTAGATCCTAGATGATTTTAGGATTAATCTTGAGACTGTTTGAGAACTTTCTTGCTGATGCACCAAAACTTATATAATTCGGTTAGGCCTTGTTCTTGGTTGAAATCAAGATTTGATTATGGATTTGTGATCAGTGTAACGTGTAGATTAGATTAGTGGAAATAATTTGAGGATTGGTGAGAATTATTGTTGATGCATCATTTCTGTTTGGCTTCGAATAGCCTTGGATTTTGAGTGAAAATGAAAACAAATCGTGGCAGGCTGTTGTATGTGAAGAGAGGGAGAGATTGGCACCATTTTCATGAGATTTGGTGATGTTTCATGTTCTGGTCACTGTTCACTCGCCGGAGAAGGCGAGCAGAGTCTTCTCCGGCCACCACCTGATAGTTCCCTCTCTTTCTTGGATTTAAATGAAGAAGATGACTTATAGGCCGTTAGATCGTGAAGACTCCATTGATCGGGTACACTCATCCAACACATGAGAATTATCCTTAGGAGGTTGACTAGGGTTTTAATGACGTGGCGCAGTGATAGACATAGGATCTGATTACTAATTGAATGAACGTGTGTGATTAAGACCTATGGTGGTCTTCTTTTGACCTGGCACACATAATTATCAGTTTTCCATTTATCTGTGAATTGGACTGGGCCACGCTTGCTACGCGCACCCCCCCCTTGCTAGGCCCATGCGTTTTTGAACTGTTTTGCTTGCTGTATGCACCCCTGGTCCTTATTATTTCTTTTTCCTATTTCTTTTTTTTTTATTTTCTTTTATTCTGTTTTGAATTTAAATCATTGAAAATAGTTCCAATATTCTAAAAATTCACCAAAAATATTTTTTATAAACTTTAAGATGTCCTTTATTTTTAGGATATTTTATTTTATTTTTTTATATTTTATTTTCAATTTAAAAAGGAATTAAATATTGGAGGTGCTTTTAATTGAATTAAATTGTGCTTTGCTTACTCTTGCATTTGTTTCTCTCTTTCCTTTTTGATCCAATGAATGAAAATTGATCCTCATCTCAATGATGAGTTAATCAATTTTTGAGGACCATTTTGCCCCTGGTTGTTGACTTTTGGGTTGACTTTTGTGGCTCTTCGTTTTGCCTTTGTTTCTCCCATTTCAAAGTGGTACATCTTGAATATTATTTTCTTTTAATGGTGCTTTGAGGGGATATTTGCTTTGAGCTTTTGGCCTCTGGTTTCCAACATGTTTAGCTTCTTTGTGTATTTTAGTTGGTTTTTTTAGCCTTTTTCCTATTTTTGAGATGACTTGCAAGTTAGGTCATTTCATAGGACAGCTCACACAAGTGCATGACCTAGTTTGAATTGGAAGTGACCTTTGTGGATCCAATAAGCTCTCAACTCTTCTTGTTTCACATTTTAGACATATTGAGCTTGCTTCATGTTTATTGTTAGGTCAAAATTATGTTCATTGCTTGTTGATTGATGTATTTCTTTTTGAGCTTTCAACTTGAACTCCTAAGTGGTGTGTGCTTGCTTCCTTTGTGCTCTTGCTTTCATTTCTTCTTGATTTGTTTTGATATTGCTTTTGAGCTTTATTCTCTTCATCTCCCTTCTGTCCAATGACCTTGGAGTGTCATTTAAGGTGGATTGGTTCCTCCTTTGGAGGTATTTGAAGCATACCTAGAATGATGAATCCTTGAGGACACTTTTGGTGCTTCTTTGCTTTTGATAAGTGATGCTTATGGTTGAGTAACTATTATGGGGTCTTTGCTGCCCAAATTTGGTCTCCCATCCTCACTTGGCTTTGGGTTTTGTTTTACCTTTCATTTGGTTTAACTTTGGTGGTGTGGTTGATGTTGTTTGACTTAGGTCATTTCATCCCACTTTTGATGCATCTTTGTGTGGTTTGCTCTTGTTTGATTGATTTCTTCTTGTGCACTTCTCCTTCCTCTCTTTTCTTGCATTTCCGTATGCATGCTTGGTTGAGATGAGCTTGTGGAGGCTACTGCCTCACACTATTTTCCTCCCACTTTCATTCTATTTGTGCATCTTATGTTTGCATCTTCAATTGCATATGCATTCTTCTTCTTCTTCTTCTTCTTCTTTTGCCCTTTCTTTGCCATACTCCCCATAAGTTCTCTAACCTCTTGAGGTTATGATAGACATTAGGTGCCTAACTATGCATGATAACATTAGGTAGTTCCCTTTTAAACTCAACTTTAGGTCCACTTTGCATGATAACTTTTAGGATTGATTAGTCTCCCATTAGTGTCCTTTCTTCTCTTCTCATCTTCAAACATTCTCAAAACATCTAATAAAGAATGACAAGTGTGGCACGCTTCGAGCCTTAAGCTACTTGAGAAATGGTAATTGAGGGGCCTTCTCTCAAGGACCTAGAGTGTTTAGTGTACACCCTTTGGGTGATATACGACACATTCGCTCTTAGGTCATAGTCTCTAGTGCGACATAAGTTGCAAATCAAATTCAAAACACTTCTTCTCTAAAAAACATAAAAACACTTCAAACCTTTTTCATCCTTCGGGATCTTAATCAGGAAAATCTTTTCAGATAAAAGAGTGTCGTTAACTCTTAGTTCTACCGCAAACGGTAACGCCTAGGTCTCCAATGGTCGAGCTGCATACACCAATTGCTAGAATTATTTGTTAACCCTACTCGGACTAAAAAATTTTGAACCAACCTGTGGTCTTTTTTAGTCGAACTACGATTGCTCTGATCTTTCATACCAGATAAAAGTATGTAGGCACAAAACGCGATGTCTTAGCGAGCAACCTTCCCCCTTTCTTTATCCGTAGTTAGTCAAACTACGTTGACTCTGACTTTCCCATTACACGAGGGAATACGTAGGCACATAGCGGCGATGCTCTGCCGAGTCATTTCTCTTTTCTTTTTCTTTTGTCCTTTGACCTTTAGCGTAGATAGATTTGATCACCCTTTTAGATATACAATAATGCGTGGATCCCGTCGAGTACGACGGACGTGAGGGGTGCTAGTACCTTCCCCTTGCGTAACCGACTCCCGAATCCAGACATGGTTGCGATGACCTTGTCTTTCCCTTTTTCTTTAGGTTTTTCCGATCGTTTCCTTTCCCTATCTTTGGGATAAATAACGAAAGTGGCGACTCTTTTGTTTTTTTCGCCGGTTGTTTTTCGCAGTTGCGACAGCTGGCGACTCTGTTGGGGACTCTGGTTCCCTATGCGAGTCAATCCTAGCGCTTGTATGTTTATCTTTGGGTGTTGTACAAATGTGCTTTATTTACTTTCGCATTTTACTTTCCCGCATTTATTTTCTGCATCATATATCATTTGTGCTGTGCTGTGGGGTGGGAAGTTCCATTGAGTGATAAGCCAGACCTGGGCTTGAGTATACACCTAGCTTTAGTAGTGGAGATTAGTGGTGGATGTGCTTGCTTTGCTCGTACTAGTTCACCATGAAATTCACGCTCGGACGAGATTCTCTTTGACAACTTTCTTTCTGGCCCTTTGGACTCGAAGGAATTTTGGATCTGAGGGTTGTCGACTCTGGGGACCGATCATTTTTGAGTCAGCTAAGGGAGGCCTCTTCAGAAGATAATGATGCCAAACTAGAAATGGTGAACGTATCATCATTTCTAGAAAGTCTGTGACGCTGACAAACGCATAGGATGTTATACCGTATCAGTGAATAGGTCCATACCTGTGAGTGTGACTAGGGTTATGCAGGAAACCTTTACCTTCAGATTACTCGGTTTTCTCTGCAGTTTGAATCTGGATTATTGGTATCAGTTGGTTTCTATCGGAGCAATGTTATGTTCTTGCTGAAGTAGAGCTCTGATCCTCCTCAGTCGACCGCACAACAGTCTTGATCCCTTGTGTGTTGCATTAGCATTTTGCATTTAGCATTGTTCGCATTTGCATTTCATTTTTGCATATCCATCCTCAGCCGGAACATGGAGATTACCCATTTTTTGTCTGCTTCGCCAGTGGTTTCCCCGACATTCGCATTGGATTTGAGTTAGCTTTTGGAAAGATCATGAACTCAGAAGAGCAGGACTTGGTTGTTACAAGGGCCGAGTTTGAATGGATGAAGAATCAGCTAGATTAATTCATGGAGGCCATGAAAGCTATTACTAGAGGGGAGGCCGGTATTCAGAGGACTCTAGTGAACAATGTTGCTCAAGCTCAGCCTACGCAGATTCCTGTTGAAGAGCATACTATTGCTAGAGATAGAGATTCTTCTTCTCTTCATGACATAGACTATCAGAGCTTCACATTCTCTATGCCAGAGGTTCAGAGGATTGTTCCAAAGGTTAATGCTGAAGACCCACAAACTGTTGAGTTTATGGAAAAATGTCGTCTGTTGGATGAAAAGCTTGATGCCCTGATGGGTCAGAATACTCTTTACCTGAATGCTTCAAGCATGTGTTTGGTGTCGGGCCTTGTGATGCCTCCTAAGTTTAAAATGCCAAATTTTGAGAAATTCAAAGGAGATAGTTGTCTGAAGCATCATCTGGTAATGTTTTGTAGGAGAATGACGTCACATGTCCACAATGATGAGCTTATGATTCAATGCTTTCAGGACAGTCTGAGTGGAGCATCGTTGAGTTGGTATATGCAGTTGGAGAGTGGTTGTATCCAATCATGGTTAGATCTAGCCAATGCCTTTGTGAATCAGTACAACTACAATCTCAATATGACTCCTAGTCGCGTGCAGTTGCAGGAATTATCTCAGGCGGACAATGAATTCTTCAGAGGATATGTGCAGAGATGGAGAAAATTCACTACTCGTGTTCAACCTCCACTTCAGGATAAAGAGTTGATTGACATATTCTTGAGTACCTTGAAAGGCCATTACTTTGACAATTTGATCAGCAGTGGAATGTCAAACTTTGCTGACTTAGTGATAATGGGTGAACGCGTCGAGAGTGGAATCAAGAGCGGAAAGATTCGAAACATCCCTTATATCTCAGTTGAGGAGAATGAGTCAGTTGTCAGTTCTCAAGAAGAATGGGAAAGAGGAAGTGATATTCTCTCTAAATTTCCTGTATCTCAGTTTAGTTTTCAGATACTTCGAGTGTCCGGAGTCAACAGTCTGTTGGGTCTGTGTATCAGGTATCTGTTTCCCGCCAGAGTCAGCAGTCTTATCGTCGTCAACCGCGTCAGCACGCTAGATGAAGACCCAGGAAACTAGAAAGGCATTTTACTCAATTGCCAGTATCGTACAGCCAGTTATTGCCGGATTTGATCAAAGGTGGGTTGGTAGTCCCGAAGAATATTAATCCAGAGATCCCGCCATATCCGCCAGGCTTCGATGTCAGTGCCTGCTGTGAGTACCATGCTAGGGCACAGGGACATTCAAGGGAAGATTGTAAGGTGCTTAGAAGCTAGGTTCAAGCTTTGTTGGATTCCAATAGGATCTCAGTCACGTTCCAGGGTGTTCAAATCAATGATCCTCTCTTATCTAGTCAAGCGGGTGTGTCAGTTCATGTTATGGAAGAGTTCACCGAGAGTATTTGTTCAGAGGAGTATTAAACTGAAGACTCATTTGAGGGTTGTATCCCTGTGTAGCATTTGCCCATTGTTGTATGCTGACCATCGCCAGGCTTGTTGGTCGAGGTCACTCTGTTTGTATTCATTTATTCCTAGATGGTGTGATATATGTGTGATGGTTATCCTTGATTGGATCTTGGGTCCTTTTTTCCCTTGGTGCTATTCTGAGATTTCCCTGTTGCATACTTGTCTGCATCTTGCATATTATTTTTGTGTAACAGGTACCTCGGAGCTGTTAATCTGACTTCATGTATTCCACTAGTTTGTTGCAGGTTATACAATCAGATACAGGAATTCCTTGCAAAGTTATGGAGCAAGTACAAGCAGAGCTGAGAGAAGTCAAGAGCCAGATAGGGCAGTTCATTATGGACATGCAAGCATTACGCTCAGATCAGAATGCGCTCAGAGAAGAGAACCATCAGTTGAAAACTCAGGTGAGCTTAATCATGGAAGTGATAAGGAGCGTGCTCAGAAAAGAAGGTGATCAAGTGCCCGAAGCTGCAGCAAAGATGCTTGTTCCACTTCTGTCTGTGGAACCTATCCCAGAGCAAAATGTGTGTCAGAAGTCTACTGCACAACCGGAGGTTCCGAAATTTCCGTGTCATCAGTTGCATCCTATTTCTCAGGAAAATCCCAGGATTAGAAGATATGGTCAAAGGACAAAATTACAAGACAGAATCTTCAATCAGATCCCCATGGATTATGATCAGTTGGTGCAACTCTTGCTCCAACTTCAGTTGGTTAAGCCTTGGACTTTAGCTCCACTTACTGGCCAACCACCACCGGGCTTTGATATCAATGCTTATTGTGATTCCCACTCTGGGGGACAGGGGCATGACGTCGCAAACTGTAAAGCTTTTAATCATAAGGTTCAGGACCTGATTGATTCGAAGACAATTGAACTCACGCCGGGCGACATGAAGGTATCAGGCAAGTTTGCTCCCTGTCGTGAAAAAGAGATGGATACTCCTATTCCCGTCCCTAAAGCTGCAGTAGGTCAAGAGTATATCCTACAATCTTTGGTGTCAGAATCCCCATGCCCACAGTTGCTGCTTGTTCCTGGGACAAGTTTAAGGATGAAAGCGCCTGGACAAAGAGAGTCTTCAAGAATTCAAACCCAGTCGCCGGACGTTTCTGCTGTTTAGAGTCCACGACCTTTTGGGTCCTTGTAGCAAAGATATCAGTACCAGAATCAGAATAGGCCTCACAACAATTTGAAAAGAATGAGTGCTCCTCGACGTCCAGTGCCTATGCTGCATCGCTCGTCTGACTGAGTTTGGAAACTTCAAGGGTCGCATCTACCGAAGCAGCTAATCAGTGTGAAAGCCCAGTTCCCAGAAGCTGGCAATTTTCGTTTTATCCTGTTATTTCTTTATATTTGTAATTTTATTCCTGTTTGAAGTGCAATCTCTTTTGTAAAACTCGTTGTTTCTGTTGATTGATATTAATGAAATGAATATTCATGTTTTGATTTAATCCATTCGTGTTCACTAATTGCTGTTTACAAATGTTATACGCTTGTTTAAGCGGAATCCGGGGAGGATGACGAAGTTTAAAGACACGCAAGCTTCCGATTGTATGCTTTTGAAATGAAACCTGCTAATGATGTACAAGCATTATTTCAAAGTCCTAAACACTGGAGATATAAGGATGATAATCCCTTGTCAACCCCTTCGAGCCTAGTAGTAGGAGTTTCTTTTTGAAAATGAAAAACCCTAATTTTAACCTGGGGCAGGGTAGGTGTTAGCTAATTAGACCAAGCATCCAAATTGCAATAGGAGTTGTTCTCGTTCAAGGATCAATCACACCTGTAAAGGCCGTGCCTAAAAAACACAATGGTTAAACCTTGCCGATAAGGAGTGAAATAGTCACGTTATTCCCCAAACAAGCCAGACAAGCCGGTGTCATACGAGTTGTTCAAAACAAAAAAAAATAAAAAAAGAAAAGAATCATTAGAAAATCCCGCTAAGTCGAATCTTAAAAACAAGCGACTTAGGCAAAAATTAGGGCATCCCGCTGGACTTTTGAAATAAAAAAAAACTCGAAAGAGTCAGTCCAGGCAAAAGTTAGGGAAATTAAAAAAATGATGATGAAAAACAAGTCGTGTGATTCAGGCACCAAAAACGAAAAGGCGAGTGACTGTCACTCCAAAAACTTGTGGTTTCCGAAACCAACACTCCTGTCATTCAACCTCTGAGAGGTGAGCGCTAGTGTGAAATTAGCTGAATATAGGATTGGAGAATATCACGGAGAATGGGTGGGTTACAATAAACTTTGAGCCTTTATCCTTTCCTTGTAAACCGTGAACCTGACCAAGTTACAACCTGAAAAAGTCCTAATTGAAGCAGGTTTGTTTCGAAAGCATACTTCGGTAAAGATCGCATTGAAACTGACTCCTAAAAGGATTCCTCTTACAGCGTTGTACGAATGTTGACATGTTGATAAATGATTTATTCACTTATGTCACAAATTTTTCCAATGAACATATTGGATTTCGAAAAATGTAATATGCATTGCATTTAATATATCTTTTATGCAGGACAACTTGTTTTACTTGCGAGTAAGCGCTTGACAGCAGGAAAGTTTCCACAGTGGAAAGATTGATCAGGATAGAATGCGGAATGCCTGAATACTCCATCGAACTGGGGCAAGTTATATCAAATGATCATAGCTTGGGAGTCAGCCATCCAGAGGTCAGTTAATCTGGAGCAGTCAAGTCGAGATTCGGTGAATCTCTCGCAGGCAAGAAGCACTTTCCCCACAGATTAGCCAATCAGGGGTAAAGTTATTGTAGACTGGGGCATGCCACCCTAAGAGCACAAGAGTTATTCCTTATCCATGGGGCAATTAATTTGAAGTACCTCTCAGAGGTTCAAGGTGTTTAGTCAGTGCATATCAAGCCATCAGAGCATGAGATTTCAGATTTCCTTTCGAGGAACATCCCCGTAGAGATCCCACAGGCTGAGGCAGATTTGGAAGCGTAGGATTTATTCCTCTCCATGTTTTCAAGAGTTGTTCAAGCAGGTTCAGCTAACCTTCAAGGGCAAGACGAATGTCGGGAAGTCATGCTACTATCCCTTGACCCTTTCAACCAAAAACCTCTGAGTTCAGACAGGGTATTCTTTCCAGCATCAGTCGTACCTGATTCTTTGCAAATCCAATTCCCTTTGGTACGCCGGAAGACTTCGTCTGTTCTCTCCAGCAAAAGTCCAATTGTCATTGGCACGTGTAAGCTATTTCCAGTAGAGTCCAATCATACTTGGCACATCTGGTTATCCCCAGCTGAGTTGGCTTCACCTTTCCAGCATTTATTTTACTAGAATGTTCTGTTGTATCCAGTTTTCCTTGGCGGTCTGGGCCTGCATCGGCATGTTTGCATATAGTTATCATATTTGCATCATCGTTGCATTTCATCCTCAAATGCGTAGCATTTCCATTTCGTATGGAGCATTATTCCATATTCAAACATACGCATATGCATTCGAAGCATAAGCCAGTTTCTGTCAGCCTTCCGTGGCAACGTGAATCACTCTTCAATCAATACAGGGGCATTTATCCAGCAGCTTTGTTCAGACAGCTTAACGGTTTATTTGAGTTTCAGATCATACGACGGTTATGTTTTGTCCATCATTCCTCAGATGACGACATCCCCAAGCAGATTTTCTTTGTCCATCAGTCCTCTGATGCCGATAGTTTCTCTTTCTGTCAATTCCTATTGACGATGTGGTTCTCCGAGTAGATTTTCTTTTCGTCAATCCTTATTGGTGACGTGTTTCCCCAGCAGGTTTTTCTCTCCGTCTATCCTTAGACGATGTGAGTTTTGGACGTGGTTTTCTTTCCGTTTATTGGATGAGATGGCGTTTTAGGAGGGTTTTCGTGCTGTCAATTCCTATTGACGCTGTGACTCTTTGAAGAATGATTGGTTTCCCTTGTTGGCAATTCCTATTGACGACATGGCTCTTTAAAGATGGCTTTCTTTCTGTCAATCCCTATTGACGATGTGGCCCTTTGAAGGTATTTTCTTTCCATCACTCGTATGGACGAAAGAATTCTGCAATTCGACAAACGGTTTTGAAATGCGGTTTTGGTGTCTTCCCGTCTACCATTAGACGATGTGAGTATTTGGTGTTTTCCCATCTACCATTAGACGATGTGAGTATTTGGTGTCTTCCCGTCTACCATTAGACGATGTGAGTATTTGGTGTCTTCCCGTCTACCATTAGACGATGTGAGTATGGCTTCTCTTTCTGTTTATCTAGAGACAATGTGAACGTTGGATATTTTTTTTCTTTCCGTCTACCATTAGACGATGTGGGTATTTGGAGTCTTCCCGTCTACCATTAGACAACATGAGTATTGGTTTTCTTGCTGTCTATTCTTAGACAAGGTGAAGGGATCAAGTGCATGTTGATCCAGCTTTCAGTAGTGACTTTTCGTCTACCATTAGACGATGTGAGTATTTGGGTGTCTTTCCGTCTACTTTTAGGCGATGTAAGTATTATT
Source organism: Lathyrus sativus (assembly GCA_963859935.3). Classification (NCBI taxonomy): domain Eukaryota; kingdom Viridiplantae; phylum Streptophyta; class Magnoliopsida; order Fabales; family Fabaceae; genus Lathyrus; species Lathyrus sativus. Next base: position 536,249,959 of record OZ012739.1, read on the forward strand.
CTCTTCTTAAGGTGAAGTTACCAACTGTATGTTGATCTATCATTTGGTTTTGATGTCTGTGGCGTTACACAGATGACTGGCAGCAATGTCAGGTGTTCTTATTTGGATGATCAGTCAGCCGTTCTGGATATTTGTTCCCCCATCAGGGTTTTGCAGTTTATTTCTGCGGTTGGCAAATTTTCGGGTTCTTTGGTATTCAACCGTCTTTTATCTTGATTGTTTGAAAGCCGTTCGCTTTTTATCCACTCAGGTCCAAGTCGTTTGAATAGGGGTAGCTGTTGCACCCCAAAATTTAACCAACCTTTTTCTTTAGCTGGTTTGTGTTTCATTTCATTTCTTTCTAGCATTTGCATTGCATAGCATTTTTCATTGAACAGGGGATCAAGAGGTTGTGCATAGCAAGAGAATTCTTCTCAGAGGGTTGGGCCTAAGCAAGGGGTGTTACTCAAGTTTGAATGGTCATCAGGTCATCTAGAAGTGGGCAATGGTTTTGTGAAAGGATTGATGAACGCATGTGGGTTAGCTCCTAACTTGAAGGCCAATTCAAGATCATCAGAGGATGGTGGATTGATGATTATGGATATAAGGTGTTGAGAGATCTCATTGAGTGATTTGAGAGCCATTTGGAGCTTATTCAAGTTGTTGTGTGAGGTGGAAGAAGCCACAGTCAAGCATGTTGCATCTAGGGTTTTCATCTAGTAAATCCTCAATCCATTGTGAAATTGAAGGAGATTAAAACTCAATTCCAAGTCTATATGGTCATGGTATGTTGTGTTGAGATGTCTAATATATCATTTCAAGATCAATTCATCAAGAATCAAGTGTGTGAGAAGTTACTAAATTAGGGTTCTCAGTGTAAAATCCCCTGTTTAGTGCCTAACTTCAAGACCACCTATCTCAAGATACAAGTCTAATATCAACTATTGACCAACATGGGACTTGTAGAGCATGTACTTAGCTTTCTTTTGAGTACTAGAAGTCCTTGATTAGATTTATAGAACTCAAGTTATGATCCAGACAAGTTACAGGTCATCAGATGAATGTAATTTTGGTCAACAAAAGTCAACCAAATTCCAAGCCATTTTTGACCTAGAATTATGTTTCTCCTCAACTTTTGGTGGTCATTAAAGTTGTTCCTCATGATCTTAGATTTCCAAAGAATACTAGAAGTCTTTCATCTGATTTGTAGAACTCAAGTTATGAGGCTTGCAAGTCATGGGTATTTTGGGAAAGTGAGATTATAAGTCATTTTGGATTATAGGTCCATTTCACCATCATACATACCTCAAATGGAAATTTGTCCAACTTTAAAATTGCTCAAAATGGGGTTATTTACTCAACCAAGCATCAAGGGTTCATTGATATGGATAGGAATGAGAGTTGGATGAAGAAAATCTTACAAAGGGCATTTTAAAGGCATTAAAATGGAAAAATTCAAAATAAGTCATATTGGCTCAAGATTATGCAAGCTTGTGCATATTTTGAGTGCATTTGATGTTTTAAGAACTTTGGCATTATTGGAATTTCAAATTGAGACTTATTTCATGGTTAATTTTCATGTTACTTCAAGAGTAAGTAACACCACTTACATCCACCATTGGTTGGAATTAAGGGATCAATCTTAGCCCTTCATGTTCATGACACATTCAGCAAGCATAATGAACCATGTTGGAAGCTTCTAGACTCCATTTTCGTGGAGTTCATCAAAGCAAAAAGTGAGGAAAATGTGAAAATGGAATTGGATCACACAACCATTTTTGGGCCTCCATTTCATCCCAGATCAACTCTATATAAGATTTTTAGTGAGTTCAGATGAAGGTTGGTGCAAGTTTGAGCAAGAACAGGTAAGAAACAGTTGAGAAAAGTGAGTTGTGAGGGATTTTCGAGTTTCAAGATTGAAGCAGTTTCTGAAGAACTTGAGGATTCAAGAAGCTTCTCCAATCATCACTGAAGCTTTCTGCATAGTTTGGATCAAGAATTCGTGCCTGAACACCTCATTGTTGAAGCTCTTTGACAGGTTCCTATCTTTCACGATTTCTCTTAAATTATGGTGAATTAGGTAGCAATATGCATGTGGTTAGGTTGCTGTTAGATCCTAGATGATTTTAGGATTAATCTTGAGACTGTTTGAGAACTTTCTTGCTGATGCACCAAAACTTATATAATTCGGTTAGGCCTTGTTCTTGGTTGAAATCAAGATTTGATTATGGATTTGTGATCAGTGTAACGTGTAGATAAGATTAGTGGAAAGAATTTGAGGATTGGTGAGAATTATTGTTGATGCATCATTTCTGTTTGGCTTCGAATAACCTTGGATTTTGAGTGAAAATGAAAACAAATTGTGGCAGGCTGTTGTATGTGGAGAGAGGGAGAGATTGGCACCATTTTCATAAGATTTGGTGATGTTTCATGTTCTGGTCATTGTTCACTCGCCGGAGAAGACGAGCGGAGTCTTCTCCGGCCACCACCTGATAGTTCCCTCTCTTTCTTGGATTTAAATGAAGAAGATGACTTATAGGCCGTTAGATCGTGAAGACTCCATTGATCGGGTACACTCATCCAACACATGAGAATTATCCTTAGGAGGTTGACTAGGGTTTTAATGACGTGGCGCAGTGATAGACATAGGATCTGATTACTAATTGAATGAACGTGTGTGATTAAGACCTATGGTGGTCTTCTTTTGACCTATCACACATAATTATCAATTTTCCATTTAATTGTGAATTGGACTGGGCCAAGCTTGCTACGCGCACCCCCCCTCTTGCTAGGCCCATGCGTTTTTGAACTGTTTTGCTTGCTGTATGCACCCCTGGTCCTTATTATTTCTTTTTCCTATTTCTTTTTTTTTATTTTCTTTTATTCTGTTTTGAATTTAAATCATTGAAAATAGTTCCAATATTCTAAAAATTCACCAAAAATATTTTTATAAACTTTAAGATGTCCTTTATTTTTAGGATATTTTATTTTATTTTATTATATTTTATTTTCAATTTAAAAAGGAATTAAATATTGGAGGTGCTTTTAATTGAATTAAATTGTGCTTTGCTTATTCTTGCATTTGTTTCTCTCTTTCCTTTTTGATCCAATGAATGAAAATTGATCCTCATCTCAATGATGAGTTAATCAATTTTTGAGGACCATTTTGCCCCTGGTTGTTGACTTTTGGGTTGACTTTTGTGGCTCTTCTTTTTGCCTTTGTTTCTCCCATTTCAAAGTGGTACATCTTGAATATTATTTTCTTTTAATGGTGCTTTGAGGGGATATTTACTTTGAGCTTTTGGCCTCTGGTTTCCAACATGTTTAGCTTCTTTGTGTATTTTATTTGGTTTTTTTAGCCTTTTTCCTATTTTTGAGATGACTTGCAAGTTAGGTCATTTCATAGGACAGCTCACACAAGTGCATGACCTAGTTTGAATTGGAAGTGACCTTTGTGGATCCAATAAGCTCTCAACTCTTCTTGTTTCACATTTTAGACATGTTGAGTTTGCTGCATGTTTATTGTTAGGTCAAAATTATGTTCATTGCTTGTTGATTGATGTATTTCTTTTTGAGCTTTCAACTTGAACTCCTAAGTGGTGTGTGCTTGCTTCCTTTGTGCTCTTGCTTTCATTTCTTCTTGATTTGTTTTGATATTGCTTTTGAGCTTTATTCTCTTCATCTCCCTTCTGTCCAATGACCTTGGAGTGTCATTTAAGGTGGATTGGTTCCTCCTTTGGAGGTATTTGAAGCATACCTAGAACGATGAATCCTTGAGGACACTTTTGGTGCTTCTTTGCTTTTGATGAGTGATGCTTATGGTTGAGTACCTATTATGGGGTCTTTGCTGCCCAAATTTGGTCTCCCATCCTCACTTGGCTTTGGGTTTTGTTTTACCTTTCATTTGGTTTAATTTTGGTGGTGTTATTGATGTTGTTTGACTTAGGTCATTTCATCCCACTTTTGATGCATCTTTGTGTGGTTTGCTCTTGTTTGATTGATTTCTTCTTGTGCACTTCTCCTTCCTCTCTTTTCTTGAATTTCCATATGCATTCTTGGTTGAGATGATCTTGTGGAGGCTACTTCCCCACACTATTTTCCTCCCACTTTCATTCTATTTGTGCATCTTATGTTTGCATCTTCAATTGCATATGCATTCTTCTTCTTCTTCTTCTTCTTCTTCTTCTTCTTCTTCTTCTTTTTCCTTTCTTTGCCATGCTCCCCATAAGTTCTCTAACCTTTTGAGGTTATGATAGACATTAGGTGCCTAACTATGCATGATAACATTAGGTAGTTCCCTTTTAAACTCAACTTTAGGTCCACTTTGCATGATAACTTTTAGGGTTGATTAGTCTCCCATTAGTGTCTTTTCTTCTCTTCTCATCTTCAAACATTCTCAAAACATCTAATAAAGAATGACAAGTGTGGCACGCTACGATCCTTAAGCTACTTGAGAAATGGTAATTGAGGGGCCTCCTCTCAAGGACCTAGAGTGTTTAGTGTACACCCTTTGAGTGATATACGACCCATTCGCTCTTAAGTCATAGTCTCTAGTGCGACATAAGTTGCAAATCAAATTCAAAACACTTCTTCTCTAAAAAAACAAAAACACTTCAAACCTTTTTCATCCTTTGGGATCTTAATCAGGAAAATCTTTTCAGATAAAAGAGTGTTGTTAACTCTTAGTTCTACCGCAAACGGTAACGCCTAGGTCTCTAATGGTCGAGCTGCATACACCAACTACTAGAATTATTTGTTAACCCTACTCGGAATAAAAACTTTTGAACCAACCTGTGGTCTTTTTTAGTCGAACTACGTTTGCTCTAATCTTTCATACCAGATGAAAGTATGTAGGCACAAGACGCGTTGTCTTAGCGAGCAACCTTCCCCCTTTCTTTAGTCATAGTTAGTCGAACTATGTTGACTCTGACTTTCCCATTGCACGAGGGAATACGTAGGCACAGAGCGGCGATGCTCTGCCGAGTCATTTCCATTTTCTTTTTCTTTTGTCCTTTGAACTTTAGTGTAGATAGATTGATCACCCTTTTAGATAGACAATAATGTGTGGATCCCGTCGAGTACGACGGACGTGATGGGTGCTAGTACCTTTCCCTTGCGTAACCGACTCCCGAATCCAGACATGGTTGCGATGACCTTGTCTTTCCCTTTCTCTTTAGGTTTTTCCGATCGTTTCCTTTCCCAATCTTTGGGATAAATAATGAAAGTGGCGACTCTTCTGTTTTTTCCACCGGTTGTTTTTCGCAGTTGTGACACCTATGTATTCTCGTCTGGTATGAGAAATCAGAGCAAAACGTAGTTCAGGCTAACTACGGGTAAACCAGGTGTTCTCAATCGTACGCGGACGAGAGAAAAGGTAGACGATACTATCGTACGTATTCTAGCAGTTATGTGTATTGCTGCTCGACCATTGGAGACTTAGGCGTTACCTGTTTGCGGTAGAACGGACGTGGTATGTCATTGGTTTAAAGGTACGGGTTACCTAAAGGGGGAAAAAGGAAAAGTGCTCGCTAGGATTATCGCAATCCTATGCCTACGTAATCTCAAAAGATATAAGAGATCATAGCAGTCGTAGTTCGGCTAACTACGGAAAATGGGAAATGGTGCTCGGCAAGGCATCGCCGTCTTGTGCCTACATATTCTCATCTGGCATGAGAAATCAGAGCAGCTGTTGTTTAGCCAACTACGGAAAACGGTCTCGATCGCACGGAGGCGAGAGAAAAGGGTGTCTTGATTGCACGGGGGCAAGAGAGGGAATCTCAATCGCCAGGATGCGAGAGAAAGGAGTCTCGGTCGCACGGGGGTGAGAGAAAAAAGTTTCGATCGCACGGAGGCGAGAGAAAAGAGTTTCGATCGCACAGAGGCGAGAGAAAAGAGGAAGCAGGCCTAACACGCTTGAACGGGAAGGAACTCGGGACACACATGCTAGAACCTAAGGCGTGGGAGCGAATGTGTCGCATATTTCCCAAAGGGTATATACAAAACACTCTACACAGTTGAGTGGAGGCCACCCAACCATCATTTCCCACGTATCTATTGCTTAGAACTCACAACGCTCAACGGTTGATTAAAAGACTTGAATTAGAAAGATGTTACCGAATGGAGTAGTTCCGTTGACCCTTGACATTGTGCGCAAGCTCCATTCCAATCTTCTACTCTTTTGATCCTTGATGATGCTTTGAATCGGGACCAATGTGACACTAAACTGTCATAGCTCGACTTATAAGGGAAGTCAAACTTTAAGAGGTCGCGTATCAATTTCCGTGCTAAGGACAGGATAGAGAAACAATATTGAGGATCGTTCTCCAATTGAATCGTGTCGCACGGACCAAGAACAATGGGATCTCGTCTTGCGGATACAAGACTTCATCGATAACCAAAAGTCAAAATAAAATCGAAAAGATGAAAAGAAATGAGGAGAGAAAGAGGTGGTCTCGGATCTAACATTATTCATCAATAATTTGACTGGTAATGAATTACGGAAATGTCGTCATCGACCCAAAATAGATGAAGTGACATAAATTCGAAAAATGAGAAAGAGGAGAGAAAGTCGGTCTCGGATCCTTCATTTCTCATCAATAATTTGACGGAGAATTGAGGAAATCTCTTCATCGACCAAAAAAGATAGAACTGAAATATAGTCGAAAATGAGAAGGAAGAGAAAAAGTCGGTCTCGGATCCTTCATTTCTCATCAATAATTTGACGGAGAATCGAAGGAAACTTCTTCATCGACCTAAAACAAATGAAAATGGGACAAAATGCCCAATAACAAATGAGAAATAAAATTCAACTTCTAAAATAAATAAAACTGGATATATATAAATTCTAAAAGAAAAATAGAATTGAAATTAATATACAAACCATAAAAACTTCTATAAGTATAATATATATAAATTATAAAAGAAAATAATGTAATATTAACAAAATTAAAATATATAACATAATTAATTAATATATACATAAAAAAACAGTTAGTATAATATACGTAATAAATAATAATAATAATAAAACAGTTAGTATAATGCACATAATAAAGTATATAGTATATTTCAAAAAACAAGAAATGAAACAGAGGGGTATGTGGATCAGGGGAGGTGTGATAAACGGGCCTCACGGTTGGGTCCAGCCCCAAATCAGAATCAGAAACAATAAAAACAAAACAAAGAAAAACCCCTTCTTCTTCCACAACGGTTCACCGTCTGCGCCTTCACTTTCTCTCTCACAAAACTTCATCATCAGCCTACACCACTTAATGCATCCAGAAAGCTGCTCACATCAAAACTCTACTCCCCAATATTGTTCTCTGTTTGGATCTTCTCTAATCCCACACAAGCTGCTTTCACGGTTCAATCTTCGTGTTCGTTTGGGTCCGCATATGGATACACGCTGGGTTCGATTCGCCCTTTCTCCTCTTTCTGGATCTGATTTTGGGTCGCAGGCTTTGAAGAAAATTGAGGAAAAAAAGATTTGGGGTTTCTGAGTTTCGTTTAGAGTGAAAGCAGGTTTTTTGGCTGAAGATTTGGATGTGGGTTATTCTGAGTTTCGACTTCGCGGATATGGGTTTCGAAAGTTGAAAGATGATGTTTTGGATCCGAAAGGGTAAGACGAGGAAGATGGTGAAGCGGTTTTCGTTACCGATGAGAAACGGGTTGTGGGTAATTGTTGTTGTTGGTTGGGGAATGGGTTTCCGTTTGGTTTTACGGTGGGTTTGCTTATGAAGAAATCTGGGTTTCAGAGATGGGGTTTTGCGAAGATGAAGTTTGAGGTGTGACCGTTAATGGAGGCGTCGGAAGGGGGGTTTGATGGTGGAAGATCGTTGAGTTGCGAAAATGGAGAAGATGGTTGTTTGGATGAGTTTTAATGTGAAGTTCTGGGTTGGTTTGAAGGTTTGAAGAAGTGGTGTTTGTTTGAAGTTTTTATGTGAAGTTCTGGGTTGGTTTGAAGGTTGTTAGTTTTCTGGGTATTTCGTTTCATGTTGGTGAGTTTGTAAGTTGAAAGAAGATGATGGTTTCTGGGTAGGTTGTTTGAGTGACAGAGTTGGTTCGTGTTACGGTTTTGAAGATGAAAGTGGGGTGTTGGTTTAGATGAAGATCCAATGGGTTTTTGGGTTAGAAAAAGAGAAAAGCGATGATGGTGAAAGTGGTTGAAGTTACGGTGAAGATGATGATGAGAGGGAGTTCGAAGCCGGTGAGTTGTTGAAGCTTTGTTGAAGTTTCATATGGGTTTCTGGTTTTTCGTTAAAGGTGACGAAGTTTGGTTGTAGGTTGTTGAAAAAATTGAAGGTTGGAGGAAGGTTTGAGTGGTAATCTGAAGAAAGTTATGCTATGGGGGTTGAGAGTTGAACGAAAAATGGAGGAGTTGTTGTTCATGAAGTTGAAGGCTGGTGATGGGAATGATGAAGAACACGGTTGTGGTTTGGAAGGGAAGAAGGTGAAGTTAAGGATGAAGATGGTGGTTGTTGAGTTCTAGGGTTTTGGATTGGTCCCTTGGAGGAGATGATAAATAGTGTTATACACTACTAGGAATTGACACGTGGCATGTACTGGTTAATGACTTTGGATTAAAATGCTGATCTTGATTAAAGACTGATTGACTGATTAAATAATGCTAATTAACAATGAATGAAGAAGTTGATCCAATTAAAGACTAATGAAATAAATTTATTAATAAAATAATCCTAATTAAATAAAATTCTAATAAAATATAAATAAAACTATTAAATTCAAAATAAATAATAAAATCTATACTATAAAATAAAAACTATATTCTATCCAAATCTAAATAAAACTATTCTATCTATATATTTTTTAAAACAATATTAAAAACATCTATTTAGACTATACAATTAAATTCTAAAACCTATTTTAAAAACCTAATAAAAACAAATAAATAAACTATAATCTAAAACTAATAAACTCTAACAAATAAAATCTATATCTAAATTAAGAGAAAATAACCCTAAAAATAATTATTCTTAAAAATAAAAACCTATAAATATTAAAATCTATTTAAAACCTAATTTCTATATAATGAAATATAAAACAAAAATAGTGAATAAATGCAAAATGCCATGGAAAAACGGGCAAGCACCGAAATGTCACCGAACATACTAGCACGGACTGGACCACCAGAAAGAGCAACCTCTGCTCGATTCCGAAATAAATCTTCTTATTTAAACTGGTTTAAATCGCCTGAAACGTGAGAAAAAGGGCTGTAATCCCGATAAATCACTTCGACCGACAAAATGCACAGTATGCGATAAATGATATGCAAATGCAAATGAAACGAAACACAAGCCAAATTGCGAGAAACGGTTGGTCAAATTTTGGGGTACAACAGATACTCACATAGAGTTTACAAACTCTACACCTAATTCTAAGTTAAAAAGACGTGGCTCTAACAAGGTCGAGGAAAGTGATCCTAACAAGGTCACAAAAAGGTAGGAAAACAACTAAACTATCCTAAAGGCATGACTTACAAGTCAACAGGGGAAACCCTCCCTTTGGAGTCAGGGAAATGGGCAACTTGTAATGACAGAAAGCCAAGGATGAAGCTTAAGCATAAGTGACAATAATCAAGAATGAACAAAAAAACACCAAGCACTCATCAACATCCCATGAACAACATTAAAGTATTAGCAAATATCAAGAATAAACCAATCAACAAGGCAAAAACTAATTAATAATTTTCTCAAGAATCAAGTCAAAACAAGAGCAACAAAGATTGATCAACACTTGATCAAAAGCTTCAAAGGTATTAATAATCGAATTCAAAATTGGACATCAAGAATTAACCGCAATCGAATTGGGGATTGTCAAGTTTAACCAAATTCTAATTAAATCAAAAAACTTAATGCTAAAAGATTAATCTACTAATCTAACTAAAAACTAATTTACTAAATAAAAACTAATTCCTAGTTAAACTAAAATCTAAATAAAACTAATTAAAATCTAATTGAAACTAAATATAAAAATAACTAACTAAGTCCTAATTTAAAAAAAACTAACTAATCAATCAAACTACAATCTAGTTAAAAAAACTAATTAACAAATTAATCAATTAAACTAGGAAAAACTAATTAGAAACTAAACTAAAATAACCAAAAGATGGGTGTAGGAATGTTTTGATGGTGTGGAACAACAATCTAACTCGTGGCCCTGTAAGCCCAACACAAACCCTCAAAAAAGAAAAATCGGGGTGGGTCAAAAGTGACCCGGTTCTACCAAGACCATGTTATTGCTACAAGAAAGCTAGAAAGCTGTTGCGCAGGCATCATCACACGTACAAGAAAACACCATGAAAAAAAGCTAACAAGAACTCTCTCTTTCTCTCTTTTTCAATCGCATCTCCTTTCTCAAACTGAAATCGTGAAAGACCAAAAAAAGGGTGGGCCAAAGCAAGATCGACAAAAGATCACATCCTACCTTCTCCACGGACGAAAACAATCAAAGTCGAATCGACTCTGTTTGGGATTCAGATTCACGACTTCCAATCGTTTTCCATCATTTTCTTCTTCTGCTATTCTGGGGTCTTATGGTGATGGTGACCGAAGGGTATCGGTGTGAGGGATTTGGCTAAAATCAGGTTGAAGTGACAAAGGGATTTGGTGGTGATTTAGAAGAAGGGAGATGGAAAATGATTGAGGAAAAGGTTTTTTTAGAGGTTTGTTTCTGTATTTCAAACTTCCTCCTCTTCCTTTAGAATTCCTCTCCCTTTTATGTTCTCTTTGCTTCCTTTAAAAATCAAGGAAGTCCATTTGTTCTGAAATTTTCCCGTTGCTCTATGAAACATCACCTTCAAGTTGTGTATTTTTTTTGATGTTGTAGGGTATAAGGTTTGTCATGTTTTGGTTTCACAGGTTTTGCAGCAGTAAATCGATGTCATCTGTTACAGGTCTTAGTTTGTGTAAGTTTGGTTGCAGGAAATTTCAAAGTGGTTGCAAGTTTACGGTTTTGGGATTTTGCTTGAGCAGTAAACTGGCTGGTGACAACAACACGGGGCAGGATGTTTTCTTTTTTCAAGAAGGATCATGAAGATGATGGTTAATGCTGTTTTTTGTGATTGAACAAGATCACTCCATCTTTGTTCTTCTTGTCATGTTTTTTTGAAAAAATTTCCACCCCGTTCCCTTTCTCTTGTCCTTCTTTTTATTTCTCCTCCTCCCTCTTTAACAATATGACTTATGTGGTCAGTTATAATACAATGTGTTTGTCCTGTTATTCATGTTGTGTTGCTTTCAAGTGTAGGCAATTACAGTAGTGTCGCAAGTTATTTATGTGAGGTCATTTTCATTCCCTGTTGCAGGTCTTGTATAGGTGAGTGTTTAACATAGCAGGTTTTGGTTGCTTTTGAGGTAGCAAAATTTATTTTGGAGGGTTTGAAGATGTGCAAGCAGTGTTGGCATCGTGGGGTCTTTGTTGAGTCGCGCAGGCTATTGCAGGTTTACCTTTTGAGCTGTAGGGTACAAAGTTGCAGTCTTTTGGCAGCTCGCGACGTCGTTGCACTACAACATTTGTTGTCTCTGGAAACACTTTTTTAGATAACATGTAAAAATTGTTGCCTAAAGTTCGTATAGGCAACGATTTATGGCTGTTGACAAAAATATAATAGTCACCCTTGATAATCGTTACCTAAAATACTTTTGGGGACGTTTTTGGAGCGTCACTCTTTTATTTTTTGGGCAACAATTGTTAACTGTGCCCTTAACTTCTTTTGGGCACGTTTTTGGAGTGTCATGTACCCTTAAATATTTTTGGGGACATTTTTAAATTGTTACGTTAGTTTTAATAAAAGGCAACACTCCTTCAATGTTGCATAAAAATTTAGCAACATCAAATTTTTGGTGGCAATCTTCCCTCCAAACTTATACACTAAAAAATAAATATTTCCCTCTAAACATTATTAGAAAAAAATTTAAATATAAAAAATCATCTATACTACTATAGAATAGGCAAATGCAAATTATACACATGTCTTCTAAAAAAAATATTAAACTGATCAACTCCTTACTCTCTATCCACGTATCAGAATAAAATATATAAAAAAGAAAAAAGAAAAAAAAACTAAAAAGGAAAACGAGAGGTTCTCCTTCTTCAAACATTCCACCGCGAATCTCATCCAAAACCCACCGTCTGCTCTCACCACCACCAGACTAGAAACCACTTCCGACGAATTTCTCCGATTTTCAATACTTGGCGATGACGCCTTCTGATCCGCCATTTTATCCCCTTCCCGCATATTAACCGCTCACTCTAGCCCCATCGCGCCACCTTCGAGACCATCGAAATCACCGCCCTTTCTTACAATGACGATGTATTCCATTTCATCTCTTTTACTCTTTATTACATTTGTGTTTCTATTTTATCGTTTTCTGATTCATTCTCTCTAGGTCGTTCGTGCGAGCAACGTCGTTGTTTTCTTGGTTAAACCTCAATTAGATATTTCCTCGATTTCAGTGTGGTTTGGGAAAGAAACGTCGTCATTTTATTGACTAGCTTGTTCTTTTTGTTGCAGTGAAGAATGTTGTGTTGAAATTGAAGCCACTTCTAACTAAGGACAAGCTTTTGGTGACACAACTAGCATTGGAGAGAGATCATCTTAATAAGAAGGTAAAGACCAAGCTTTTGAAATCTTGTTTCAATCAACTACATTATACTACTTCCATGGTGGTTTTTTCTTGTGGCATGATGTTTGTATGATAACAACAGATTATCAGGACTTCAAATGTGCGGTTTTTCATCTAGTTGGTGCAAAAACAAGGTGTGTAAAACTTTATTAGTTTGTTGTAAATTAATGGTTATAGAGCGATGTGTGGGCCACAACTAATGCATTTCCTTTCTTTTTTGTAATTTGCTTTGAAGGTCTCCTTTTTTTTTAAATGATAATGTAAAATGGTGTGACATTCATAGACTATTGTAAAAACTTGTGATGGGATTATGGATCATAGATTTTCAATAGAGATTTTTTTGATAATGGATTTGTACAAAAAATGTGGAAATATATAGAGGAATGGAAAACAAAAAAGGTGAATATGGAACTAGAAATGAATAATAATTCTTTTTTGTTTTTTAAAATGGAAATTTGTCTAAACGTGGATTTAAAATGATTAAAATGAGTGGACATGGATATTGAATTTGAAAATGGATATTGGAAATGGTTTTAGGAATAGACAAAATGGTTTAAGATCAATTTATGGATATTTTAAAAGGATAACTGAAAATGGGTTTGAATAAAAAACATAAAATGTGTAACTGAAGTGTATTGGAAATAAATGTAAATGAAATGGATATGATTTGAATATAGATAGGTAATTAAAGAGGAGTGGATATCTATGGATATGGAAAATTGTTTGGGAATTGGATAAAATTGGAAAATGGATAATTAAGGAAAACTAGGTAATTAGATTAAAATTGGATCGTTTGGAATGAAAGGATGGTCACGGGAATAGATACGGTTTTGTAACATGCATCCACAACACCTAAAACTTTGACTGCCACAAATCCTGAGCAACAAAAAAATAAAATTAAACCCATCCTGAAGTGATCTTGATTAGTCAATAACTTGACATACCCTCATGCCAATAAAGAAATCCCTGACCACACAAACAACACTTGCATATGCATTGAACTTGATCTTCCAGAAACCTGATTCAGAATCCTTCTAATTAAACTACTACTGGAATCCCAAACAAACGAAACCCTTATGGTAGTTCAAAGAAACTGAAGTCCTGCCTTGATAAACTTCTGATGAGAACTGCTCATGACAATTGAAAACACAACACCTATGCCTCAACTCGGGTTTAATAACCAAAAGAAAACAATCTCTGAACAATGGGAATCCAATTCAACAGAAAACAACCGATTCCACGTCTCAGAAGCTTAAGTGGTGGATGACCCATTCAAAATCCTAATTCACTGACCCTTGGCGTCTCTTAAAGCAAAAACCTGACTTCAAAAGTGAAACTAAGCAAATAAAAGCTAAAAAACTGGTTAGTTACGCAATCTGATGATCCTAGCATGCTTATGCAAAAGATCAAAGAATCTGAGGATAAAATTTGGGGTATGACACTAAGGTAAAGACCTATGGGTATATACACTAAGTATGCTCGCCAAGACGTTGCATCTCGTGCCTACATATCCTAATAAGGATGGAATCATAGTAACTATAATTCTCCTAACTAGGGAGAGAACTCTTGACTATGGTCATGGTTCAAGGGGAATAAGCATTCATAACAATGATACTTATGTAGAGTTAACAAAATCTCTAAGTCTATGTTGAAAGACTAACTGGGGGTTGACTTTAACAAAAGTCAAAAGGGGAAATGTGAGTACCCATAATAATGGTACACACATAGAGTTAACAAACTCCAGACCTAAGTTCTAAGTTGTAGGATTCTTAACAAGGTGTGCTAAAGGTCTTGACTTGACGAAGTCAAAGGGATAAGGTTCCTTAAAAGTCCTAATGACTCTAACAAGGTCAAAGGGAGATGGGAACAAAATGAGCTATCTATGACATTGAGTCAATAGAGAGACTTTCCTTTGGAATGGAACACAAGGCAACTCTGAGGATGAGAGCTAACAAGCTACATCATTTGGGGAAATTATCAAAGCTTAAACATACATATACATTCATTAAAACATGATGAAGATGCATAAATCATGGTAAAATCCAAGTAAGTAAAGCAAGCATGTGACAACATCACGCAAAGATAATAACAAGGTTACAACCAAGTAATCGTCCATAGAATTTTAGAATCAAACCAAATTGGTTACAACCAAGGGTAAACATAGATGTTACAACATCTAGAAGGGTATGACATAAGGTTCTTACAAGACCAAACATCACAAGCATAAGTCAAAACATTACTTATCATGGCAAGGTTCAAAAATCAACATGCATAAGTCAAAGCATTACTTAAGGCATAACAAAGTTCAAAGCTCAAGATCAAAATGCATAAATCATAACAATATTTAAACATGGATACATAGAGGATCATGTATAAGTCAAAACATTACTTATCATGGATACAAATTAAGTAGAGGTAACAACCAAAACAACTTGGAAAAATGTGTGATATGTGTGACAACAACATCTGAATTATGGTGAATCATGTTAAACAAGTAGGTAACAATCAAACATGTAAAAGGGTTTCAATCATGGATTTGTAAACAACAATGAGAAACATCTCAAAGGTAATTCATGCATACCAAACATTTTTAAAAGTAAAACAACAAGTGTATAAGAACACTCAAGATAAGGTATTTAAAGACATATACACATTCTAATCATTCAATCAATGGAAGAGAAACATATGTCAAATGTAAGGTAACAACCAAAGTTTTATGATGTTCAAACATACATTCATATGTGAAAATGAACTTGAAAAAGTGACAACCATCATGTAACAACAAGGGTATGAAAATTCACATATCAAGTGAGGTTCATACAAAGTATAGTGGGTGCATACAAGCAAAGAGAATCAAAGGAATCAATAAAAAAGATCAACAGAAAGCCTAAGAAACCCTAAAAAGTCACAAACTTTGAACATGCAAAAGTACCAAATAAATAATTATTTTTGAATTTTTCTTGACATAAACAAAAAATAGGCATTCTCATGAGCATTTAGCAAAAAGAATGGGATAAAAATGATAAAATTCAAAGAAGTTATGATCAATTCAAGTTGTGAAGAAAAATATAAAAATAAGGTATTAAAAAATAAGAGGATGCACTCAATGGGGTTTGAACCCACGCCCTCAAGGCTATTGGCTCAAAACATTAGCCAGCTGAACCACACGCGCATTGTGAAACAATGATGGAAGCGAGATAATATATGTAATCAGCTTTAGAAAAAATAAAAAAAAACAAAAAGGGTTGATCAGCAGGATCGAATCCAGGTCAGGCAAGGCAAGAAGGTACTAAAGTGCGCATGGTAAACCACTGGGGTGGTGATACATCCGTTGTATCACCCCTAAAAATAAAAATATGAACTTGAAAATGGCCTGAAGCCTGCCCAAAGCACCATGGCCAAACCTCATCTTCTCCAAATTTCAACTTTTGCAAAACAACATGTAACTTTCTCAATACTCAATGAAATTGGATGATTTAAAGATCAACCTTGCGTATTTTTTCACAAGGAATTCAGTGGTACCAATGGTTTTTGCTAATAATGTTTCTAAATGAAACCCGATAGCAAGTGCTCAAAGATCTCAAATTTTCTAATTCAACATCACAGTCTCATATCATTATGGATAACATTAAGTAATAGTTCAAACACATCACATATGACATATCAAACAAATCTATGATTAATGTACATAAAAAGAAAGCATGATTTGCAAAACGCCAAGTTTGAGGAAACTTACCTCTTTGAGCAAACTTGAAACTTTCACAAGACTTGATACATAAATGCTTTGATTCCTTGGACACCTTCTATAGACCTCTTATGGAGCTTCAAGATGCTTGGAACCAAGAGAATCCAGCTGGAACAGAATAGAGCTTCCCTCTTGCAAGATGTCTAAAGTGACCAAAGGGAACTTCAATCAAATGAAGTAATAGTAGCAAAACAAGGTTTATGACAGTTTAAGGATGTTTATTAGAGAGTATTTGAAGGATTGGAAGGTTCGGAAATGAACTGGACAGTGTTTTGGATGTAAAAATGCAGAAAGTCAAATCTTTGAGGTTTGAGAGTTGACTTTTGGATTTGTTGGATTTTTTTTATGGTTGTGATGATCTGAACACCTCTAACACATTTTTTGTAATGTGTTAGAGTGATCAGTTATATGGTTTAGTGATTGGAAATGATTTTGAGAAGTTTTGTGCAAAATGGTGTTTTTTTGGTTCAAGTGGTGTTTGATTTGCAAGAGCTGATCTTTGGAGGTTTGAGGGTGTTTTTCTCTGACTTTTTCTTTTTTCTCAAGCTCCCTTAAAGCATAAATTAAACCTCTATTTATAGAGGAAGATTGGAGATCAAATTTGTGCAAAATTTGCAACTTGATAGTTTTCAAAAGTTTAGTTGGATTTCAACTTGAGGTTTTGTGGTTCTCCACGGTTTCAAGGAAAAGTACAATGAGATATTGAGTGGTTGAGATATTGCTTCTGACTTTGAAAATGCTTGAGTGTAGAGAGGATAAGTTGGAGGCTCAAGAAGCTGGTTTTGTGCATAAAGTTACCTTTATCAAAATGGAAGTCATGCCTTTATGCCAAAAATGGAAAGATCTTTGAAATCAAGCTTTAAACTTTTGGATAATGCACCAAAAGCATGTGTACTTATCTGATTTAAGCCATATTAGCAAGTAATAGGGTATGCCACATGAAATCTTGGAGATTTGAGTGGTTTTGCAAGAGTGAATTCATGAGGTCATGATCTAAAAATCAAGATTTGGACTCCAACTTCTTCTCTTAGAAACTCCTAGCTCACAAATGATATGAATGAGTTATTATACTTTTTGGAAAGCCATAAACATTCCCTACAACTTTAATTTTTTAAGAATTCCTTGAATCCCAAGGGATCATGGTGAAAACTAACCTTGAAGTTGACTGAAAATTGGAGTAACAAAGTTGTCTTGAAAATTTCTAAGTGTTTTTGAAATTCTTCTAAACTTTGAAGCTTCATAACTCAAAATCTAAGTATATTTTGATCTTAGGTCACTAGGACACTTTTGTAGTGCATGAGGAGATCTACAAATTGATCTTTGGAACTCACAAAATGGATGTGTGGATTGTAAGTTATAGTCTTCCAAAGTTGACACCAAAACTAGGGTTTTTCCACACTTAGAAAAATTTCAAGTTGTCTAAGTTTTCTTCTTTTGCAAGAAACCTCTCAAATCTTGATTTTTCATGATAAAAGTCATTTATTAAACATATCTTGATGAAATTTGGCTTGGATGCTCCAATTTTAACTAACAACCCTAAAAGTCAAAGAGTTGACTTTGTTAGATGAATTTTGAATCAGATGAATTCAACTATGTGATCTTCAATGAATTTGCATCTTGAGACTTCTCAAGCATCCTAGATAGGATTCAAGGATATATATGAACATGTTGAATCATGTCCCAAGGCTTGGGACCATGCTTGGGTCAAAAGTCAAAGGCACAATTGACTTTTCCTGACAAAATCCTAATTTGGGGCCAAATGAAATTGGGCTTCAATTGTCTTGTAGTGAGATCAATTAACACTTGATTCTTGTTGAATATAAACTTCTTGAATGTATGGGAACTTTATTTGATGGTGATCAATCCAAAACACTGACTGATCAAGAAATAGTCCTCTTGATTCCACAGGTGCAAAACCCTAATTCAGATGAACTCAACAACAACAAACTTGAAACAAGATTAGGGTTAGGAAACAATGCTTTATGCTCCTAGAATGGTAATAAAATCTAGGGGTCAAAATTTGGGGTATGACAAATGATATGAACAAATATGATATTCAAACATGATATTGTTGAAGCAGTAAAGCGGCAAGCAAAAATTATTTTTGGAAGAATTCTCTCCGAGATTTATATCGTCTCCACAAAGATCGGTGTGAGGGAAAGAATGTTGTTCGACAATCTCTACGTCTCTAAGCATGGGTTTTAATGGTTTTGGATAAAAGCACAAAAGGAAAAACATAAAACAAGAAAATAAATACATTCTTAAGATATGAGAAAAATCGTCAGGAGTTGTATTTCATTCTGCCCATCAAGTACTAAAAAATCTATGGATCAAACACACGCAACCTAGATCACTCGTAAAAACTCCCATGTATTGCTCACAAACAAATGTTATGTCTAATGCAAAGTTCGAGAGATAAACTGCATTCTCTCGAAGGTGATGTCTCATGCAACTAAACAACACAGAGCATTAAGATCTGAGACACACACATGAATATTAGACCGCTTCTCACAACCAATAGACACACATCTTAGGTTGAGTTCAAAAAGTATATGTCTATAGCAAATCAAACTCATTAAGATGGAGATTAAATCAAAGATGACATCGACTAAGAGTTGTAAAAGAGATTTTAAAGATACATAAATACACATATAATCAAGATAAAATTAGATACAAAACCCCAATAAATAGAGGGTACAAAGAGAAGAGAGAAGAAGAACACAAATCTCATGGTTTGTCAACTCCGATTGAAGTGGATTCAACTCCGGATCGACAAAATGCACACTCTAATGTTGTTTCTAAGATACTATACTCACATAATGTTTTTAATGAAGTTGGGGTTAAAAGTTCCCAACAAAATAACCTAAAAAATTCTAAAAAGTGAATTAAATAGGGGATGGAATAACGCGAACCGCGCTTAGCGCCATCAGCAAAATCACAAATCTTGTTTTCTTCATAACTTTCTAATCGTAGCTCCAATTAACGCACAATCGGAAGCGTTGGAAAGCTTATTCAATGCTCTATACAACAATGAAAAAAATATCCTTGCTTGAATACCTACAAAAATGAGATAAACTAAAATTAAAAAGAATAAAACTTATTACAACTGCGCTAAGCACGCTTAGCGCGATCTCACCTAAAATACACTTAAGCCGCCTTAAAGCGCACTAAGCACGGGAAAGGGTCTTTAGCTAATGCCTCTTTATTAAAAACACGCTGAACCCGCGTTGAAAAACGCACTAAGCGCGAGTTTCCGTCAAAAAGTTGGTCAAAACTGCAGTTTGAATCATCCCTTTTGGCTCAAACGGGTCCATACTTCAACCATGCATTATTACCTATAAAATCACATGAAAAACTCTCAAAATCAACAATATGTACATAAAAACGCATATTACATACTATAATGTAATTTATACAAAATGTATACAAAAACAGGGGAATATTAAAGGAAAATAACTAAATAAAGCCAATAAGTGTCAATTATTCACACTCAAAATCAATACATTTTAACACTTAACAACTTTCCCCAACTTAAACTTGTTTGTTCTCAAACAAGAATTGATAAACTCGAAGAAAAAAAGTAACAACCAAGCAATCACTACTCAACAAGTTTCGAAAAACAAAAACAAATGTATGGTTCAACACAAAAACGTACATACAAAGCAAAACTTACCATTAAACTACAACGATAACATGAAAATGAAACAACTCCTAAATACAAAACACATGTAAAAAATTCTAAGACATAACAATATTCAAAAATGAATCACACTTAGCACACACTTCATCGATAGATGAATAAAAAAACATGAGGGGCTTAACTCTCACCTAACAATCAAGCTAACAACGAGTTAAATTATGCATTCATCAAAAAAAATCTCATATTGAACAGTATAAAAGCAAAAATCACAAGAACTTTAAGATTGTAATGTGCCTTGGGTAACAAACAATTTTTTTCTCAAGATAAAAGAAACAAAAGTTGCCTAAACAAATGAGAGTGATCATTTCTCATAATCTTAAGCACTCACAGCTTCCTATCATATTTTTCTCTTTTCCAAATTGTTACACCATTCCACACAACTTATTAGCACAACATTATTCTATTTTTCCTTTTTTCTTTTCTTTTCTTTTTCACTTTTTTTTCTTTTTCAAACTTTTTCTTTTTTTCAACCTTTTAGCAACCAACCTCTTCTCTCCAACTTAAATACAACCATACCCAGTGACATGAATGCTCCCAAACTTATTAGGCAAGGGTAAATAAACTCAAATAACAAGTCATGATTATAGTTCAAGAAAAGTATTAGAATCCATACAAAAAATAAACTTAACACAAACATGGATTCTAATAAAGGCTCAAAGGAGGTAAGCAAATTCTCACCCACTCACAAGGTAGATTGATTATTTGGTCAAGTGGTTATGCTCAAAATCAAACAAAATGCCTTGTTCATTTTAGTGATATCATACAAATCAACACAAATACAAGATTAAACATAATAAAACTGAGCTAAACAAGAATGTTGGTCTCCTGCATATAGTAAATAATGAAAAGCTCCTCACAAAAAGGATTTTGTTCTAAAGTGATTCAAAACTGAACAAGTATGGAAAAATAATGAATGACATGAAAATTGTACAAATGAAAGGTCTCCTAATCATGCTATGTTCTAGAAAACAATAAATAAGTACCTTCCAAAGTACCAACTTCAAACAATATCAATACCATACATTCACAAGTTAAAACAATCAAACTTGGACAACAACAAAATGCATCCTCAAGCTAATAAAAAACAAACTTAAGAGCAAACACAAACATTATTCTAACAACCTAACAAAGCTGAACTAAAAATAACTAAACACAAATACCAAAATTGGTGAAAGTTGATGGAAAATGAGAGATTTTTCTACACAAAACAGGGTGCACTAAGCGTGAAAAGGCATGCTTAGTTTTTCAAGTTCTTTTTCACATGTGGTCCATCCATTCTTACTTTATATTAACTATACTACAAAATATAAAACACTACAAACTCAAAAAAATTTGGGTTTCCTCCCAACAAGCGCTTGTTCCACGTCATAAGCTCGAGACCTTATTTACGTACAAGCTCCTCCATGTTGCTTCGTTCACCGATAGATACCAAATAAAACCTACAACACTTGAGAAAACGTAAACCAAAACCAAAACCAAAAATATGTACACATACATAAACATGATGGAAAACACATATATACAATCACTTATGGAAAACAACTATAAACAAGTATATACAAAGCTTTAAAATATAGAAACTATCGCAATGTGATTCAATATCAAAACCAATCCCCAGCAACGACGCCATTTTGTTAGAGCGGTAAAGCGGCAAGCAAAAATTAGTTTCATAAGAATTCCCTTCAGGATTTATATCGTCTCCACAGGGACCAGTGCGAGGGAAATAATATCGTTTGACAATCTCTATGTCTCTAAGGTTAGGTTTAAATGGTTTAGGATAAAAGTGTAAAAGGAAAAACATAAAATAAGAAAATAAATACATTCTCAAGATATGAGAAAACTCGTCAGAGTTGTATTTCGTTCTACCCATCAAGTAATAAAAAATCTATGGATCAAATATACGCAACCTAGATCACTCGTCAAAACCCCCACGCATCGCTCACAAATAGAGGTTATATCTAACGCAAAGTTCGGGAGATCAGCCGCATTCTCTCAAAGGTGATGTCTCACACGAATAAACAACACGGAGCATTCAGATCCGACACACACACATGAATATCAGACCGCTTCCCGTACCCAATAGACGCACATCTTAGGTCGAGTTCAAAAAGTATATTTCTATAGAAAATCAAACCCATTAAGATAGAGATTAAATCAAAGATGACATCGATTAAGAGTTGTAAAAGAGATTTTATACAAAGATCCATAAATACACATACAATCAAGATAAACTTATATACAAAACCTCAATAAATAGAGAATACAAAGAGAAGAGAGAAGAAGAAGACAAATCTCACGGCTTATCAACTCTTATTGAAGTGGATTCGACTCCGGATCGTCACGTTGCACATTCTAATGGTGTTTCTAAGCTATTTTACTCATATAATGTTTTTGATGAAATTGGGGTTAAAAGTTCCTAACAACTTAACCTAAAAAATGCTGAAGGTTGACTTAAATAGGGGTTGGAATAACGCGAACTGCGTTATGAGGGTGCTTAGCGCGATCAACAAAATCACAAATCTTGTTTTCTTCATACCTTTCGAACCGTAGCTCCGATTGATTCACGATCGAAAGCATTGGAAAGCTTATTCAATGCTCTATACAACAATGACAAAATATCCTTACTTGAATACCTACAAAAATAAGATAAACTAAAATTAAAAAGAATACAATTTATTACAATTGCACTAAGCGCGATCTCACCTAAAATACACTTAAACCACCTTAAAGTGTGCTAAACGCGATCCTGCCCACGCTAAGCCCGGTCAAGGGTCCTTAGATACTTCCTCTTTATCAAAAGCACGCTGAACCCGCACTGAAAAATGTGCTAAGCGCGAGTTGCCGTCAAAAAGTTGGTCAAAACTGCATTTTGAAGCATCCCTCTTGGCTCAAACGGATCCATACTTCAACCATGCATTATTACCTGTAAAAACAGATGAAAAACTCTCAAAATCAACAATATGTACACAAAAATGCGTATTACACACTATAATGTAAACTATACAAAATATATACAAAAATTGGGGATTATTAAAGGAAAACAATCGAATCAAGCCAATAAGTGTTTATTATTCACACTCAAAATCAATACATTTTAGCACTTATCAGATATCAATTATAGGTGGAAAAGTGTCGCACCCCAAATTTTATCCTTAGATTCACTGATCATTCACATATCATTTTAGTCCATCTTTCGTTTTAGCTAACCGTCTAACCAGTTTGTCTGTTTTATGTTGTGAAGTTAGGTTGCTGTTGGAAGTTCAGGAAATCATGGAAGCTTTACAGGTGCAGTTTTATCTCTTGCAGACTCCTCAGTTAATGCCAGGTCAACCTGTCCTCAATTTTCCTCAGAAGTTCCAATGAATATTCTCGGAGAGAATTAAGTTTTCCTTGGAGTTTAACATGTTGATTTAAAGGCTAGCTTTTGGTTTCGTGGCAAGTGATATTGCAATTTATGTCTTCTTGGTGCGTATACTAAGTTCGTCATTATGTAAGGCTTGGATGGTGCAATTAGAAGAGGTCGAGAAATATTTTGTTTCACTAATATATGTTTGAATGCCTCCAAGATGTAAGGTGCCTTGGTTTATGGATAAGATTTTTAAAAGAGGTTCAAATTTCATTTAACTCACCATGTGACTCAAACGTTTAAGCTATTGTTCAGATTTTGGGAAACTACATGATTCAAGTTCCATGTCAAATGTGTTTCATTGAGAATACATTGGGGTTTTGGCAGAATATTTCTTATGTAAAGATTCAAAGAGACTCGCATATGGTTTCAATAACATCTTATTCAAGGTATCAAAAATTGTTTACATTTTGGAATATTCAAGATTACAACTTTTTTTTTTACAAAATTCAAAATCCTAAGACTATTCTAAGAAGCTACAAGACCTTCAAGTCCCTCTTTATCTTTGTCATCTTCACAAAACCTGCAAACAATGGAAAAACAACAGTAAGATAAGCACTTTAAGAAGAAAAATGAATTTTACAGCCCACAGATTTCAGAATCATCATTGGGCAAACTCAAACAGTCCGGAAGGGCAACGATAAACGCCGCCAACTTCCAATCCCAGAAAGAACATTGAAAAACATCAACAATATCGAACAAAACCATTCATAGCACTTCCACAAAAACAAGGCAATATGTTGAAAAGAAAAAAGAAAATATAAAAAAATTGAAAAAAACAGATTTTCCCCCCAAAAATGGTCCAAGACAGCAAAACCATCAGCATCAATAACCAAAAATGAAATGGGAAAACAAATTCGCAGCATTAAAGCACATGAAGTCATTGTTACCAAATTCCAACATAATCTCCCAAAAAGGAATTAATCGCAACAACATCAAATTTGTTCCCGACATGTTCAAGTTAAAAAGGAAAGCCATTTAAGTTCTTCAATTCGTATTAGACTATAAAAGAAGAAGAAGAAGCAAACGAAAAGGAGAGAAAAAAAGATTCATCATAGCCGTAAACCCACGTAGAAACATTCATAGATCTGGAGCTCTCAAAGAGAACAAAAAATCATCACAAATCCTCAAAAACTCACGAAAAACCCACAGAAACCATAAACGAAAACCCAGCGAAGAAAACCCCAACCGCAAACACCATTTCCGCCATTTTCGTTTGGGTAAGAAGATATTACTTGCCACTGGTTTATTTTTGTTCGTTGTTTCAGGTCAGAAAAGAAGAAGAGAAGTAGCTCGCAAGACGGAGAAGAAGAAGGTCAGCGAAAAGACAGAGAGAAGTGAAGAGCAAAGGGCGCCGCAGCTTTTGTGGTCTTAGGGTTTTTCAAGACCCTTGCCCTCTTTTGTTTGTTAACCAAACCGGGTTGGGTCCGGTGGGTTCATCACCCCGGCCCAACCCATTTATTTTTATGTTTTATTTGTTATTTGTTTCTATTTTAATTATGTAATATATAAATAAAATATAAACTAACAACTAACATAATTAGAAATCAGAAAATATTTAAATAAATTTCAATAACAAAATATAAAAAAATGTTTAGAATAGATTTTAATTTAATATCAGTTTTTTCTTAATAATTTAAAAACCCATAAAAAATAACTTTTTTTCTTTAATCTAATTTGTTTATTAATTTAACTTTTTAGATAATGTTAGAACTTTTTAAGTTAATTAATTTGCTCTCCTAATTTACACTTAAGCCAATTTTTCTCAAGAAAACAATTTTTTTTAACTTAAACCTCTTTAATTTAATTAATTTTTAAAAAAAACTTAGATTTAATTTTTAATTAAATAACTTTCTCAAAAATAAAAAATATTAGCATATAGATCCTTGGCATTTCTATTTAATTCCTAATTTCTTCTCCGATCACAATTCACCACTTAATCACATTTCAATATCCATATCTAACCTTTTTCCCGATTATCCACTTAAATTCAATCTCTAATTATGCTTATTGTACCATTTTTGCATCTTAACACCGCATTCTTATCAATTGTTCATCTTTGCTTTAATATTTGCCTATTTAACTGTTCCTTTCCTTCGGAAAGGTACCCCCCGTTTGACCGTCGTGTCAATACCTTCACCCTTTATCCCCATCCTAGCCTTAGGATCCGAGTCGCCGTACTCGTGCGTAGTGTCCTGTCGTGGACATACATTTATCCTTTATACCTTTATCCTAGCCTTAGGATCAAGAGTCTCCGTACTCCGTGTAAGTTCTCGCCGTGGAATACTAACCTCACCCTTTTCAATTCAACTCTTCAACATAGAATAGGAGTCGCCGCACTCCATGTAAGTACTTCCATATGAATGCTTACATCCCCTTGGAACCTTGACCATAGTCAAGAAGTTCCTCTCTCTCCCTCTTTGAGGGAAACTACTATTACTCTGATTCCATCCCCTACCCAGGATACGTAGGCACAAGATGCGATTTCTTGGTGAGTATGCTTAGGACTAACCCTTAGGTCCTTCTCTTTACCCTTCAACCTCTAGCATTACCTTAAACAGATAACCATTAGCAATAGAACATTTTAAGCAAGAGGTTCTTGTAGAGTACTACAGAAGTTTAGGATGCTAATACCTTCCATAGGTTTAACCAACCCCCGTACCCTAGATCTCTTCCTGCATTGTGTTTACGATGCAAATCAGGTTTTCCTTCTTTAGCCTTTCCTTCGGATAAATCAAAGTCCGGTTGTGAATCAAGATTGTGATTCAAATTAATCAATAATTTGATATCCTATTTTCACCGTAACAGAAAATGGCGACTTCACTGGGGAACGAGTCGTATCTTTTGAGGGTTACCCCTATCTTTTTTATTTTTTCTATTTGTTTTATTATCTGTTTGTATATATTTGTTGTACCTTGCTTGGGGTTATACATTATTGTGAGATAAGTCCTACACCCGGACTTGAGTGAAATTATTATAGGAAGGTGATATATTCGACGAGGCTTATAGGGAGTGAATCCCGACCAAGCTGACTTGAGAATCACCGCTCAGTTGAGGCCCTCTTGAAAACTAGTATTGTTGAACGAGTATTCGTGAAAACATTCACTATTTTCGACCTAGGAGCCTTTGATACTAGGGACCGTAGTTACCTAAACATAACTTTGGCCTTATTAGGACATAGTGCGATGACTATGAGGGAGTAGTCCCAAAATAGTTGCTACGCGATACTACACTCAAAAGAGGTTCTCTTGAGAATATTGTTAACCACCGAGTTATTCGGGGAATTGATAATATCCGAAAGATGGACTGATGACTTTGGGCATCGCTTAGAACCCTTGTTCTGCAGGTACAATTAACCCTTAGTACTTACCTTTTGGGATGGATAGACCATGGCTCCATGCTCATGACCCTCTAACCTAGGACATTTGTCTGCTTTTGTGTGTTTATGCATTGCATCCAAGCATCATAACATTCTTGGTTTCGAGGTATTCAATTGCCAGTCCTTTTCAAATTCAAACAAATCTTACATTTCAAAATCTAAAATTTTTTCTGGCTTTCCCAAAAATATTTGCAACTGACCGTTGAAATCCTTGAAACCAGTGCATTGCATTTGTGTTTTTGCATATGCATTTTCCTTCCGGTTTTCTTATCTTCAGTTCTCTCGCCTTCTAGTTCTGTCACCCTGAGTCATCTGCATCAGTACAACACCAGAGCTCGAGCTCGTAAAAAGATGGCGGAACAAAATCAATAACTTGATCGTGTTAGCAATGAACTAGAAGATCTTCGAGAAAGTGTGGGGCAGATTATGGAGATGCTGCAGGTTATTCGTGCAATGATGGATACACAACCTACTGTTGTTTCTGAGATTACCAATGCTGTTGTGGATCCTCAACCATCTGTTATTACTACTAAAAGTGTACCTCCTTATGGTCTTCCATGCGGTTTTGTGCCAACTCCTGCTGCAGTTCCTATTGCTCAACCAGTTCAACAAGTTGTTCCTCTGGCTTTTGAGACTCCTCAAGTGATTCCTACTTTTGCACCAGCTGGTGTTCATACTCATGTGCAACCATACTTCAATGAACCAGTATATGACATCCCTGATGTGAAAGAAGGTGAAGATGAACGTCATGAAAAACTCCGGGAAAATGTAGAAATTATTGATAAGAGGTTGAGAATGATGGAAGGAGATCAAATCTTTGGTGCTGCTGTCAGAGAAGTGTGCCTTGTATCTGGCCTGGTTATTCCTCTGAAGTTCAAAACTCCTAGCTTTGATCGTTATGAAGGAGCTACATGCCCGAAGAGTCATTTGATCATGTACTACCGTAAAATGGCTGCTCATCAACCTTGGCAACATCAACAAAACTATGTTCAACAACAAGGTTATCCTGTTCAATTTGCTCAACAACCATATGTAGTTGTTGTTACGCCTGCGTTCAATCAACAAGTTTCTGCATATCAGCCTGTGCAACCAACTCTTGTATATCAATAACCTCCTAGTTATCAGCCTGCACAAGCTCCAGCCAACTATCAACGAGCTCCCAACGCTCCTGCCTATCAACAACCGAAGAATCAGACACCTCGCCATAACGTTTCTAATAGGAGACAGTACAAGCCAATTCCTCATATTCCGATGACTTATACCGAGTTGTATCCTTCATTAGTGCAACAAGGTCTGATAACTACCAGAACTTTGGGTCCGCCTCTAAATCCGCTGCCATCCAATTACAACCCTGCCGCTCATTGTTTATTTCATGAGGGTGCACCTGGCCATGATCTAGAAAGCTGATATACTCTCAAACATGTTGTCAGGGAGTTAATGGAAAAGAAGATCCTGTCTTTTGATGATCCTCATACGAATGTCAAGAGCAATCCTCTGCCTAATCATGAGGCTGTTAATGCTATTGATGATCTATCTGATGAAAGCCTAATCCTTGATGTTTCTCAGATCAAGACTCCTCTCTAGGATTTCCATGCTAAGTTATTCGAAGTTGATATAGTGTCTGCTTGCCATGATGATTGTACAAGTTGTGATGTCATTACCAAGGGTTGTTTGTTGGTTCAGAATGATATTTAGAGGTTGATCAATGATGGTTTTCTACAAGTGGTTCATAGAGTGAAGAAGGATGAAGTTGTTGTGATTGAGCTCGTCTTCAACTTACCAGAACCATGTGTTAAAGTTCCAGTTTTCCATTTGCCAAAATCAAGTCCCGCAATTCCCGTGTTCAATACATTAAAGCCGGTTACTTCTACAGTCAATCAGCCGAAGCCAGTGATCATTCAGAAGCCAAGTCCATTTCATTTCAGTGACTCTAAAGATGTACCCTGGAAGTATGATGTAACCATGATTGACAAAGAATCTGGGAAGGTTATTCCAAGGGAAGATCTGAAGATTGTTAATGAAGATGTGACCAATATAGCTGGGGCAAGCAAGATGACACGCAGTGGTCATATTTATACTCCCTGTTTCAATGAGGCTCCGCCTAAAGAAACTGTTACCACTGCGCCTGCCAAAGACAAAGGGAAAGAAGTGGTTACTAATGATGAAGATGTTGAGTTCTTGAGGATAATCAGAAAGAGTGATTACAAGGTCATCGATCAGCTTCATCAGACTCCTCCCAAGATCTCAATCTTGTCTCTGTTGATGAGTTCACCTGCTCATCAAACTGCATTATAGAAGTTGTTGGCTCAAGCCCATGTCGCTCAAGACATTACTACCGGACAAATTGACAATGTGATCGCCAACATTACTGCCTGCAATACTCTTAGTTTCAGCAACGAAGAATTACCAAGAGAAGGTCAGAATCACAACCGTGCTTTACACGTATTTGTGAAATTCCAAGAGGATAATTTATCAAGGGTACTTGTGGATACCAGTTCATCTCTGAATGTCCTACCTAAGAGATTTCTTACCAAGTTGGCTTATAAAGAGACTGAGATGAAGCCTACCTTGTTGATAGTCAAAGATTTTGATGGTTCCCACAGAACTGCGATTGGAGAAGTTGAGCTACCGATTTTGATTGGACCATATATTTTCAACATCACATTCCAAGTATTGGACATCAATCCCAACTACAGTTGTTTACTTGGAAGACCATGGATCCACGCTACTGGTGCTGTAACTTCAACTCTACATCAGGAGATGAAGTTTGTGGTTGATGAAAAGTTGGTTATTATACATGGTGAAAAGGATTTGATGGTCAGCAACCTGTCTTCTTTCCGTTACATAGAGGCTGATGAAGACACTTTGGAAACTTCTTTTCAAGCACTTGAAATCGCTAATGCTGTCCTATTGGAAGTCGAAGAAATAGTGGGCCAGAGTAATCCATCTTTCGTATCTTTCAAGAGCACCGTATCAACAATCGAAGGAGGTGTTCCTGAAGGTTGGGGAGAAGTGATTGACATCAAGACCAAGATGAATCGCCACGGTTTGGGTTACAAACAAACTCATGATAAAGCTCCTACATCTATCAAAGGGCGTCCGAAGACTGTTCAAGAAGTGTTTGTTAGCAGAGGTTTCCAAGTCAATGTTATCAACGATGATGAAGATGAAGACCTGAGCAACCTGGTATTCAAGTGCGATGCAGCTTTGAGCAACTGGGAAGCAATGGAGATCCCCATGATTTTTCCTGTGTCAAAGTAATTTATGCTTTTTACTATCTATTTTCAAAATTCCATAGTTGTGCCCAAGGTTATTGGATTATTTTGTAGGACCACCTTTTCACTTTTCAAAAGAATGTTAATAAATGCATTTTGTTAAATTCTTGTTGTTTCATTTGTCGTTTTTTTGCTTTTACCATTTAAAGAAATTGGCAATCTTTTCAAAACTACAAAGAAAACATTTACTTTCTTTTGCATTTTACTTTGCCTTCAAAATGTACAGTGCTATCCCAAACCTTGTTTAATCCAATAACCCTGCTTTCACTCCTGATTTTGATTCGCCCATTTATCAAGCTAAAGATGAGGGTGAGGAGGATTTCGAAATCCCCAATGAACTGGAAAAATTGGTTGAGTATGAGTACACTAAACTTCAAATGCACAAAGAGCAGGTAGATTTGCTAAACCAAGAGTATCCAGCCAACACTATCGCTCTTGACAAGAAAACTCTGAGAAGATTAGCATCCAAGTTCTTCCTCAGCAATGATGTGCTATACAAGAGAAACTACGACATGGTTCTGCTTAGATGTGTTGACATACGTGAAGTAGACATGTTACTTCAAGAGATTCATGAAGGAACCTTCGAAACTCATGCCAATGGTTATGCTATGTCTAAGAAGATTTTGAGAGATGGATATTACTGGTTAACCATGGAATCTGATTGCATCTAATATGCCAGAAAATGCCATAAGTGCCAATTTATGCTGATAAGGTGCATGTACCTCCAACACCATTGAATGTTTTATCATCACCGTGGCCTTTCTCAATGTGGGGCATTGACATGATTGGGGCAATTGAGCCTAAAGCTTCCAACGGTCACCGATTCATCTTAGTTGCCATTGACTACTTCATAAAATGGGTAGAAGCTGCTTCTTATGCCAATGTGACCAAGAAAGTGGTTACCCGCTTCATCAAGAAAGATATTACCTGCCGTTATGGAATTCCAAGCCGAATCATTACAGATAATGGGACCAACCTGAACAATAAAACCATGAAGGAGTTGTGTGAAAGTTTCAAGATTGCACATCACAATTCTTCTCCTTACCGTTCTAAAATGAATGGAGTTGTTGAAGCTGCAAATAAAAACATCAAGAAAATCGTGCAAAAGATGGTAAAAACTTACAAAGATTGGCATGAAATGTTACCATTTGCTTTGCACGGATACAGAACTGCACTGCAAACTTCAACAGGGGCAACCCCTTTTTCATTGGTATATGGAATAGACTTCGTCCTCCCCATTAAAGTAGAGTTACCTTCTTTAAGGGTATTGATGGAAACTAAGCTTGATGAAGCCGAATGGGTGCAAGACATATTTGACCAATTGAACCTCATCGATGAGAAGCGCATGACAGCTATGTGCCATGGTCAGTTATACCAGAAACGAATGAAGAGAGCCTTTGACAAGAAAGTTTGAATCCGTGAGTTCCGTCAAGGAGAACTTGTACTCAAGAAAATCTTGCCAGTTCATAAAGATATGCGTGGGAAATGGATGCCCAATTACGAATGCCCATTTGTTGTGAAGATAGTGTTCTCTAGAGGGTCGCTAATTCTCACAACTATGGATGGTGAAGAGCTTGCACATCCTGTGAACTTCGATGCAGTCAGAAAATACTACGCCTAAAAGAACCCGCTAAGTCGAAAACTTGGAAAGGCGACTTAGGCAATAATGGGTATCCCGGTGGATCATAACCTATGAAGGAGATTCAGGCAAAAATTAGGGATGAAAATAAAAGAATAGTAGCTCGCTAAGCTGAAAACTTGGAAAGGCGGCTTAGGAAAAAATGAGCATCCCGGTGGATTGAAAACCCGAAAGGGTGATCCAGGCAAAAGTTAGGGACAAAGGCATTTCACTACATCAGATGACGCCAATCATCAGAGAACATTTACAGACGATCAACTTTAATCCAATCGCTCTTGTCAGAAGCAGGATTTTGCCATTAGCAAGCTACCATTATTCAATAAAATTAAACCTTTTTGTTTATTCAACTCTTGTCATTTATGCTATCTCTATTTTCATTTTTGTTATGAAAAATGTTATTTGTTAATAATAATTTTGAAGGTGAAAAGTTTTCAAACTTAAAACTGTTTTTGAAAACACTTTAAAAAGATATAAAGTTGCTTTGACCTGTGGAAAAATCTGAAGGAAATCTTCATTCCCCAGCAAGTCTTAATGTTGCAGAAGCACTTTTAAACCATTGCCTCAGTGCAAATCCCCAGCGAAACATAAGCTGCCGACATTTTTGAACTGATCATGTAATCTCCAGTGATTTCCAAGACTACAGAGAATCTCCCTAGTATCTTCCAAGTGATACAGATCTATTATTGAGGACCCATTCCCAGTGGAATCATCTTTTCCTCACTGAAGTTGCTATACTTTCCCCAGGGAAGTTGATG
The DNA here is from genome assembly GCA_963859935.3 of Lathyrus sativus. Lineage (NCBI taxonomy): Eukaryota > Viridiplantae > Streptophyta > Magnoliopsida > Fabales > Fabaceae > Lathyrus > Lathyrus sativus. The sequence goes on from OZ012739.1 coordinate 536,282,481, forward strand.
TACTTTCCCCAGGAAGTTGCCACACTTTCCCCGGGAAGTTGCTACACTTTCTCCATGAAGCTTCCTAGCTCCACACTTCCCCAATGAAGCGGATATTTATTTTATCCCCGGAAGTCTGTAATCCTAAGATGACTCTCCCAGTGAACAGGTCTTCTGTGACAGAATTCAGATTCATGATGGCAATCCTTCCAGTGAAGTCATGATATCATATCCCCAAGTGGATTATTTTCTCTCCCCGGAGAGTTTGGAACTTTGAAGCAAGATTTAGTTCCGCCATCAAGTTTTCCTATCCCCTGATAGATGTACTTTTGTAGAGGTCGTTGGGTATCCTCGTCGAGGTGTTTATTTCATCTCCCATTTACTCCTCTTGTCTGTTTTGTCAGCATATGCATGAGCATAAGCATAAGCATCAGCATACTCATTGCATTTTCATTTAGACATACGCATTAACATACGCATTAGCATCTGCATGTCTGCTATCCTTGTGTTTTTTTTCGTTTACTTTGGTTGTGGTTACCGCCAAGTAATTCGGTTTGTCTGTTCTCTCCAAGTAGAGTCGTCGACCTTAAGCATAAAATACCTATTATTTCTAGTTTCCCCACAGAGTTCAACCCTCGTGGATGATGGTTATTTCAGTTATCTTTTCCATGCCTAGATAAGATAATCCCCATTTGAGTTCATTCCCTCAATAGAGTCTTGCTTGACAGTTTCTTTATAGCTCGATTCTAGATTGAACTTTGGTCCCTGTCGGTCGCCGAACCCACCTGGACATGCATTTATTTTGCATTATCTATCAAGAAGAGCCTTTTGCCACTCCTTATTACCGATAAGTGGCAGTATCTCCGGAGAAGCTTATCGTTTCATTAGTTTACCTACCATATAATTGGCAGTCTCTCCTGAGAAGCTTATCGTTGCTACCTTTACATATAAGTGGCAGTCTCACCCGAGAAGCTTATCTTTGCATCATTGCTCCTCATTAAGCGGCAGTCTCACCCCAAGAAGCTTATCATTACCATTTTACAGCACCGATAAGTGGCAGTCTCGCCTGAGAAGCTTATCATATCTTCATTATATCCAGCAACAAGTGGCCATCTCCCTGAGAAGCTTGTTTCCATTACCGTTTTCCAGATAAGTGGAAGTCTCTCCAGTGAAGCTTATCATTTTTATTCATATCCTCAGATAAGTGGCAGTCTCCCCTAAGAATCTTATCATCGTTATCTTTTCAGATAAGTGGTAGTCTCTTTATTTAAGAAGCTTATCCAGTTTTGGTATGTAAGTCCCTTTCAGCGATAAATGGCGGTCCCGCTCGAGAAGCTTATCAGGGCATTCCCCCATTGAAGTCCAACTATTTTGACATACAGCAGAGTTTATACCCTATATATTTCATGATGGTTCCTGAAGATCCCGTTTGATCTCTTCGTTTAAGGAATTTCCAGTAGCTTGAATGTTATTCTTGCTTGAAAAATCCAGAATTTTGTTGACATGATCCTACTGCCATGTAGATCCTGCTTTACCCTTTTATCCTAAAGTGTCATCCGGTCATGCTTGAACCTATTGAGCAGCTACTCTGGATATTTCTCCAGTGGAGGCTATCTTGTCGGTGCTATCTCCATTAAGGATCTCTTCTTGCCTTTCTTTCTAAAGTGACAACTGGTTATGCTTGAACCTGTTGGTCCATCACTTTAGATTTCCCCAATTTCGTGTTGTTCCCCAGTGTGTTGTCTTCTCCAGTGAGTGGTTACTCATTGCATTTTTCCCCTGTGTCGTTGTTTCGTCTGCATTCCTGCATTTATCTTTTTATCATATGCATCATATTAGAATTCATAGAATTGTTAGCATTTTAGTTTAGTTTCATTTTGTCCATAGCATTGCATATCACTGCATCTAAGGGCAAAATTTTCGGTTATCTGTATTTAAGTACCTTTCACCATGATTTCGCAAAGTTCTTCATCGCTCATATCATCCGGTGAAGTTATTTAAATAGGGGAAACTAACACACCCCAAATTTTACCCTTAGATTCACTAATCGTTCGCATATCATTTTCGTCCATCTTTCGTTTTAGCTAACCATCTAACCAGTTTGTCTGTTTTATGTTGTGAAGTTAGGTTGCTGTTGGAAGTTCAGGAAATCATGGAAGCTTTACAGGTGCCCTTTTATCTCTTGCAGACACCTTAGTTAATGCCAAGTCAACCTGTCCTCAATTTTCCTCAGAAGTTCCAATGAATATTCTCAGAGAGAATTAAGTTTTCCTTGGAGTTTAGCATGTTGATTTAAAGGCTAGCTTTTGGTTTCGTGGCAAGTGATATTGCAATTTATATCTTCTTGGTGCGTATATTGAGTTCGTCATTATGTAAGGCTTGGATGGTGCAATTAGAAGAGGTCGAGCGATATTTTGTTTCACTAAGATATGTTTGAATGCGTCCAAGATGTAAGGTGCCTTGGTTTATGGATAAGATTTTTAAAAGAGGTTCAAATTTCATTTAACTCACCATGTGACTCAAACGTTTAAGCTTGTTCGGATTTTGGGAAACTACATGATTCAAGTTCTATGTCAAATGTGTTTCATTGAGAATACATTGGAGTTTTGGCAAAATATTTCTTATGTAAATATTCAAAGAGACTCGCATATGGTTTCAATAAAATCTTATTCAAGGTATCAAAAATTGTTTACATATTGGAATATTCAAGATTACAACATTTTTTTTACAAAATTCAAAATCCTAAGACTATTCTAAGAAGTTAAAAGACCTTCAAGTCCCTTTTTAACTTTGTCATCTTCACAAAACCTGCAAACAATGGAAAAACAGCAGTAAAATAAGGACTTTAAAAAGAAAAAGGGATTTTACAGCCCACAGATTTCAGAGTCATCATTGGGCAAACTCAAACAGTCCGGAAGGGCAACGATAAACGCCGCCAACTTCCAATCCCAGAAAGAACATTGAAAAACAATAACAATATCGAACAAAACCGTTCGCAGCACTTCCACAAAAACAAGGCAATATCTGAGCAATATCTTGAAAAGAAAAAAGAAAATTGAAAAAACGGATTTTTTTCCCCAAAAATGGTCCAAAACAGCAAAACCATCAGCATCAATAACCAAAAATGAAATGGGAAAACAAATCCGCAGCATTAAAACACATGAAGTCATTGTTACCAAATTCCAACATAATCTCCCAAAAAGGAATTAATCACAACAACATCAAATTTGTTCCCGACATGTTCAAGTTAAAAAGGAAAGCCATTTAAGTTCTTCAATTCGTATCAGACTATAAAAGAAGAAGAAGAAGCAAACGAAAAGGAGAGAAAAAAAGAAGAGAAGTAGCTCGCAAGACGGAGAAGAAGTGAAGAGCAAAGGGCGCTGCAACTTTTGTGGTCTTAGGGTTTCGCAAGACCCTTGCCCTCTTTTGTTTGTTAACCAGACCGGGTTGGGTCCGGTGGGTTCATCACCCGGCCCAACCCATTTATTTTTATGTTTTATTTGTTTTTTATTTTTGTTTTAATTATGTAATATATAAATAAAATTTAAACTAACAACTAACATAATTAGAAATCAGAAAATATTTAAATAAAATTCAATAACAAAAATATTAAAAAAATGTTTAGAATAGATTTTAATTTAATCTCACTTCTTTCTTAATAATTTAAAAACCCATAAAAAAATAACTTTTTTTCTTTAATCTAATTCGTTTATTAATTTAACTTTTTAGATAATGTTAGAACTTTTTAAGTTAATTAATTTGCTCTCCTAATTTAAACTTAACCCAATTTTTCTCAAAAAAACAATTTTTTTTTTAACTTAAACCTCTTTAATTTAATTAATTTCAAAAAAAACTTAGATTTAATTTTTAATTAAATAATTTTCTCAAAAATAAAAAATATTTGCATAGAGATCCTTGGCATTTTTATTTAATTCATAATTTCTTCTCCGATCACAATTCACCACTTAATCACATTTTACTATCCATATCTAACCTTTTCTCGATTATCCACTTAAATTCAATCTCTAATTATGCTTATTGTACCATTTTTGCATCTTAACACCGCATTCCTATCAATTGTTCATCTCTGCTTTAATATTTGCCTGTTTAAATATTCCTTTCCTTCAAGGTACCCCCTGTTTGACCGCCGTGTCAATACCTTCACGCTTTATCTCCATCCTAGCCTTAGGATCCGAGTCGCCGTACTCGTGCTTAGCGTCCCGCCGTGGACATACATCCATCCTTTATACGTTTATCCTAGCCTTAGGATCAGGAGTCGTCGTACTCCATGTAAGTTCCTGTCGTGGAATACTTACCTCACCCTTTTCAATTCAACTCTTCAACATAGAATAGGAGTCTCCGCACTCCATGTAAGTACTTCCATATGAATGCTTACATCCCCTTGGAACCTTGACCACAATCAAGAAGTTATTCTCTCTCCCTCTTTGAGGGGAACTACGATTACTCTGATTCCATCCCCTATCCAGGATACGTAGGCACAAGGTGCGATTTCTTGGCGAGTATACTTAGGACTAACCCTTAGGTCCTTTTCTTTACCCTTTAACCTTTAGCATTACCTTAAACAGATAACCATTAGCAATAGCACATTTTAAACAAGAAGTTCCTGTAGAGTACTACAAAATTTTAGGATGCTAATACCTTCCATAGTATTAACCAACCCTCGTACCCTAGATCTCTCCCCGCATTGTGTTTACGATGTAAATCAGGTTTTTCCTTCTATAACCTTTCCTTCAGATAAATCAAAGACCGGTTGTGAATCAAGATGATGATTCAAATTAATCAATAATTTGATATCCTATTCTCACTACAACACAAAGGTAACGTTCAAACATGATGTTAATCAAGGGATCATATAGGAAATGACAAAGTTCAAATGCACATGGTAACATTCAAGAAACAAATGTAGATGTGACAACATCTAAGACAAGACTTGGCAAAGTCACAAAAGATCAAGGTAGCAAAAATGAACAAAGATATAACAATATTCAAGACTTAATAAAGTTACAACTAAATATGGTAACAACCAAGGTAAATGCATATATACAAGGATGTTATAACACCTAAGCATACATGAAACATAGTTCTAACAAGACTAAAGCATCATGGGTATAAACAAGGATTCAAATCAATCATGGATATAACAATATCAAGTATGGATTCAATTTAACATTGTTATAACAATATCAAAATGGTATCATGGATGATAAATTCAAGTATACAACTAAGGTAAGCATGAACTAAATTCAAGGTTAGGACATGGATTAGGGTTTACTAACACCACTTAATCATGAATACAAAACAAGCATGGATAAGTTGTAACAACACTTAATAATGAATACAATTTAAAATATTCAAACATGGATACGTTATAACAACACTTAATCATGAATACAAAACAATCAAAGATAAGTTGTAGCAACACTTAATCATGAATATAATTTAAAACATTCAAACATGGATAAGTCATAACAACACTTAATCATGAATACAATTCAAAAGTTTAAACAATCATGGATAAGTTATAACAACACTTGACCATGGATACAATTTAAAACATTCAAACATGGATAAGTCATAGCAACACTTAATCATGAATACAATTCAAAAGTTTAAGCAATCATAGATAAGTTATAACAACACTTAATCATAGATACAATTTAAAACATTCAAATATGGATAAGTTATAACAACACTTAATCATGAATACAATTCAAAAGTTCAAACAATCATGGATAAGTTATAATAACACTTAATCATGAATACAATTGAAAACGTGGTTCAAAACATCAAAGTAACAATCAAAGGTACATGTTAGAGTTCATGGTGATCACATTCAAAGGTTAACACATCACAAGGGTTTGAACATGGCGAGCATACAAGTTAGGAATCATGTAAAGACATGTTATCAAAGTTTAAGGCATTTATTAACACATAATCAAAGGTAAAAAAAATAAGGGCATACATGCTCGCAAGAGTTCAACAAGGTATGACAAGATCAACAAGTATCATGGCAAAGGTCAAAAGACAAGTTTCAAAACCAAACATGGAAACACAAGTCATTTATACATGAAAAAGTATGCATTAAAGTACTTTAAAATTAGGCAAAACTCAAAGAACACATGTTATCAACATCACTTAAGGTTCACAAATGGTGTATCATACTTATACAAGTCAATATGCACAAGCAAAGTCAAAGGAACAAGGAAAAAATTCATTTAAGGACTTAATAAACCCTAAAAATGTGCCTAACTTTAACTTAGCAAAAATGAGTGAAAATAAAATATTTTTGGAATTTTCTTGAAAGGTTCATAAAATAGGCATAGTAAAGAGCAAGTGTACAAAAAATTATGCCAATAAAATGCGTGGTTTGAGAGTTATAACTGAACGAATTTGTGAAAAAACATGAAAATACCAAGTGCTAAAAAAAAATATGGAAATGGCCCATTGAGGGCTTGAACACGTGCCCTTTATGTTCAAGGTAAAAGGATTAGCCACTGGGCCAATTCCTTGGCCCAATTAGAAAGCGCAACCATGCATATATATTTAAAACCCGCTTCAAAAAATAGCAAAAAATAAAAACAAAAGGACTGGGGCGAGGGGGATTCGAACCCGAGTCCTCTAGGTCACAACACACTCAAACGCGCAGGCACAAACCACTGGAGTGGTGGTACTTCCATTATTTAAAATAGAAACATTTAATTAAATATCAAATACACATGATAAAGTCAGAAATGCCACGTCATCACCACCAACCTCACGCTCTCTCTCTTTTTCTCACTTTCTTCATGTTCTTCTTCTTTTTCTTATTTCTTTCAAAACTTTCCACTCTTATATCTCTCTCATTTCTCCATCAAATAAAAAACTATAAAAACCAAAATTGATCTACTTCTCACAAGGAATCCAATGTTGTGACTTTTATGATCTAAACCTCAATGTATCACACACACAAAAGGCACAAACAGAAAGAAAACCCTAGGTTTCAACCATTACAAACTTCACATATGAACATGGTATAATGCAAACAGTAATAGGAACACACTAAGCACAATCATATCTACATTTTTGCTTCAATAAAAAGTCACAAATGATGCATGAATCAAAAGTTCCAAAGTTCAAGAACCCTACCTATTGGAGCAAGGTTCAATGCCTCTTCACAATGGTTACAATAACAAGATAAAGATTCTAAGGGCCTCATTGATCCTTAGAGAGAATGTTTGCAGGGAAAACTTGATCAGAAATTGCTTGTATCTTTCCACACAACTCCTTTTGCAAAATATCAAAATGAGGATGAAAGATGATGATATGGATGAAACATAAGTGGTTTATGTGTTTGGATGAGTTATACGTGACTAGAGAAGATGTTTGGATGGTTGGTTGAGGGAAAACTCAATAGAAATGCAAGTTATGGCTTTTAGGTTTTTGAACTTGCAAAAATGGTGGTTTTGCAAATTCTGGTATGTGAGAGGTTGCTAAGGTTTTGAGAGTTGTTTTTCTTGTCCTTTGAGGCTTAGAGGAGGACTCTATTTATAGGAGAAGTGGAGGGAAAGAGAAATAATCAGAATGCAATGTTATGGAGGTTTGGTTTGGTTGAAATCAAATGGTGTAGTTTCATGCATTTCCATGGTTTCAAGGCAAAGTACAATGTTGTAGGGTGGTTGAGAAGTTGCTTCCGATTCTTAAGAAAAGGTTTGTGCAGAAGAAACAATCACACAGCTCCATACAAGTTGAATTTGTAATTAAAGGTTATTTATGCAACTGAAAGTGTGATCTTTTTGGCTAAAACTTCCATAAATGGCATGAACTCTTGGATAATGCTTCAAAACTTTGTGTAATGCCTCCAAAACTTGTGTAATCTTCTGATTAAAGATATATTTTCAAGTAAAAGGGCCTGTGATTAAGGGATATGCATCTTAGAATTGGTTTTGCTCAAGTTCTTGACATGAAAAATGACTTGAAGCTCATGTTTGGAAGGCAAACTTTGTCTCTTCAAATCTCCTAGCTCAAGCACGGGAAAAATGAGTTATTGGACTCTTTGGAAATCTTGAAAAATGCTCTACAAATTTCATGTTTTGAGTTTTCCTTGAATCAAAATGGATCATGATGAAAATATCCCTAAAGTCAGCTACTTTTACAAGGCAGATTTGCATCAAAAAATTTCTAAGTGTCCAAACTTCCACTTGAATGAAACACTAACTTCATGGCTTCATAACTTGAAATTTATGGATTTTTTTGGAATTCATCCTCAAGGAAAAAATTTTAGTATGGAATGAGATCTTCAAATTGATATTTGGAGCAATGAAAATGGATGTTTGGATTGGAAGTTAGGGCCTTGGGAAGTTGGACAAAATCATTGTACTTCCACAACTTAGAAAATTTTAAATTTCACTTTTGTTGCCCCTTTTGAAAGTAACCTCAATTCTCTTGATTTTTCTTGATAAAATTCATAAATAAAACATATTTCCATGGAATTTATCTTAAGAAACTCATGTTTGATCAAAGAACTCAAAAGTCAAAGGTTTGACTTTATAGTGACTGGCTTGTGTATCAGATGAATTTCCACTTCTTGATCTTCATTGGTTTCCATATCTTGAGCTATTTGGACACCATGGGTTGACTCCAAGGATTTGTTTGAATGTCTTGATTCATGTCCCAAGGTTTGAGATCATGTCTTGATCAAAAGTCAAAGATGCAGTTGACTTTGGTTGAAAACCCCTAATTTATGATCAGATAAATTTGAATCTTAGAGATGCATCCATGACATCCATAACAACAGTTCTGTCATCAGCTCCTGCTGCACCAGTAGCAATTTCATGAGTCATCAGCCCCTGATACACCACTACTCCTGTTGTTTCTCACACATAATAGTATTTCTGTCATGACAGCAGATGGATGTTGAGATGCATATCATGATATTCAGCATGACATTCACATTAAAACACTCCACAACAGTTCTATCACCACCGCAGATGGAGATGTTATAACATCCTGCTTATCATCAGTGCAGGATCATGTTTTACCAAAATTTAGTCAATCATAGAACCATGGACAATTCTATATCATAGAACCATGGAACTAACACTTCTGCAAAAGGTAGATAGGCTTCTTGTAAAAGGCAAGCACGACTTAGTTGGGGAATAATTGGACGTTCTACTACATAAAGTAGAGGATGCTTGCAAAAGGTAAGGAAGAAAAAAGATTTCCCTATGCAAAGGCAGAGAGGACTCTTGAACAAAAGGTTAGGATAAATATAGGATGTGATTTCCTTCTACAAAAGGCAGAGAGGACTACTGTATAAAAGGTTAGGAGAAAGATGTGATGTGATCTTTCGTACAAAAGGTAAGGAGAGATCCTTAACAAAAGGTTAGAAGTAACAAAGGAACACTGATCCATAGATGATTTAATCTCTCGTACAAAAGGTACTGAGAATTCCTGAACAATAGGTTATGAGGAAAATAGGATGTGATCTCTCATACAAAAGGTAGTGAGAGCTCCTTAACAAAAGGTTAAGAAGGAACATGATGAACATCACTCCACAAATGATTTAATCTCTCGTACAAAAGGTATTGAGAATTCCCAAGAAAAATAGGACGCAATCTTTCATACAAAAGGTAGTAAGAGCTCCTTAACACAAGGTTAAGATGGAACAGGAGGAACATCATTCCACATATGATTTTTTTTCTTGTACCAAAGGTAGAGAGAGCTCCTGAACAAAAGGTTAGGAGGAAAATTATCGAATTCATTTCCTATTGTAAAAAGCAAGGAGTATCCTCAGCAAAAGACTGGGAAATTTTGTGACGAGCGTGTAAAAGACAGCAAATGGTTGAACTCAATGATGATGACACTTACAAAAGGTAATCAGAAATAGATGTGTTTTTTTTTTCAGATGTGAAAGGCATAAGATACTTACAAAAGGTGAGCAAGGAGACCAAACTTTGTGCAAAAGGCTACGAAAGGACTTACCAAAAGGTAAGTGGAACAAGGGACCCTCTGAAGGAATCATGTCAGGATGGGCTTTCGGGAAAGACTGGATAAGTGTGCATGTAATGATGCAAAAATGTATGCAAAATACCGGTGTATGCCTAGGTTGCTAGGGATATAAAGATATGTGGTCCATGGGTGATAATTGTGTTAAGTATGATTGGGCTTTAGTTTGGGGTGCCAAGAATGATGGACTTTAGGTTGGGGTGCCAAGCTTAAATTCCCGACATCCTTGTCTCTTGACAATAATGTAGCCAGGTTTAGATCTCCTCATGCTGTTTTTTAGTAGACAAGCTTTGTTAATTGTCCTGAGCTAGGTTTCCCCTTGACTTACCCGAGTCTAGGTGACTTTTATGATTTGATGATGCTCTATGTACCGGGTGTATCACTTGGAAATCTTGGTTATACTTCAGACACCTTAACAGGAGAGTAACTTTATGTATTCTTTTGTCGTTATTATTATTAATCCAAAATTCTCAATGCAATGTTTATTAAGAATGAAAGTTACACTTTTGCAAACAAGCAGTAAAAGTAAAAATGTGGAGCACATCTAATGAAAGAAATTTTATTGATGATAAAGTAACCCGTAAATGGGTGATTTACATAAGGAAATAATTCCTAAAAGAGGTAATTGCGAAAAATGGAAAAAATACAATGGTGATGAGAAAAGCTCAGATTTCCACTAAGTTCTAATTCTGCTATGATCCATATGTCCTCCGAGGTTTTTGTACTCTACTTCTGAGGAAATGATTGGATTGATCCTTCCCATTTGGAATTCCCATGATTCTAGTCATGGGTTCACAGACTCTTCACAGACCACAACCTCTTGCGTTTTAATAAAAAATCCCTAACTTTTTTATAGACCGCCCTTTCAGGTTTTCAGCCTACCGGGATACCCCTTTTTGCCTAAGATTCCCCTTATGGTTTTCAACTTAGAGGGTTTTATTTATTTTGCTTTTTATCCCTAATTTTTTCCTGGACCATTTCTTTTTGTGGTCCACCAGGTCTGTTTTTAGGCGAAGTATTTTTTGACTGCGTCTGCGTTCAAAAGGGACGACAGATCTTCACCATCCATATTTGAGAGTATCAAGGCTCCTCCAGAGAAAATGTTCTTCACAACATATGGACCTTCGTAGTTAGGTGTCTATTTTCCCTGTGGATCTGTATGGATTGGCAGAATCCTTCTTAATACCAAGTCTTCTACTTTGAAATTTTGAGGACGAACTTTCTTGTCAAATGCCTTCTTCAACCGCTTCTGATATAGCTGGTCATGACAAATGACTATCATATGCTTCTCGTCAATGAGATTGAGTTGGCCAAGTCTTGCTTGTACCCATTCAGCTTCGTCGAGCTTAACATCTGTCAAAATCCTTAGGGAGGGAATTTCCACCTCGATAGGGAGCACTGCATCCATGCCATATATAAGAGAAAACGGGGTTTCCCCAATAGAAATGCATAGTGAAGTTCAGTAGCCATGTAAAGAAAATGGTAACATTTTGTGCCAATCTTAGTATGTCTTTACCATCTTCTGAACGATCTTCTTAATATTCTTATTTGCTGCCTCAATATCGTCATTCATCTTCAGATGGTATGGCGATAAGCTGTGGTGCTCGATCTTGAAGCTCTCGCAGAATTCCTTCACCATATTGTTATTGAGGTTTGAGCCATTATCAGTAATGATCTTATTAGGTACCTCATAACGACATATGATCTTCTTCTTAATGAAGAAATCAACCACTTGTTTGGTGACATTAGCATAGGAGACGATCTTCACCCATTTAGTGAAGTAATTAATGGCTACTAGGATGAAACGATGAACGTTTGAAGTAGTTGGTTCAATACCTCCAATCACATTTATGCCCCACATGGCGAAAGGCCAAGGTGATTTCAAGACATTTAGCAGAACAGGTGGCACGTGTACTTAATCTGCATAGATATGACATTTGTGGCATGTTTGCACGTGACGATAACAATCAATTTTCATTGTCATCCAGTAGTAACCTGCCCTCAAGATCTTCTTAACCATTATGTGTCCACTGGAATGTGTCCCAAAGGAACCTTCATGGATTTCATTTATGATTTGATTTGCTTCATGTCTATCTATGCATCTGAGCAAGATCGAGTCATAGTTGCGCTTATAGAGCTCATCTCCGCTTAAGAAGAATTTAGCCAAGAGCTTTCTCAAGTACTTCTTATTTGTGATGGATATATTCTCTGGATACTCTTGCTTTTCTAGATATCTTTTAATATCATGTAACCAATGTTGATCATCAGTCTCTGCCTCAGCTACCAAACAATAAGCTGGCTAATCAAGATATTCAATGCGAATTACGGGTACCTTATTTTTTCATTTAACTTTGAACATGGATTATAGAGTGGCGAGAGCATCTGCCAATTGATTACTTTCTCTAGAGATATGGGTGAAAGTAATCTCGTCAAAGTACGAGATTAACTTAAAGACATAATCTCGATACAAAATTAATCTGATGCCACGTGCTTCCCAGTCGCCTCTGACATGACAGATAACTAAAGCAGAGTCCCCATTGACTTCTAGAATCTTGATTTTATGATTGATAGCTGCTTCGATCTGAAAGATGCATGCTTCGTATTCCGCCATGTTGTTGATGCATTCGAAGCATAACCTTGCAGTAAAAGGAATATGAAAACTAGTAGGATATGTGATAATAGCCCCAATTCCATTGCCTTGAGCATTTGTGGCATCATCGAACACGAGCGTCTATTGCAATCCTAATTTGGGTTCGTTGTCTGGGCCTAGAGTTTCATAAACTCTGACAAATGTAACATATTCATCTGAGAAGTAAAAGCGCATGGGCTGGTAGTCTTCCACAGATTGGTGGGCAAGATAATCAGATAACACACTTCCTTTTATGGATTTCTGTGAGACATATTAGATGTCATATTCTGTCAGTACTATCTGCCAACGGGCAACTCGTCCTGTGAGAGCAAGCTTTTCAAAGATATACTTAACCGAATCCATTTTGATATCAATAGTGTTGTATGAGTTAGCATATATTATCTTAAGCGTTTGGTGGCCCAGGAAAGTGCACAACATGTTTTTTCCAGCATTGAATACCTTATTTTACAATCAGTGAACTTTTTGCTTAAGTAGTAGATAGCGTGTTCTTTTCTACCCATTTCGTCATTGTTGGTTCCATGATTCTATGGTTCTATGATTGGCTAAATTTTGGGTAAAACATGATTCTGCACTGATGTTAAGCAGGGTGTTATAACATCTCCATCTGCTGTGGTGACAGAACTGTTGTCATGTGAATGTCATGCTGAATGTCGTGACATCCATTTGCTGTGGTGACAGAACTACTGTCATGTGTTTTAAACAGGATGTCATTACCAATGTCATGACATCGTTGTCTGGTGCAGCAGGAGCTGATGACAGTACTGTTGTCATGTGTTTCAAACAGGATGTCATTACCAATGTCATGACATCGCTGTCTGGTGCAGCAGGAGCTAGCAGGAGCTGATGATAGAACTGTTGTCATGGATGTCATACTGAATGTCATGACATCGCTGTCTGGTACAGCAGGTGATGTTGTTTTATATCACTTGACAGAAGTGGTTTGGTTTGAAGAGATCCTGTTGGATATATCTCATCAAGTGTGTGCAGGTCAAAGATATTCATAACATGAAAATGCAGATTTAATTGGTGTTCATAAAAAGGATCTCTGAGACTTTTTAGGAAACTATAATATATTTGTTTCTATTGTTATGAAGAAGACTCTGCAAGAGTGTACTGCAGGGTGAGTTTGGTCAGCTAAGAACAAAGTATGTTGGATGTCATGCTGGATGTTATATGACATCAGGGCGCGTGCTTAGGTTTACTGTTATATTGCAAGAGGAAACTCAGGCTATACTTCAGGAAACCTGTTATGGCTCCTTAGTTATCTCACACGCGATTCTAGTCAGGGTTCGGCATAACATGAAGCAGTTGTGACCTAATTTGGCAGCACCTTGAATTGTGGAAATTAGTTTTACTTTGTTAAACCTAATGTTTGTTACTTGTGACCAGCCCAAGCCCAGACTACAGTACTATTTAAGGAGGAGCAGAAGCAAGGGAAATCAAGCACTCACAACAAGAAAAACTTGAGTGTAGAGTTAAGGTTTAGGATTTTGAGAGTCCATTATGTGTGACCTTGTAAGTCAGCCTTTGTATCTTTGGATACATTGTGGTAGACATGTTTGTAAGTGAAAAGGTTTTCTCTTCATGTATGTCTAGGAGTCTTAGGGTTCCTTGTGTGCCAAGCAATTGTATGATGTATAATTGCTTTGGTTATTGTGTATGAACAGGTGTGTTCATTGTGTCACTCAAAGCTGTTAAGAAAAAGTGTGTGTCTCTTGATCAAAGCTGTGAAGCAAGACCAGGATGTGTTTAAAGAGTGTCTTCATATTGTAATTGTGAATTGATTATCAGTGTGGTGATTGAGGGGGAGTGAGTGGGAAACTCTGGTCTAGTGGTCTCTAGGCTGAAGTGTCATTGGGTAGGTCTTAAGTAAGGAGTGCAAACGGGTTGTTTGACTCTGAATTAATTCTGCTAATAGTGAATTTCCTCCATGGCTTGGTAGCCCCCAGATATAGGTGAGGTTGCACCGAACTGGGTAAATAATTCATTGTGTTATTTATCTTTCAGCATTTACAATTTTGCACAATTTAAATGGTTAGATAAATAGTTATGTCAGTCTGCAGATGTCACAACAGAGGTCATGACATTGTTAATTCTTAAAGGAATTTAAAATGGTCATGGTCTGTCCTCGTCCTTGTTTTAGAAAAGATCAATGTTCTTTGCATCTCTTAGAACATATGAGATATGCATACCAGAATTTCAATTGGTATCAGAGTAGGCATCCTGTCTGTTCTGGATGAGATCCTGGGAGATGCTTTTTGGTGGTTTAAACAAGGAGAAGTTGTAGATGTCTTGTTGATCTTGCTAAATGTTTGGGCTGCTGAAGAATTCTGTGTATCTGCTGTTGTGCCCTCTAATATAGGAGTTTCTACAACAACTGCAGGAGGAGTGGCTACTTTTGTATGTCCTGACATCTTGTTAAAGGGCATGTTGAAGATGTTCTTTTGGTGGTTCCGCTGCATATCTTTCTGAGGGATGAACTCTAGTAGTCCTGTTACTCTTAAAGATATCAACGCTCTAGTCATTCCAATGTCGGGAGCAATGGAATGAAGAGAGTTGTTTGTTGATATATGTTATAATGGGAGGTGACTTATTTTCACCATGTATAATTTGCAAGAGCTCTAAGCAAGAGGAAGTCAGAGGCAGGTTGAGTCAAAGGTGTCAGCCTTGATGTGTCAACATCAGAGATACTTATGCTAAAGAATACTTATGGTATTACTGAAGTGTAAATATCTATCAGATGGTATTCTCAACAAGTGGTGTGGATTTAAGATCAGTTGATAGTTGTGGTCTACACACGTATTTAATTGGTTATCCATGAAGTTCAGAGAAGGAGTTACTATAACGATTTAAGATTCATTGCTATTTGAGACATTCTCAAATATTTAATGGATTATCCTTAGTTGATGATCAAGTTGTCTCCTTAGTTGTTGCACAAGTGTCAGGCCCCTGATTTGTTTGGTCTTCTTCAAGAATCTGATGTTCAACCAGATGTTAAGACATTCCATCAACAGAGATTATGCAGAATTCTGTTGACTCAAGGTGTAAATCACTAACTCAAATGAGATATAGTTGAATCTGTATTTGTTCTAGTAAGGTTCTTGGCAAGAAACTAAGGCTAGAATAAGTGAAGATTATGACATTTCTCTTAGATCTGTTTAGGAGGGTTGGAGTGCAGTAGGTGTGTTCTAGTAGAAGCATCTAATCTTTATCTATAAAGTTTCCTGGCAAGAAACTTGACTAGAAGATGGTGTTGATGATAGCACTACTTGGGTCAGTTTATTTCTGATCTAAGTGCATAGAAGCATGTGACCTTGCACATCTTGGAGGACAAGGATAAGTGGCATTTATTCTTGATTTCCTAAAAGAAGTCTCTACTTAAGGAAATCGGGAGTCCTTGTGTAAAGATTTTTGTGTGATCCTTCTTCTCTGATGAATCAAGTCGTGGCATGGTTGGAGCTTTTGAAGCAAATGCATTTCAAAGTATTTGTTGTGATTCACTAGAGCATAATAGAGGTTGTCTCCACAAATTCAAGTCTATGTACTCTTGTTCTGATAGAGTGATGAGGTTCTTCTAAGTGGCAGAATGAAGGACTGAATTCACCATAGGATGTCTAATCAGATGTTGTGACATCAAGTAGAAACTTCAGGTCCAAGTCTTGGTGTATCTCAGATGCCTTGCTATGGAGCAAATAGAATATGTAACTTGAAGATCAAGGTTTCTTGGTGGAAGACTGTCTACAGCTCTGAAAGATGTTGAGTAATCAAACAGTGGCATTTGGTTATTTTAGTAGAAAACTACTCTTGTGCAGAAGGGTAGTTGTTTAAAGACCAAAGGAGGTTCTGGTTCTGTTCATATATTGGTGCTTGTGGCAGAAGCCCAAAGTTGCTTATGAAAGATTACCTCTTTTGGAGATATTTTTGGTGGAGTTGTGTTCTCTGAAGATCTTCAGTTGGATTACTAGGCAGTAGTACGTCCAGTTGTGGGCAGATAAAGAACCAGTTGATATGGTTTGGTTTTCCTTGGCAAAGGACTTGAAGATTTGGTGCAGAACTTGTGACTCACATCTTAACTAAGAAGTACTCTATCTTGTCATAAGGGAGAATGATGAGGTAAAAGGACTGTCTTGGAGTATGATGTGAAGGTATTGTACAAGACTAGAGTGGATCATTGGTTGATTGCATTCTGATGTGGTATATGGAAGTGATCAAGTCACTGGTTGACTCGGAAGCATTCTAACCTATCATACGGGAGAATGATGAGGTAAAGAATGTCTTGGAGTATGGGATGCCCATCTTAGGATGAGGTCAAAATACTTGTGGAAAAAGGGTTCTTTTGCTGCAAGTAACTCTAGAAGTGGATCCGTTTGGTGCCTTCTTACTGTATGAGCATGAGGTTAGTCTTGAGATACTGTGGTGATCTTGGAGCATCTTTTATAAAAGAGAGGGGGAGAGCTTCTGTCTGATGGGTGTACTAGTTGCTTGTGGTTCAAGTAGTGAGCGAATGAGTTCAACAGGTGTGTTGAACAAGGAGTGCGCTCTTGAAGACATGAAGATGAGTCTTATGTTTTCCGTTCACGTGCTTCTGGAAAAAGAGCACTGGTTATCCTTGATATGGGAAGTTATACTTCTATCTAGGATTTGTTGCTGCAATAGTACAGTTATTTGTCAAGATTGTTTGTGGTTTCAAACAGTTTGTGACTGTATGCCTCTAGGAGGGTGGAATGTCATACCAGATGTTGTGACATTGTGTTACTGTTCATAATGAACTTAACAGTGTTTCTACTCTTGGTTCTGTCATTGGGTGTCAATAGATCAAATCAGACGTGTACAAGCTTATTGGAAGTATTATAAAGGTGAGAGCCTTATGATCTGACCTCCACTAAAGGGATTTGTTTTGGTCAGCAAGACTTTTGGTCTCTATCCAAGTGTTTGTATTGGATGTGTATGACTGGATCAAGACACAATCAGCTTTGCTTTTGTGCATATGGAAGGACATTCACTCTGTCATCTTGGAGAGTCTTCTAGTTCTTCAAAGCTGCATGTGGTTCCAATGTGTGAATATGAAGATGTTGGTGTAAGTCTTCCATGTGCTTGGGTTCTCTCTTTTAGGGGGAGTATTGAGTGTGCATGAAAGAGGGAGTTATGTACCTGTCTGATGTGTAGCTGCATTGTTGTAACCTATACAGAGTTTGCTGATTCTCAGGAAATATTGTGTTCTTGGTCCTCTGGTGAGGTTGGAATGACATTGTGATGTCTGTTGTACCTTTCTACCTTGACAAGGTGTCTATGAGGTAAAGCTACATGAGAGTTTTTTTCTCTATGATGTCCTGGTACTTGTGATACTGCTACTGGTGTGCCCTTCTGAGATCTTCATGTGAATTTCTGTGGAAATGATAAGTCATTTGTTTGGTGTCTTAAGAACCAAGGATGTATTCTCAAGGAGCAATGGTATCTGGATCTGTACTAATTAGGATTGAGCTTACTGGGTTTGAGTGAGTTCAGCAGGGGGGATTAAGTCTTGGTCCATGGATTATTGCTGAAGTGGTGCAGTCTTTATATTGATTAGAGATCAAGCAGCTTGGGTTCTCTCTTGGGAGATTGTGAGATGATTGCATGTTTGGACACCATGTGCATGTTGACAACTGAGTCTTGCCTTGAAGCACAAACTTAACCCTACATTCACTCCATTTTTTTGTTAATTTTTGACTAAACCAAGGGGGAGTAAAGTGTTGTTATCTGCTGCTACTGCCAAGAAAAGGGTAGTATTGGTTGTTTTAGCCAAAATTTTCCAAAGGGGGAGATTGTTGGTTCCATGATTCTATGGTTCTGTGATTGGCTAAATTTTGGGTAAAACATGATTTTGCACTGATGTTAAGTAGGGTGTTATAACATCTCCATCTGCTGTGGTAACAGAGCTATTGTGGTGTGTTTTAATCTGAATGTCGTGACATCCATCTGCTGTGGTGACAGAACTGTTGTCATGTGAATGTCATGCTGAATGTCGTGACATCCATCTGATATGGTGACATAACTGTTGTCATGTGTTTTAAACAGGATGCCATTACCAATGTCATGACATCACTGTTTGGTGTAGCAGGAGCTGATGACATTATTGTTGTCATGTGTTTTAAACAGGATGCCATTACCAATGTCATGACATCGCTGTCTGGTGCAGTAGGAGCTGATGACAGAATTGTTGTCATGGATGTCATATTGAATGTCATGACATTGCTGTCTGGTACAGCAGATGCTGCTGTTTTATATCACTTGACAGAAGTAGTTTGGTTTAAAGAGATCCTGTTGGATATATCTCATCAAGTGTGTTCAGGTCAAAGATATTCATAACATGAAAATGCATATTTAATTGGTGTTCATAAAAAGGATCTCTAAGACTTTTTAGGAAACTATAATATATTTATTTCTACTGTAATGAAGAAGATTCTGCAAGAGTGTACTAGAGGGTGAGTTTGGTCAGCTAAGAACAAAGTGTGTTGGATGTCATGCTGGATGTTATATGACATCAAGCGTATGACATCAGGGTGCATGCTTAGGTTTACTGTTATATTGTAAGAGGAAACTCAGGCTATACTTCAGGAAACCTGTTATGGCTCCTTAGTTATCTCAGGCGAGATTCTAGTCACGGCTGGGCATAACATGAAGCAGCTGTGACCTAATTTGGTAGCACCTTGAATTGTGGAAATTAGTTTTACTTTGTTAAACCTAATGTTTGTTACTTGTGACCAGCCCAAGCCCAGTCTACAATACTATTTAAGGAGGAGCAGAAGCAAGGGAAATCAAGCACTCACAACAAGAAAAACTTGAGTGTAGAATTAAGGTTTAGGATTTTGAGAGTCCATTGTGTGTGACCTTGTAAGTCACCCTTTGTATCTTTGGATACATTGTGGTAGACATGTTTGTGAATGGAGAGGTTCCCTCTTCGTTTGTGTCTAGGAGTCTTAGGATTCCTTGTGTGCCAAGCAATTGTATGTTGTATAATTGCTTTGGTTATTGTGTATGAACAGGTGTATTCATTGTGTCACTCAAAGCTGTTAAGCAAGAATGTGTGTCTCTTGATAAAAGCTGTGAAGCAAGATCAAGGTGTGTTTGAAGAGTGTCTTCATATTGTAATTGTGAATTGATTATCACTACGGTAATTGAGGAAGAGTGAGTGGGAAACTCTGGTCTAGTGGTTTCTAGGCTGAAGTGTCATTGGGTAGGTCTTAAGTGAGGAGTGAAAACAGGTTGTTTGACTCTGAATTAATTCTGCTAATAGTGAATTTCCTCCCTGGCTTGGTAGCCCCCATATGTATGTGAGGTTGCACTAAACTAGGTAAATAATTCATTGTGTTATTTATCTTTCAACATTTACAATTCTGCACAATTTAAATGGTTAGATAAATAGTTCTGTCAGTCTGCAGATGTCACAACAGAGGTCATGACATTATTAATTCTTAAAGGAATTTAAAATGGTCATGGTCTGTCCTCGTCCTTGTTTTAGCAGAGATCAATGTTCTTTGCATCTCTCAGAACATATGAGATCTGCATACCAGAATTTCAATCATGCTGCCCTAGTACACATCTCATGGATCCTTCCAGAACTGTCAAGTACATGATGAGAGGTCTTCATGGCACGAGAGGTATCAAGATTGGTGGTTCTTACAGATATTCCTTTATTTTCTCAAATGCTTTATGATAGTTCACATTCCACACGATTGCTCGATCTTTGCGAAGCAACTTGAGTATATGTTCACAAGTGGCTGTTAGGTGAGATATGAATTTGGCAATGTAGATTAATCTCCCTAAGAAACCCCGAACCTCCTTTTCTATTCTTGGGGCTGGCATATTTTGGATAGCTTTTACTTTTTCAAGATTGACTTCAACCCCTCGTTGGCTCATAATAAAACCTAGAAATTTGCAAGATCTTACCCCAAAGGTAAATTTATTAGGATTTTGTCTCAACCTAAACTTTCTCAATCTTGCAAACAGCTTTTCCAGATGGATGAAATGCCCCTCCTCAGTTTAGGATTTTGCAATCATATCATCAACATAAACTTCAATCTCCTTATGAATCATATCATGAAAGAAAGTTATCATTGCTCGGTGATACGTTACGCCAACATTTTTCAAACCAAACGACATAACCTTATAGCAAAGGGTTTCTCAAAGGGAAATTAAGATAGTTTTTCCATGTCTTCCGGGGCCATTCTAATCTGGTTGTATTCAGAGAAAACATCCATTAAGGAGAACACGGAGAATTGAGCCGTATTGTCCACCAACACGTCAATGTGAGATAGTGGAAAATCATCTTTTAGGCTTGCTCTGTTCAAGTCTCTGTAGTCAACACACATTCATACCTTACCATATTTTCTAGGCACGTGTGCAATGTTGGTGACCCATTGGGGGTAATTTACTACTGCCAAGAAACCCGCATCCATTTGCTTTTGAACTTCCTCCTTGATCTTGATGGCCATATCAGGTCGAGTTCTTCTCATTTTTTGCTTTGATGGTGGACAATCTTCTTTGAGAGGCAATCTATGCACCACAATGTCAAAATCCAACCCAGGTATGTCTGGGTATAACCAAACAAACACATTTGTATACTAACGCAGGAGCTCGATCAATTTTCTCTTCAAATCATTCTATAGGGCAACACTTATCTTTACATCCTTATTGTCACCCTCTGGCCCAATATTAACAACTTCTACCGATTCTTAGTGTGGTTGAATGATCTTTGATTCTTACTTTAATAATTTGGCTAACTCCTTAGAGAGCTCACAATCTTCCTCACAATCCTTATCGACGTGGTTGATTGTGTTGTCGAAGTCATATCGGATCATAGAAATATTGCTATCTATGGAATCTGAGGTGGATCTGCATGATTGGTGATTTTATGCTTTATTTTAGGAAGATGAAAAAGGAAAATGCAAGAAAACATTGCCATAAAAAAGAAAAACAGGGAGCACAATTGAATGCAAAAAGCTTATTTATTCATGATAAATGTTGATTGAAAACATGGGGGCCCTACAAGTTAATCCTTATGCCTTGGGCATAACATAGGACTTGAAAGAAAAACACAAAAATTACTCTTCAAGTAAGGTGACTTCTGGCATCTCCACAATGGTCCAATTGTTGAGTTGCTGATTTAGAGCCCTTAGGTACACCATGTAAACTTCATCAGAGGTGTTACTTTCTTCTTTCGCAAAGGTGGCCTAACCATCCACAAGGTGCCCACCACTAGTAAAGGTAAGTGGAAGAGTGTGCCTCTTGTCTTTGTTAGAGGTTGCCTTCTTTTGTGCCGCTTGATTGTTTGGATATCTCAAACTAGCTCTTTTCTTGTTCGTAGGCAAGTCCAACACCCTTCCCTAGTCTTTAGGGTGACCAATCTCTATCACATTTCTTGCATCCTTCCATGTGACCATGGGGGATTCAACCTTGTCGGACTTCTTCTCTTCCTTTTTGGCAGGGACCATTACCATGTTTGCCACCTCAAAAGCTCGAAAAGGGGTCTCATGCAAATCTCCTCCTACTTCAACATAACGAAATGCGGTCAAGTGAATCACTAAAATGTCCTCCTCTCCATCAATAACAACCAGCTTGTTGTTGATCATAAACTTCAATTTCGGGTGGAAAGTTGAGGTCATAGCTCCAGCAGCATGGATCCAAGGATGACCCAAGAGACAACTATAAGCTGGATATATGTCTATCACATAAAATGCAATTACAAAAGTGTAGGGTCCGATCTTGATAGGAAAGTCAACCTCTCATTTCACTGTCCTTCTAGCTTCATCAAAAACTCTTACCACCAGCGAGCTTGGCTTCATCATCAATCCTTCAATTGTCACTTTACATAGGGAATTTTTTGGCAATACATTTAGTGATGATCCAATATCGACCAATACTCTTGATAGGACGACATCAACACATTCAACAAAAATGCATAATGCTTTGTTATGGTTCTTCCCTTCGGGAGGCAGTTCCTCGTCGTCGAAACTCAAGATATTCCCAAAGGAATTATTAGATACAACTCCTTTAAATTGAACAATAGGGATCTCTTATGGAACATGAGCATCCTTCAAAAACTTTACCAATGTTTCTTGATGAGCTGGGGAGCATATTAATAAAGACAACATAGAAATCTTGGATGGAGTCTGGTTGAGCTGATCAACCACTTTGTAATCACTTTTTTTGATTATACGGAGAAATTCTTTAACCTCGTCAGTAAGGTTTGCATTCTGAGAAGAAGATTTCCCCTGATCATTGATTGTTGCTTACTTTCCCTTAGTTCTATTTGCAGCTTCAGAGTTATTGTTCGATGATGGTGTAGGTGCAAACACCCTTCCACTTCGGGTTATTCCTCCAGTTCCAGCAATATTCTCCACAAAATCCTTGACTTCCATAGGCTCTTCTTCTATTTTTTGTCCATGAATATAAACAACAGAATTGTAGTTTCACGGAACAGCCTTAGTGCTCTCAAAAGGAATTGGAGCGAGCACAATTATCACCAAAGGAGTAATTGGACAGGATAATGCTGGGACCAAAGCTTGGTCATATGAAATCTCCAGAGGTTCTTGAATCTGTCCACAAGGAATTTCTAGAGGACACCAGTTATGATCATAAGGTTTCCAATGGCGTATGGACCTAATCATAAGGAATTTCCAACAACACTTGAACTTGATCGTAAGGAATTTCCAAAATTGCAACCTCTTCAACGATAGATACTTTTTCCACCAATATAACACCTTGATCTATCAAATCTTGTATACCAATTTTCAAATCATCACAATATTGGAGATTTGCCAAACAATATTGATAATCTGCAACACATCCAGGGAAAATATCTTTCATCATCAATTGTTCTTTGACAACAGCCAAAGAAGTCTTCATCTTGTCCACATCCAACAATAGTTTCTTAGCTTTTGACTCCTCCAATATTCTCGCAGAAGAATTATTAGTGTGAACCTGCATATGATTGTTAGTCAAATTAGGAGTATTTGGAGTAAAGGTGATGGCTTTTGAGTCAATGAGTTCTTACGATTTACACTTGAGAGCTTTACAGTTTTCAATGTTATAACCATGTGCCCTAGAACGGAATTCACAACGGGCGTTTGCATCGTAGCCAGGCGAGAGAGTGGCTGGAGGGGGCTTCATGTCTCTTATTGTACCAAAGATCCTTTAAGTAAAAATGGGAGCAATTTTCCATATATGGTGGGGATAAGATCAAACTTATTCTCAGGCCTCTTCTGTCATAGTTGACCTCGGTAGTAGTTTTGTTGTTGGGGAATGTATTATTGTTGATATAGAGCAGATCGTTGAACGGGAGGTTGGCTAGTAGGGATGATACAAGGTTGTTGTTGGTATTGATTCGGCGCTACCGCAGCTACTTGGTGATAAGACCCTTGATATGCTCTAGCTTTCCCTTTGTCCATTAAAGCAACATTTGTTTCACCTTCTCTCTTTTTAGAGAACCCAGGATAAGGTTTCTTAACTCCATTAGAAGTACCACCAGTGTTCTGTATTTTCCCATTTTAAAGCATATTCTCAATTCTTTCTCAAATAATTACCAACTCTGAGAAACCAGACGAAGTACAACCCACCATCTGCTCCATAAAGGGCCCCTAAAGAGTCCCCATATACATGTTAATGAGCTCTCTTTCGAGGAGAGATGGCTAAACTTTGGCAGCTAATTCTCTCCACCTCTGGGCATTTCTTTAAATAATTCATCAGAATTCTGGGTTAAGCTTTGTAGTTGGGTGCGGTTGGGAGCCATATCAGAGTTGTACTTATAGTGTTTTAAAAAGGCTTCAGCCAGTTCCTTCCAAGTCTGGATATAGGTACACTGTAACACCCCAAATATACCCCGCACATTATAAAGATAAGTTAGAGTAATTTCATCAAAATATATTCAGGATGTCACACAATTCATACTACAACTGCTCATATAACATGATATGTAACAGATGCAATTTATTTAAAAATGATTTCTAATAACTATAGCAACTCAACATGTCTAAAAACTCAAAACTTTGTTGAAACAACGGAAGCATCAACATAAACAATTATTCATGGCATAATCATTTCTTCAAAACAACATAAATAATGAATATTCTAGAGATATCCAAAAATCTCTATCAAACACATCAAAACACAATGTTCCTTGACCACAATGTTACATATCAGAGCAGACGCCGACACTAAAAGGAAAACAAAAGACTTCACCTTCTACTCACTTCAACTCCTCTACTGCGAGTTAATTGTACGATGTCCATGTAAAGGTAACGTTCAAACAGAATAGGTGAGATATCATAATTAGATAAAGGAAAGCATTAGATTATTCATGCATGAACACCCATTCTACAACATATAACCATACAATAGTAGTTACAACCAACATGCCAACAAGTCCAACACAATAACAAACACAACCAAAATGCAATGCATTAAGACTCTTAACTCGACTCAATGCATATGGTACCATTGGTTCCTATTTCAGAACTCGATCCCTATTTCAGGATCACAATTCCCGTTGGAATATCAATAATGTCACTTACGCCCCACATGGGACACGACTTCCGTGATCGCTCATACCCCATATGGGCATACGATCACCTCAACAATAACAACAACGATATGATTTTGCAATCGGAATCCAGATAAGACACTCATACCCCATATGAGCACATGGTTTATTCACAACTCATGCAACCATGAAATGCATGATAACAAAAATGAAAACAACCATCTAACAATGTAACATGCCATTACAGACCAACAACAATAAAATGCCATACAGTTCAGCAACAATGACATACAACATAGTAAGCATCCACAAGGCATTTTGAATCATATCACACCACAATATAATGATAATAATGCGTTTAATACAAAAAAAATCGTAAAATTATTCAACTTCTGCCATCAAAACTATTTTCATGCAAAAGTTCGACACGTCAGCTTCTTGACACTTTGAACGACACTCGAATTGGACTCTTGGAACAAAAGTTACTAATTTTAGAAGATTAAAAAAATAGCAGTGTAACTGATCGCGACTTTCTATGTCTAATACAACCTAACTGCAAGTGCACAGTCTATCGCGTAGTAATAATAGATATCGATCCAACAGGGACTCGTAATCAAACTAGTGTTCTCGGGAGTTACTATGTTTAGCTAGGTAGAATATGTTTAAGGGAATAAGATTGTCACTAAAAGGGAACTAAGAATACTATTTAGATTATAAATGATTGAATCGATACGTAGTAATTGTGTTCTTCAGGGATTTGATAAGTTACTGGTGTATGAAATAATTTTCAAAGTTTATTTAAGCAGAAAATGGTGATTTGAAGACTCTCGCCTCACGATGGTTATTGACGCTAATCATAATCCTAAGGGCGAAACGTACACTTCCGTATCCCGTTCGGGGTTAAGATTATTTTTTGGAAATCTCTAAGTTCTAATTCATTTTAAAGTGCTTTCGCTGTTATTAAAATGAATGACTAGTGTTTACTATCTGACCTTACCGCAGCTTTCGCTTGTTGGTTCGTATCTTAATTAATTTCCCACTTTCGTGGCAAAACTACTTTTAAATAAGTTCTCGCTTTCGCGACAAAGTTTATTCAGTAAATCAATTTTAAACACTCAGACCATAAGTTACTTTTGAAAAGAAAGTTTTTCAACCAGTTGTTATCAAATCCCATTCGAATTATTACTACATATCGATTACCTAAGTTTAGCTAGACATGGATTTGGGAAAGATAAAACATAAATAAAAACAATAAATAATGATTTGCATTATAATAAAACTGGAATCGATTGAAATGAGAAACCTGTAAATATTCCAATTGGCTTTTGGGCAGATCCTCCACAGATGTTGGCAGGATTCTGATCTCTAATGCCAATTTGATCGTACAGTGAAAGTAGAAATTACAGAAGAATGAAAAATGGAATACAGGAAAGGTAAAGAGAAACAAATAAGAATATTGCTGGAAAATATGCTCTGGAAATAAATTTGGCAGCACTTCGTTGTATGAATGCAACACACCTTCTGAGGTCCCTTTCTTCCCTTTTTATAGAAGTGGAATTCCAACGGTTATCCTTGAAGCTGATGAACTTTGAGGCAGATGATTTAGGGAGTCATGGTCCACTCTGTGGGAATTGGAACTGATTCTTTAACGTGTAATTGAAGTGGGGCGTTTTTGCCTGCATGACGGTCGTCACAAGGTGTGACGGTCGTCACCCGTGTGACGCTCGTCATGTAGCTGTGACGGTCGTCACATCAGCAAAAACAGCTTCCTGCGCTTTTCATGATGTTTTCACTCCTTTTTTGTCCGTATTTCATCTGAGATTGCTTCTTTTCTTCATGTTGCCTCGTTTAGACGTGATCGTTGAATACCTGCAAAACATCAGACAAATAACACGGAAATAACCCGCAATCGGATCGAAAACGGTTAAACTTTAGTTGAATTATGCATAAAAATATCTATATGATTTCGTGTTATCAAACTCCCCTAAGCTTGAATCTTTGCTTGTCCTCAAGTAAAACATGAAAAAGTCGGCAAGCACGAGGCAGCTTCTTCGTTCGCAGAGTAGGGAAAAACCGGGATTCTTGGTAGGAACAAGACGAGTATCATGACGACACTAGACTACAAGTCTTCGGAGGTCTCCTTTTTATGCAAATCGGTCCCAGTCATGCTACTGTAGCTTGGTGCCAAGGTTCTCGCGGCAAGTTCACCCTGTTTGTTCTAGCGCAATCACATTAAGCCCGTTGTCCGTACACTTTCATGGCAAGTCGACCTGTTAGTGAATATGATCTCATTTCTGTTTTTGATTTTCTTCATTGATCATAAGCTTATGTCATTGATTTTTCAATGAGTTTTCGTGCCGTTGGGCTAAATGCTCGGGTGAGGAGCACCTAACTTAGAAGGAAACGTGTCTTATATTTTTGGGCTATTTAGCTCTCTTTTCATGATTTTTCATCTTCTTGGAGATCATACACTTATTTGCATCGGTCGCTCGCTTAGAAGTGTTTTAGGATGGTGCTAACTGCTAGTATAAACTACTTGGGGTTGAGTTTGCGTAGACACTTGAGACTTTGGCACGCGTAGGTAGTGAAACCGACTCGCATAAACTGGAGATCTAAGGTGTCTGGACGATACTGGTTTTGTTAGAACTGTCGTTTCCTCGGAGTTTCAAAACTTGTTTTGAACTCGGGTGCATTCTCGTGGTGCTTTTGCTTTTGAGGAACGAACGAAAGTTTTTTTTTACGTTGAATAATGTGGGGATTGTTTGTGTAACGGGAAAAGTATATAGACGAGCTTTATTTGCTAAAGATAGAAAGTGTTTAAATAGAAATTACGAAAATTCAAAGTACAGTGGAATGGAAATAAAGGAAATAAAGGAAATTCAGAGTACAGTGGAATGGAAATAAAGGCTCCACTCCCACACTATCTCAATCAGTATCCTCACTGATTTTTGAAGCATGCGAGAGGGAGATACAACTGAAAATGAAAATACAAATAACTGAAATATAGTAAACAATGAAGGAAAAAAATGGAAAACTAATCACGTCCGCTGCCTCTGTCACGTCCGCGCTGGCGTCCTCTGGCTCTGGCGAGGGCTACTCGGTCCTCATAACTCATAGCTCCTGTGTGGTAGACGGTGTCCCGGAATCCTTCGACCTGCAAGGTCAGATTCGCCAGGCTCTCAGTGATAGTAGCTTGGCCGGTGTGAAGTTGTTGCATTTGAGTCCGGTGCCAAGCTTCGAACTGGTCAGCTCGCTGATTTTGCTGCTGCAGCATCGCGAGTATCTGTGCCTGCTGGTCTAGGGAGCGACGGAGGTCCTCTTCTGTGTAGTCTGGCACGGGATGATGGTGGCGGCGGCGAGAGGATGTACCTTCGGGAGGAGGAGGCTGTGATGCCTCTGGCTGCTCGGACCTGTCCAACTCAGCTTGGATTTCATCGTCGGAATCGTGAGTGTGATCCTGAGTAGGAACAGCGGCAGCAGGAGGGGCAGTGTGGTCGAACAACCAGTTGGTACGGTTCTCTGGGTGTGTGCGGGTGTGGGACAGAAGGATGATGCTTCGGACGATCTTGCCTCGCACTACCGGATGGTATTTGCCGTCAGCTCTGGAGCGGATAAGATGAGAGGCTCTGCAGTGGTCGGTGTCAAGGAACACCGAGGGGATGGAATGGAGGTGCTGGAGGCGGTCGCCAAGGTTCAGCCCAAGTGCAATAGCAGTGACAATCCCGCCAAAGTAGAATGGCTTCGAGCCACGGTTGCAGTTGGCCTGAATATGAGCCAGCAGAAACTGAGCAGCGTTGACAGGTTCATTGTTGAAGACGCAATGGAGAAAGAAGAGCTCTTTCGAGTTCACTTTGTGGTTGCTGTCTCTGGCGAAAATAGTGTTGCTCAACGCTCTGTGAAAGTACCGGATGGTTGGGTTATGGATATGAGTGGCGTGCAGGGAGTCCCAACCATCGGCATTAATGTCGGTCAACTGATACCACAGCGCGAAAGCTTCGTGCTGGAACTGATCGGTGATGCGTCGGTGAGCGTTGTCGCCGCGAGGTAGCTGTAGGATGCTGGCAATCTGATTTTGGTTCACCTAATAGTTGGTGCCAAACATCCGGAAGCATGCGGCACCTGAGTGTTGGTTAAGTTCGCCACTGGATGTGGCGTAAGTGAACGAACTCAAGAACTCAAGAGTGAGTTGTTCGTATGTTGGCTGTGGGTTGGTGCAGAGGTTCCAGATGCCTGCTCGTTGAAGCATCCAGGTTACGCCTTCAAGGAGTCTGAGCTCCGTAAGCGATGGAAGGTGCGGATAATGAGTCGGATGGAGCGACCTCTGATGAAATGCGATGTAGTTTGCTCGTTGTCTTTCGCCTAAGTCTCCTTCGCTGAAGGTAATGTTGCTGACATCTGGGGTTTCTGCATTCCTTGCCATTGTTGGAAGATGGAGAGGTTTCTGAAGATTGGGGTTTTTCTGCAGAGTGGGAAGAACTGACAGAAGTGTGGTTTGGAGGTTGAGTTTGGAGTTGAAATATATAGTTCAATGTGGGGAGGACGAAAATTCATAGTGGGGTAGGAGTTAGGGTGATTGGAAGTGGTAATGGGGGAAGTGGAAGAGAACATGAACCCTGTTTTATCAGATATCAGTTTTTGAATTCGTGACGGTCGTCACGTAGGTGTGACGGTCGTCACCCGCGTGACGCTCGTCAGGGTCCTGTGACGGTCGTCACAGCAGCAAAATCTGCAGAACGCAGAATTTTGCTCTGAGGGAGTTCTCGTAGTGACTTTAAGGCTTAGTAATGATACTACAATGTAATTGAACAACCAACAAACAACGGATAATGCGAAAATAGAATAATTGCATAAAAACTAGAATTGAAATAACATAAAATTGAAATGATTGTATGTAGTACATAAAGAAAACTAACAATGTGAAAAATCCAAATGATTAAATGAAACTAAACTAGACTAAACTAAACTGAGACTACTGCTAAGAACTAGTAACTAATCTTTTCGTGTCTTCAACTCATCGAATTTCCGTGAGTAGTAGTCGAGTTGGTCGCAGACTAAATCCATGAAGCCTACCAGTTCGTTGTGCATGCTTGCGATGTCAGCTTTTACATTAGTCAGAGTTGTATCAACGTCGTCCAATCTGAGTAACACGGTATCCATTTTGTCGGTGGTCTCCTCAGGGATAGGCTCAGGATAAATGTTGTAGTGCGGAGGAGTCGTAGGGTCTACTTCAGCTTCGGATACAGCATCCTCATAGTACATATAGTCGTGTGCCTCAGAGATGTGGTCACTGTCATACATATAGTTCTGTGGTGTTGACTGTGGTGAAGGAGGTCCCATAGGCTCATCCAATTCATAGAGCCAGTTGTCCTTGTTGTGGATACTTGTCATCAGATGATCAGGCAGTGTGAATAGTTGTACTGGTTTTTCGTTAATGAGGTACTCATACGGTCCAGGTCCCATAGTTCCTAAGATGCGCCTGTTAAAGCAGAATTGTATGTTCATGGGTCGGATGGTGCCAAAACGAGTGCTGGCATTTAGGTGGAATCTAAGGCCAAGCTCGTGGGCAATCATTGTTACTAGGCCTCATATAAGAATAGGTGTATGTGGTTCCAGCGTGAGGCGTTTGAAAGACCTCATCATGAAAGGCACTGCATTTACTGTACGTCCCTGAGAAGCACAGAACATGATGAATAACTCCTCTTTAGATACTGCAGTAATATTTTCTTCTTTTCCAAACAAGGTGTGAGCTAGTATCTTATGGAAGTAT
Source organism: Lathyrus sativus (assembly GCA_963859935.3). Lineage (NCBI taxonomy): Eukaryota > Viridiplantae > Streptophyta > Magnoliopsida > Fabales > Fabaceae > Lathyrus > Lathyrus sativus. Next base: position 536,313,402 of record OZ012739.1, read on the forward strand.
CTGAAGGCTGGGTTATGAATGTCATCATTGTACATTCTGTCTGGTTCAGGGTGATAGTCGCCTGTGATTCTACCCCAGAATTGATCGAGTTGAAAATCAATATCGTCATCTTCTGCACTGATGAACACATGCGGTCCGCTAGGAAATCCTAGGAGGTTAGCTAGTGACATCCGGCTATAGGTTTGGTCCATTCCAAATAATCGGAAGGTAATCAGCTCTGTGTTGGATCCAAAACCATAGTTGGGTATGTATCTGAAAGAACTAAGGAATTCATAGGTAAGATCCTTATAGGTAGCGAAACGTGTTTTCAGAGCAGTGTTCTCTTAACCCAGTTGATTGAACAGGTATTGAATGCTATCTGTGATCCCTAGTTTATCCATAGTAGCCTTATCATAATACAGCGTTAAGGCGAATTCTCTTTCGGTCAGTGCTGCAAATCTTGCCTTTTGAGCTAGTCCTCGGAAGTGAACCTTTGTGAAGTCGTATTCGGCCATACTCGCAGGTAATTCGGAGAAAACAGAAGGAATGTTTTGAAGGCTTTTAAAAATCCTGAAAAGTTTAAAACAGGAAATTGAAGTCAGGATTTTTAGAAACGAAAAGCGGTAGAAACAAAAGACAAAAGAGAAAAAATAAAATAGAAATAAAAGTATGAAAGCAAACGAAAGTAGAAAGTAGTAGTAATTATAAGTTTAAAATTTTTTTTGTTGGATTTTCAAAGTAAAATTTTAAAGAAAAATGAAATACAATAACGAGGGAAATTGGGTTGCCTCCCAGTAAGCGTTGTTTTTAACGTCTAAAGCCTGACGATAGCTTGGTGAGAAGCTATTCGGGTGTTTGAGCTGGAAGCTCAAGCAATGCTATACTGCTGACTTGAGGACTGTTGTCGTCCTTATTATAATGTTTTAGACGTTGCCCGTTTACGATGAACGGTGCATTCATCTTATCGGTAATTTCAACAGCTCCACTCTGAAGTGCTTTAGTCACTTCATAAGGTCCAGACCACCTAGATTTTAGTTTACCTGGGAAGAGTTTTAATCTTGAATTAAATAGCAATACGATGTCTCCCACACTGAATTGTTTCCTGATTGAACGTTTATCATGCCACTTTTTAGTTCGTTCTTTGTAAATACGGGCATTTTCGTAAGCGTCTAATCGAAGTTCTTCCAACTCGTGTAAGTTCAAGATTCGCTTTTCTCCTGCCTCGGTGTAGTTGAAGTTGAGTGTCTTAATGGCCCAGAAGGCCTTATGCTCTAATTCTACAGGGAGATGGCAGGATTTACCGTAAACCAATTTATAAGGTGTAGTACCTATTGGTGTCTTAAATGCGGTCCTATAAGCCCATAAAGCTTCTTGTAGCTTTGACGACCAATCTTTCCTTGAGGTAGCGACAGTCTTTTCCAATATCTGTTTTATTTCTCTGTTCGAGACCTCTACTTGTCCGCTAGTTTGCGGATGATAAGGTGTAGCTACTCGGTGTCGGACTCCATATTTAGAGAGAAGTTTATCGAATATTCGCGATATGAAGTGAGATCCGCCGTCACTAATGACGAGTCTCGGTACACCGAATCTAGGAAAGATTATGTTTTTGAAGAGTTTGATTACTACTCGTGCGTCGTTTGTTGGAGCAGCTATGGCTTCTATCCATTTAGACACGTAATCGACAGCGACGAGTATGTAGTTATTACCAAAAGAAGGTGGAAATGGTCCCATGAAATCTATTCCCCAGACGTCGAAGATTTCTACCTCTAAGATTCCTTTCTGAGGCATTTCATCGCGTCGTGAGATGTTTCCAGCTCGTTGGCATCGATCGCACTTTTGCACAGCGATGTGAACGTCTTTCCAGAGATTAGGCCAGAATAGGCCGGCTTGGAGAATCTTAGCGCATGTCTTGGATGTACTAGCATGACCACCGTATGGTGCTGAGTGGCATTGGGAAATGATATTTTCTATTTCTTCCTCTGGGACACAGCGACGATATATGTTGTCGGCCCCTCTCTTGAAGAGTAGAGGTTCGTCCCAGTAATAGTATTTCAGATCATGGAAGAATTTCTTCTTTTGCTGATAAGTAAGATCCGGTGGAAGCACGCCCGCAACGAGGTAATTAACGATGTCAGCGTACCAAGGTAATGTGACTTGGGCATAGACGGCTTCTACGGCTTTTTCGAATTCTGGATCTTCCGAGATTGAATTGGGTGTGTCACTTTCTAATTTGGCTATCAGACGTTCGTATGGGAAATCGTCATTTATCGGTACTGGTTCGTGTTTGATGCCTTCTATTCGGGATAAGTGATCTGCAACAACGTTCTCGGTTCCTTTCTTATCTTTGATTTCTAAGTCAAACTCTTGTAATAACAGGATCCATCTCAATAGTCTTGGTTTGGCATCCTTTTTGCTTATTAGGTACCTTATGGCAGCGTGGTCTGTGTATATGATAATTTTTGCTCCTACTAAGTAAGAACGGAATTTATCAAGCGCAAATATAACTGCTAGAAGTTCCTTTTCTGTGGTAGCGTAGTTCATTTGGGCAGGATCTAAGGTTCTACTGGCATAGTAGATAGCATGGAGTTTCTTGTCCTTCCTTTGTCCTAGAACTGCGCCTACAGCATAATCACTCGCATCGCACATGATTTCGAACGGTAGTCGCCAATCGGGTGGTTGCATGATTGGTGCGGTGATAAGGGCTGATTTCAATGTTTCGAATGCTTTTAAACAGTCGTCGTTGAAGACGAACTCAGCATCTTTCATCAACAGGCCGGTCAGAGGTTTTGTGATTTTCGAAAAATCTTTTATAAATCTTCTGTAGAAACCGGCATGTCCTAGAAAACTCCGTATTTCTCGTACGGATTTTGGAGGTTGGAGATCTTTTATAATCTCTATTTTAGCTTTGTCTACCTCAATTCCTCTATCTGATATGACGTGTCCTAGAACTATTCCTTGTCGGACCATGAAATGACATTTTTCCCAATTTAGGACGAGGTTTACTTTTACACAACGTTCTAATACCATTTCTAAGTTTTGTAGACATCCTTCGAAACTTTGTCCACATACCGAGAAATCGTCCATAAATACTTCCATGATGTTGTCTATGAAATCTGCGAAGATTGCCATCATGCATCTTTGGAAGGTTGCTGGAGCGTTACAGAGTCCGAACGGCATTTGGCGGTAAGCAAAAGTACCATAAGGACAGGTGAATGTAGTCTTTTCTTGGTCATCAGGATGGATGGGAATTTGTAAAAATCCTGAGTAACCATCTAGATAGCAGAAATATGAATGTTTGGCTAATCTTTCCAACATTTGATCTATGAAGGGTAACGGGAAGTGATCTTTGCGTGTAGCCTTGTTAAGCTTTCTATAGTCAATGCACATCCTGCTTCCAGTCACGACTCTTTTTGTTATTGATTCTCCTTTTTCGTTTTTAACTACTGTGACTCCTCCTTTCTTTGGTACGACATGAACTGGGCTGACCCATTCACTATCGGAGATCGGATAGATGATTCCTGCATCTAGCAATTTCTTTACTTCATCTCTGACTACAGTGCTCAGGATGGGGTTCAGTCTCCTCTGATGCTCTCGAGAGGTTTTAGAGTCTTCCTCTATTGTAATTCGATGCATACAGATCGAAGGGCTTATACCTTTTAGATCGCTTATGTTATAGCCTAACGCGGTGGGGTACTTCTTTAGGACTTCTAATAGCTTTTCTATTTCTGGTTGTCCTAAGTCGGCGTTGACTATCACTGGTCTTTTTAGTTCATCGTCTAGAAATTCATACCTAAGGTTTTTGGGTAGTGTTTTAAGTTCTAAAGATGGGTTCTTCGGACCTGGCATATGGTTCGGGGTCAGTGCTAAGCTTTCGCTTAGGCTGTCGTCTTTGTACGGTTTACGCCAATTATCGTCTTCAAAAATATCGGGTATTTGAATCTTTATTATTTTTGAATACATGGTCTCTTCATTTTCAAGTTCTCTTATGCATTCGTCAATTTCGTCTACTAAATAGCAGGTATCGTCTATTGATGGTGCTTGTAAGAACTTGGTGAGAATGAACTCTATCTTTTCTTCTCCTACTTCGAATGTTAGCCTTCCTTTCTTCACGTCTATAATCGCTCCGGCTGTAGCTAGGAATGGTCTTCCTAGGATAATTGGGGTTATAGTGTCCTCCTTGATGTCCATGATTATGAAGTCGGTTGGAATGTAGAATTGTCCTATGCGTACTGGAACGTTTTCCAGTATTCCGACGGGGTATTTTACTGATCTGTCAGCTAATTGTACGGACATTTTGGTTGGTCTGAGGTCTCCCATATTCAGCTTTTTGCATATAGATAAGGGCATAACACTGATACTGGCTCCTAAATCGCATAGAGCTTTGTCTATTACGAACTTTCCTATGACGCAGGGTATGGAGAAACTACCTGGGTCTTTTAATTTAGGAGGCATGCGGTTTTGAATAATAGCGCTACACTCTGCAGTAAGTGTAACTGTTTCATTATCCTCGATCTTTCTCTTATTCGACAGGATTTCTTTGAGAAATTTAGCGTATGACGGCATTTGAGTTATCGCTTCTGTAAAAGGAATAGTAATATTCAGCTGTTTAAGGAGCTCTACAAATTTCTTAAACTGTCCTGAAGTTTTGGAGTTTATTAATCTTTGCGGATAATGGATAGGTGGTTTGTATGGCGCTGGAGGTGCTTGAGTTTTTTCACTTGCGGTATCCTCCTTCTCGTTGTCTTCCTTCTTCTCTAACTCGGATTCCTTTTCTGCTTGTTCAGTTGGTTTTTGTTGCATGGCTGAGTTTTCGGTCCTTGGATCGATCAGTTCGTCCAATTCTTTTCCACTTCTTAGTATCACAGTGTAATACCCCAAATTTTACCCTTACATTTAGTCAGTCATTTCGCATAGCATTTCATTTTGAATCCATTAATCACTAACCAGTCATGGAGCATAATTTGTTTGCAGGAATTGCCCCAGGGGCATTTTGGTCATTTTACATGGAGACCGCAAGTTTTGAGACGTCATTCCTGAGGCATTTATTTGCCACTTGGGTCAAGGTGCCTGTATGTCTTGTCAGAAATATGATTGGACTCAGGACCGTTCTTTGTTCGATTTTGAGACATTTTTAAACAGTCTGTTTCCTCTTAATAAGATGAAATTGGATTGAAAAGGAAGTGGATACTGTTAAGATTATTTTGAGAAGTTATGTGATCAACGGGATTTTAAGTTTGAATCTGTTCGGGTATAATCATGTTGCGGGATATAATTTATAAAATTGGTCAAGGCAAATGGGAAGTAAGTTTTAAATATTTTTGAACTTTTATTCATAAGTATTCATAAGTTACAACTCAAAGGTGAATTTAAATGGTTTTTGAATTATTATTCATGGATATTTTAAATTTACAATTGAGAAAGTAAATATGAATATTTGTTGGATTTCATTTCATAAATATTTATTAGTTTACAATTTGAAACGGATAAGTGAATTTGAACTTTATTCAAGAAATGCCATTGGTTTACAAGAGGATCCATTTACAACAAGTATCTATCCTAAGGAAATTCTAAGTCCTAAAATGTCTAAGTGGATCTTCACGACGTTTCTTCGATGTTCTTCACGAATCTCCCATTAACCTGCACAACAAAGAGAATACAACACAAACCAGGAAAGGGTTAAAAGTGATTTTTGACACTCTCAGAACAATGTCATCATCGAGTGCCGGGAGTGGCACGACCGAAGTCGCATCCTACCCCCGTTACCGATCCACGCCATTGGCGTCAGATCAGGTAATATCTGTTCTTATCGTACGGGACAACCGAGAGAGACAAAGAGTCATCATCACCGTATACCCTTCGCGGCGGTATCGCTCTATCCGAAGTATCAGCTCTGAAAGAAGAAGAAGAAAAGTAAGTGTATTCCAACTGATAACCAAACTGAGTGAAAGCAGGTCATCATCATCAATAATCCAGTCCGCATCAGTATCCAAAATGAAGACCAGAGGTCAAAGCAAATTGCATCAGATGGAACCAGATATCCAAATATTATGACAAAGTTGCCCGTATCATAAGCATCTGCAAAATCCAAAGCATAAATCCAAACAAACCATATAAACCATAAAAATCTATATCCGATAAAAATCCAAATTAAGCACAAAAAAAACGATATCCAGTTTGCAATCCAAAAGATGAAGTTCAGTCAAGGCCAATCAAATATGGAAAGTTTCAAAACAGATCAAAAAGATCGTATCAGAAAATCGAACCACATCCCAAATCAAATCCAATCTCAGTTTCGAGCAAGCCCAGAAAAGGAAGGAAATCATATCAAACTTCCAATCAAATCGAAATTATGTTGGTTTACGGAGGTTACGAAAAATCAAATCAGAAGTAAATCAAATCGGAATTTACAAGTCCAAAAGCCCACGAAAATCACAAAGATATATAAAAGGGAACGAAGTCACCTTTGAAAACCCTAGCGGTCGTGAGATCGAAAGAAGAAGAACTTCGTTCAAGCCTTTCATCTGGGCGCAAGCAAACAGACCGGAGAAAGTTCACCGGCGCCGTCATATCCGATGGTGAGCAAACAACTCCAAGGCTCAGACTATACCATCATCATCGCCACTCAATCAAACCACCAAGTTCACGAACATTCTCGCCATCAGCCGTAAAATCGCGAACTCAGACGGAAACCTCGCTGTCATCATCGTTCAAGATCCATCGGACATAAACGACTCATCACCGGCCGTGGATCTTGTCAAACCGTAAGCCACCGTATCCGTTAATGTTGTACTCTTCATTTTTTGCACGCATGAGAATAAGCGAACAGAGAAAAGAAAAGATGAATGGACAGAGAGGAGAAGAATGAGGAAGGGATATTGTTGCCGAAAAAAGAAAGAGTATGGACACGATTGAGAGCGAACCAGGGAGAGGAAATGTCGCCGCTGAAAGGGAATTAGGGTTAACAAAACCCTAATTTTTCTCTAAAAGCTCTTTGGTTAATAACTGGGCCGGGTGGGGATCTGATCACCCAACTTCTGGCCCAAAACTTTATTTATTTATGTTTATTTTATATTATTTGTTTGTTTAAAAGATGGAAAATATTCTTTTTACCATAATTTAAAACTCTTTTTTTTTGAAAATAAAAAAAAACTAATCTCTGTTTTTTAATAAATAAAAATTAAACTTATTTTAAATATAAAACTAAAAGTTCTTTCTTTAAAATAAAAATTTAAAACTTTTTTTAAGATAAAAAAAAGTAAACCTTTTTTTCTTTCTCAAAATTAGTATTATTTCATTTTTTAAACTTACACTAAGATCCTTCTCTTCAAATTTGCATTTCTTGTTTTCCTTTTCAATATTAACTATTTTTATTAATGGTCATATTCCTGTCTAACTATCACTAACGTTTTTTCAGTTTTTCGCAGATTGCATTTAAATTTTCTAATCATTATTATAATTGTAACTGTTTCCTAGTTGTAATCTCGCGAACCAATAATTGCATTTACTTTCCGCATTTTACTTCCGCTTGTATGATTTTAAATCTCTCACATCTCTTCATCAATATTTCTGTCACATTGCACACATCCGAAGGTTAGGTCTAACTGTTTGGCCGCCGCGCCGATAGTCCTCAAACCCTCAAAACTACAAACTTCAAACCCTAATTTTCATAAATGCTTCGCCGCAGGCAGATTTACAATTTTACCCCTAGCATTAGGTCAAAGAGCCGCCGCGCTCATTTTAGGGTTTCCCGCCGCGGAATCCCTAACCTAACCTAACCCTAATTACAACTTAACAATTCAATGTAGAGATTTGGAGTTTCTACACTCCACGTAAGCGTGTCCTTAAGATGCGTTTATTCCCCTTGAGACCTTGACCACAGTCAAGAAGTCTCTAACCTCCCTTTTGAGGGGAACTACGATTACTCTGATTCCACTCCTGTAAGGATACGTAGGCACAAGATGCAATGTCTTGCCGAGTAAACTTAGAATTAACTCCTTAGGTCTCTTTTCTCACTTTTAATCCTTTGTACATATACCTTAAGCAAATAAATAAAGCAAAATAGTAAGCATTGAACAAAAGGTTCCCGTAGAGTACTACGGAAGTTTAGGGTGTTAATACCTTCCCTAAATTTAACCAACCCCCGAACCCTAGGTCTTTCCCCGCATTGTGTTTACGATGCAAAATAGGTTTTCCCTCTTTTGACCTTTTCCTTCGGATAAATCAAAGAGCGGTTGTGAATCAAGAATTGTGATTCAAACTAATTAATAGTTTGATATCCTATTTCCACCGCAACAGAAAATGGCGACTTCACTGGGGACTCCTCTAAACTTTTGAGGGTTATCCCTAATTTGTTCATATTTATTACTATTTGTTTTACTATTCATTTGCATGTATATATTGTACTCTGATTTGGGATTGTTCCTTGTGTTGTGAGATAAGTCCTACGCCCGGACTAGTGACATTATTATAGGATGGGGATATATTCGATGAGGCTTATAGGGAGTGAGTCCCGACCAAGCTGATTCGAGAATTACCGCTCAGTTGAGACCTTTTCGAAAATGGTTCGGTTGAACGAGTAATCGTGAAAACTTTTTTCATAGTCGATTGGAGTCTGTGATATTGGGAACTGTAGTACCTTAACACCACCTTGGCCTTATTTAGGACGTAGTGCGGGAACTATGTGGGAGTAGTCCCACAATGGTTGCTACGCGATACTACACTCAAAAGAGGTTCTCTTGAGGATATTATTAACCCCCGAGTCAGTCGGAAAGTTGATAATATCCGAAAGATGGGCTGATGACTTTGGGCACTTTTTAGAACCTTGTTTTGCAGGTACGACTAACCTATAGTACACTCCTTTTGGGGATGGGTAGACCTTAACTCCGCTCACGTACCTTTAACCTAGGACTTTGTGTGTTTTCATGCATTGCATCCATAAAGCGTCATATTACATTAAGACTTCATGGAATTCAAACTCTATTTATGAACATTGCAGGATACCATGGATCACCATAGAAGGCATACCTTGAAATTTACTTTTAGGGGTTTTAATTTGGAAGTCCTAGAGAAGCTAAGAGATTTGGTTCAAGATCAAGAAAAGTTCCAAAACAGATATGGAAGGCTATTGTCTTTGTTGAAGGTTCAAGTAAACGAAGGACTTCTTGTGACTTTGCTACAGTTTTATGATCCAGATTATCACTGCTTCACCTTTCCAGATTATCAGCTTTTACCTACCTTAGAAGAGTACTCTCAGTTGGTGGGATTACCTATCTTGGATAAGTCTCCATTCCCTTTCTTGGAGGAAGACCCTAAAGAACGAGATATTGCTAAAGCCATTTGCCTAAGGATATCCGATGTCAAAAATAATATGATCACTAAAGGGGGGATCTCCGGTTTTCCCAGGGACTTCCTAATTAAGAAAGCCCAATTTTATTCCGATCATAAAGACATGTTTGCCTTTGAGACAATATTTGCTCTGCTTATTTATGGGTTGCTGCTTTTTCCTAGTTTTGAGGGGTTTGTGGACCTTAATGCAATCAAGACCTTCATGAGGAGAAATCCAATTCCAACACTATTGGGTAATACTTATCATTCAGTACATCTTCGAAACTTTCATGGTGGAGGAATGATTATATGTTGTGTGCCATTACTATACAAGTGGTTTATTTCTCACTTACCCAAGTCCGGTCCGTTCTGGAGACCTAATCAAGAACGTTGGTCGCAAAAAGTTATGGCTTTAACTCACTCTGATATTGATTGGTATAATCGCATGTACGATGGGATATCGATCATTGATAGTTGTGGAAACTTCAACAATGTGCCTTTGCTCAGTTTCAATGGAGGAATTAGCTACAATCCAGTCTTAGCTTGCCGACAGTTGGGATACCCCTTGAAGGAACCGCCTAAAGGTATTCATGTGGAGAAAATCTTTTTCGAAGACGACAAAAAGCTTCAGGATCAGATTCTATCTTCTTGGAATCATCTGCATAGGAAAGACAAAGAAAGTTTGGGAAGACCTAATTGTGTGTCCATGGAACCATACCTTCAATGGGTCCGAGGAAGAGCTATTGAGTTGAAGATGCCCTACTCTCGCCAAGATCATTTACCTCAAAGAGAAGAACCTGTCCAGTATTTCATGACTGAAGCTGAGACTTTGAAGATCACTTTGAAGAGAGCACAACGCGAAACAAAATCATGGAAGAACAAATACCATGTGATGGTCAGCGAGTACGAAGAACTTCAAAAGCAGATTCAGTCGAAGAATGATGAGATACAATCCTACAAGAAGAGAAGGCTCTACAAATATTTATTTTCCTCCGGATCTCCGTCTGCTCACTGAAGTTGTGGAAGATGCTTCTCTAGGATTTTCTAGGCTTTTATTTAGCTATTTTGGTTGCAAGAATATTATTTGTAATTTGTCTTCAATGAATTAAAAGTTTCCTTGGTATTCCGCAATATTCGTAAATATTTGAATTCCATGAAATTTTCATTTGCATTCACATCTTAGCATCATACTTTTGCATTGCATGTGTCTCCCGATTTCTCATACTCGGTTCTCTCACCTTCCAGTTTTGTCACCCTGAGTTCTCTGCATCAATATGACCCTTCATAAGGATGGAAGATCAAAACCAAGAGATCAACCGTGTCAACCATGAACTCGAAGATCTTCGAGGAAGTGTAGGGCAGATTTTGGAGATGCTACGAGCTCTTAGTGTGAAGGTGGATGCTCAGTCTATTGTTGTTTCTGAGACTACTAATACCGTTATGGAATCTCAACCAGTTGTTACTGTCGAGAATGTACCTCCTCACGGTCTTCAATCCGGTTTGGTGCCTCCTAGTGCTCAACCAGTTCGACGAGCTACCCCTCCAAAGTGCAAAACTCCTAACTCCGACCATGGAAAAGGACCTGCACGTTCGAGGAACCGCAAAATGGCTACTCCTCAACCTTGGCAACATCAGCAGAGTTATGTTCAAGGTTATCCGTTTCCATATGTCCAACAACCCTATGTAGCTACTGTTGCACCTCCTTTTGATCAGCAGTTTCCTACATACCAGCCTGTGCAGTCAGCTCTGGTATATCAAGCACCGGTTTATCAACAACCTTCCGGTTATCCGCCCATGCAAGTTCCTGTCAACAGTCAACGAGTGCCCAACGCTCCTGTTCACCAACAATCACAGGATCAGGTTCCTTATCCCCGTAAGAGACAGTATAAGCCTTGTCCTCCAATTCCGATAACTTTCACTGAGTTATACCCCTATTTGGTACAACAAGGTCTGATTACCACCCGTGCTTTGGGTCCTCCGCCTAATCCGTTACCCGCAGGTTACAACGCTACCGCTCATTGCTTATTTCATGAGGGTGCGCCCGGCCATGATCTAGAGAATTGCTACACTCTTAAGAACTTTGTCCAAAATTTGCTAGAAACGAAGAAGTTGTCTTTTAGCGATGCTCAGCCGAAGATCGAGACTCCTCTCGGGGTTCCCCGCTTGTCAAGCTTAAATCCTGCAAAGTATGTTGACCCCCCAGCAAGTCAGTCGAATCCAGTAATTATTCGAAGGCCTAGCTCGCTTCATTTCAGTAACCCTCAAGATGATATGACCGGGATCAACAAAGAATCTGGGAAAGTTATTTTGAAGCAACGACTGAAAACTGTTGAAAATGTGACCAGCATAACTGGGGCAAGCCATGACGACTCACAGTAATCATAAACCAGACGTCCTTTCCATTGAGGCTCCGCCAAAGGAAACTGTTACTCTTGAATGCAAGATTTCATAAACATTTAGAAGGATTTTTCCGACAGTTCATTTGCTTATTTATATGTATTTCTCTTTGATTAAGCATATTTAGCATGCACGAACTTGTTTATCTTTGATTAATTAATGCAACGCATATGTTTGTCTTGAATAAATCCATTCGTTTCACTCATTCAAAAAAAAAAACGTTTTCATAAATCATAATGCCAACTTTACCCGATCTCTTGTTCTGATGGAGAATTGGGGGGAGGATGACGAACCCAAAACGTCAGATTTCTTGTCGTATGCTTTCAATTAAAACCTGCTGATGATGTAAGGCATTGTTTCAAATCCCAAACACTGGAGATATAAGGATGTTAATCCCTCGTTAATCTCTTTGAGCCTTGAAGTAGGAGTTTTTCTTTCTTTTAAGAACCTTCATCCTAACCTGGGGCAAGGTAGGTTTCAGTTAAACCGATCGAGCACTTAGACTCTCAAAAAGGAAGAGCAAACCTTCGAGAATTTATCCTTAGCATCTTAAGAAGTCCAATACAATGACTATCCCTCGGTTACCTAAGGAGTGGGGCAGTCACGAGCCTTTCAAAATATTTACACGACTTGTGCATAAAAGAATATTCAAAAAAATAAGAGCCCGCTGAGTCAAAACCTATGAAGGAGACTCAGGCAAAAGTTAGGGAATAAAAGCAAAACAAGAGGGTACAATAAATAATCCCTAGTAAAGAACAAAATCGTGTGACCAATTGTCATTAGAAATAGGTGAGTGACTGCCATGTCCAAAGCCTTGATAAGTTCTCGACCATAGCAAATCCGCTTGAGATATGAGCGTTCGTATCCGATTAACTGAATTAGGATTGGAGAACATCACGAAGAAGGGGTGGGTACAAATATAACTCTGAGCCTTTATCCTTTTGTTTTTTAAACCGTGAACCGAGCCACGATACAACCTTTAAAAGACCTAATTGAAGTAGGACTTCGGTTGAAAGCATACTCGACAAGATCACGTTTCATGACTCCTACGAGCTATGCTCAGAAAAAATTCATGTTGGCATTATAATTAAAACTTATATCCTGACTAGTGATTTCGGTCATAAGTTATTGCGATATCTTTTTCAAAACAAAAATTCAAGACAAATATATGTGTACATTGACAAGCTCAGGATAGGCATTTCAGGCATGACGACTTTGCTTGATATCTTAGAGATTTACATATGGACATAACCCGTGGAACTTGAAGATCCTGCTAAACAGGGGCAGGCAGTTTCCAGTTCGCTTACCAACACGAGTCTGACGCTCTTAAGGAGTTATTTCTCAAAGATTTCGTCGTAACACGCTTAATTTGTGCCAGACCTGACGAATCTCTCAAGGAGTTTGAAAACAGTGGGGCAACCAGACTCCGTGTTCTCTATAAAATCCTCTTGAGATGACCCTACCTCACAACACAAGTATCCTGGGGCACCGTGTTTTTTAAAAGGAACAAATGGCGACTACTACAAGATCCTTCAAGATCAAAACTATGTGGTTTCACAACTCTCTTCATGTATCCGATGGATTTTACTCACGGCGGCCTTCGTTCCCTAGTAAATCTCAGTGTTGCAACAGGCTCCCAAATTATTGCCTCATCACAGTCCCCAGCGAGACTATAAGCTGACAACTTTTTCTTGGGTAACTCGAAAGTGTCCCTCAGGTTTTCTTCTCCCCATGAGAAGACGTGTTACTGTGCACCCAAGCAGATTACCTTCACCCCAGAGAAGTCAGAATTTTGAAACCGGATTTGGTTCTACCCTTGATCTTTCTCACCCATGATTGACGTATTGGTTGCAGAGAACGCAGGGTATCTCCGTCGAGAGGTTTATTTCATCTCTCGTCCCGTCTATAGTCAGTTTCGTCAGCATACGCAGGGGCATAAGCATCACATGCCTATTTCATGTATTCATTTCACATACTCATTACATACTCATTTCATAACATCCTGCATATTTAACTACATACACATTAACATATGCAGTAACATATGCGTTAGCATTCACAGGTTCATTGTGTCTCGCCATCGTTGGTTGTTACCGCCGAGTAACTGGGTTCGTCCATTCTCTCCAAATAGATTGTCAGCCCTAAGCATAAAATACATATGTGTTTCCAGTTTCCCCACAGAGCTCGATCCTCGTGGATGACGGTTACTTCAGCTATCTTTCCTCGCCAGGATAAGATATTTACCCTTCGAGTTCATTCCCTCGATGGAGTCTTGATTGCCATTTTTTTCTTTCTAGCTCGATCCTAGATTGAATCTCGGTCTTGTCGGTCGCTGAGCCCAACCAGACGTGCATTTATTTTGCACCGTCTAAAGATTTTCACCCTACCTTGGCAGATATGCGACTGTTCTCGCCTGAGAAGCTTATCACTGTACCCGGATGTGCATTTATTTTGCACTATCTTTCGAGAAAATCAATCACAATCCTTTACAGGTACACACCAGTTCACGCCTGGAAAATCTATCAGTACATCTTACAGCATCGGTATGCGACAGTTCTCGCCTGAGAAGCCTATCGGTACAACACTTTACAATCCTACATCTTACAGCATCAGTATGCGACAGTTCTCGCCAAGAGAAGCTTATCACAACATTTTACAACCGATCAGCAACAGTTCTCACCAGAGAAGCTTATCACAACCTTACACAACAGGATACGCAACAGTTCTCGGTTAAGAAGCTTATCGTAACATTCTTCAGCAACGGTATGCAACAGTTCTCCGCCGAGAAGCTTATCATCATTATTACTTGTTATCACCTCTACAAGCAGTTCTTACCTGAGAAGCTCATTATTGCCACTCTTGCAAATAAGCGACATTTCTTGCCTGAGAATCTGATCCTATCTTCGTCATGACTCGCAGCAAATGGCCATCTCCATCGAGCAGTTGGGCTTCCATTTTCCTTGTCGTCTTGAAGTACGGGGAGGTTTGAACCGAATCATATTCAGGAGAGCATGAATCTTGAAGTATGAGGAAGTTTAGTTTACCCTTTAGTAAAAGAAGGAGCTGAATCATATTCAGGGAGCAACAAACCTTGAAATGAAGAAGTTCATTTACCCTTTAGTAAAAGAAGGAGCAGAATCATATTCAGGAAAGCATGAATCTTGAAGTATGAGGAAGTTCAGTTTACCCTTTAGCAAAAGAAGAAGCGGAATCATGCCCGACGCGCTGTCCTCGGAAGTATGAAGAAGTTTATTTTACCCTTTAGTAAAAGAAGAATCTGAATCGTATTCCAGGCACCAACCTTAAATATGAGAAGATTTATATATCAGATAAGCAACAGCCTCTTTATTTGAGTGCTTATCCGTTTTGGCATGTAAGTCCCTTCCAACGATAAGTGACAGTTCTCCCTCGAGAAGCTTATCAGGGCATTTCCGTTAAAGTCCATTTATTTTGGCATACAGCCGGTTTTTTTTACCCTGTATATTTGCTACGGATTCCCGAAAGGTCCGTCTGATCCCGTCACGAAGGATAGTTTATAGAAGCTTGGATGTTATTCTTTGCTCAATGCTCCAGCATTCTATATTTGATCTTGCAATCGTGTAGATCCAGTCCTATTGTTGGACATTCCCAAGTGGAGGCCATCTCATAGGCGCCATCACTATTAAGGATCTTATTCTAACCACTCAAAGTCCATTTATTTTGGCATACAGCCGGTTCTTTTCACCCTGTATATTTGCTACGGAGTTCCGAAAGGCCCGTTTGATCCTGTCACGAGAGATAGTTTACAGAAGCTTGGATGTTATTCTTTGCTCAATGCTCCAGCATTCTGTAATCGATCTTGCAGTCATACATGATCCAGTTTTACTTTTAGATTCCCCAGTGGAGGTCGTCTCATAGGTACCATCTCCATTTGAGAATCTCGTTCCTTTTCTAAAAAAGACAATTGGTCGTG
Organism: Lathyrus sativus; assembly: GCA_963859935.3. Lineage (NCBI taxonomy): Eukaryota > Viridiplantae > Streptophyta > Magnoliopsida > Fabales > Fabaceae > Lathyrus > Lathyrus sativus. Next base: position 536,329,054 of record OZ012739.1, read on the forward strand.
TTCGCACCAGTTGACCATCAGTTTTAGAATTCCCCGGTGTTGTGTTGTGTCCCAGCGTGTCGTTTTCCTCAGTGAGTGTTCTTCTCGTAACGTCTGTCCCTGTGTCGTCGTATTCGTCAGCATTTTCGCATTCATCATTCCAGCATACGCATCATATCATATTCATGGCATTGTCTGCATTAGTCTATTCTCGTTTTGTCTATAGCATCACATATCGCCACATATAAGGGCAAAATTTTCGGTTATCTATATTTAAATCCCTCCACCATGATCCCTCGAGTCTCCGTCACTCAGATCATCCGGTGTAGCTATTTAAATAGGGGCAACTGTAATACCCCAAATTTTACCCTTACATTTAGTCAGTCATTTCGCATAGCATTTCATTTTGAATCCATTAATCACTAACCAGTCATGGAGCATAATTTGTTTGCAGGAATTGCCCCAGGGGCATTTTGGTCATTTTACATGGAGACCGCAAGTTTTGAGACGTCATTCCTGAGGCATTTATTTGCCACTTGGGTCAAGGTGCCTGTATGTTTTGTCAGAAATATGATTGGACTCAGGACCGTTCTTTGTTCGATTTTGAGACATTTTTAAACAGTCTGTTTCCTCTTAATAAGATGAAATTGGATTGAAAAGGAAGTGGATACTGTTAAGATTATTTTGAGAAGTTATGTGATCAACGGGATTTTAAGTTTGAATTTGTTCGGGTATAATCATGTTGCGGGATATAATTTATAAAATTGGTCAAGGCAAATGGGAAGTAAGTTTTAAATATTTTTGAACTTTTATTCATAAGTATTCATAAGTTACAACTCAAAGGTGAATTTAAATGGTTTTTGAATTATTATTCATGGATATTTTAAATTTACAATTGAGAAAGTAAATATGAATATTTGTTGGATTTCATTTCATAAATATTTATTAGTTTACAATTTGAAACGGATAAGTGAATTTGAACTTTATTCAAGAAATGCCATTGGTTTACAAGAGGATCCATTTACAACAAGTATCTATCCTAAGGAAATTCTAAGTCCTAAAATGTCTAAGTGGATCTTCACGACGTTTCTTCGATGTTCTTCACGAATCTCCCATTAACCTGCACAACAAAGAGAATACAACACAAAACAGGAAAGGGTTAAAAGTGATTTTTGACACTCTCAGAACAATGTCATCATCGAGTGTCGGGAGTGGCACGACCGAAGTCGCATCCTACCCCCGTTACCGATCCACGCCATTGGCGTCAGATCAGGTAATATCTGTTCTTATCGTACGGGACAACCGAGAGAGACAAAGAGTCATCATCACCGTATACCCTTCGCGGCGGTATCGCTCTATCCGAAGTATCAGCTCTGAAAGAAGAAGAAGAAAAGTAAGTGTATTCCAACTGATAACCAAACTGAGTGAAAGCAGGTCATCATCATCAATAATCCAGTCTGCATCAGTATCCAAAATGAAGACCAGAGGTCAAAGCAAATTGCATCAGATGGAACCAGATATCCAAATATTATGACAAAGTTGCCCGTATCAGAAGCATCTGCAAAATCCAAAGCATAAATCCAAACAAACCATATAAACCATAAAAATCTATATCCGATAAAAATCCAAATTAAGCACACAAAAAAACGATATCCAGTTTGCAATCCAAAAGATGAAGTTCAGTCAAGGCCAATCAAATATGGAAAGTTTCAAAACAGATCAAAAAGATCGTATCAGAAAATCGAACCACATCCCAAATCAAATCCAATCTCAGTTTCGAGCAAGCCCAGAAAAGGAAGGAAATCATATCAAACTTCCAATCAAATCGAAATTATGTTGGTTTACGGAGGTTACGAAAAATCAAATCAGAAGTAAATCAAATCGGAATTTACAAGTCCAAAAGCCCACGAAAATCACAAAGATATATAAAAGGGAACGAAGTCACCTTTGAAAACCCTAGCGGCCGTGAGATCGAAAGAAGAAGAACTTCGTTCAAGCCTTTCATCTGGGCGCAAGCAAACAGACCGGAGAAAGTTCACCGGCGCCGTCATATCCGACAGTGAGCAAACAACTCCAAGGCTCAGACTATACCATCATCATCGCCACTCAATCAAACCACCAAGTTCACGAACATTCTCGCCATCAGCCGTAAAATCGCGAACTCAGACGGAAACCTCGCTGTCATCATCGTTCAAGATCCATCGGACATAAACGACTCATCACCGGCCGTGGATCTTGTCAAACCGTAAGCCACCGTATCCGTTAATGTTGTACTCTTCATTTTTTGCACGCATGAGAATAAGCGAACAGAGAAAAGAAAAGATGAATGGACAGAGAGGAGAAGAATGAGGAAGGGATATTGTTGCCGAAAAAAGAAAGAGTATGGACACGATTGAGAGCGAACCAGGGAGAGGAAATGTCGCCGCTGAAAGGGAATTAGGGTTAACAAAACCCTAATTTTTCTCTAAAAGCTCTTTGGTTAATAACCGGGCCGGGTGGGGATTTGATCACCCAACTTCTGGCCCAAAAATTTATTTATTTATGTTTATTTTATATTATTTGTTTGTTTAAAAGATGGAAAATATTCTTTTTACCATAATTTAAAACTCTTTTTTTTTGAAAATAAAAAAAAACTAATCTCTGTTTTTTAATAAATAAAAATTAAACTTATTTTAAATATAAAACTAAAAGCTCTTTCTTTAAAATAAAAATTTAAAACTTTTTTTAAGATAAAAAATAAAGTAAACCTTTTTTTCTTTCTCAAAATTAGTATTATTTCATTTTTTAAACTTACACTAAGATCCTTCTCTTCAAATTTGCATTTCTTGTTTACCTTTTCAATATTAACTATTTTTATTAATGGTCATATTCCTGTCTAACTATCACTAACGTTTTTTCAGTTTTTCGCAGATTGCATTTAAATTTTCTAATCATTATTATAATTGTAACTGTTTCCTGGTTGTAATCTCGCGAACCAATAATCGCATTTACTTTCCGCATTTTACTTCCGCTTGTATGATTTTAAATCTCTCACATCTCTTCATCAATATTTCTGTCACATTGCACACATCCGAAGGTTAGGTCTAACTGTTTGGCCGCCGCGCCGATAGTCCTCAAACCCTCAAAACTACAAACTTCAAACCCTAATTTTCGTAAATGCTTCGCCGCAGGCAGATTTACAATTTTACCCCTAGCATTAGGTCAAAGAGTCGCCGCGCTCATTTTAGGGTTTCCCGCCGCGGAATCCCTAACCTAACCTAACCCTAATTACAACTTAACAATTCAACGTAGAGATTTGAAGTTTCTACACTCCACGTAAGCGTGTCCTTAAGATGCGTTTATTCCCCTTGAGACCTTGACCACGGTCAAGAAGTCTCTAACCTCCCTTTTGAGGGGAACTACGATTACTCTGATTCCACTCCCGTAAGGATACGTAGGCACAAGATGCGATGTCTTGCCGAGTAAACTTAGAATTAACTCCTTAGGTCTCTTTTCTCACTTTCAATCCTTTGTACATATACCTTAAGCAAATAAATAAAGCAAAATAGTAAGCATTGAACAAAAGGTTCCCGTAGAGTACTACGGAAGTTTAGGGTGCTAATACCTTCCCTAAATTTAACCAACCCCCGAACCCTAGGTCTTTCCCCGCATTGTGTTTACGATGCAAAATAGGTTTTCCCTCTTTTGACCTTTTCCTTCGGATAAATCAAAGAGCGGTTGTGAATCAAGAATTGTGATTCAAACTAATTAATAGTTTGATATCCTATTTCCACCGTAACACACAGCATTTGCTTGGCCTTTTGGATTCTGTTCGGGTTGTCCAGGAAATGTGCCAGCTGGTGCGGCAGCAGAGGCTTGTTGTTGAGCCACTTGTGATATCTGAGTTTCTAACATTTTGTTGTAGGTGGCTAAAGCGTCTACTTTTCCTGTCAACTGTTTAATTTGCTCGCTAGTGTGTATGTTTTGATTCAGGAATTCTTTGTTTGTTTGAGCTTGAGTAGCTATGAACTTTTCCATCATCAATTCGAGGTTTGATTTCCTAGGTGCATTCTGAGCAGCTGGTTTCTGATATCCTGGCGGAGCAGTAGGCATTTGCAATGCATTTTCGCTTTTGTAAGAAAAGTTTGGATGATTTCGCCAACCTGGGTTGTAGGTATTTGCGTAGGGATTTCCTTGAGCATAATTTACCTGGTCTGGTGGGATTCCGGCTAGCAATGGGCATTCGGGTGCATTATGAGTGGTGCTTCCGCATAACTCGCAATTTGGAGTTACTGCAGCGACAGTTGCAGCAGGGTTTACGGTCAGACTATCAATCTTCTGTGCTAGAGCATCTACTTTAGCGTTGAACTTTTCAAGGCTGCTGATCTCGTACATCCCACCTTTCGTTGTGGTTTTCTCAGTTGGAGTGCGTTCACCTCCCCATTGGCAATGGTTTTGTGACATGTTTTCTATTAGTTGATAGGCTTCATCGTATGGCTTATCCATAAGTGCACCGCCCGCGGCAGCGTCTATTGTCAATCTAGTATTGTATAGAAGCCCATTATAGAAAGTATGGGTTGTCACCCAGTCTTCTAGACCGTGGTGAGGACATGTTCTCATCATATCTTTGAACCGTTCCCATGCTTCGTAAAGAGATTCAGTATCTTTCTGTCGAAATCCGTTGATTTGAGCTCTAAGCATGGCAGTTTTGCTTGGCGGAAAATATCTCGCTAAGAAGACGTTCTTCAATTGCTCCCATGTCGTAACGGAGTTGGATGGTAAAGATTGTAACCATGTCCACGCTCTGTCTCTAAGAGAGAATGGGAAAAGACGAAGTCTTATCGCGTCTGGAGTTACTCCATTTGCTTTCACTGTGTCCGCGTATTGTACAAACTTCGTTAGATGTTCGTTCGGATCCTCAGTTGCGTTTCCTGAGAATTGGTTTTGTTGTACAGCCGACAGCAATGATGGTTTCAGCTCAAAATCATTTCGGGTAATAGCTGGGGCAGCAATGCTACTTCTAGGCTCCATCTGGGATGGTGTAGCGTATGCCTTCAGCGGTTTGTTTGGAGGTCCTTCAGCCATCTCTGGTTCTTCTTCTTCTGATTTGGGAATGGGAGTGAGAGGTTCGGGAGTGTTATGTTTGAGTTGTTTGAGTTGGTACTCAATGATTTGACTTCTTAAATGTAAGAAGCGTTCTAGTTCGGCGACTGAAGGTTTTACGATATCGCCTTACGGGCGATTACTTGGCATACAATCGACAGAACTAGTAAAGGAAAATAAAAATTGTTAACCTAGTCTATACGGCGTAATAGAAGGTTACACTATTGACTAAACGGGTCCCCGGCAACGGCGCCAAAAACTTGATCGCGACTTTCTATGTCTAATACAACCTAACTGCAAGTGCACAGTCTATCGCGTAGTAATAATAGATATTGATCCCACAGGGACTCGTAATCAAACTAGTGTTCTCGGGAGTTACTATGTTTAGCTAGGTAGAATATGTTTAAGGGAATAAGATTGTCACTAAAAGGGAACTAAGAATACTATTTAGATTATAAATGATTGAATCGATACGTAGTAATTGTGTTCTTCAGGGATTTGATAAGTTACTGGTGTATGAAATAATTTTCAAAGTTTATTTAAGCAGAAAATGGTGATTTGAAGACTCTCTCCTCACGATGGTTATTGACGCTAATCATAATCCTAAGGGCCAAACGTACACTTTCGTATCCCATTCGGGGTTAAGATTATTTTTTGGAAATCTCTAAGTTCTAATTCATTTTAAAGTGCTTTCGCTGTTATTAAAATGAATGACTAGTGTTTACTATCTGACCTTACCGCAGCTTTCGCTTGTTGGTTCGTATCTTAATTAATTTCCCACTTTCGTGGCAAAACTACTTTTAAATAAGTTATCGCTTTCGCGACGAAGTTTATTCAGTAAATCAATTTTAAACACTCAGACCATAAGTTACTTTTGAAAAGAAAGTTTTTCAACCAGTTGTTATCAAATCCCATTCGAATTATTACTACATATCGATTACCTAAGTTTAGCTAGACATGGATTTGGGAAAGATAAAACATAAATAAAAACAATAAATAATGATTTGCATTATAATAAAACTGGAATCGATTGAAATGAGAAACCTGTAAATATTCCAATTGGCTTTTGGGCAGATCCTCCACAGATGTTGGCAGGATTCTGATCTCTAATGCCAATTTGATCGTACAGTGAAAGTAGAAATTACAGAAGAATGAAAAATGGAATACAGGAAAGGTAAAGAGAAACAAATAAGAATATTGCTGGAAAATATGCTCTGGAAATAAATTTGGCAGCACTTCGTTGTATGAATGCAGCACACCTTCTGAGGTCCCTTTCTTCCCTTTTTATAGAAGTGGAATTCCAACGGTTATCCTTGAAGCTGATGGACTTTGAGGCAGATGATTTAGGGAGTCATGGTCCACTCTGTGGGAATTGGAACTGATTCTTTAACGTGTAATTGAAGTGGGGCGTTTTTGCCTGCATGACGGTCGTCACAAGGTGTGACGGTCGTCACCCGTGTGACGCTCGTCATGTAGCTGTGACGGTCGTCACATCATCAAAAACAGCTTCCTGCGCTTTTCATGATGTTTTCACTCCTTTTTCGTCCGTATTTCATCTGAGATTGCTTCTTTTCTTCATGTTGCCTCGTTTAGACGTGATCGTTGAATACCTGCAAAACATCAGACAAATAACACGGAAATAACCCGCAATCGGATCGAAAACGGTTAAACTTTAGTTGAATTATGCATAAAAATATCTATATGATTTCGTGTTATCAGTAACCGGTTACGCAAAATATGGTAACCGGTTACACCTGTGTAACCAGCCACTGCCATTGGCACAATCGATTACCACAAATACCGGAATCGGTTACGCCTTCGAAAAGCCAAAAATGTAGTTTTTTAGGCAATGTAACCAATTACGCCCTAAGTGGTAATCGATTACACTGCGTACAGAATCAATTTTTCAGCAACTTATCATACGAAATCACTTTTGAACCCCCCTAAAACTCAAATTTTCTTATAAATTGTTTGGAACACATTTTAACACGAAAAAACACTTTTCTAAAATCCCAAACCCCAAATCCTTTTCATCAAAAATTGCTCATGACTTTGTTCTGGCTCTGACTCGCGATCATAACAACCAACAACATCAACAACATTCAACAATCACATATATGATTCCAACGACAGAAACTACAATGTCTCATCATTCTAACATCAATTAAAACATCAACATCATACACAATCCATCAAGCATTCATTATACCACAAACAATATCAACAACATACAACAATCACTTATATGAATCCAACAACATAATTTGAAACGATACATCATTCTATCATCTATCATAACATCAACAACCATTCACAATTCATCAAGAATTTCATCAAATATACAATACTAATTCATCAAGTATTATATCAAACATACAATACTAATTCATCAAAATCATGAATAGAGAAAGAAACACAAAATCTACATTGGATAATCTACCCACCAATCATCATGATAACCCTTAGATAATTAGAACCCCACCCTTACCTTAGAGTTCTTGAAATTCTTCTACCTCAACAATGGAGTTTCTTCTCCGCTTTCTCACTTTTCTCAATTTTCACGGTCTGACAGCAAAACCTCTTCAACTTCCCCTTTTCCATTATTATTATTATTATTATTATTATTATTATATTATTATTATTATTATTATTATTATTATTAACTCCAAAAATTAAATAATAATAATAATATTCACTAATTATTTAAATTAATAATATTCAACTAATATTACTAATATTATTTAATTAGGCATTCTCACCACACCACCAAGTTCTAAATAATTAGTCACACACCCCTACAACACCTTAGAGTCTATTCTTAAGGCCTCTACCATTCACCACATGGTACCCCAACATAATAAAACTCACCTAATAACATACATACATACAACATCACAATTTTAATTACGAAAAAATAATTAAAATAAAATGGGGAGTTAAAAATCTCAACCACATAGAATATTTTCGTCCTCGAAAATTTATCTAATCCTAACAACTCAGGATAAGCTTCACGCGTTCTACTCTCCAAATCCCAAGTCATACTTCCACCGGCAGCGCCTCCCCACACCACCTTCACGAGAGCAATCTCTTTGTCTCTCATCAGCTTCACCTCACGGTCTTTAATCCTCACAGGCAAAGCCTCAACCGTAAGGTTATTCCTTACATGAAGATCATCCATCGGAATCACATGCGACGATGTCGTGTCTCAAAAAATGATATCTTACGACCTTCGCGATGGACATCATATATGAGTTGTGCTGGTAGTGCTTCAAAAATGCTTCAGCTAATTCCTTCCATGTTCTGATATAAGTACATTCCAACTGTATGCACCGTTCAAGAGATGCCCCATTGAGGCTATCTTGAAAGAAATGCATCAACAGTTTTTCATCATAAGAGTGAGCAGCCATCTTCCTACAGTATGCCCAAATGTGTGTTTGGGGATAGTTGGTTCCCTTATATGTTTCAAAGTCAGGGACCTTAAATTTGGGAGGAATTTTAACACCAGGCACTAAGCACATGTCTACGGCATCTAATCCAAACGTGTTTGGTCCATGTAGTCCTTTTATTGTCTCTTACAAGGCAAGCACTTTCTTCTCTAAGTCGATAGTTGGTGGCCCAAAAGCCTCCACGAATAAGTCATCACGGGGACTATAGAAATCTTCATGATCATCAAAATGGATTGGGGGTGGAAGCACACCACCAGTATTATGAACTGCATCACCGAGAGTAGGGACTGCGCTAGTAAGAATAGGAATTGAGCCAGCATGAGTAGGAATTGCGCCACCTGGCGTGGGAACTGTGCCAGCAGGAATAAGAATTGCACTACCAGGAGTGGGAACTGCGCCAGCAACAGTTAGAATAGGAGGGTTAATAGCATTTCTCTCCGTAACCTGCCTTATCTCTTATTGTCCTCTAGCCATATCTTGTATAACTTCCATCAGCTGACCCATATGGGTCCTCATGTGTTGCATTTCTTCTGTCATAGCAACTTGGTTTTGCACCAATTGATCCATAATCCTCCTTTGCTTGCTTTTGGTGTTGTAGGATTGTCGGGAAGTCAGCTTGTTCTAGACAAGAAATGGTAGAGTGTAAGTTGGTTATGACGAAAGATGAATGCATGCCAATGGTATGCATTTGTTTTCTAGAGAATTATTTGAGTTTATTTGTTAGTCATTCAGAAATACTCTGAGATATGCTAAAAAAAACAAGAGACATTCGTTCTTTCATCATTAAAACAAGCATCGAGTACAAAGTCATAGTTATATGTTTAGTACAACTCAAAATGAAAAAGTACAAGAAAAACAAAATGATCAACAAGCTTGGGCTCTTCAAGCTTCGCACTCCTCTAGCTCTTCTTTGAATCTCTTCATTATCACTTTGAAAAGGCGGAGGAAATCACATATGGCAGGAGGAATTTCCAGAGCTTGGATGTTATTCTTTCCTGAAGACTCCAGCATTTTTATTTACCTGATCCTACCGCCGTGTGGATCCTGCTTTTACCCTTTTTTATCCTAAAGTGTCAATCGGTCATGCCTGAACCTGTTGAGCAGCTACTCTGGATATTTTCCCTAGTGGAGGCCGTCTCGCCGGGGCTATCTCCATTGAGGATCTCTTCTTGTCTTTCTTTCTAAAGTGACAGTTGGTCATGCTTGAACCTGTTGGTCCATCACTTTATATTTCCCCGTGCTTCATGTTGTTCCCCAGTGTGTTGTTTTCCCCGGTGAGTGGTTATTTATTGCGTCTTTCCCATGTGTCATCATTTTGTCTGCATCTTTGCATTTATCATTTTCATCTTTTTGCATCATATTGGAGATTCATAGCATTGTCATCATTTTAGTTTCATTTTTGTTTTGTCCATAGCATTGCATATCACTGCATCTAAGGGCAAAGTTTTTGGTTATCTATATTTAAATACCTTTCACCATGATTTCTCGAGCCTTCGTTGCTCAAATCATCCGGTGAAGTTATTTAAATAGGGGCAACTGTTGTACCCCAAATTTTACCCTTAGATTAGTGATCATTTTCGCATTTCATTTTAGTACATTTTTCATTTTAACTAACCGCTAACCGGTTCGCCTAGTTTGTTCGTTTTTGCAGGTGTGTTGAAAAAGTTGGAAAATAATACCGTGTGCCCTTTAAGTCATGTGGGTGCAGATGGGCCACCAGATTATAATTTTTTTATGGTTATAAGGCCGGATCATTCTCAGAGGATCCCCAAGAAACTAGGGTCTCTTATCTTTCGAATTGCAAGACATTGGTTTGAAAACTGGTTGGATTTCCATGGCAGTGTGGATGTTAAATTTCCCTTGATACAATTCATCCTTACTTGAGAATCAGACTACTAGCCATCAGATGAAAAGTTGGAATATTAATCAAGTTATAAACCATATTAATTTGAGATCGTAAAGTGTGGACGGATTGGGATTCGAGTCTATCCGAGAACCAGTTCTAACGAGATTATCTAAACAAGTTTGAGTCTGTATTCACTACTTTCTATTTTGGTTACGAGTTTAATTTTCAAAGGCACAGTTGAACTCACGGTTTGCGTCAATTCACAATGGGTTTTGCTCGATTTCAAGTAATTGCAATTTTTCAGATGCCTCATGATTCGGATTGCGAAATTTAAGGTTTATTCGTAATGAGATATGGATTGAAATTATTCGGAAATGTGAGTTCACATTTTATTTAGGAATTGAATTCATGTACATCGTTTTCAAGTCCACATTCCATTACAAGAATCAGAAGTTACATATTTTTAGGGAATTACAAGTCAAAAGTCCTAAAAATTCTAGATCCTATTTCTACGTCTTCAAGCTTCCGAGTTCTTCAAGTTTCCAAACCGTCCAAAATCTGCAAAAATATCGAAAATGGTTAGAAGTTGGATATTTCAAAAAGTGATTTTCAATTTTATTTCGAACCCTCAGAGCATTTTCATCATCGGGTCCGGGAGAGGCAGCAAATTTTGCTACCAAACCCCCCAATTTTTGTCCAACAAGCCTTAGGCCCAAATCAGGCAGTATCATGTTCTGTTCCGAAAAGAAAAATGAGTTTTTGGAAAAAAAATGACTTTTTCCAAACATGGCCTTAAGGAAAACATCCAAAAATCCAAATCCAGAAAATCTGAAAATCATCATCCAATGGGCCAAGTCACAAAAATGAAAATCCAGCCAACGTCAAAGGCAAGTCTGGATCAAATCTGAATAATCAAACAAATCAGGCAGCCCACTAGAAAATCTGAAAATCCCATCATCAAAAATATCACATATCCAAAAATCAAATATGAATTCAGCACCATAATCAGAAAACCGAAAATGGAAAGGAAGAGGAACATTCATAGCCATCAAGAAATATCGAACAACCAAATCCAAAATCTGGACAAAATCCATCACCATCATTGCAAATCCGAAAACGGTCCAAATCCGTGAAAAGATCACCAGCATCAATAATAAAAATCGTGAACACAACAACAAGCAGCATTAAAAGAGAAACCGAAAATGGAAGAACTCCAACATGTTGAAACATGTTCATCTCAAAAAGGAATGTTTTTTAATCCTTCAAACACTCCAAATCCGTTTGAGAGAAGAGAAGTAATATAAGAAGAGATGAAAAACGAAGTTCAAGGGGAGCCCGGAAAAATCATAGATTTCTCAACAAAAAATCATACGAAAATCATAAAAAAAAACCACAAGGGCTCAGTTTATCATCATTGCCCAAAAACTAAAGATCCTGAAGAACACGAAAAACATCATTCCCAGCAAGAACAACAAAACCACAGATCTGTACACCATCAACACCAAGAGTTCGTCACCATCGTCAAGCCTCACGAAAAACTCATATCTCAAACCCACATCTCAAACCCACTAGCCTCAGAAACCATCATTAGCCGTAAACCAAAAACTATCCTCCACCGCCATAAACCGTCAAAGCCATCAAAGAATCAACAAAGAATAAATTGAAAACCGTAAGCCACCCTTAACAGTTTTGGTTGTTGTTGTATTTTTAGGGATTCATCAGAAAAAGAAGGAAAATCTCGCATGCACAAGGGAGAAGAAGAGAGTGTTTGAGAGAAGGAAGAGAAGTTGAGTGAGAGAGAGAGAGAGGGGGGGGGGGGCGGCCGCAAAAGAAGAAGAGTGAATTTTGGTTGGGGGCTAGGGTTTACAATCATGTAAATTGTGATTCTTTTCCACGTCGGGTCAAACAACCCATTTGGTTTGCCTTCCATTGATCCGGCCTCATTCACTTCAACCTAACCCACACCTTTTTTATTTATTAATTTCCAGCCTTTTAGTTTTATTTTGTAATATGTAATAAATAAATAATAATATAACTAACAAACTAACTTACTAACCCTTTTTTTTAAAATTAAAAATATGGAAAAATAATTTAATACAAAAAATGTAAAAAAAAACAATTTCTAACTAAAAATAATAAAAATATTTAATTTTAGAGTTAATATTAATCTATTTCCTTTTTATAATAACATTAAAATCATTTTTAACTTATGTAGTTTTTTTTAGCTTTAATGTAATAACATTTTTTTAGATTAGTTTAAATTAAATTCTTTTTCATAGCAAATTAAAACCAATGATATATTTATTTAAAATCCAAAAAAAAATTATAACTTAGACTTTTTTATTTCATTCTTAACCTTTTTTTATAAGAAAAATAATTAAAACTCTTTTATTTAATTTGGGATAATTTAGCCTAACACCTGCTTAACTTAATTCTAATCTAAAATTTCTAACCTTTTTCAATTACATATATTCTCAAAAATCTTCAAAAACCAGTAAACGCCTAATTTCCAAGTTAAAACAAAAAAAAACAATTTGCATTTCTAACTTCTTAACTAAAAACCACTTTACCACTTATTTCACTTAACCATTCAAATCCAATTCAACCTCTATCATCTGTTTACTGTACACATTATCCATTTCAATATCTCATGTTATTCATATATCACTATCATTTTCAATTATCATCACTTATATTATCATTTCTGCTTTACCGTCTATCCCCCTCCGAAGGAAAGGTTATCCTGTTTGATCGTTGTGTCAATGCCTTCATCCTCACCCCATCCTAGCCTTAAGATCCGAGTCGTCGTACTCGTGCTTAGGCATCCCGCCGTGGACATGCATTCAACCTTTTCCAAACCTTAAGACTTTGAGTCACTGTACTCATGCTTAGGCGTCCCGCCGTGGACATCCACCCCTTTATCCTAGCCTTAGGATCAGGAGTCGCCGCACTCCATGAAGTTCCCGTCGCGAAATACTTACTCCACCCTTTTCAATTCAACTTATAATGTAGAATAGGAGTCTCCGCACTCCAAGTAAGTGTTTGCTTATGAAAGCTTATTCCCCCTGGAACCTTGACCACAGTCAAGAAGTTCCTCTTCCTCCCTCTGTGAGGGGAACTACGATTACTCTGATTCCATCCCCTACCTCGGATACATAGGCACAAGATGCGAGTCTTAGCGAGTATACTTAATCCCTCCTCTGTATGCATAGTATAACATGTGCCTATCCCGAGTTTGACGAAAAAAACTCGTTTTACTGAGTTTGGGTTTGAGTTTGTATTTTCTCTTATTACAAAAATATGGGGATGATGTTTTAAAACACGTACCTCCCCTGAACCCACCCTATTTATTTTATTATGTACTTTATTATTTAATTTTGATAATTTAGAATATTAAATATGTGGTCAATGTTTTGATATTTTAATTTATATTTATTATTTAAAATATTTGAAGTATATCTAAAAAAAATTTGAGATTGTTTTGTTTTATTATTTGTTATGTTATTTGATGTTGGAAAAAATTATTTTTATTAAAAATTGATTTCACTAAATAGATGGTGGTGGTGTAGAGATGCCTAAATCCAACCGAACTCATTTCGGACGGATTTGAGTTTAAATTCTTCATCCCGTTGAAGATCAGGGCGGAGAACAGAAATTGTTTGAGAATTCAAATTTGAATTTGAGAGAGGTAAAAATTATTCCTGATCCACCCTATTATCAATTTATCATGCCTACTCCTCAATATAATTTTCAATTCCTTCAAATTAGAGAAATTTTGATTTTTAATTAAAAATAAATTTTCTGAAACTCTCCTTATCTAAATTCTATTTTATTCAATCAATATTTTTTTTTCGAAATCCTCATCTTCCTTCCCCCAAACTCTTAAGCAAAATTGTAGTCACACATATGTAGAGAAAATAGTTAGAACTGTTGCCAATTAAGCCTTTGTCGAGTGTGCACAACTATTAGATATAAATCAACAGTCAAAATAAAGTGAGACACCTTGCTCCTATACATTATCCAAAAGCAATACAATATCCAAAAGCGAATGTCTACTTTCGTGAGAGTGAATGGAGCACTAATAGAATGAGTCTATAAACTGAAGCAAAGTCAATCTTCGCATGACAACATCTAGGACCAAGTCCCCTTTAGACCTTCTGTTTTTCTCTTATCTCTCTTAATATAAGTAAAATAATTAATAAATACGACGAGTATTGTGCGCCACGAGCCTTAAGTACACGGGAAGTAATAAGCGGGAGTCTCTCCTTACCTTGTCTAGGGTGTTTTGCATACATCCCGTCTTGAGTACAACGGACGCGAGGGGGTGCTAATACCTTCCTCTCACGTAATCGACTCTTGAACCCAAAACTTAGGAAAAATAATTTTTTACTAGCCCAAAAAAATAATTTTTTATTAAACTCGACTAAATATTTTTTAAACCACACTTTTGATTAAAAGTTCCGAACACTCTCTATAAATTTTGAAAATCCGTTTGTGTATACTCCAATAAAATAGATTAGTTGTGAAATTCTAGTAACAGGCAGTCGATGTTATACTGGATGTTATGACATCCACTACTGAACAGACAATTAAGCTAAACAGTAAAACACTTAAAGAAAGCAGTAAATAACATAGGGAATTGTTGACCCAGTTCGGTGCAAATCACACCTACTCTGGGGGCTACCAAGCCAGGGAGGAAATCCACTATAAGCAGTGTTAATTCAGAGCCAAACTACCAATTTGCACTCTTCACTTAAGACCTACCCAATGCAACTTCAGCCTAACACTAGACCTGAGTTCCTACTCACTCCCCCTCAATGAAAACAGTGATATCAACCACTTAAGTTACAGATTAAAATGAAGACACACTTCAAACAAATCTTGATCTTGCTTCACAGCTTCAATCAAGAGACGCAGCACTCGTGCTTAAAAGCTTAGAGTGACACAAACAAAGTACAACTCAAAACACACTAGTCCAAAGCAATCATCCAGGTGATAATTGCTTGGCTCACAAGTAATCCTAAGACACAAAACACACGTGAAGAACAAACAGAATTCTTCACTCACAAACTCTCTAAAATCTCTAAGTCAGACTGTCTTCAATCAGGATTGTCACTCGTCTATTTATATGCAGCACACGGATCTTGGGCCTGAGTGGCAGAACTTAGGTTTACCCAAGTTAAACCCCTTTTCCATAAATCAGGGTTCTTTTAATTAGGTCATAGGCATTTCATGTTATGTTCAGCACTGCCTAGCATTTTTCCTGAGATAACTAGGATCCCTAAAATGTTTCCTGAAATCTAGCCTGAGCTCACACATACATTATACCAGAAAAACAAACACGCGCCCTTGATGTCAGCAACCTGATGTCATAACATTCAGTACGACATCCAATACACTTTGTTCTAGCTAACCAAACTTACCCTGCAGAACACTACACAAGCATGTCATGACATCAATCATGACATCTACGTACACCTTCATGTTTTACCATAAAATGCAGCCAATCAAGAACATCTACAAACTCCCCCTTTGGCAAATTTTTAGCTAAAATAATTTGTCACCATATCAGAGATCATATGCAGCAGAAAAGTTCACAACACACTTCTAATCATGCAGAATAACTAATCCTACCAATCAACTAGACCTGCTTGTACTACCATCACACACACAATCATACAGACTGTCAAGACATCTAGGATGACATCCTGAAAAGCACATGTTCCACAACACACAATACCACCTATTAGTTTAGACTATATATGTCACAACATCTGGTATAACATCCCGTGATACTCCCCCTCAACTGATGCACAGCTACACACCATCTGCAAGCAACCTGCAGAAACACACACTTCCACCAACAGCTAGGATACTACTAAGTTCCAACCAGGAACATACACACACATATATAACAGCAATAGCCAAACACACACAGGATCATCATCCTGCTCACAACAGCATATCAACAACTTCAGCACATCAGCACACCTATAACACAACTCAGAGCCACAGCATAACATCAGCACACCTGCAAACTTGCTCAGTGCAAACATGCACAGCAACAAATCTCATCTTCCACCTGTGAGGGACATCAACTAAACACAACTAAGCCTGCTATTTCTACTACTACTTGTCCCCCTTTTTAGCCACAAAATTATATCATAACTAATGAATTAGCATTGATCATACACAGTTGGAAAAACAAAAGGTTAAAGGAACATTACAACAAAGCAACACATAAAATTTGTTTACAAAATAATTTGTTTTGGAGCAAACAAACTAAGAACTCTAGTTATCAGACTCAGAGCCAGCATCATCACTGTCATTTTCTTCATCAGTGCCATTCTCATAACTGGCAATGGCTTCTTCTGATTCAGCTTCCTGATCATCACTTTTCCCAGAACCATCATCATGCTCCTCCTCATTATTTTCAGCAAACTCAGTATCTTCATCCTGCTCAAGAGATCTGATCAACTTTTCTAGATTCAGCTTGCTTGTGTGTCTCTAGATCTTTGCATTTCTCCTTGAGCATAGCAATGACCTCAGCTTTCCCTATTCTTGAGCTCCTCTTGGATGTCTCAGCTGATGTCATGACAATGTCAAGAACATGAGTTCCCTGAAACAGCTTGTGATGAAAAGCCAAGGGATTTTCTCTCTTACACACAGGGTCATTGTCCTTTAGGATATTAGGATATTGACTCAATATGATCCCACAGATAAGAGATGGAAATGCAATGGGGCCTTTTACACTGTAGCTGCCTGCATGCTTCATAGTTTGATAAAAAATGTAGGTCCCATAATCAAACTTTGTTTTGGTCCCAACAGCATAGATGAACTTTCCAAGGACAGTAGCAACAGTTGACTTGTGGTTTGTGGGCACCCAATTGGCAGCTCCAATCTTATGCAGCATAGCATACTTCACACTTAGTTTACTGGAAACCAGTTTCCCTCTTGAGAGCCAGCTTTTGACCTGGTTGGAAGTTATAACTTGACAAACTTGTTGTCAGAAGCAGCTAGATCAGTTTGAGCTTCATCTGATCTTCCTAGATAGTTATTGATAATAGTTAAGGAGAAAGTGACACACTTTCCTCTTACATAAACTTTTCCAAACTCATTTGATTTTCTATCAACACAGTCTTCTGATAGGTTTACTATGAACTCCTTCACAAGTATTTCATAGCACTTAGAAAACTGAGTGACAGTCCTCATTAGGCCAGCTATATGAATAAGATTCATGATCTCCTTACATTCCAGGGCATTCTGAGCCAACTCTCTTTCCAATGACAACCTCTTCTGATACACATATTTCCACCTGTTGACACTAGAGGGATAATGAAATGAGATATTGTCAATAGGAACTTCAGGAACACTAGCAACAAGTTTGCTAGTTGTTGGCTTCTTCTTGGGTGGGATGTTAGTGACATCACAAGCAACATCCGAGTCTGAGTCAAAATCAACATTGATTTGAGCCTTCCTTTTCCTTGGAACCACCTTGCTCCAAGCTTTTGTAGGGCTAACATGGGTACTCTTAGTTACAGCTTTCTTATTGGTAGGACTCTGAGCAGCTGCCTTCTTCCATTTCCTAGTCATGAGCCTTTTGGCTATGCTAGGGTTGATCGTGGCTATCAAATTATTATTTGAATAATCATCAAGGTTCACTACATCAGTATCATCCTTTTGGACATCATCATCATCATCATTGTTATCACCTTGCATATTATCATCATCACTCTCAGAGGTTTGACCCTTATCATCATTCTTTCATGAGGTCGTACCCATGGTTTCAACATCTTGAGTCACATCAGTTTTTTGGTCCAGATGGGGAGCAGGAACCTCAGTGTTCAGGGGAATGGATATCCTCGGCACATCATGTGGCTCATTCAATATCCTAGATACCATATTTGCAATAGTGTTGTGGACATCCCTAGAGCCTTTCCTATTGGTATCCTCAGAAGGGGTGGAGGTTGAAGTGTGAGGGGTCTGACCTGTGACTAGTTCTTTAAGTCTTCTTGCATGCGAAGTCTGTAGTTTCTTCACACTCATACCTTCAGGGGTCACCATACACAGGGGTTCCACCTCAAGAACCTGGTTAGGGTTGCTAGAGTCAGCTCTAGCACCAGAATCTGGATCAGCGATGGTGGTCATCTTCTTGAAGGAGATAGATTTTGATTGTTGAGACATTTTAGGAGAATTTGGCAGTGTGAGAGAAGGTTTTCTATGGTTGTTGAAGGAGGTATGGAAGATGAAGAAGTGGTATGGGCACCAAATGAAGCAAACATATCGTGTGTAGGGGGTAGAGTGATATGATTGCAAAAGAAGAGGGAACTCAGAATTTTGACCAATCAACAAATGATTAAAATTTAGACTATTCAAAATACAATTCCCAAATACCATTAATTGCTATAACTCCTTATTGAGACACATTCCCAATTTGCTTCTTAAGTTTTCAATTTGAGTAGTCTTGAGATCTCTTGTAAAAATGCCAGCACTTTGTAGGTCAGAGTCCCCAAGCTCCACATAATTTTTTTCAAAATGATGTCTGTTATCACTATACATGGTTCTGCTATGCTGAATTAGGTTCATATTGATGGCACTAAGATTGTCACAATATAATGTCATGACATCCTGAGTGACATTGCTTCCTTCATGTTGGTCCTCGTTCATGAATTCCATCAAATCCATGTGTAACAGATCTAGATTTTTGGACGTTTTCTGATGTCCATTCTTTGAATGTGCCATCTTGGCTTGCCTGCAAACCTGACACTTACCACAGCCTTTTCGTTCATCTGGTGTTAACTTTGGAGTTCCTCTTACTGCTTCCTTGGATATGATCTTTTTCATCCCTTGAAGATGTCCACGTTTTTTAAGCCACAATTGATCCTCCTTTTCTTCTTTGATCATAGTACAGACAATGGAGTTCCTTTTAGGCTTCCATAAGTAATAATTATTCTTAGCTCTAGATCCCCTCATGACTTCCTCATTTTCTCCATTGGTGACAGCACATTCACCCTTAGTGAATTTAACATTGAGTCCTTGGTCACATAGCTGATTGATACTAATAAGGTTTACAGCCAGTCCTTTAACCAGCATAACATTATCCAATTCTGGAACACCAGGACAGTCTAGTTTTGCAACACCCTTGATTTCTCCTCTAGCTCCATCCCCAAAGGTTACATGACTCGTGGAATGAGGTTTGATGTCCACCAAAAGGTTCTTTATTCCAATCATATGTTTAGAACAACCATTATCAAAATACCAATCTTCTTTGGTTGGCACCCTTAGAGAGGTATGAGCTACTAGAGCAACCTCCTTGGCAACCCATTGTTGTTTCTTGATAGGAGTATCCTGTTTGGGTTTGACTTGATGAGTGTGGCTGGGAAATCCATGCAACCTGAAGCAAAAAGGTTTTATGTGTCCAAATCTTCCACAGTAGTGAAACTTCCACCTTTGAAACTTTCTCTTGGTCTGGTTCATGCTTATGTTCCCCTGATGTTGAGACATTGGTCGTGACATCCGATTTGACCTATGATTTTCAGACTTTGTCCTCTTGAATCCCAAGATGGGTCTTTGTTCACCAACAAATCCTAGTCCAGACATGTCTCCTGCTTTCTGACCACTTTTTAGAATTTCTTCTAGAGTGTCAGTCCCCCTGTTTAACATCCTGATTAATTTTGACATCTGATCAAGTTTAGAATTCAACAAACTGACCTCACTGTTGAGTGAGTTTATTGTTGCAAGATGCTCCTTCTTCTCAGCCTCCAACTCCTTTATAATTTTCTTTTTCTCCTCCCCTTGTTGGCACACTTCTGCACTTCTGATACATAGCTGTTTATATGAAGCTGCAAGCTCATCAAAAGTTAGCTCATCTTCACTAGAATCATCATCAGATACACATACACTAGTTAGTGCAGTGACATGTTTTGCAGATTCTTCTTCTAATCCACTCTCAGAATCTCCATCTGACCAAGTGACATTTAGACCTTTCTTTTGCTTCTTGAGGTAAGTGGGACATTCAACTCTAATGTGACCATATCCTTCACATTCATGGCACTGAATTCCTTTGCCTTGGTTAGCCTTCTCTTCATATTTACCTCTTATGTTGTTGTCAGAAGGAATGTTCTTGACATTAGGTCTAGTCTTCTGATCTATTCTTTTGATCAGTTTGTTAAATTATCTTCCAAGTATAGCTATAGCTTCTGATATATTCCCCTCACTTCCACCATTGTCTTCATCTGAGTCCTCTGCAGTATTTGATACAAAAGCTATGCTTTTGTTCTTCTTCTCAGCATGATCACACATTCTCATATCAAAGGTTTGGAGATAACCAATGAGTTCATCCATCTTCATGCTGCTTATATCTTAAGCCTCTTCAATAGCAGTAACCTTCATGACAAATCTCTTGGGCAATGATCTGAGTATCTTCCTTACAAGCTTTTCTTCAGACATTTTTTCTCCTGAAGTATTGGCAATCTCCAGAATATTCATGTAGAATTCATGAATAGTTTCATCCTCCTTCATTCTCAGATTATCAAACTTAGTTGTCAGCATTTGTAATCTAGACATTTTGACCTTAGAGGTACCTTCATGAGTTGTTTTGAGAGTATCTCAAACCTCTTTGGCCAGTTCACAGTGATGTACAAGTCTGAAGATGTTCTTATCTATCCCATTGAATAAAGCATTCAGGGCCTTAGAATTCCCAAGAGCCAAGGCTTCTTGCTCTTTGCTACACTCTTCTTCAAGTATTAGCACAGTTGCTCCATCTTTATCTGTTTACACTGGATGTTCCCATCCTGAGTTAGCTGCTCTCCAGGCCTTGCTATCCAGAGACTTCAAGAAAGCTATCATACGAGGTTATCAGTAGTCATAGTTAGAACCATCTAGAATTGGTGGTCTATTTGTGAATCCTATATCCTTGTCCATAGTACCAGAATTTTTCTTCCCTAGATCTCACCCAGAAAATAACAGGCAGAGTGCCTGCTCTGATACCAATTGAAATTCTAGTAACAGATAGTTGATGTTATACTGGATGTTATGACATCCACTACTGAACAGACAATTAAGCTAAGCAGTAAAACACTTAAAGAAAGCAGTAAATAACACAGGGAATTGTTGATCCAGTTCGGCGCAAATCACACCTACTCTAGGGGCTACCAACCCAGGGAGGAAATCCACTATAAGCAGTGTTAATTCAGAGCCAAACTACCAGTTTGCACTCTTCACTTAAGACCTACCCAATGCAACTTCAGCCTAACACTAGACCTGAGTTCCTACTCATTCCCCCTTAATTACAACAGTGATATTAACCACTTAAGTTACAGATTAAAATGAAGACACACTTCAAACAAATCTTGATCTTGATTCACAGCTTCAATCAAGAGACACAACACTCGTGCTTAAAAGCTTAGAGTGACACAAACAAAGTACAACTCAAAACACACTAGTCCAAAGCAATCATCCAGGTGATAATTTCTTGGCTCACAAGTAATCCTAAGACACAAAACACACGTGAAGTACAAACAGAATTCTTCACTCACAAACTCTCTAAAATCTCTAAGTCAGTTTGTCATCAATCAGGATTGTCACTTGTCTATTTATATGCAGCATGCGGATCTTAGGCCTGAGTGGCAAAAGTTAGGTTTAACCAAGTTAAACCCCTTTTCCATAAATCAGGGTTCTTTTAATTAGGTCATAGAAATTTCATGTTATGCTCAGCACTGCCTAGCATTTCTCCTGAGATAACTAGGATCCCTAAAATGTTTCCTGAAATCTAGCCTGAGCTCACTCATGCATTATACCAGAAAAACAAACATGCGCCCTTGATGTCAGCAACCTGATGTCATAACATTCAGTATGACATCCAATACACTTTGTTCTAGCTAACCAAACTTACCCTGCAGAACACTACACAAGCATGTCATGACATCAATCATGACATCTACACACACCGCCATGTTTTACCATAAAATGCAGCCAATTAAGAACATCTACAAGTTGGAAAGAAAAATAAATCCATAGAAAAATGGATTTTTTTTAAATAACCTGTTTTTCAATTTAAATATCAAATAAACCATATTTTCAAAATATTTATCAAAATAACCATGTTTCAGAATAACCTAAGAAAAAATGGCGCCTACACTAATTTTTTCACTGATGTGTCATTTGATTTGTAGTGCCCATGTCATATAAGCCATATGAAATGGCGTCACTTTATGAAGCCATAACTCATGCGTCATTTCATATGGTGTATCCTCATTATATTAAATTTTTTTAGAAATGTAATTAAAATTTTAAAAATAAATAGAAATAAATAATTATAAATAGAAAATAAATAAAACTATTATTTATATACATTAAAGGTTATAACAATTGATTAAAAAATCAATGTCTCGTCCGATCGAAACGCCCTCCAGTTCCATATCCCAGTGCATTATCCTGCCTCTGAGGTCTACCACGATTTTGTTGAGGTGTTTGTGGTCTTTGCGTTGTGAGGTAAGGAAGTCAAATAATGGTTGGGTGTTTTGGTGATGGGATGTTTGTCTGTTCATTTGTGGGGGGCTATGGTGGGCTAAAGTGAAGTCGAATGAGGCATCGCTATAGGAAGATATGGTGTCGGTGTATGGATGTTGGCGGTAAAGGTCGGGCTCTTGTTGTTGTATTTGGATGGGTGGCATGAATGGGTTGTGGGTTTGGATGTTTGATGGTTGGGTGTACATGGCATTACGATGGTGTGAGGTGGGTAGTTGGGATTGGGTGCGGAGATATTTTTGTTGGGTGTGGTAAGAAGGTTGTGAGTTGGTTGTTGGGCAGATGTTTGTTGTTGAGTGTATGACGGCAGAAGCACGTTGGCGCGATTCGATCAAATATGTCGGCTCAGACACAAATTGTTGCATTGTAACCGACCTAAACCTATTCATATAGTGATGACTTGGTCTAGCCCCTCCACGACAGGCTCGTTTAAAATGTGGCGATGTAGATTCTTCCAATGTCGACGCATCTCACTAGCAAAGTCTCTCCAATCTTTATAACCCCATTGTACATCTACTCTCAATTGATACCAGTCTCCCAAACACGTCGGAGGGACTTAAATATCTTGTTACATACCGAACTGCAGTTTCGCTCTATCACTTTGGTGCATCTTTACTGTAGTGAACCTAATTATTGGTGTTTTTGCTGTCTAGACTGCAAGATCGTCGGGGTTAGGCTGATGGTCAAGACCCAGATATGGCCTCAAGAGAAACTGCATAATAAAAATACATAATGAGAAAAATTACAGTATGTTAATTTTATAGCCAAATTTATTGTAATTTAGAATAAATTACATCGTTCGGTTCAATGTTGTCTAAAAGATTGTGGTACACGATTATTGCGTTTCTAGGACATCGGTTGTAATTCATCCTCAGAACTAACAACCTAAAATAGAAAGTGAGAAAATTAGTTAGTTACAAATAAACTTTTTTTTACAGTAGACATTTGAAAATTTAAAAAAAAAAAACCATACTTGTTTGCGTAGGGGAATGTGAATGGATTCGGGTTGACTGGGGCGAGTGTCGGTATTCTTGACCAACCTCATGCTTGTAGTAGAAAGGCGCAAGCATAAAACGTACAAGTATCTTTTTTTTTGCATTTTTACCCAAGGAACTATATAGATGGGCCAAAACAGTTGAACCTCAACTATATGTGCCTACTTTATTAATGTTCCGTAACAACGGAAAATACATAATATTTACCGTATTTCTAGTACTTTCAGAAAATAAAATATAACCAAATAAAATCATAATATAACACCGAGTGTTAATTATCTTTTCATACTTTGTGGATTCGTCGTATAATGTTAAACTGGAATAATATTCTCTAAGGTATTTTAAATTAATACCTTGACCTCTAGATCAACCTGAAGATTGTGTCAGATTTGTGTCTTAACAAAGAGAAGCACCCAACAAATCTTCGCATATTTTGTTATCCAGGTTAACTTTATCGTTAACAGCCTTACCATCGATGCATAGGCCCAACAACATATACACATCTTCTAGTGTGATGGTGCATTCACTGAATGGAAGGTGAAATGTGTGGGTTTCGAGTCTCCATCGTTCTAGCAGAGTGAGAATAAATTTGCAATGATCGAGTACGAGACTATGTTTAGCACATGACCAAAACCGCGTGATCATAGGTATGATTCTATGATTGGGTCGTGTGGTACATAGTCATGCACACAACATTGAAATATCTTTACATTCTGACAAAAGATATAAAGAAATTAAGTTAGCAAGAGTAACAAACCATACTCTTACAGAAACTATATCTTTAAGAAAATAAGTAAGCAAAACTAATAAACTTAAAAACTTACAAACGTTGCAATATTATTGATTGTTCCTCTGTGTTCATCACCCATAGTAAGAAGAGACATTTTTTTATGAAAGTTGACAAATCGAGTGTTGAGAGAATAAGAATGTGGATAGATTGAGAATGTTGAGAGATGGCGCATATGTTGTTGAAAGTTGTGTAAAAGACATGGCTATTTATATAAGGATTAGAGCTTGTTCACATGAATTGATTTTTGCATGATAGCTTTAGCAACAAGCTTCGGAAGAAGGTTGATCAACATCTGAGTCGAATAATCGATATTGGATGGGAATCCACCTTCTTTTTGTGAAATATTGCTAAAAGATGATGAGAAATGGAGAGACAAGCTTTTTAGGTCTGAAAATCCTCTCAAAAGAAAGTACAAAGTAAAAGATATTTTTCTCAAAAAGTAGCCCAAACTACTTATAGAAGGGCTGCTGAGTTGCATTGTTCGCAGTGCGAACAAAGTTTTTGCCTAGCGAACAGTTAAATTGGCACCTGAAGTGCCTATGTCCTGTAAAATCTCCCCAGACAGATTTTCACATGTTCGCTATGCGAAGAATTCTTCGCAGTGCGAAGGCTTCACTGCAAACTTCACACAGCGGATTCTTGTCCAAATACCTACTGCCTCAAGTCTAGGAGTGTTCACTAGACGTTCGCTACCTCTTCGCTCCAGCGAGTTGTTTGTTGCCTCCTTCGCACAGCGAACTTAAGGCCCTTTTTCTTTCTGGATGAACAGTACATTGGGTTTCATGGCCTTCGCTGCAAACTTCACTGTGCGAACTTTGTGAAGTTTTCTGGAAAGCTTTGCTAGCAAGTTCGTTGTGTGAACTTGATGTTGTTTGCATGCTGACTTGGTTTCTTTATTATCTTTCTTGTGTCTTACTCTTCAATTTTTCATGCCTAATTCCTACACAATAACACAAAAATCAAAGGAACCAAGATATTTTCACATAATGGTGCAAATCAACCAAAGCAAGAGTGATTCTCACACAAAATCTACAAAAAGGAGTGAAAGATGTCCACATTTGATAGTTCAAATAAGCAAAGTTGGGCATCTAACAACTCTCCCCAACTAGATCTTTGCTTTCCCTCAAGCAAAGTAATCAAGAGGATTTGCTCGAGAATAAGATTTCTCCAAGAATGGATCAAAAGGCTCAAACACAAGGAATGCAACCAAACACAGGTTCCAAATGGTGAGAATCAAACAACGCACAAGAACTAAAGTCTTAAACAAATTCAAAATATATATCAATCAACAATTATGTCATCTTGAATGAATCACCCTAACTCTCCTCTTCAAATAAGGATTGAAGAAATTATGCATTTGCAACCGCGGGGACAATTTCACTCCTAACAAACAATGTCAAGATCACAAAGTCTTTTACGGTTGTAGCTTGGTCGGGTTTACAAACAAGGGACATTTCTAAGACCATTGAAACGAAATTGCCGATGCAAAAAAGATATTCACTGTACAAGTTATTTACACATCCCAACTTTATTCCACTTGTTTCTCAATTGAAAACCTTCCCAACTCTTATTTCACAACTTATTCTTTCACTCTTTTTCTTTTCCAAGCAAGCATTCTTTTTCTCTTTTTTTTTTACATTCATATTCACATAACAATTTTTTCAATGCTTGCTTGAATTTTTCAAACGTTGTAGCAACCTACCATACTTCTTTTTCATTCTCCCCAACTTAACTTTTACTCAAACCTCAAGTGAATGCTCTTGACTTTTTAAGGCAAAGAGGACAATTAACACAAAATTCAAGGGTTCAAGAAAAAAATTTGGAATCTCGCACAAATTCAAACTGAGATTCACACTGTTTAGGCTCAAGGGATTAACGAATACTCTCTGCTCACGGGTAAGTGGCATTTAGAACTGGTCGTGCTCAATAAAAACAAGTGCCTTTATCATTTCTAATTGCTTCCACAAATTTACAATAATACAAGATAAAGCATGAATCAAATGAATCAACAAATTCTATTAGAAATTCAGCATTTAGTGCACGATGGAGGTTTCCTCATAATTTGTGGTTTCTAAGTCCTAAGTGAAACATTCATTCAACAAGTTACCAAAAGAACAATATTCATTTACAACAAGATTTAAGTTCTTAAGCATTCTAAAATTCAAACCAAAAATAACCATGTACCTTGACATTATTCGCTTGCTTAATATTATCATTGCCATCCAAACTCGGATGCATCTTCATTGGATACTTCTTTTCAAAGAGCAACCAATCTAGAAGTTTAGTAGAACTCAACATCCAGAAGATATTAACAACCACTTGAAAAGAGAAACAAAATATTTTAAACATAAAACTTAACATTAATTAAACTTAATAAAAATGTGGATGGGTGAAAAAAAAACAGCCCAAAATAGTACAAGAACCAATATCTGAAACAAAAATACAGTAAAACTGGCAAAAGCAATGATTCAAGCACAAAAATACTTCACTTTGAAGACCAAAGGAAGTTGCTAAATATCATGCTCACAAAATTGAAATAACACAAAATCAATCCTCCTCGGACTCTGTATCCTCCACACTCTTCGAACCGGAACTGAACTCTCTATCAGCATCCTCGTCATCATCATCATCATCATCCTCCACTACCTCAGCGCTACTACCATCAGGGCCAGAGGCGCCCGCCCCCTCTCCAGAAGTAGGCCTAACCTCAGGACAGCTCGCATGCTTCAGAAACTGCTCCCGAGTCATCATGCTACGCTCCACGGAAGGATCACGGTACTGCAACTGAAGTACCTGCATAGAGTCATGTATATCAATCATGGCATGCTGAGTAGCTGCCATCCAATCCCAGTTATAATTGCAGACAGCCTGCTGAAATGGATCAGAACTCTTTGAGAAAGCAACATTAGGGCCATCAGTAGCCCCGGTATCCGCAGCAGCTGAACTCCCTTTGAAACCTTTGGGCCGGCAGTATTTGTCCATATATTTGTCATCAATAGCAGCCGGAATCGTCACCTGTCGACGCGAAGGTAGTTTCACCCTCGCCTGAACACACAACGCCATGATGAGACAAGGAAAAGCAAGGGGACAATTAACTCTCGTCCCCGCTTTCAATCCAGTCTCCACCACGGATCGTATCTCATCGGCAATGATCCAAGCCACATCAATATGGACATTAGTAAGAATAGAGTGGACCAAATGTGCCACTGGGATCGGCATAGTTGGAGTATGTGATTTTGGCTTAATGTTCGTCAAAATCAACAGTAACACTAACTGAGGCAAAGGCTTCATGTCTTCTCTATGGTACCGCCTTGGAACGCCAGATGGGTTCAATTCTACAGTTTTACCCTCCAACAATAGCGTAGCGAAAATCCGATCTGTATTTCTATGAAGTCTCAGATCTCGATGGTAATCATCAATTTCATCTTCACCCAAGCTAAGCGATCTTCTGAGTACCCTATTAATGGAATCTCTGCCAAAGCTCACCGGTCTTCCTAATACCCTTGTGGTCCAGGTGAATGGTTCATCATTGTTTGGAAGTGTGTTGGCATAGAACTCCCGCACTACCTCTATGTTATGAGTCTTGCGGAAGTTCTGTATGATCCTTCCGAATGAACTAGGAACCTTTTCTCTGGAAGAATCTTTCGCTTTTTCAAAGCCACGTATCGAGCAGCTTACTTTAGACCCACAAATTTCTCACTATCCTACTGGATTGTTTGAGGTCGTGAGGTGCTACCAACCTTTCGCTTCTTGGATGATATCGACTTGGATGCCATCTGTACACAAACACGGGAGAAGAACAAAACAAAACAACCACATAACAGATCAGTCCAGCAATCAGAACAGAAAAATAAAATGTTGTCATGTTCGCTGTAAACTTCGTTGTGCGAAGACCTGGTGAATACTCGCCCCAGGTTCGTACTGCGAAGGTGCTAGCGAAGGCTGAGGGTTTTTGGATTTCACCCTTGTTTTCAACCCATAAGCAAGACAATCCAATTTTATGCAGATAAATCAGAGGTATTAGTCTTAGTCATGCTAGGGATAACTTTAAACATACATGCAACCACAAATTCAATAATTATGTTTCTAACCCTATACAACCCAAATGCTAAGTCTATTTCAAACTATCACAACCTAATCAACAAATAGATGAAAGAGAAGACATACCTAGTTGAGGAAGGTTGATCGAAGTTGTTAGGCAGAATTAGGGTTTGCAAGAGAATGGCTCAATGTGATGTGAGAGTGAAGAGTGAAAATGTGAAGGTGAAGTGCAAAGTGACACCAAAAATCCATAAAACCAACAAAACAGTTTGGGCCCAATTGGGTGGCCCACTGAAATTTTAAAAACACTTCTGATTTGCTCAGTTTTCACTACGAACTTCCTAGCGAACATTGTTAGAACACAGATTGGTTCTTAATAATTACTCTTTGTTTTGATGATAACTGTTAGGAAATTTATATTTAAGAATTATATACTCTAAAATTTGTTTGAGAGTTTTACTGCAGATTAAAATTATATTAACTCTCTAGAAGCAAATCTGCCTTGAATACAAGAAGCTATTCTGACTCTGAAGCGCCAGATGCACCTTACAGAAGAATCTGTTTGCTCCTTACAGAAGATCCTGAGCGTAGTCTCTAGAAGGATCTGAAGCAAGAAGCTCCAGAACATTCTGAGTCAGAAGCATCTGAAGATAGTCAGAAGCATCTGAAGATAATCAGAAGCATCTGAAGCTGAAGCATCTGAAGTATAGAAGAATATTGATTGAAGAGTTTCTCAAAGCATTAGTCTACAGAAGTTTCTGAAAGTACCTACGCTGCCAAGTACTGAAGTTCTGTGTCAAAATGCTCTGATGATCAACACGCTAGAAGCACACACGCTGCAGAAGACTCTGATACAGCATAGTTCTGAATCTCATCAGAAGACTCTGATTCATTCAGACTCTGAAGAACTTGTTGAAACTGAAGAAGTGTTTTCAAGAATATATCCGTTGGATCTATTCAACGTCTCTTTCCTTATTTGTGCTAGACACACTTACACAGACAAAAAGGATTTTTCTGTGCCATCTATTTCAAGGAAAGGTCAGTGCATGTGAAGACAAAAAGGCTCAGACCTTTTGAGACTCTCTTTTCAACGTTCAGCTTGCATGATTCAGCTGCCTATAAAAGGAGATCCTCACTTCATTCTTCAGTTACACACTTGCTGAAAAGAAATCATAATATTCTATAAGCTCTTATTCTTATTCTTCATAGAATCTCATTGTACTTAAACTTAAGAGAAAAATCACTGTTGTGATTATAGCTTTATAGAAGCATTAAAAACTCTTGTATTTAATTTACATTGTTTGTAAAGGATATTCCTTAAGAGGATTCAGTGTGAATCAGTAGCTCTTGAGAAGACTAAGAACTGTAGTTCTTAGGTGATACTATTGTAATCAGTTTGATTTAATAGTGGATTAAGTCCTTGTTGAGAAAGGCAAATCACTCTGGAAGGGTGGACTGGAGTAGTTGTTTAACGAACCAGGATAAAAATAATTGTGTGATTATTTTCAAGTATTAATTTGCCATACTTATTCAACCCCCCCTTCTAAGTATTATCTCACCTTCAGTTGGCATCAGAGCTCCGGTTCTGAGTGTGCTATCACTTAACAGTGTCAGTAAAGATCCAGAGAGATATACTTTGATCAATATATTTATTTGTTATCATGGCTGATAATTCAATGTCAAATATCAACAATAAATATGAAGAGAGGGATAGGATCAGTACCAAACCTCCAATGTTTGATGGAGAAAAATTTGACTATTGGAAAGATAGAATAGAAAGTTTTTTTCTTGGGTATGATGCTGATCTTTGGGATTTGGTCATTGATGGATATGAACATCCTACTGGTGAGGATGGCAAAAAGATTGATAGAAAATCAATGACTGAAGTGCAGAAAAGAGACTTCAAGAATCACCACAAAGCCAGAACTATATTGCTTAATGCAATCTCTTATACTGAGTATGAGAAGATTACTAACAGAGATACTGCTCATGACATGTTTGAATCACTCAAAATGACTCATGAGGGAAACTCTCAGGTTAAAGAGACCAAGGCTCTGGCGCTCATACAGAAGTATGAGGCATTTAAAATGGAAGACTCTGAAAATGTGGAAACTATGTTTTCTAGATTTCAGATTCTTACAGCTGGTCTGAAAGTTCTGGACAAGGGCTACTCAACGTCAGATCATGTCAAGAAAATCATCAGAAGTCTTCCCACCAGATGGAGACCAATGGTGACTGCATTGAAGATGGCAAAAGATCTGAACAAGATCTCTTTAGAAGAACTTATCAGTTCTTTGAGAAGCCATGAAATTGAGCTGGAGGAAGATGAACCCCAGAAGAAAGATAAAGGTAAATCCATAGCTTTAAAATCTAACAAAACTGTTAAAGCTTTGCAGGTCATTCAAGAAAGCTCTGAAGAATCTTCTTCTGAAGAAGAAGATGAGTTGTCCATGCTGTCCAGAAGGATTAACAAACTCTGGAAGCACAAGGGAAAGAAGTTTAACAACTTCAGAAGATCTGATAACAGAAAGGAATCTTCTAGTCACAGAAGATCTGCCAAGAAAGAAGTGGTGTGCTATGAGTGCAAAGAACCTGGGCACTACAAGAATGACTGCCCCAAACTTCTGAAAGAAAAACCTAAGAAGAAGTTCAACAAGAAGAAGAAGGTTCTGATGGCAACATGGGATGACTCAGATGAGTGTGAGTCATCTTCTGAATCAGAAGAAGAATGTGCAAACGTTGCACTGATGGCCAAGACAGAGGATCAAGAGGAAGGTACCTCTGGATATGAATCAGAATCTGAATCTGATGATGATGCAGAAGAGGTAATGGCTAAACTTACCAAAGAAGAACTCATTAAAGTTTTAACAGAAGTTCTTAAAAGTTATAACAACATCAAACTCAAATACAAGAAGCTGAAAAGCAATCTTGAATCTGAGATTGATCTTCTGAAAACAGAACTTGTTGAGCAGAAAGAAATTAACTTAAAAATCAAAAATGACTTTGATAGAACTCAACAAGAATCTGATTCTGAGACTAAGTCATGTGAAAATATTTTAGAAAAATATGACTCTAGTTTTCAGAGGTTTCTCACTAAGAGCATAGACAGAAGCAAGATGGCTTCCATGATCTATGGTGTTAGTGGAAACAACAGAAGAGGCATTGGATATGAGTCTTCATCTGGAAGCAATCCAAAACCTGTTGACAAACTTTTCATCAGGAAGACACCTCTGTACTCTCAATTCAAATTTGGTCACTTGAATGACATTAAACACACAAGCTCTGAGAAGAGTACTTATGTGTTTAAACCAAAGGCAAGTCAGAATAAACATTATGTTGCAAAACAGAAGTTTAGACAAACCTGCAAACCAACTAACCCCAAAGGACCCAAGAAGATCTGGGTACCTAAAAACAAAATAATTCCTGTTGCAGATGTTCTTAGCAGCAAGGTCAGGACACCAATCATGGTACCTGGACTCTGGATGCTCACGACACATGACAGGAGAAAGGTCTATGTTCCAAAGCCTGGAACTTAGATCTGGAGGGGACGTGAAGTTTGGAGGGAACCAGAAGGGCAAGATCATTGGATCTGGCACTATTGGAAATGGTAAGCTTCCCTCTATTACTAATGTTCTGTTAGTTGAAGGATTGAAACATAATCTATTGTCCATAAGTCAATTAAGTGACAATGGTTATGATATAATCTTTAATCAAAAATGTTGCAAAGCTGTATGTCAAAAGGATGGTTCTATCCTATTCAGTGGAAAGAGGAAACACAACATTTATAAAATTAACCTTTCAGAACTTAAAGCTCAAAATGTAAAATGCCTCTTATCTGTGAATGATGAGCAATGGGTCTGGCATAGAACATTGGGGCATATTAATATGAGACGTATATCTCAGATTAATAAACTCAATCTGGTCAGAGGACTTCCTAAGTTGAAGTTCAACTCAGATGCTATGTGTGAAGCATGTCAAAGAGGTAAATTTTCAAAATCACATTTTAAATCAAAAAATGTTGTTTCTACCTCCAGACCATTGGAATTACTTCACATTGATCTGTTTGGACCAGTGAAAACTGCATCCATCAGAGGCAAGAAGTATGGGTTAGTCATTGTAGATGACTACAGCAGATGGACATGGGTAAAGTTTCTAAAACACAAGGATGAGTCTCATTCTGTGTTCTTTGACTTCTGCAATCAAGTCCAGACTGAAAAAGATTCCAAAATTATTAAAGTCAGAAGTGATCATGGTGGAGAATTTGAAAATAAACATTTTGAAAAATATTTTTCTGAAAAAGGCATTGCACATGATTTCTCCTGCCCTAGAACTCCACAACAAAATGGAGTTTTAGAGAGGAAAAATAGAACATTGCAAGAGATGGCCAGAACCATGATCAATGAGACAAATCTGGCAAAACATTTCTGGGCAGAAGCAATTAACACAGCTTGTTATATTCAGAACAGAGTGTCTGTAAGACCTCTTCTGGAAAAGACTCCCTATGAATTGTGGAGAAACAGAAAGCCTAACATTTCTTATTTTCATCCTTTTGGATGTATTTGTTATATGCTTAATACTAAAGATAATCTGAACAAGTTTGATTCCAAAGCACAGAGGTGTTTCATGCTTGGTTATTCTGAACGCTCTAAAGGCTACAGAGTATTCAATACTGAAACACAGATTGTTGAAGAATCTATTCATGTTAGATTTGATGATAAGCTTGGCTCTGAAAAGCCAAAGCAGTTTGAAAGTTCTGCAGATAGAGAAGTGATTCTCACAGACTCTGAAGGCTCAGAGGCAGAAAAGGCAAAAATCAAAGAATCTGAAGCAACCCCAGATGCTACACCTTTGACTTCCCAACTAAACAACTTGCATATTTCTGATAGACCAACTGTCAGAGGATCTTCTTCCAGAATCAAAGCTTCTCATCCAGAAGATGTGATAATTGGAAAGAAAGATGATCCAATAAGGACAAGATCATTTCTCATAACTTCTTAATCTTCTTTATTTGGCTTAGTGTCAATAATAGAACCAACATCTGTAGATGAGGCTCTGGAAGATAATGAATGGATTATAGCTATGCAAGAAGAGCTGAATCAATTCACCAGAAATGAAGTTTGGGATCTGGTTCCTAGACCTAAAGGATTCAATATTATTGGAACAAAATGGGTCTTCAGGAATAAGCTGAATGAAAAGGGAGAAGTAGAAAGGAATAAGGCAAGGTTGGTTGCTCAAGGATACAGTCAGCAAGAAGGTATTGATTACACTGAGACATATGCTCCAGTGGCAAGGTTAGAATCTATACGCCTTCTTATATCTTTTGCTGCACAGAATAACATCACTCTGTATCAGATGGATGTTAAAAGTGCCTTTCTTAATGGCATTATAGATGAAGAAGTTTATGTCCACCAACCTCCTGGTTTTGAAAATGAAAATTTTCCAGATCATGTTTTCAAATTAAAGAAATCTCTATATGGATTAAAACAAGCTCCCAGAGCTTGGTATGAGAGATTGAGTAATTTTCTTCTGGAGAAAATTTTTATCAGAGGCAAAGTGGATACAACTCTATTCTGTAAAACCATAAAGAAAGATCTTCTAATTTGCCAAATTTATGTAGATGATATTATTTTTGGTTCAACAAATATTATGCTTGGAAAGGAGTTTGCTACATGTATGCAGGCAGAATTTGAAATGAGCATGATGGGAGAACTCAGATTCTTTTTAGGAATCCAAGTTAATCAAACTCCAGAATGCACCTACATACATCAGACAAAGTATGTTAAAGAACTTCTGGAGAAATTCAACATGTCTGACAGCAAGGTGGCAAAGACTCCAATGCATCCTACTAGCTCTTTTGGCAAAGAAGAGGTAAGTAAGAAAGTAGACCAGAAGCTCTACAGAGGTATGATTGGCTCTCTTCTTTATCTTACTGCTTCTAGACCTGACATATTATTCAGTGTTTGTCTATGTGCTAGATTCCAATCAGATCCTAGAGAATCACACTTGACAGCTGTCAAGAGGATTCTAAGGTATCTGAAAGGTACTTCTAATGTAGGTTTGTGTTACAGAAAATCTGATGATTTCAAATTAGTTGGATTCTGTGATGCTAACTATGCTGGAGACAGAGTAGAAAGAAAAAGTACTTCTGGAAGTTGTCAATTTCTAGGAAGAAATCTAATCTCCTGGTACAGCAAGAAGCAACCCACAATTGCACTTTCAACCACAGAGGCTGAATACATTGATGTTGCTGGATGTAGCAGGCAGATGCTCTGGATGAAAAGTCAACTAGAAGATTATCAAAATTTTGAGAGTAACATTTCTATCTTTTGTGATAATACTTCTGCTATATGTTTGTCCAAGAATCCCATTTTACATTCTAAGGCAAAACATATAGAAATTAAGCATCATTTCATCAGAGACTATGTTCAGAAGGGAATCATAAATTTAGCCTTTGTTGATACAGATCATCAATGGGCAGATATTTTTACAAAACCCCTTGTTGAAGATAGATTCAATTTTATTCTGAAAAATATTGGTATGGATTTTTGTCCAAAATGATATTTATCAGAAGCAAATTGTTCTAGATGCAAACATGCTTAATTCATCTGAAGTATTTCTTCTGTTCATTTATTCTATTCTGATTATTATTTCTGATGTGAAAATCTGAACTAACCATCTTTAGAAGATCTGAACGTGGCTAACGTTTCATTTCTTGAGAGAATTCAGAACAGCATGCAAGCAAACACGTGTCCCACAAAATCTGATGAGGTGGCGTGTGCACAACTGAAAAGACGTTTGAGGTGAAATTTGAATAGTAAATATCTTGGTTTTCCCCCCAAATCTGTCAGAAGCATTTATTATTTGAAATGATTTTATTCTCTTCATTTAATGCTGCTCAAACGTGCGTTCTTTCTGTCTTTTGGTGTGCCTATGTGTTTAGTATAAATACCTGTTGTGTATTCACTTTCACACTTTTCACTCTCAGAATTTACATGCGTTTTCATCTATTGTTCTCTCTGCATAAAAAAACTCAAAACCTAAGTGTTCTAAAAAGCATTCTTCAATGGCGTCTTCTTCATCAACAACTGCACAGTTTCAATCAACAATGGTTGTTGTGACTTCAGATAACCTAGGTGCTGCTCCATATACTCCTCCACAGAGAACTCTTCTCACACCTGTTGATAAGTTAGAAGTGTTGTGTGAATCCATGGTTGAATTTGATTCTTTGGCTGACAATGGGTTTGATTTTCGCTCCATTGTTAGAGCTCAAGGTTGGGTGAAATACTTTGATAGATTGTTTGGACCAGTTTACCCTCTACTTGTTAAGGAATTCTGGATTCATGCATCTGTGTATCCAAAGTTTATTTTATCATCTGTGATGGGAAAGGAGATCATCATCACAGAGGATCTGATTAGAAGACTGATTGGTTATGAAGAAACAGATGGTGTTTCACATCTGCCAGCTGGGCGTGTTGATATGGATGAAGTTTATGAGGAAGTTATGACTGCTGGACAAGCCTCTAACAGATTCAAAGATCTGAAGCCTGATTACAAGATCTGGGCCAAGATCTTCATGGGATGCATACATCACAGAAAGTCAACAAATTCCCCAGATTATGTCAACAATGAACAGATCTATTTTATGTACTGCCTTAGTCAGAGCAACAAGGTAGATCTGCCTTACATTTTGTTCATGCATTTGTGGAATCACATCAATGCATCCAGAGAATCTGTGAAAGAAAAAGGCCAGAAGATCAGGACTTGGATACCTTTTGGAAGGTTGCTCTTAGATCTTCTCACTGAAAATGGTTTAGTGGCTGCTCTGTATGATGCTGGTGTTACAGAGGAACTAGAGTTCATTATGGGAAAGCCTTTGAACGCTAAAAGCCTTCTGAGACTCAAGATTGTAGATGAACTCACTGCTGCTCCAAAGAGGTTAAATATGTCTGATTTGAATAAAAGGGTTCCAGTATCAGACTTTCCTCTATTCTTTGCTGAAGAACCTAGACACATTGTTCTGATGTATATAGAGGAATGCAAAAGGGAGGGAGTGTCTGTTCCAGCCAATGTGTTTCAACTTGTCAAGCAACCACTGCCAGATGCAGGAGAAGAAGAAGAAGAAGAAGTTCCACTTCAGAGGAAAAGATCTCAGCCTGCAGCAGAATCTGAACCTGTCCAGAAGAAGGCTAAGATTGCTGAGAAATCCAAGGATCTTCTGAAGAGAAAGGATTCTGGAGAAGCTGCCTTTGCATCTGCTAAGAGGATTAAACTCAAAGGTACTAAAGCTTCTGTTATTTCTAAAAATGTTGTTATTAATGATTCTTCTATTAAGTCTGTTCCCAAACCACCTGTCACTCAAACAACATCTGTTGTTGCCCCTAGTTCTGTCTCACCTCAAAAACAACCTACTGCTTCTGTATCAAAACCACCTCAACCCAAAATACACATCAAACACTTCACTCCACGTCCATCACCAACAGAATCACAACAAACAGTTCCACAACAAACAGAACCACAACCATCAGAACTACCACAAAATTCTGATAAACAAAACTCTGCTCAACCTCAAACAGAAAATCAACCAAAAACTTCTGATCATCCAGAAAAACAAACCATAGAAGATCAACCAGAAAAAGACTCTGTTATTCCACCATCAACAATTCCATCTTCTGAACCTGTAGCACCTGTTACTTCTGAACCCACTAAAGTAACTTCTGCTCCTGTTTCATCTGAACCACCTACTCAACAATCTGATACCCCTTCAGAACCATCTCATATCCCTGAGACAGAAGTTCTTGATATCACTCCATTAAAAACAGTGTTTCAAGTTTCTTCTACCTCTTGTACACCTGAAACATCTTCAAATTCATCTGAATCAGAAATTCATCCTGATTTTCTGATTAATCCATCTGACAAATACCCTGTTCATGAACCTGAACCTGAATCAACCTTACCTACTAAAACTACCATTCCAGACACTATGCCTCCACCTGCACCTTCATCTGAGATGATTGTTCCTACTTCCAATCCATCATCATCTGGAATATCTTGTGCCCAAGTGTCTTCTCTTTATCATAATTTATCTTATGGTTTCAAACTGAAAGATTTTTATGATAGAGTTGAGCCTTCTGAACCCTTGAAACCTCTGAAACCTAAACTCAGAC
Organism: Lathyrus sativus; assembly: GCA_963859935.3. Taxonomy (NCBI): domain Eukaryota; kingdom Viridiplantae; phylum Streptophyta; class Magnoliopsida; order Fabales; family Fabaceae; genus Lathyrus; species Lathyrus sativus. The sequence goes on from OZ012739.1 coordinate 536,366,925, forward strand.
CGGCCCTTCCATCTGTAATCCTTTCATATATTCAATCTATGGAAAATGAAGGATCCTTAGCCCCCATATCTGCTACATCTGGTAAAGCTGCTGTTTCAGCTCTGCATCCTGCATCTGATAACATAGTTGCATCTGATAAACCATCAAACTCTGCTTTCGTACCATACTCTAATGCATTCTTTGATGTTGTTTACCCACGCACAAGACCTCAACCAAATCTGCTTAATGCTTTAAACAGATCCTTACCTCAGAAACCAGAAATTCCATTCTTTCCATATGTTCCCCCTCCTCTGATTTCCATTCCAAAATCACTGATACCACCAACTCCAAAACCTAAACAGATGACTCTGGAAACCTTGCTTAAACCACCACCCAGACTTAATATTGATCATTTATTTCAAACGTTTTTGCAAGAAATACAGATGTCTTTAGGTACTGTTCAGAAAAGATGTTCTGAAACTATGGATGCAAATGAGACTGACATCATCTGGAAAGGATTTCTCAATAGATTCAACACTGTAGCTTCTAATCTGAAGAACATCTGTTCTGATGATGCAAAGCTCAGAGCTGAAAGAACTTAATTCTGGATTGACAACAAGACTGAACCTCTGCTTTGTTTGGATGCTCCTCCACCTCCTCCTCCACCAGAACCAACTGCCACTGCATTGACTATGACTCTGGTAGAACCCTCTTCAGGATCTCCAGAACATATGGCAATTGACTCTGTTCAAGCTGCAGATCCTCCATTTCCTTCTTCAGAGACAAAGACAGAAAATCCAGATTTTGGAGACAAGATTGCTGCTCTGGAAGCTGGTCAATCTGAAATAAGATCTTGGATGGCGAAGCAAGACAAGAAATCTGAGGACATGTCAGAGTGGATGTCTAAACAAGATGAGAAGAATGAGACAATAACTAAGTTCATATCAAAGCAAGAGCAATCACAATCTGAGATCACAGACCTATTGAAGATGCTTTTGTCAAAACACTCTTAGATTTTTTTCTCATGTTTGTGCATCTGTTGTTTTTGCATCTGAATGTTATTGTTATATCTTCTGATATTTTCCAATGTACTTTTTCTCTGTTATGATTAAATGAATCAGTTTGTTATTCTCCATTGAATTATCTGCTCTTGTTCCTTTTAATTGTCTTTATTAAAAGTTTTTACTTTTTGCTTATGACAAAAAAGGGGGAGAAAATAAAGATCTGAACTATTTAATATAATTTCACTAGAATGAATCTTCAGACATATCTATTCTTTCTAATATCTAAATTGACTATTTCAGAACATTTGATAAGAATACTCTATAAAAGAATCTCTGAGTTTCTCAGATCATTTATCTTTTATCAAACTCTGAATCTTATATCTGCAAGACAGTCTGACCCTTGATTATTTCAAAGACAAACAAGATCTGACTCTGAAGATTACTCAAGATAAAAAGGGAAGTTTCTATTCCTTTTTCTTATTCAACTCAGGGGGAGATTCATCATCTCAGGGGGAGTTATAATTCTTTATGTTCAATTAAATAAAATTTCTGATACTTTTTGTCATCATCAAAAAGGGGGAGATTGTTAGAACACAGATTGGTTCTTAATAATTACTCTTTGTTTTGATGATAACTGTTAGGAAATTTATATTTAAGAATTATATACTCTAAAATTTGTTTGAGAGTTTTACTGCAGATTAAAATTATATTAACTCTCTAGAAGCAAATCTGCCTTGAATACAAGAAGCTATTCTGACTCTGAAGCGCCAGATGCACCTTACAGAAGAATCTGTTTGCTCCTTACAGAAGATCCTAAGCGTAGTCTCCAGAAGGATCTGAAGCAAGAAGCTCCAGAACATTCTAAGTCAGAAGCATCTGAAGATAGTCAGAAGCATCTGAAGATAATCAGAAGCATCTGAAGCTGAAGCATCAGAAGTATAGAAGAATATTGATTGAAGAGTTTCTCAAAGCATTAGTCTACAGAAGTTTCTGAAAGTACCTACGCTGCCAAGTACTGAAGTTCTGTGTCAAAATGCTCTGATGATCAACACGCTAGAAGCACACACGCTGCAGAAGACTCTGATACAGCATAGTTCTGAATCTCATCAGAAGACTCTGATCCATTCAGACTCTGAAGAACTTGTTGAAACTGAAGAAGTGTTTTCAAGAATATATCCGTTGGATCTATTCAACGTCTCTTTCCTTATTTGTGCTAGACACACTTACACAGACAAAAAGGATTTTTCTGTGCCATCTATTTCAAGGAAAGGTCAGTGCATGTGAAGACAAAAAGGCTCAGACCTTTTGAGACTCTCTTTTCAACGTTCAGCTTGCATGATTCAGCTGCCTATAAAAGGAGATCCTCACTTCATTCTTCAGTTACACACTTGCTGAAAAGAAATCATAATATTCTATAAGCTCTTGTTCTTATTCTTCATAGAATCTCATTGTACTTAAACTTAAGAGAAAAATCACTGTTGTGATTATAGCTTTATAGAAGCATTAAAAACTCTTGTATTTAATTTATATTGTTTGTAAAGGATATTCCTTAAGAGGATTCAGTGTGAATCAGTAGCTCTTGAGAAGACTAAGAACTGTAGTTCTTAGGTGATACTATTGTAATCAGTTTGATTTAATAGTGGATTAAGTCCTTGTTGAGAAAGGCAAATCACTCTGGAAGGGTGGACTGGAGTAGTTGTTTAACGAACCAGGATAAAAATAATTGTGTGATTATTTTCAAGTATTAATTTTCCATATTTATTCAACCCCCCCTTCTAAGTATTATCTCACCTTCAAACATCTTCTCTAAGCTCTTCGCACGGAGAAGGTGCTAGGGAACATGACAGGTCTTAGTTTTTCTCTTTTCAATTCAACTCATTTTTTAGCACAAGTCCACCACATCATGCACATCAATTACACAACAAAAAGCAGTAAATACTCACAATGTTGGGGTGCCTCCCAACAAGTGCTTTATTTAACGTCGTTGGAGCTCGACGATCTGATGCGACCACGGATCGCAGAAAGGCACAGAGGTGGTGTCCCGCTCGAAATCACCACCTAGGTAAATCTTCAACCTTTGGCTGTTGACTGTCCAATTCTATTTGGTCTTTATGCCTTCAGTAGTAATTGCCCCGTAACTCAAAATGTTGAGAATCCGAAACGGACCCGACCATTTGGACTTTAACTTTCCGGGAAACAATCTCAACCTAGAATTGAATAGTAACACCATTTGCCCTACCTCAAACTTCTTGGTCACAATCTTCTTATCATGATACCCCTTCACTCGATCTTTGTAGATTTTGTTCGATTCATAAGCTTGGAGGCGTATTTCTTTCAACTAATGAAGTTGGCTTTTTCTTTTGTCGCCACTCAAGTTCTGATCAAAATTTAGCAATTTCAATGCCCAAAAGGCTTTGTGCTCCAATTCAACCGGAAGGTGGCAGTTTTTATCGTAGACCATTTTAAACGGTGTGAGACCAATCGGAGCTTTGAAAGCTGTCTGATAGGCCCACAAGGCATCATCAAGCTTGCTTGACCAATCCTTCCTCGAGGTAGACACGGTTTTTCCCAAAATCTTTTTAATTTCACGATTTGATATCTTCGCCTGTCTGTTAGCTTGCGGATGGTACGGTGTTGCAACTTTGTGTCGCACACCATATTGTTCCAAAGCTTTTGCTAACTGAGTGTTACAAAAGTGCGATCCTCGGTCACTTATTAACAGTCTCGGAGTACCAGAGTGAGAAAATATGTTTTTTTTTCACAAATTTTATTATGGTTTTCCCGTCTGCCTTAGCGCTAGCTATGGCTTCAACTCATTGTGAGACGTAGTCAACCGCAACAAGAATGTACTCATTTCTAAATGACGGTGGCAATGGACCAACAAAATCAATGCCCCAACAATTGAAAACCTCGACTTCTATCATGCTTTGCAAAGGCATTTCATTTTGTTGTGATATTCCACCAATCCTCTGACATTTGTCACAAATTTTTGCATGCGCATGCGCATCTTTGAACAAGGACGGCCAATAAAATCCCGATTGGAGGACTTTAGCGGTCGTTCTTGTGTCGTTAAAATGACCTCCATACAGAGAGTTGTGACAATGCCAAAGGATGTCTTTGGCTTCCTCCTCAGATACACATCTCCTTAAAATGTTGTCGACACCAAATTTGAACAGATAAGGCTCATCCCACACAAAGTACTTGGCGTCAGACAAAAAAAATTTATCTGGTGACTAGTTAGACCTTTCGGCATTAATATGGTAGCTTTATGGTTAGCCATGTCAGCGAACCAAGGTCTAACCTTCACCATATATAACTTTTCATCAGGGAACTCTTCCTTCACCTCCTGCTCATGTTTTGTGACTTCATCATTCACAAGTCGGGACAAGTGATCTGCTACCAAATTCTCGGATCCTTTTTTATCACGAATTTCAAGATCAAATTCTTGTAATAAAATAATCCAACGAATTAATTCTTGCTTGGAATTCGGTTTGGTTAGCAGATACTTGATTGCCGCATGATCGGTGTACACCACAACTTTGGATCCGATCAAATAAGACCTAAATTTTTCTAATGCGTACACTATTACAAGCAATTCCTTTTCAGTTGTTGCATAGTTAATTTGAGCATCGTTAAGAACCTTGCTTGCATAGTGTATCGCATGGAAATTTTTGGTTTTTCTTTCGCCTAACACTGTGCCAATTGCATAATCGCTCGCATCGCACATGAGTCCAAAATCATTTTTCCAGTTCAGTGCAACGGTTATGGGTGCAGTTATTAGGCTTTATTTCAAAGAATCAAAAGTTGTCATACAAGAATCATCAAAAAGAAAAGACTTATCTTTATTGAGCAGGTTGCTCAATGGTTTTGCTATCTTCGCAAAGTCTTTAATGAACCTTCGGTAGATTCCTGCATGACCCAAAAAACTTCGAATTCCCTTCACATTCAGAGGTGGCGGAAACTTTTCAATCACTTCCACTTTAGCCCTATAAACTTCAAGTCCTTTTGAAGAAACCTTGTGCTCAAGCACAATGCCTTCCGTAACCATGAAGTTGCATTTCTCCCAATTAAGCACCAAATAAGTATCCACACACCTCTCCAAGACAACATCAAGATTTTTCAGACAAAGATCAAATGACGGTCCAAAAACTGAGAAATCATCCATAAACACCTCGATCGTCTTCTCAATCAAGTTCGAGAATATAGCTTGCATACACCTATGAAAAGTCGTCGGTGCATTACACAAACCAAATGGCATCCTCCTATAAGCAAACATTCCGAAAGGACAAGTGAAAGCTATTTTTTCATGATCCTCCGGGTTGATAATGATTTGATTATACCCTGAGTATCCATCCAAAAAGAAATAATATTCTTGACCGGAAAGTCTCTCGAGCATTTGATCCATGAAAGGAAGAGGGAAGTGATCTTTTCTTGTAGCTTGATTGAGCCTACGGTAGTCGATATACATCCTCCATCCCGTTACAGTTTTTGTTGGAATCAACTCATTCTTCTCATTGAGGACAACTGTCATTCCACCTTTCTTTGGTACCACTTGAACTGGACTAACCCACGGACTATCGGAAATAGGATAAATCATGTCGGCATCCAACATTTTGACAAATTCTTTCCTCGCCACTTCTTTCATAGTAGGATTCAATCTTCTTTATGGTTGAGCTACCAGCTTGAAATTTTCCTCCATGAATATTCGATGCATACAATAGGAAGGACTTATACCTTTCAAGTCGGAAAGAGTCCAACCCATTGCCTCTTGATTTTTCTTCAAAACAACAATTAATTTCTTTTCTTCCTCCATGGTTAGATCCGAACTTATGATCACCGGCTTGTTTTTCTCTTCATCAAGGAAAACATACTTAAGATGAGATGGTAACAACTTCAACTCAAGTTTGACTTCCTCATTGTTTTCTTTTTTCAAAATTTCCACTCTTTCTTTCAAAGGTGGAATTTCCTCTAATTCTTCAAGCTCCTGCAAACACTTTTCAATCTCCCTTTCTTCTTCTTCATTAACTTTTGAAAGAGCATTGGTAATAACTTATTGTAATAGTGTGGGGACTTGCAACAACTCCTTGACTTCTTCGATCGCCACTTCCATTGCATCAATCCTAAATTAATCGATTTTGTCCTTTGAAAGCTTCATGGCTTCAAAAAGATTGAAACAAATCTCCTCATCTAGAACTCTAACCTTCATTAGACCATCATCCATATCAATCGCCATGCGCACGGTCTTCATAAAAGGTCGACCAAGAATCAAGGGAGAGTCTCCATCTTCTTCCATATCAATTACCACAAAGTCAATTGGGAAAAAAATTGTCAACCTTTACCAAAACGTCTTCGACTACACCATGAGGGTGAGTGGTAGATTTGTTGGAAAGTTGCAATGTCATTTGAGTGGACTTCAACTCCATGTATTCCAATCGCTTCACAATGGACAAGGGTATCAAGTTGATACTAGAGCCTAAATTTATCAACCATTTGCCAATATAAGTGTTTCCAATTGTGATAGGCAAAGTGACTCGTCCCAAATCACTTTCTTTTCTCGGAAGAGTTCGTTGAATGATTGCGCTACAACTAGCATCCACAATGATAGTTTCTTTATCCGTATACCTCTTCTTCTTAGTAAGGATGTCCTTCATGAATTTAGCATACTTGGGAATTTATTCCAATGCTTCGGAAAATGGAATATTGATTTGCAATTGCTTGAATATGTCCATGAATCGAGCATAGTGTCTCGCATTATCTTTCTGTGCCTGTGCATGTGGATAAGGCAATTGAATCGGGATTGTACTCACTTGCTCTTTTCTTTTCCTAGACTTTTTCTCTCTTTCTTCTCTCTTATTTTTCTCTACTTCCTCACTCTTTTTCACTCTCTCATTTTCAACTAAATCTCCCTCAACATTTTTTTCTACTTCTTTCTCAACATTTTCATTTTCTTTTTCAACTACAACTTCTTCTGCCACTATCTCCTCACCTACGCCCATGTCAAATTCTCTACCACTTTTTGTGAGAATCACCTTGCAATGCTCCTTAGGATTTGGAAGAGTGGTAGCCGTGAAAGGCCCTTTTTGTTGATCGGCCAATTGTTTTGATAATTGGCCCACTTGTGTCTCCAAATTCTTTATAGCTGCATCGGTGTTCTTTTGATTTGACATTGACATTTGCATAAATTGAGTAAGAGTTTCTTCCATCTTTGACGGTGCACTTTGAGTTTGTGGAGGTTGAGTGTAATTTTGATATTGTTGACGATTTGAAGTTCCGGCTTCTTGTGGCCTCCAAGGTTGTTGGTACCCTTGATTTGCTTGTTGATAAGGTGGTCTTTGTTGGTATCCCTGATTTTGATTTCAGACATAGTTAACTTCTTCCAATACCGGAGGACAATACCAGGTATGATGGTTACCTTTACACAATTCACAACTTGCCACTTGAGCTTTGGTAGGAACTTCTTTCATCTCTTTGATTTGTTGTGGAAGTTTCGACATTTATTGAGTTAAAAGCTCCACTTGTTGTAAAAGAAGTTTGTTTTGAGCAAGAATAGCATCATTAGTACCTAACTCTAGCACGCCTGGTTTTTGTTGAACTACTCCACGGTTATGATTTCCTTGGTGATCATTAAGTGTCATCTTGTCAATAATTGCTATTGCATCTTCGACACTTCTATACATCAAAGAACCCTCCGTCGTAGCATCCAACAAGGTCTTGTGAACCGAGAGGAGACCATTACGGAAAATGTGAACTTGAGTAAGTTCATCAAAACCGTGTCCTTTGAATTTTCTCAACATTGACTTGAATCTCTCTCAAGCTTCATTAAGGAATTCATTTCCTCCTTCTGAAAACACAGTTATCGCAGTTTTTGCTTCCATGAAACGATTATGTGGAAAGAACCGTTTAAGAAACTTCTCTTCCAATAAATTCCAATCTGTCATAATTGTCGTAGACTGATCAAGATACCATTCTTCGCTTTCCTAATCAAAGAATGAGGGAATAGCCTCCTGAACAGTGATTCTTCATCAGCTTCTGTTGCTCCAATTGCACCCGCAATCTCATAGAATTTGGTAAGACGTGTAAACGGATCCTCATGATCTAACCCCGTGAAAGGATTTTGATAAATGAGTTCAAGGATTCCCGTTTTCATCTCGGCTTATCTTCCATTTTGGAGGTTGCGTGCAAACTGAGTGGTGTGTCTTGAATTGTTTGTACATGGAACTGAAACTGGAGGTGGAGGTGGTGGTGGTGCTGCCATAATTGATGAATTAGGTGGAGTGGATGAAGAAGATTCTCCGAACTCTTGTCTTTCAATAGCTTGTTGTCATCTTCGCCTTGTGCGACTATTGGTACGCCGAGCAGTTCTCTCAATCTTAGGATCGAAAAGAAGATTTTCAGGCCGAACATGTCCTCGCATAAACGAATTCTAAACACGAACTACACAGATTTAAAAAGCACAAAGAATTATAAAGATAAGAGATTCACAATACAAAAATCTTAAAATCATTAAACTATTGCAATGCTTGCAATATTCTACTAAAAATCCCCGGCAACGGCGCCAATTTGTTAGAAAGTATTTTGTGGTAGTGTTTTAACGTATCCATAGGGCTTGATGAGAATATAGATGCTTGTCGTTTAATGGTTTAATGATTTAAGAAAGGGGGGTTTTCTAAATGGTTTCTATTTTCGTAACAAGAGTTTGCAAGAAATAAAATGGAATAAAATTCGGTCTAAGTTTGATAAAAAGCATGCCAAGATTAGGGTTCACTAATCTGTCCTAAACGTATCCAACCGGTCAAATATGTGAACATAGTTTTAACCAACATAACTGCGTATCCTCGCAAAAACGTTCATTTCTAAAGCGATTTCGTGAATGTTATTGTTTTGACCGTTAAATGATCTCTCTAAATAACACTCAAAACAATAATCATTAAGACCAATACAAAGCGGATATCAACTTTCAAACCTATGTCTAGAATTTGTATAGTTGATAGATGAAGAAATTAGGTCAAAACTTGGAAAGTTCATGTCTAAAGCAATCCAAACCATAAATGTACAAGGGATAGCAAATAACTTCATCTATATTGATCACAACATTGTTCACATACAAAAGATCAAGAAGAATACATAAAATCTGAAATAACTACCTCTAACCTTGACAAAAGAGGGATTTAGCCACCCATTTCCATGATAGCTTGAGCAACAAGCTTCGGAAGAAGGTTGATCAACATCCGAGTTGAATAATCGAGATTGGATGGGAATCCACCTTCTTTTTGTGAAATATTGCTAAGCGATGATGAGAAATGGAGAGACAAGATTTTTAGGTCTGAAATCCTCTCAAAAGAAAGTACAAAGTAAAATATATTTTTCTCAAAAAGTAGCCCAAACTACTTATAGAAGGGTTGCTGAGCTGTCACGTTCGCAGTGCGAACAAAGTGTTTGCCTAGCGAATAGTCAAATTGGCACCTGAAGTGCCTATGTCCTGTGAAAACTCCCCAGACAGATTTCCACATGTTTGTTGTGCGAAGAATTCTTCGCAGTGCAAAGGCTTCGCTACAAACTTTGTACAGTGAATTCTTGTCCAAATACCTACTGCCTCAAGTCTGGGAGTGTTCGCTAGACCTTCGCTACCTCTTCGCTCCAGCGAGTTGTTCGCTGCCTCCTTCGCACGGCGAACTTAGGGCCCTTTTCTTTCTAGATGAACAGTACATTGGGTTTCCTGGCCTTCACTGCAAACTTCGTTGTGCGAACTTTGTGAAGTTTTCTGGCAAGCTTCGCTAGCAAGTTCACTGTGCAAACTTGTTGTTGTTTGCATGTTGACTTGATTTCTTTGTTATATTTCTTGTGTCTTACTCTTCAATTTTTTATGCCTAATTTCTGCACAATAACATACAAATCAAAGGAACCAAGATATTTTCACATAATGGTGCAAATCAACCAAAGCAGGAGTAGTTCTCACACAAAATCTACAAAAAGGAGTGAAAGATGCCCACATTTGATAGTTCAAATAAGCAAAGTTAGGCATCTAACAATACGCCATATGAAATGGCACATATGTATGAATTATAAACCACGCGCCATTTGATATCGCGCATATGTGTTGCTTCTAATGCATTCTCTATTTGGTATAACGCCTTCTTTAATGGAGGAATCTCGTTGTTGTAAGAGAATCGTGTAAGGTGTAAGGTATCTTATATGCCTGCTGAAGATAAGAGAATCATGTAAGGTGTAAGGAATCTTATAAGAGAATCTTGTAAAGCATTCCATTAAAAAAATTGAAGACAAGCCATAAAGTGAAGGATTTGTGGAATGCATGCCAAATGAAGACAAGAATAGGGTTTTAGTAGGAAAGCATGCATTAAGACAAAAATAAGGTCTTAGTAGGCATAAAAAGTTAAAAAGATTAGAAGATATAATTGAGACAAGACTAATGCATATATAGTCTAAACGAGTATGCATGTATAATTGAGACAAGACTAATGCATGTATAGTCTAAACAAAAATATATAAAAAAATTCTATTGTATGAAACTAGAATTCTATTAATACGCATAAAACTAAAATTTTATTGCACCACAATTCTATCAAACACTAGTACACTAAAATTTTATTGAACCACAATTCTATCAAACACTAGTACACTAAAATGTTGCACGTATGGCTCAAACACCACAATACATGACCAATGCACATGTCAATGGTGAGATATTTGATTGTACCATAACTGATTTCAATTTTCGTAATACCGATGTTACTCATTTTTCGATTAACAGACAATCAAAATTTTCCCATTTGAAAGAGAGATTAGAAAATAAATTGCAGTGTAATCTAGTCGGCCAGATCATCTACAAGAATTTAGTGTTTTTTGCTGACAACCAAGTCAAGTTTTTCTAGTTAAAGGTTTGAGATGATGAGGATGTTCATAATATATTTCTCAGTCATGAGTATTCTGGTTTCAATGATATTGAGCTTTATATTATACTACAACAACACAAAATGTCTCAACTCGTTGATCCTTCTCAAGTTTTTTTGTGAATCTGACGACAAACAAGCTGAAGTCGATGTTGTTGATGAAGAAGAAGAAGAAGAAAAAGAAGTTGAGGTCTTGGTTGATGGAATGGTAAACGATTCCACTACCGAGCACGAGGAAGACCCATTAATGGCCAGTCATGTTTATTGTCCACCTCAACACATGACAAACCTGAACTTGGGTGCAGATTAACCATCTTCAGATATTTTTTACAATCCATATATGCAAACACAAGGAGTATTAAAAGAAGGAAACAATTTTCGAACAAAAGAAGATTGTGTCCGAGCTATAAAACAGTATCACATGGAATTATCAGTTGATTATAGGGTCGACCGAATGTGACTTTGTATAAGATCTATTATTGTAATGAAGTCTACCCGTTCCGATTAATAGCATCTTACTGGAAGATAAGCGATTCTTGGAAGATAGGGTTTATGGGTCTAAAGCTCACTTGTATAATCACCAATGTGATGCAGGATCATCACAAACTCGACTCTCAGTTAATATGCAATAAAATTATACATGTCATTAGCGATAATCTGTCGTTGAATGTGAGTACAATAATCTCGCATATCGTTCAAAGATACAATTATACTCTATCGTACAAGAAAGCATGGATAGTTAGGTCTAAGACGGTTGAAACGGTGTTCAGAAATTGGAAGGAGTTGTATAAAGAACTTCCAAAATATTTGGTGGCACTTAAACAATATGCTCTAAGGATTGTTTCCATTTTGGATACCTTGTCGGCATATACCCCATACGGGACTTTTGTTAGTGGAAATGACATATTTCACCGACTCTTCTGGGCATTTGAACCATGTATCAAAGGTTTTTCCAACTGTAAACCTATTATACAAATTGATGGAAAATTGTTATACGGGAAATAAAAAGGAACGTTACTCATGGCAGTAGCACAAGATGGCAACAACAACATTTTTCCAATCGCCTTCGCTCTAGATGAAGGGGAGACTGTAGGGAGTTGGAGCTTTTTTCCTAAAAAATCTTCGATTACACGTGGCTTCGTAACCTAACTTATGTTTGATTTCGGACAGACATGCATCAATTGAGAGTGGATATAAAAATCTTGATAATGGTTGGCACAATCCTCCTTCAACGCATGTCTATTGTGTTAGACACATCGCTCAAAATTTCATGCAGGAGATCAAAGCCAAGACGATGCGGAAGAAGGTTATGGACGCAGAGTATGCATTAACAGAACCTTCCTTCAAATACTACTGTGAAGAAATCAAATTGAAAAATGCAGATGTATTAAGGTGGATGGACAATATTCAATTGGAGAAATGGACCAGGGCATACGACATTGGACAACTATGGTGCCACATGATAACAAATCTTATGGAATCAATGAACTCTATATTCAAAGGCATCTGAAACCTACCGATAACCACTTTAGTAAGAGCAACCTATTTTAGGCTCGGGGCACTTTTTGATATCAGACGTTCAAATTGGACTTCTCTCTTACAATCTGGGCAGCTATTTAGTAATAGTTCAATGCAATTTATTAAGGAGGAAGCTGCCAAAGCTAACACACATGTGGTCACAGTGTTTGACCGCAATAAAGGTTAGTTCAGTGTTAGTGAGTTAATGGATCACAATGAAGGGAGGCCGAGGGGATCATGTCAAGTTGAACTAGATAGAAGTTGGTGCGACTGCAGAAAGTTTCAAGCCTTTCGTATGCCTTGCTCCCATGTCATAGCGGCATGTTCAAAGGCTTGCCAAGACCCTTCCAACTTGCTGTCTGTTGTTTACCAAGTCATAAGTCTATGTAATGTCTACAACACTAGCTTTCTGGTGGTAGTAAAAGAGGACAATCGGTCTGCATATGAAGGGGAAATAGTCTAGCACAATGAAATTATGCGAAGAAAGAAAAAGGGTCGCCCTAATAACACGCATATTCGAACAGAAATGGATACAACGAACAAAATGGTGAGGTTATATAATTCATGTTGTCAGCCCGGGCACAATCGTACAAAATGTCCCAATGTTGGATCAAGCTCAACAACATAATTTAAATGTAAGCGTTTCTCTTTATATCAACAACAACTTTTATTTCATAAATATCATGACACTCAATAACAATAATTTAAAAATAACAAGTAACATTAATTTAAATAATTAAACAACAAAACAAATAAATACAACGACTAAACAACATAACTATGCGATTACAGCTATCAAGACAATTTCCTGAGAACTATACATCAGCATCTGAACATCTATGTCAGTTGTAACATTCTCCCAGCAATGAGCTTCTCCATTATGGTTGAACGTGGTAACAAGTCTTTCAATTCTTCTGATCTTTTCACCCTTTGAAATACCTCCATCTAACCAACGGTTTAGGCTCCTGTTAAGATGTTTGAACGTCTGCGTATTCTAGAGGTGAATCATCATCGGAGGTTTGACTGACAAAAAAATTAAATCGGCATTTCATAAAGATATGAAAAGGAAGAAAAGGAAGTCATTTTGAAAGAAAATGAAAGAAAATTATAAATAAATAAATAAAAGAAGGATAAGAATTGCGAGAAATGAAGAGGAGGTGGTGTTGTGTTTATATTTATAATGTGGGAGTAGTATAGTAGTCATATGAAATGGCGCATACACAAATTATTTTGAAGAAAAAAAATTAGAAGATGATGCACCATATGAAATGGCGCATGAGTTATGGCTTCATAAAATGGCACTATTTCATATAGCTTATGTGACATAGACACTCCAAATCAAATGGCGTATGAGAAAAAAATTAGTGTAGGCGACATTTTAAATGGCACATTCTCAAATTATTCTAAAACATAGTTATTTTCGTAAATATTTTAAAAATATGATTTATTTAATATTTAAATTTAAAAATAAATCGAAAAATGTGACAAGTTCCTGATAAAATAGAATAACATACCAAATGTGGAATCCACCGATCTTGAGTTTTCTAAAACGTAGAGATGCTTGGCTAGGGTGGAATATTTTATTTTAAATGAACTAGTACTTATTCTAAGACTCTTTTCATGATGCAGCTTTTATTGGATATATTCGTGATTTCAACGTAATATTCTAAGTTATTGAAAATCCTTTTTTCAAATAATAATATTTTTTACTAATAGAACAAATGTTTGATGAAGTAAAAGTAAAATCATTCAAAAATAAAAGAATTGAAACAAACATATTCTTATATGTTGGAAATAATGTCGTTAAAATCAATACTCACCATAGAGTATTGACCAGCAAGTGTTCAACTCTGAAAATAACGTTGAAGAAAAACAATGCATATTCATTCACAACAACAAATTATATGCACAAGTAACGTAATTTTGAATAAATATTATTTTAAAAATTATCTGTGATTTTTAATGACAAATATTTAAATTTAGAATAATTTCTCCTAGTTTTTTATTTTAAAAAATGATTAAATTACATCTGAGATTTTTTTAATAATAAATTGCTTCTTTAAAAAAAATTGAATAATTTGATCTTTTAAATTACCAAACATATACACAGTTATTCTTTCTTAATAGAATAAAAGTGTTAATTATAAATACAATTATTTTAAATAATAAAATATAATCAGAAATACAATAATTTTCAAAATGTGAGAAAAAGTAGTAAAAGTCACCCTGAATGATCAAGTTGTAAAAGAAAAAAACTTAAATAACACTGAAGGATTTCTGATGAAAGTTTGTCATAATCATAATAATCATTATTTTTAAAAATATGAAAAGAACTTTCTTTTTAAAATCAACATGGGCTTAAATAAAATATTCTAAAATTTGACCTTGCAGTACAAGAAACATTAAACTAATTTGTTTAACCAATATATGTACAATCAACTAAGACTACAACTCACTTTTACTTTTTTTTTCATCTATATTAGGCGACACCAGAAACACAATAGCGACATGAGACGTGCAATCACAAGTATCAAGGGAGTCAATTAACAAGTATCAAGGGAGTCAATTAACGTCCCTACGCCTTTCTTCCAAAGGTGTCAATGCTAGAGATTTTCACTACTAAGTTTTACTAGGTTTACTGGCAAATTCAACTTACATACACGTTAAGCATTCGGAGGTAGCTGAGATGCCAAAACACAAGATATCATCATGCTAACAGACTCCACATTCCATTAGAAAATGACATCATAAATTAGACCAAAAACTTTCCATATATATAATAAAAGGGCATGGTTGGTAGAAAGATTGAACTCCAGTCTGGAAAAGAGATTGGGAATATATTTGGTAGATATTGAAATATACAATGGAATTAAAGGACTAAGGGATTCAAAGTTCAAACCATTCTAAAACCAAGGTTGCTTCCTCCCGACCAGAAATCTAAGGTTTATTTGTTTTATATATCAAACCAATCAAGGGTTGGGTCTGTCTGTGTTTGATGTTATAAAAATAAGGTTGGTGGAAAAATGTGACTGGGAAAACACAACACAACAACTAACGTTGGCTTAGAAAGGGTACAAGAAAGACACAACAAAGTACATGCGACAGCGGGCTTGGTTGGCGGTTGGCAACCCAATCAAAGAATTGGTCACTCTTCATATGGCATATCAGAAAGATCAAAAGAAGTATCCAAACAGAAACCAAACAGCTAAATTAATAACAAACCAAAGATTCTAAAACATGTTTCTTTAAATAAACTGTAAACACCGGAAGTTAGAAACATCCAACCATAGAATTCTCTCGTTGCGAGACCGACCAGCATAAATTAAGCCTTAAAGAACCTCAAAACGACATCCAACTCTACAAGTTATAACGCATAATAACTCATATAGCCCCAACGAGAAACAAAAGATACCATACTGCAAGTTTTGGCGACAAAAGTTTCGACTAAACGCCACAGGTACCTTAAAACATATCTGTTTCTATGTATGTATATATATGTAAATATATATCTCTGAGCCGCATTCATCCAAGGAGCATGAGAGATGATTCAGTGCATGAGAGGACGGGTTGCGCGAGGGCGGACTGGTGTCTTGGATGGACTCACCCTGCATACCAAAACATAAGAACGGTTAATTGACGAAACGTAAGTTTTTAGAGCAGCCGAAATGAAAGGAAAATTAGTTAATCCAACCTTATAGCAAGTGCGCCCAAAACCACGCCACTACAGCTCAGTGCTGCAATTGCACTGTCAGCCTGAAAGAATAAGGAAAACAAATCTTCAGATAGTAAAGAAAATAACAGAGACGTTGTTAATAATTTACTTGTAATTGCGGCATCTATTTCTTAAAAGCAAAAGGTTTCATCAATTTTTGAAGTATCAGGACCATAGCAGTTAATAGCAATTCAACAGAAGTATCTTACAAATAATATAAATTGAAACTAACAAAACTATGATGCCACAGAAATGCATAAAATTCAAAGGTAAAACAAACAAAATCTTATAGTGTGAGAATTTTATTGCATTCAACAAATTAATCAGCTAAAATGGGAACAAATCAATTATGAACACTGCCAAAAGAAGACAATGAAAAAGTAGGCATAGTGCATGTTTGGACCAAAAATGAAATTCGTGGAGTTGAAGTTATTATGGTCAAACAGGCATAACTACACTAATTCAAAATAAGGAAGCCCAAGATTTGGTAAATACATTTATATCTATACTAGAAGACAAACAAACACGGTAAAATCAGAAGTCAGCATCACATATGCCATATAAAGTGTGGCTGACTGGCTGGTAACTTCCCTTAAAAAGAAGGGGTTGGCTATTTCCAAAAGTGGGGGTACCTAAAGAATTTGACATTATTATTGTCCAATAAATAGGTGCAAAACTTGGGGATACACTCGACCCTAGATATAATTAACCTCTTTTATTTTATACAGATAAATTTACCATACCATCACAGCCTATTTTCACCACATTATGGTCACAGATTGTTTCCAGTTTTAGAAAGAAAAAAAATACATATTTCCTTCATTAGCATGCTTCCTAATACAGTTTTTCTTCCTTTTTGAATATTATAAACAAGGGAAGAAACGTGTGTTTTGCAAAACATTTCTATGAATAGCTAAGATAGTGAATTTGAAATAATCGCACAAAGGAAACATCAATCATAATAAAATACTATTCCATAATGACCTACTATTCTCCTATTAGGAGGAATAGGAGAGAGGCAGAGGCTTGACACATTGAATCAGTGAATAAAACATACAGCTCTCTGTAACTGTTTATCGCCAATGATTAGGTAGTTAACTGAGCATGTGAGGAAAGGGAGACATTTAATTAAGGATATGAGTAGAGAATATTGTAGGGAGGGGAGTTCGGGTCTCAAAAACGTGATTGGTGATTCCTTAATTCAGTTTTCATAAGCAATTATTTTAAGCTATACACAGCTTACATTTAGGCATATGGTTGAAATTTAATTTTGTTAAAAGAAAATCAATGTGATATGATTGTCTTCTTCCTTCTCAATTTTCTATGCAAGAACATCTCACAAACTGAGCTTGACTTTGAACTCAGAATCAACCTAAAACTCGGCTCCTATATGAAAACAGCATCAGCTTGTTGATAGAAAATAAAAATAGTGAGGAACATGACCAGCATAGTCCACTTGAAGTCAGTGTTATCAATGGCAGATGGTGGTTCATGGCAAAGAGCCAAAATCCCGCCATATTGGTCGCTTTGTGGGACCTTTATAGCGGATTATGGCAGAAAAATCTCCAATATCGGCTGATATTTACCATTGTTGGCGAGTGCAAAAACCACCATATATATCTGCCATAGCACCGCCATGGCTGATATTTGATAACACTGCTTGAAGTGAGTGGAAATTGTGTATGAGAACCGAGAACAGTCCAAATCTTCATCAAATCCATTGACGAAGATACGGAACTTGACAACCTCTATCTATGGCATCAATGTAGATGGAGAGAAAGTGGATGGGAAGCAAGGCGAAGCCATTCCCAATATTTGATCATATATCTGCTCAGTGTTATCAAATTGCGGCGCCATGGCCACTATGGCCGATATACATGGTGGTTTTTGGGCTTGCCGCAATGGTAAATATTGTCCGCTATTGCGGGTTTTTCCGCCATAATCCGCAATAACGGCGCCGCAAAGCGGACGGTATGGCGGGATTTTGGCTCTCCGCCATGGACCGCCATCGAAAACACTGTATCTGCCATGAGAGATTTCCAGCTCTTGTTTCGACGCACAAACAATACCAGAATACAAATTTCTTTTAAAGAACAAAAAAAAGGTGTAGAGAGTATTTTATTTATTAATTGAATAATAATAAAACTAGTTACTAGAAAAAAAGCGGGAGTTTGTTAACCCAAAGAAAAGGTGGAGCTTGCTAACGCTAACATACTTCAAAGAAAAAAGGAGCGTCTTAGCAGCTCCCTTTACACATATGAGCACACGCGCGCACACAATTTCTTTCATCCCAGTAAAATCATCAAGATTTGTTTCTCATTTTTATCGATTCTTTTTTTTCAAAATCTGGACAGTTTTGGGAAATGTTGAGTTATAAAATATGAGTGAGACGACGTAGAGTGAAAGCATCATGACATTGAATGTCAAGGGCAGTGTTCAAGTACTAAGCAGACTTGGGTATTACAAGGTGCCTAAATCACACATCGAA
This sequence comes from Lathyrus sativus, assembly GCA_963859935.3. Classification (NCBI taxonomy): domain Eukaryota; kingdom Viridiplantae; phylum Streptophyta; class Magnoliopsida; order Fabales; family Fabaceae; genus Lathyrus; species Lathyrus sativus. The sequence goes on from OZ012739.1 coordinate 536,385,534, forward strand.
CAATATGAAATGCTTAACGGAGTATTTAGGTAGCTTGATTATTACCCCTTGGCAGTTAGCTTTTGAGGAAGGGATTTGAAGTTCTAGGGTGCTTATCAAAATAAAACAAAATGTATTTATTTTAGGAGGGGGGAATTGGGATAACTGCATTACTATGAATGACAACTGAAAAGGAAGCGGTAGAATGCAACCTGACTATTATAACTTCTTAAATAGATAGAGAATGTACAAAATAGCCATTTAAACAAGACTAGTATCAGATGAAAATACAACAATAGAGAAGTTAGTGAGTAATTACCACGGTGAACTCCACAAAAGCAATTCGAGTTGAATGATGGTAATCCCCGAGAAGCCTCAGGCGTTGAACCTAGATGAATAAACCAAAATAAAGAAAAATATTTTAGGATGAACACAAACATTCAAGCATCGCACCTTAACAAAGAATAAAAACTAGAAGTGCGGTTCAATGAATTGCCACAAACCTCTCCGCAAAGCGATTCAAAGAAGTGTTTGACATCTGCTGTAGTAAGCTGCAGCAGTAGCAATCAACAAATAAGAATTATCAGACACAATAGCAATACAGATACGGAAAGAGAGCAAAGGGTTTCTCCAAGCAAGATCCTAAGAAAGTTCAAATGGCGAACTACCTTCTTGTCGATATTTGTGCAATAAATTGTTCTAGTGCACATCTCTCTTTCATCTTCAGACTGAATGAAAAATAGAGCACCGTCAGAAAAGCAGAACGGAAATGATAAAAATTATTAGGTCGCTCTGAGAAGAAACATTACCCTAGGCAGGTATGTTGGATTAACAGGTGCAATGGCAGTCTTTGAAGGGAGCACTCTCAATGGGTAAAATCCGAGCATGGTTCCAGACAGGTTCAAAGCAGTCCTAGCACCGGCTGTATACATAATATAATATAATATAGTTAATACAGTGAAATAACGATAATAATTACAAGACATACGACAATGTAACGGATCACGTGACGTCACCTTCATCCGTAAACTCGACGAAGGCAAACCGAAGAACAGAATTGGGATCCCCACATACACGGCAATCAACAACCTATGTCCACGTAAGATTAGTTGACTCAGTAATATGGTCCACCATCATTAAGAAAAGGAAAATATAACAACACAAACGACAACGTAACATGACACGTGTATCCAATGTTCACGTCTTACTAATGATTGGGGCTCCATGCACAGTTAATTAGTTAAAATATATATCTTTGTCACGGAAAGTATAACACAAACGACAACGTAACGTAACAAACATATCTGACAATCACATCTTATTAATGATTAGGGCTCCATGCACAATTAATTAGTTAAAAAGTATATCTTTGTCGCGGAAAGTATAACAACACAACGACAATGTAACGTAACAACCGTATCTGACAATCACATCTTACTAATGATTGGGGCTCCATGCACATATAATTAATTAAAAAGTATATCTTTGCCGCGGAAACTATAACAACAGAACGACAATGTAACGTAACAACCGTATCTGACAATCACATCTTACTAATGATTGGGGCTCCATGCACATATAATTAGTTAAAAAGTATATCTTTGCCGCGGAAACTATAACAACACAAACGATAATGTAACGTAACAAATGTATCTGATGGACACATCTTACTAATGATTTGGGCTCCATGCACAAATAATAATTAGTTAAAAAGTATATTTTTGCCGCGTTTCATTGCATTACGTTACATTTTCATGTGATAGTTATTGTACAGCATACAATTTCTTCGCGAAGAATAAGAACAAACATCATATACAAAATATAACCCGTTCTACCTGACCACAGTTAAGAAAGATAGCTGCCAGCTGCTCTTCAGTGACCTAGATTCCAACATAAAACAATAATCCTTCAAATGAATAAACAGCGGAAATACAACGCGAATAAACAGCGGAAATACAACGCAAACAAACAGAAATGAGAGATTCAACAAGACAGCTAAAATCTGTACCAGCTGATCAATGTCAGACACATAAACAGTCCTCCTAATCATCTCTTCTCTTTTCTCCATGTCCATTTTATGATTTACTCTCCGCTTCGCATTATTATATCCATTCTTTCTCTGCAACACAATATTAAAAAAAAAAGAAACATATAACACAGATCAAAACCTAAAAAAATCATATGAATAAATCGAGATCAAACAAAACATCCATACCCTCATGTTAATCTGTCCGTTATTCTGTCCATTAGCATTCCCAGAATTGTTCGGAAGCAAAAAATTGTTAGGGTAACCAAACCCAGCATTAGGTCCAGCAGCAGCTAAATATCCCTGATAATTAGTTACCAGTGACGGAGGAACAAATTCCTCCGCCATGGGATTCAACTTCGACAACAACTCCTCCAAATCCCTCATTTCACGCTTGAAACTCTCTCCCCCATTGTTGACCACCAAAAGCTGATTCTGATTCTGTGCCCCATTCCCATGCATCTGACCCATCTGATGACTCTTGAAGCCATGATTTCCATTCGGAACAGTCATAGCAGCAGCAGGAACAACACTGTCTGGCTGATGATCAAACACACCACCATTGGTATTGTTGTTGCCGTTCAGATTCTGATCGCTTCTGGGTTTAGATTTCTCAACCTCAGTCGAGTCCGATGAAACCACACTCTTGTCCAAATTCTCACCGGAAGCATCGACTTTGGTTCCAACATTCTCAGCGACCGCCATAATCACTTCTCTAAACGCGAAAGTTGTAACTTTATTTATTTTTTTATCAGCTTCAGTGAATCTGTATCAAATATATTGAACTAGTTATAAATATATTAATAATAATAAACAAATAAAAAACGAAATTAAATAAATAAATAAATAAAGCTTATTTACCTGGGTTGTATCTAAAAAATGAAGATTAAGAAAAGATCAAAGTGAAAACTAGTTGAGAAAACACATAGAGAATATAAAAAAGGAGAGTAATGGATGTGGGGTTAAAAGGGTAATTGTGGATATAATCGCTGCACAAACTTTTTGGTGAGAATAACGTTGGAGTTTTTATGTGTTGTGTGGTGTGTTGGGTGATGAAAGTGATGAGGATGAATGAAGGTATGAAAGGAAAAAATAAACCCTTATGGTATGGGAATGGACATGATGATAATAAAAATTTAAAAAAATAATGGGATTAAAAGTTAAATTACCTTAACTGCCCATTTAGTCACGCTTGTCAGCACACTTGTTACTACGTCACGCATCTTATATTCCTCCAGGATACACGGTAATTATAATGTGTGTCCAACTAATTCAATCACTTACGTAATACTTTTCTACACTTGCCTTTGTTTCTTTCATAATAACTAGTTTACCTTTGGATAGCTTATGACATAAGTTGATTATAAAAGTTTTTTTATTAAAAAAAAAAGTTTACATTAGTTGGATTTCTTGGACTCACAAAGATCATGATGTTATTTCTTACTAATATTGATCTGATATTTTCTAAATTATTTTTTACTAATATAGATCTGACATGTTTTAAAACCAATTGATCTTTTAATAGTAAATTTATGATAAGATATATTTATATTTTTGACGTGTCTACTAAAATATTTTTCTATTAATCTTAACTAATGTATAAATAATTTTATTTGTTCAAATGTTGATTTCTTCTATTGATGATGACGACAATGACGAAAAGTCTTTTGTCTTTTTCAAAAAAATTTGAATATCTTATGATCAAATAGAGTTTGAAGGGGATTATCTAACTCTTTTTAAACTATAATTAAACAGCTTTCAACTACGTGTTTTGCAAAATCGGTAGAAATTTGTCAAACCAAACCTTCAATCTTTCAACGACATGTTTTGCAAAAAAAATTGTAGAAATTTTTAAATTCAAGTCTTCAATCTTTTAACGATGTGCACTTATTCGGTAGTTAAACCCTAATTAAACGACTTGAAAGCAAAATCTGTCATGTTTCTACATATACACAAACCTTCAATATTTCAACAACGTGTAATCCTTCAGCAAATGTGTTTACGCTTATGATTGTGAAATTTGTCAAACACGAGATTCATGCACAAATTTTTACGTAATTAAAATCGAGAATGCACAATCATGTATACACAAACGCGTTTAATTTGAATGATTGGAAACTTCTATGAGTTCATGCATAATCTTTCAATGGTGTCAATGCAAAATATGTAGAAATTTGTCAAATCAAACCTTCATACTTTCAATGATGTGCAACCCTTCAGCAACAAAGTGGATATGGATTCCCTTGTGCATCGAGGTATGATTTCCCTAAATGGTAACACTTATACGGTGATGATCAGTAACAAGGAAATTCTCGACTTGCCTAATCCTAGAAAGGTAAAAATTGATATTCCAAATAATTGGCTTTCCCAAGCGGGCGTCCCCTCTCCAGGTAACTCGTCTATGGAAGAGGGTCAACCCGATATTACTAACCATGCTACAGGTACCGTAATGGAAGAGGACATTGTTCCTCTACCCATACTTCATACCCAAACCGAAGTCGGGGCTTCAAATGCAAATTAAGATAGGTGGGAGTGGGTTCAATCTGAAACTCATTGCATGAAGGTTGAACAAACTAGGCAATGAGCGATCTTGGATGACGTCCAAATGATTATGCAACAACTCATGTTGCGCTTCTCACCTCCTAAGTAAGGTTCGTGTGAGTTTACTCTCTCTCACTTGCACTAAAACAAGGTTTAAGTTTTGGGGTGTACTTCTTAACTTTCTTTTGTCTTTCTTTTCTTTTATGTTTATGATTATGTTTTTTCTTGTTTTTTAGTTATTCCCATATTTTTTATTTCAAAAGACTACTCTTTCAAAGGTTTTCCCGAACTAGGACCGTGCAAAAAAAAATTCTTGAAAAACTTAGGTTTTGAGAAAACCGAGAAAGTATATAGAGTTAGAGGGATGGAAGGCTATGACTAGGGACATTGTGAAAGTTTGACAACTTAGGTATTACTCGAACACCCTAGGTCCCCAGAAGTAGGACGCGGATCCAATGTGTAGATATGTGTCATAGTACTCGGCTTCTAAAAAGTATCCCTTGATTAGTTTATAATGATAGTCCGACGTAATCTAGACTTGCATGCATGTATGATTAGTTGGGAAGAAAAAAAATAATTTTGGCACCAAATTGATGAAAAGATGGTAAAAGGAAACTACACCTTATAAGTTGGGTAACCCTCACTCAGTTATTTAGCCTAATGGTGGTTGAACCAAAAACGTCGTCCCAAAGTGGACAAATAAGCGCACAAAAGTGTGTAACTTTACAAGTAAAAGAAAAGAATAAAAATGGTGCTTAAACAAAAACTTTCGACCGATCTTGTGCATGTGAAGACGAAAATAAATCAATTGTCTTAATTGATTGTCCAAATGAAAAGGGAAGAGAAACTCGGAAAAAGAGACTTAAGGCCAAAGCATAGTTAGAGAGGTGTCTGAAATGGAGACTTAGGTCGGTAGCTTTATTGAGGTTAGTGTTCTTGCGAATACCTTTGTTATCAAGTGATTACCGAGAGAACTAGTGGTAGTCGATTAGAACGAAAAGCTCACGTATGAGTATCGATAACTACAATTTAGTATGCTTTGTCATGTAATGAATTGCTTGATCCAAAAAAAATTATAAGAAAGCTTTGTTGCTTAAGAAAAAGAAAATGTCTAAGTTCGGAAGAGTTTGATAAGTGGTTTTCATAATGTTATTTCTAGTTGTTTTTATTTAGCATTTTATCGCTTTTTGTCCAATTTGTTTCTATTTATCATATTTTACGCTTTGGTTATGTGTTTTTTTCATTTTCAGGGTCTAATGAGTGTTCGAAATGAAAAGGATCGTAAACAAGCAAAACAAGGAAAAACGTCAAAAGTTGAAAATGTAACACCCCAAAAACTTAGAATTATTTATCTAAATGATTATTTGTGAATTTTGATTTATTTATATGATGTATGTTGATGTGTTATGGGGAAATAAGAGGGATATTAGGGGAGAATTGAATTATTTAGATTTAAATAATTTAGTTATATTATTTAGATTTATAATGATAATTAAAATAAGAATATTAAGGTGAAAATAATAATGAGGGGCAGAATTGGTAATTTGGAGAATATTTAGGGTATAATAGAGAGTTAGAGGAGTAAGTGAGGGGGCATAAGAGACAAGCCACAAAAAGGGTCTTAGGGTTAAACAAGTAAAACAAGGAAAGAGAATTCATTCTATAGGATCGTAACATTTGAGAAGAACAGAAGAGAGGCTAAGGCTTACAGAGAACCAAGAAGAGAACTTGATAGAACGTAAAGGAAAATAGTTAATCTCTAGGAATCGAGGTAAGGGGTGTAATCCTGGTTTATTATGATCGATAGATGGTTAAGATAGATGTAGATTTTGTCTTGTATGATGATTTAATAAAAGCATGATGAAAAGTATGGCAAAATCGTTGATTATGATGTTTGATATGTCATTGATATAATTGTGATCTTAAGTGTGTTAATGGTGATTTAAGGGTGATGAATTCAGTTGCATATATGTGTGATAAATCTGTTTTGGATTGTTGATAAGTTTCCCCCATTATTGAGTTATGAAGGTTTGAGTCGCAGGTAAGAAAGTGATGATTGTATGATGTTAATCCATGAGTAAAACAAAGTATAATTAAGTTTTAAAATGTTAATATAGTATAAAATTAAGTCATGATGATGGAATTTTGTAGCATAGGTTCTAGCATGACAAGCAAGGGTAAAAGTGTTTTTTTTTTTTTTTAAATTATTTATGGGATTCCTAACAGCATGCGTCGACATCCAGGATCTTGTGTGTCGACCTGAAGCTTCCCAAAATGAATAATTTGAAAAACCAGGACATCATGTGTCGATCTACAAGCCTGTGAGTCGGCCTGCATGCCCTGTGCATCGACCTCTGCATCAGCACATAGAAAAAATGCTAGAAACGGTTTCGATCATAACTTTTTAACCACTTATCCAAACGACGAGCCTTTTAAAGCGTTAGAAAGCTAATGAATAAAACTTTAATATGGTATAGTTAGGTGAATTATTTTATCAATAGTTTATTGTCTAATATGTTTAGGAATGTGATTATTAATTGTTGTGTACGCTAAGAAGTTGTGTTGTAAGCGACGAATCTTGAGTGTTGTTGCAAAGATGTTGTTGTGATGTTAATGATGGTAATATGAAGATGTTTTAATGATGTTGTTATGATTGCATAATATATATATATATATATATATATATATATATATATATATATATATATATATATATATATATATATATATATATATATATATATATATATATATATATATATATATATATATATATATATATATAAGGTATTTTATGCTTGTTGACCACTTTGGGCGGTGTACAGTAACCATGGTGGTGGGTTATTATGCATGATGATGTTGTCATTGTTGTATGCATAAGTATTCGTAATGCATACATTTGTGTACATGAGTAGTGATATTTTGTTGTTCGACGTGATTGAGGTTATGTTATAATATGGTGTGATATAATGCATTATTTCAAATGTGATTATTTGAGTTGTTGTGATTGCATTAAAGATATATATGTTGTATGAACTATATGTTATGCTTGTTGGCCAATTTGGGTGGTGTACAATAACCATGGTGGTAGGTTATTGTGCATGATGATGTTGTAGTGGTTGTATGCATAAATATTAGTATTGTATACATTTATGGACAATGGTTTGTTGGTTGTGAGCCTAAAATCCCATTGTGTAGATTGGGCCGGTAGTTGATTCGAATGTGATGGATCAGTGAGTGGTTTTGATTTTAGGAGGTGGGGATCAGAACAGTGAACCTGAGTGTTCACGAAATTTTAGTACCACATGCATTGAGTCAGTATTGTGCATTAACATTCTATGTGGAATTTAAATGAAGTTTATTGATGAGATGTGATATGATGATATTCGAGACTATGTGATTATATGAAGTTTTATGACGAAAGATGTATAAGTGTGATTATGGTGTGTAGGTATTAGAAAGATCCTAAAGTTCCACATTGGTTGGAGATAGAGCATTGAAATAGTTTATATAGAGTGGCACCCCTTATCTTACCAACCGGTTTTGTAAGGTTGTGTTAGGCCAAACTCTAATATGGTATCAGAGCCTATCGATCGGACCTTGGATAGCCCACCGTTTAAATCCATGCATCAAGCCCAAAAAGAGTGTTGGGCGTGAGGGGGTGTATTAGGAAGATCCTAAAGTCCCACATTGGTTGGAGATAGAGCATTGAAATATTTTATATAGAGTGGCACCCCTCACCTTACCAACCGGTTTTGTAAGGTAGTGTTAGGCCAAACTCTAATATGGTATCAGAGCCTATCGATCGGACCTTGGGCAGCCCACCGTTTAAATCCATGCACCAAGCCCAAAAAGAGTGTTGGGTGTGAGGGGTGTATTAGGAAGATCCTAAAGTCCCATATTGGTTGGAGATAGAGCGTTGAAATAGTTTATATAGAGTGGCACCCCTTACCTTACCAACCGGTTTTGTAAGGTTGTGTTATGCCAAACTCTAATAGTAGGTGTGGGTATGATTCGTTTATAAATGATATGTGTTAATATGATGGTGATGTTACTAATAAGTCTTTTCCTTATATCTTTCATAATGAATTGTGATTACTCATCCTGCCTGTTTGAATGTTGCCTCCACGTGGATAACATGCAGATGCTTCGTAGTAGCTTGTAGAATTGTTGAAGATAGTTTTGGAGTACTGTATTAGTTTTTGTTAATTAGAAGGTGTCTTGCTCTGGTATGTAACATCGGGTTGGGAACGTCAGTTATGTGAATGTTGTGTTTCCTTGACTAATACATTTTATGATGATTTTGAAGATGTTGAATTATTGTACTTCCAATTCATATGATATGTTATGCTGTTAGCATATTTCATGAGTTGAGATGTTAATTTGATTTAAATTTCACCTTTGATGAGACTAAGATATTTTGATATTATGAAAATGAATAAAATTATTTTATGATTATGATTCTGAGGTGAAGTTAAATTTATGTGTTGGAGTCATAAAAGAAAATGATGTTATAGGTGTAGTGACCCGTGTTACGAAGTAGGATGATTATTATGAATGTTTTATATGAAGTGTGACACCCTTGAGAGGTGAATTAAGCTAAATTATTCTTATTATTTTGCAATTTACTTTGTGGGGTTTAGAATGGTGTTACATTAGTGGTATCAGAGTAGGTCGGTCCATCTGGCCAGGTTGTTTAATTATGGTATTCCCTAGTATGCGACATGTGTGTGAAAACATTGTCGATGCTTGTTTTGTTTTCCATTTGCAGTTTGGGAATGAAACAGGTGGGGGAGAAGCTTGTGCTTATCCAAGATGCTTCTAGTGTGAAATGATGGCTCAGTGAGTCGTTGGACGCTATTATAGTTTGGTATAGATGGTTTATGCCCCACCATGATATTTGGTTGTTTATTGAAAAATTGAGGAACTTATCACCCTTAATCTCTTATTGATAGTAGACGGAATAATGTTGGATGGAATGGACACGTCTTGCCAACTTAGATGGTGTATACAGTGAATGGTTTGGAGCTAAGCCAAGTGCTTACAGATTGTTTGATAAGTTGATGCAGATTCCTATATCTGAAGATGAGGCGATTTGAGGTTCTTGTCTCTCAGTCAAGTTGGAATGTCTCTGAGGTAGAACAATCAGGTATTGTTGATGGTTACTTCACAGAGAGTAGAGAGAAATGTGACGGCTAGAGAAATGCCAGTGGCGTGTAATTCCTAATGTTTTCCTGAAGATATTTGTGACTTGTCTCTTGAGTGTGGATCTGGGTTTGGTGATAGTAGAGAGCTGATGTTGTGGTCTGCTAAGCAAATGGATGAACTTTTATATGATGAAGCCTTGATGTTTGTAATGTTTTCATCATTACAAGTTGATCGAGAAGTTACGAGTGTTGAATGGCATGTTATCTGTGAACTTCCAAATGTATTTTCGGACGACATACGTGATTTGCCCCAAAGCATGAAGTAGTGTTCGCGGTGGAGTTGATACCAGGTACAAGTCAGGTATTAATGGCTCCTTATAGGATGTCAGCTTTCGAGTTAGGGGAATTGAAGAAACAATTGGAAGAATTACTTGAAAAGAGGTTTGTTCGACCAAGTGCTTCTTTGTGGGATGCACTTGTGTTGTTGGTTAAGAAGAGGGGTGAGAGTATGAGGTTGTGTGTTGATTGCAGGCAGTTGAATAAGGTGACTATCAAGAATAATTATCCACTTCCAAGCATTAATGATATGACAAACCAGTTGATTGGTGGTTGTGTTTTTAGCAAGATAGACTTGAGAGGTCTGGTTATCATCAGATTCGGGTTAAACCAGATGATATTCAGAAGGCAACTTTCAGGACTCGGTATGGACACCATGAGTACTTGGTGAATATTCTTCGGCGTCTCTAATGCACCTGGTGTATATGAATCGAAGTTTTCATGATTATTTGGATAAGTTTGTCGTGGTCTTCATTGATGATATTCTGATCTGCTCAAAATCAGGAAGAGAGTATGCAAAGCAATTGCAAGTTGTGTTGCAAGTGTTGTAGGAGAAGAAGTTATACACAAAGCTGTCAAAATGTGAGTTCTGGTTGAAGGATGCGAGTCTCCTTAGCCATGTGATATCTAGTGGTGGAATTTATGTGGGTCCTTCTAAAGTGGATGTTGTGTTGCAATGGGAAACTCTGAAGTCGGCTACTGAGATTCGAAGTTTTCTTGGTTTGGCTGGTTATTGTCACAGGTTTATTGAGGTTTTTATAAGTTGGCATTATCTTTGGCTCGGTTGAAACGAAAGGGTCAAGCTTATACATGAGATGTAGCGTGTGAAGAGAGTTTGTGAAATTAAAGAAGAAGTTGACGACTACTCCAGTATTGGTTTGTCTAATTCGAGTAGGTCTTTTATAGCATATTGTAATGCGTCGAAGATGGGTCTTAGTGGAGCACTGATGTAGAACATTCAGGTTGTTGCTTATGCTTCTAGGAAACTGAAAATTCATGAAATAATTATCCTACGCATGACTTAGAATTAGCAGTTGTAGTGTTCGTGTTGAAGATTTAGAGACATTACCTTTTTGGCTCTAAATTTGAGGTGTTTAGTGATCATAAGGGTTGAAGTATTTGTTCGATTAGAAATAGTTGAATATGAGACGAAGGTTGTGGCTTGGGCTTCTGAAAAATTATGATTTTTATTTGAGTTACCATCTCGGTAAAGCTAATATGATAGTTGATGCTTTGAGTAGGAAGTCTTTGCTTATGTCAATGCTTATGGTGAGAAACTTGGAATTGGTCGAGCAATTCAGAGACACGAGTTTAGTGTGTGAGGAGACTTCTAACAGTGTGAAGTTTAGGATGTTGAAACTGATTAGTGGTATTCTTGAAGGAATCAAAGAAGGTCAGAAATTTTTATTTGGGGATTGGTTGATCAGTTGACCTTGATTAACCAAGGTAACGGAGGTGAATTCTGAGTTGATGATAATGGTGTGATGAGGCTCAGAGATAGAGTGTATATTTTAAATGTTCTAGGAATTAAGAAGAGTATTCTTGAAAAAGGACATCGAAGTAGGTTGACTATTCATTTCGGTGCAACGAAGAGGTATCCAAAATTAAAGGAACTATTTTGGTGGCCCATATGAAAAGGAAATTCCTGAATTTGTTTACGCGTGTCTGACTTGTCAGAAGTCAAAACTTGAACATCAGAAGCCTTGGGTCTGATACAACAGTTGAATATACCAGAATAGGATTGGGATAGTATTTCCATGTATTTTGTGTTGGGTTTGCCAAAGACTGCAAAGGGAAATGATTCAATTTGGGTGATTGTGGGTAGATTGACTAAGTCGGCTCATTTCTTACTAAGGAAGATTAATCATTCTATGCAAAAGTTAGTTGTGAAGTACATTAAGGAAATCATGGAGTTGAAAAGGGATACCTTCGAGCATTGTGTCAGATAGAAATCTGAGATTTACCTCGAGGTTTTGGAGAAGTTTGCAGAATACGTTAGGTACTAAGTTGAGGTTGAGTTCTACATATCATTCGTAGATGGACGGTCAGACAGAGGGGACTATCCAGCCTTTGGAGGATTTTCTAAGGTCTTATGTGTTAGACCAAGGAGGATCTTGGGATAGCCATTTTTTGTTGATTGAGTTTACGTGCAACAAAAGCTTTCATGCTAGTATTGGAACGGTACCATATGAAGCGTTGTATGGTGGGAGGTGTAACTCCATTGTGTTGGTATGAGTCAGGCGAGAGTGTTACACTCGGACCTAATATTGTTAGGAGACGAATGAGAAGATCAAAATGATCCAAGATAAGATGAGAGCTTCGCAGAGTCGTCCAAAGAGTTATCATGATAAGAGGAGGAAAGCACTTGAGTTCCAAGAGGGAGACCGTGTGTTTTCGCAGGTTACTCTGGTAACTGGTGTTGGTCGAGCTTTGAAGTCTAAAAAGCTCACACCATGTTTAGTTGTCTATATCAGATTTATAGAGGATATGAGAGGTGGACTATCATATTACTTTGTTGTCGTCGCTTACGAATCTTCATAATGTGTTTCATGTGTCTCAGTTGAGGAGGTACATTCCAGATCTGTCACATGTGATTCCGATGGACGATGTGCAAGTAAGGGATAACCTTAATGTGGAAGTTTTACCTATGATAATTGATGTTCATGAGGTGAAATAGTTGCAAGGTAAGGAGACTGCTCTCCTGAAGATCATGCGGGGAGGCGCTGCCGGAGGAAATGACTTGGGTATTGGAGAACAGGATGCAAGAGCCGTATAATGAGTTTTTTTTGCGTCAGGTAACTTTTTAGGACGAAAATATTCTAAGTGGGGGAGAGTTGTAATACCTCAAAAATTTATAATTATTTATCTAAATTATTATTTGTGAATTTTGATTTATTTATATGATGTATGTTGATGTGTTGTATGGAAATAAAAGGGATATTGGGGGAGAAGTAAAATTATTTATATTTAAATAATTTATTTATATTATTTAGATTTATAATGATAATTAAAATAATAATATTAAGGTGAAAATAAGAACGAGGAGCATAATTGACAATTTGGAGAATATTAAGGGCATAATAGAGAGTTAGAGAAGTAAGTGAGAGTATAAGAGGCAAACCATATAAAGGGTCATATGGTTAAACAAGTAAAACAAGGAAAAAAGAATTCATTATGTATGATCATAACATTTGAGAAGAGCATAAGAGAGGTTAGGGCTTACAGAGAACCAAGAGGAGAACTCAATAGAACGCAAAAGAAGATAGTTGATCGCTAGGAATCAAGGTAATGGGTGTAATTCTGGTTTATTATGATCGGTAGATGGTTAAGATAGATGTAGGTTTTGTCTTTCATGATGATTTAATAAAAGCATGATGAAAAGTATGACGAAATCTTTGATTTTGATGTTTGATATGCCATTGCTATACTTGTGATTTTAAGTGTGTTAATGGTGATTTAGGGATGATGAATTTCGTTTGCATATATATGTGATAAATCTGTTTTGGATTGTTGATAAGTTTTCCCCATTGTTGAGTTATGAAGGTTTGAGTCGTAGGTAAGAAAGTGATGATTGTATGATGTTAATCCATGAGTAAAACAAGGAATAATTGAGTTTTATAATGTTTATACAATATAAAATTGAGTCTATGATAATAGAATTTTGTAGCATAGGTTATAGCATAACAAGCTAGGGTAAAAGTGCTTTTAAAAAAAATGATTTATTGGATTTGGAACAGCATGCATCGACCTGAAGCTTCCCGAAATGAATAATTTGAAAATCGGGACAGCGTGCATCGACCTACAAGTCTGGGAGTCGACCTGCATGCTCTGTGCGTCGACCTTTGTGTCGGCACATAGAAAAATGCTAGAAACGATTTTGATTATAAATTTTTAACTATTTATCCAAATGACAAACCGTTTAAAGCAGCAGAAGGCTAATGAATAAAACTTTAACATTGTATAATTATGTGAATTCTTTTAACAAGATTTTTATGTCTAATATGTTTAGGAATGTGATTATTACTTGTTGTGTACGCTAAGAAGTTGTGTTGTAAGCGGTGAATCTTAAGTGTTGTTGCAAAGATGTTTTTGTGATGTTAATGATGGTAATACGAAGATGTTTTAATGGTTTTGTTGTGATTGTATAAAAGATGTTTTTGTGATGTTAATGATGGTAATATGAAGATGTTTTAATGGTTTTTGTGATGTAAAAGATATAAAACTCAATTATCCCTTGTTGTAGTGGTTGTATGCATAAATAGTCGCGGTGCATACATTTGTGGACAATTGTCCATTGTAGGTGAGCCTAAAATCCCATTGTATGGATTACGCCGGTAGCTGATTCGGAGGTGATGGATCAATGAGTGATTCTGATCCTAGGAGGTAGGGATCAGAATGGTGAACCTGAGTGTTCACGAAAATTTGGTACCACATGCATTGAGTCAGTGTTGTGCATTAACATTCTATGTGGAATTTGCATGAAGTTTGTTGATGAGATGTGATATGATGATATTTGAGACTATATGATTATATGAAGTTTTATGACGAAAGACGTATAAGTGTTATTGTTGCGGTGGAAATAGGATCACAAACTATTAATGAGTTTGAATCGCAATTCAATTCACAACCGCTCTTTGATTTATCCGAAGGAAAAGGTCAAAAGAGGGAAAACCTATTTTGCATCGTAAACACAATGCGGGGAAAGATCTAGGGTTCGGGGGTTGGTTAAATTTAGGGAAGGTATTAGCACCCTAAACTTCTGTAGTACTCTACAGGAACCTTTTGTTCAGATGTTTACTATTTGCTTTATTCATTTGCTTAAGGTATATGTACAAAGGATTAAAAGTGAGAAAGGAGACCTAAGGGGTTAATTCTAAGTTTACTCGGCAAGACATCGCATCTTGTGCCTACGTATCCTTACGGGAGTGGAATCAGAGTAATCGTAGTTCCCCTCAAAAGGGAGGTTAGAAACGTCTTGACTGTGGCCAAGGTTTCAATGGGGAATAAACGTATCTTAGGGACACGCTTACGTGGAGTGTAGAAACTCCAATATCTACGTTGTAAATTGTTAAGTTGAAATTAGGGTTAAATTAGGTTAGGGATTCCACGGCGGGAAACCCTAAAATGAGCGCGGCGGCTCTTTGACCTAATGCTAGGGGTAAAATTGTAATTTTGCCTGCGGCGAGGCATTTGTGAAAATTAGGGTTTGTAGTTGTAAGGGTTTGAAGTTGAGGACTATTGACACGGCGGTCAAACGCTAGACCTAGTTCCTTCGGAAGTGTAATGTGACAGAATAATTGATAAGTGTAAAATGTGATGGTAGGTGAATAAATGCACAGTTATGAAATATAAAGTACTGGAAAAAAAGATAATGCGACAATTGTCTCGCAAAATTACAACCGGGAAACAGATACATATATAATAATGAATTGGAATTTAATCTGCAGAGAGAAACTGAAAAAAAAATCGTTAGTGAAAGGTTAGATGAAAACAAATAATATTAAAGGGGAATACAAAAATGCAAAAAGATTTCAGAGTAAATTTTAAAGAGAAATTAATATTAGTTTAAAAAAGAGATTTAAATTTTAAAAAAAGAAGCCTAATTTTTATCTTAAAAAAAAATTAATTTTAAAAATATTTTAAAAAAGTTTTATTTTTATTATATGAAAAGAGGTTTTTAATTTTCTTATAAAAAATTTTAAAGTTTTTATTTATTTTTAATATTTACACAAAAAGAGTTTTTTTAAAACAGTTTTTTAAATTATAAAAGTAAAATGTTTAAAAAACAACTTAAAACAGAAAAAAACAATTTTTTTAAAAACAAAATAAAAAAAATAAAAGATAAAGGGGTTGGGCCGGTCATCACCCCGGACCCAACCCGGTTGGTTAATCATAAGAAGCAAAATGTGAGTTTAGGGTTTCAGAACCCTAATGTCATTCGCGGCGCCGTTCTTCTTCTTCCTCGCTATCTTCCTCGCTGTGATCCTCTCCGATTGTGTTGAAAAACCTGAACTCACTGAACCAATGTTAAACACGACGGTGTCATGCTCCTGGCTTACCTTCTTCGTTCGCAATTGGTGACGAACGAAGGCGATGATGTTGCTGAGCCTCCGTGGTGTTTGCCCGTCGTTGAATGAACGACGCTGGTGAACTCGTCCCACTGAGCTCGTCTCGTTTCGATCTCTCTCTCTCTTGGCTATTAGGGTTTGCTCGCGATGGTGGCTTCGCCGTTCTGTCTCTAGGGTTCTCGCGATTTTCCGTTAGGGTTTTCGCGATCTTCGTTCCTCCCCTCTCACAGGTGAAATCGTCCCTTTTATATACTCTGATTCATCTTTTGGGCCTTTGGATGTTGGATTTGCGTGACTCTTGATTTTTCGATCTGATTGAATCTGATTTCCTTTTTTAAGATTTGATTGGGTTTTTTTTTTTGATATGATTCTGATTTTATCTGATACTGATTGGATTTCGTTTTTTCTGTTTGATATCTCAACTGATTCGTTTTTTGATCTCGAACTGATTTGTTTGACTGATTCAAACTGATTTGTTTGATTTCATCTGAACTGATTCATTTTCGATTTGTTTGATTTTTGATGCAGTTAGCTTTTCCTCTTCTTCTTTCAGAGAGGGCTGGAATTAAGGCTTAGGTCGAGTCAAACGATGCTGAGAATGGTATACGACGATGATGATGATATTCTGAGCCTGATGACACTGTTGTTGCCTCTGATAATCTATGCGGCCCTGGGATTACCGTGACTGACATGAACTGGTTCTGCTGTTTGAACTTGTTCTAGATTGAGCTGTTTTTTTCTACTGCTTTCTTCTGGTATGATCTTGCGCATTCACTTGTTCCTTGTGTGATTTGGTGATTTCATTTTTGATGCCCTGTTTGGTGCCTTGCATATTTGGGACCCAATCTGAACTTATTTCTGGGTTTTTTCTGCTGAACCATGTTACTTGAATTGATGCTGTTGTGCTTTTCTTTGGATCCTGTTGGATACTTTCTGTTAGTAAGAACTGCACTTTGTGGTTTACATTGCCCGTGACAGTTTTGTTGTATGTTTTCCTTTTCTCTTGCGCATGGATTGAAATTGATGCTCACAACTCATTAGTCCCTCCTTTCCTTCTTGAGTTTGATGTTTGTTCAACTTAAGTGCAGTGCATGAGTTGTTTTGCTTTTGAGTTCTGTCATCAATTTGTACTGATGCAGTTGTGGAATTTCAGGTGTTGGAAAAAACTTAGAGCACAGAGTGATTTAGACCTGCCGGCATCCGGGTCTGAATCCAGATTGACTATGTTGCCTTACTCTCGTATCAGTTTGGAAATCCAATTGCGGCAAAAGCGAATCAGTCCCGCTTCTTTTATCACTTCTATCTCTCGGATGTCCCGTAATGATGAGAACAGGTGTTACCTGATCTGACGCCAATGGCGCGGATCGGTAACGGGGGTAGGACGCAGCTTCGGTTGTGCCACTCCCGACACTCGATGATGACACTGTTCTGAGAGTGTCAAAAACAATTTCTAACATTTTTCTATTCTGTTTGTTTTGTTTTGATGTGCAGGTGAATCGGAGATTTTACGGAGAAGCTCAAGGGACATCATGAAGGACACTTAGAAATTTTTAGGACTTAGGATTTAGGATATACAATTCTTTGGTAACTTGTAACAAAAAATATTATGAATAAATTCAATAACATTTTTTATCCAAATCATTTCCTCTTTGTAGATCATGACAAAATGTTATGAATAAACTTCACATTTCTATCCCAATTCACTTTGCAAATTGTAATAATGATAATAAAATATTATGAATAAAATTCACATGTTCTATTAAAATCATTTTCCAATTGCTTTTCCATGCTTTAATTTGCAAACACCTCAACATCCGATTAAACCTCACTAGTCAAATATCCTTGAATTAATTCGATCCAATCTTGCATAATAAGCTTAATACCTTCATCATGAATAAGTTCCATTAATCAGTCGAAGTTTTCACTGTTTTCCCTCTAAAAATGAACTGGAAGATAGAAGAATGATTTCTTGTTAAACTCTGTTCCACAGATCAGATTTTCCAAACCAAATTGATATCAAACCCACGTAAATAAACGCCTCAGGAATAAAACCTCATTAGGCCCAAAATTACGAATTATGTTTCAAAATAACCAAAACGCCCCTGGGGTATTTCCTGCAAAACAAAACGCACTTTATGACTGGTTAGTGGTTAGCGAATGCACATATGAGATGCTATGCGAAATGACTGACTAAATATAAGGGTAAAATTTGGGGTATTACAGTTGCCCCTATTTAAATGGCTACACCAGATGATTTGAGTGACGGAGACTCGAGGAATCGTGGTGGAGTGATTTAAATATAGATAACCGAAAATTTTGCCCTTACATGCGGCGATATGCAATGCTATGGACAAAGCGAGAACAGATTAATGCATGATAACATGATGCGTATGATGAATTGCGAAAATGCTGACGAATGCGGCTACACAGGGACAGACGCTACGAGAAGAACACACTGGGGAAAGCGACGCGCTGAGACACAGTACAACACTGGGGAATTCTAAAATGATGGTCAACTGGTGCGAACACGACCAAATGTCATTTTTAGAACGGGAACGAGATCCTCAAATGGAGATGGCACCTATGAGACGGCCTCCACTGGGGAATCTAAAAATAAAACTGGATCACGTACGATTGTAAGATCGATTACAGAATGCTGGAGCATTGAGCAAAGAATAACATCCAAGCTTCTGTAAACTATCTCTCGTGACAGGATCAAACGGACCTTTCGGGAATCCGTAGCAAATATACAGGGTAAAAACCGGCTGTATGCCAAAATAAATGGACTTTAGGAATAAGATCCTTAAATGGAGATGGCACCTATGAGATGACCTCCACTAGGGAATGTCTAATGATAAAACTGGACCTACACGATTGCAAGATCGATTACAGAATGCTGGAGCATTGAGCAAATAACATCCAAGCTTCTATAAACTATCCTTCGTGATGGGATCGGACGGACTTTTCGGAAATCCGTATTAAATATACAGGGTAAAAGTCGGCTGTATGCCAAAATAAATGGACTTTAATGGGAAATGCCCTGATAAGCTTCTCGAGGGAGAACTGTAACTTATCGTTGGAAGGAACTTACATGCCAAAACGAATAAGCACTCAAATAAAGAGGCTGCTGCTTATCTGATATATAAATCTTCTCATATTTAAGGTCGGCGCCTGGAATACGATTCTGATTTTTCTTTTACTAAAGGATAAATGAAATTCTTCATACTTCAAGATCGTGCTCTCCTGAATATGAAAAGGGTAAACTGAACTTCCTCATACTTCAAGATCGTGCTCTCCTGAATATGATTCGGCTCCTTCTTTTACTAAAGGGTAAATGAACTTCCTCATACTTCAAGATCGTGCTCTCCTGAATATGATTCCGCTCCTTCTTTTACTAAAGGGTAAATGAACATCCTCATAATTCAAGACCGTGCTCTCCTGAATATGATTCGGCTCAAACCTCCCCGTACTTCAAGATCGTGCTCTCCTGAATACGATTTGGTTTCTTCTTTTACTAAAGGGTAAATGAACATCCTCATAATTCAAGATCGTGCTCTCCTGAATATGATTCCGCTCCTTCTTTTACTAAAGGGTAAATGAACATCCTCATAATTCAAGATCGTGCTCTCCTAAATATGATTTGGCTCAAACCTCCCCGTACTTCAAGATCGTGCTCTCCTGAATACGATTTGGTTCAAAACCTCCCTATACCTCAAGACGACAGGGAAAATGGAAGCCCAACTGCTCCATGGAGATGGCCATTTGCTGCGAGTCATAACGAAGATAGGATCGGCTTCTTAGGTGAGAAATGTTGCATACCGATGCTGTAAGATGTAGGATTGTTTTCCAGACGTGAACTGGCGTGTATCTGTAAAGGATTGTGGTTGAAAGATAGTGCAAAATAAATGCACGTCCGGTTGGGCTTGACGACCGACAAGACTGAGATTCAATCTAGGATCGAGCTAGAAAGAAAACTGGTAATCAAGACTCCATCGAGGGAATGAACTCGAAGGGTAGATATCTTATCCTGGCGAGGGAAGATAGCTGAAGTAACCGTCATCCACGAGGATCGAGCTCTGTGGGGAAACTGGAAACACATATGTATTTTATGCTTAGGGCTGTCAATCTATTTGGAGAGAATGGACAAACCCTAGTTACTCGGCGGTAACAACCAACTGATGGTGAAACACAATGAACCTGTGAATGCTAATGCCCATGTTAATGTGAGTGTATGTTAATATGAATGTATGTTAATGTCTATGTAGTTAAATATGCAAGATGTTATAAAATGAGTATGCCATGAGTATGTAATGAGTATGTAATGAGTATGAGGATGAAACAGGCATGTGATGCTTATGCCCCGGTGCATGCTGACGAAACTGACTAGAGACGGGACGAGAGATGAAATAAACATCTCGACGGAAATACCCTGCGTTCCCGGCAATCAATACGTCAATCATGGGTAAGAAAGATCAATGGTAGAACCACATCTGGTTTTAAAGTTCTGAATTCTCTGGGGAGAAGGTGATCTGCTTGGGTGCACAGTATCACGTTTTCATATGGGGAGAAGAAAACCTGAGGGACACTTTCGAGTTACCCAAGAAAAAGTTGTCAGCTTATAGTCTCTCTGGGGACTGTGATGAGGCAATAGTTTAGGAGCCTGTTGCAACACTGAGATTTACTGGGGGATGAAGGCCGCTGTGAGTAAAATCCATCGGGTGCATGAAGAAAAGTTGTGAAACCACATAGCCTTGATCTTGAAGGACCTTATAGTAGTCGCCATTTGTTTCCTTTAAAAACATGGTGCCCCCGGATACTTGCGTTGCGAGGTAGGGTCATCTCAAGAGGATTTTATAGAGAACACCGAGTCTGGTTGCCCCACTGTTTTCAAACTCTTTAAGAGATTCGTCAAGTCTCGACGTAACTGGCACAAAGTAATCGTGTCACGACGAATTCTTCGAGAAATAGCTCCTTAAGAATGTCAAACTCGCGTTGGTAAGCGAACTGGGAAACTGCCTGCCCCTGTTTAGCAGGATCTTTTAAGTTCCACGAGTTATGTCCATATGTAAATCTCTAAGATATCAAGCAAAGTCATCATGCCTGAAATGTCTATCCGGAGCCTGTCAATGCACATATATATTTGTCTTGAATTTTTGTTTTGAAAAAGATATCGCAATAACTTGTGACCGAAGTCACTAGTCAGGATATAAGTTTTAATTATAATGCCAACATGAATTTTTCTGAGCATAGCTCGTAGGAGTCAGGAAACGTGATCTTGTCGAGTATGCTTTCAACCGAAGTCCTACTTCAATTAGGTCTTTTAAAGGTTGTATCGTGGCTCGGTTCATGGTTTAAGAAACAAAAGGATATAAGCTCAAAGTTATATTTGTACCCACCCCTTCTTCGTGATGTTCTCCAATCCTAATTCAGTTAATCGGATGCGAGCACTCATACCTCAAACGGATTTGCTATGGTTGAGAACTTATCAAGGCCTTGGACATGGCAGTCACTCGCCTATTTCTAATGGCAATTGGTCACACGATTTTGTTCTTTATAGGGATCCTAAAAAAACTACTGGTTTGTTATCCTTATTCCCTAACTTTTGCCTGGACAACGTCTTTTGATATGACTTTGGAGTCCAGCGGGATGCCCCAGTTTTTCCTGAGTCTCCTTCATAGGTTTTGACTTAGCGGGCTCTTATTTTTTTTAATATTCTTTTGTGCACAGGTCGTATGACTCTTTTGAAAGGCTCGTGACTGCCCCACTCCTTAGATAACTGAGGGATAGTCATTGTATTGGACTTCTTAAGATGCTAAGGATAAATTCTCAAAGGTCTGGTATTCCCTTTTTTAGAGTCTAAGTGCTCGATCGGTTTAACTGAAACCTACCCTTCCCCAGGTTAAGATGAGGGTTCTTAAAAAAACTCCTACTTCAAGGCTCAAAGAGGTTAACGAGGGATTAACATCCTTATATCTCCGGTGTTTGGGATTTGAAACAATGCCTTACATCATCAGCGGGTTTCAATCGAAAGCATACGACAAGAAATCTGCCGTTTTGGGTTCGTCATCCTCCTCCCAATTCTCCATCCGAACAAGAGATCGGGTAAAGTTGGCATTATAATTTATGAAAAATATATTTTGAATGAGTGAAACGAATGGACTTATTCAAGACAAACATATGCGTTGCATCAATCAAAGATAACAAGTTCGTACATGCTAAATATGCTCAATCAAAGAGAAATACATATAAATAAACAAATGAACTGTCGGAAAAAAAATCCTTCTAAATGTTTATGAAATCTTGCACTCAAAAGTAACAGTTTCCTTTGGCGGAGCCTCAACGGAAAGGACGTCTGGTTTATGATCACTGCGAGTTGTCATGGCTTGCCCCAGTTACGCTGGTCACATCTTCAACAGTTTTCAGTCGTTGCTTCAAAATAACTTTCCCAGATTCTTTGTTGATCCCGGTCATATCATCTTGAGGGTTACTGAAATGAAGCGAGCTGGGCCTTTGAATGATTACTGGATTCGGCTGATTTGCCATAGGAGTAGCATGCTTCGCGGAATTCGACTCCGACAAGTGAGGGACCCCGAGAGGAGTCTCGATCTTCATCCGAGCATCGCTAAAAGACAACTTCTTCGTTTCTAGCAAATTTCTGACGACTTTCTTAAGAGCATAGCAATTCTCTAGATCATGGCCGGGCGCACCCTCATGAAATAAACAATGAGCGGCAGCGTTGTAACTTGCAGGTAACGGATTAGGCGGAGGACCCAAAGCACGGGTGGTAATCAGACCCTGTTGTACCAAATGGGGGTATAACTCAGTGAAAGCCATCGGAATTGGAGGACAAGGCTTATACTGCCTCTTACAGGGATAAGGAACCTGGTTCTGTGATTGTTGGAGAACAGGAGCTTTGGTCACTCGTTGACTGTCGACAGGAACTTGCATGGGCGGATAACCGGAAGGCTGTTGATAAATCGGTGCTTGATATACCGGAGCTGACTGCACAGGCTGGTATGTAGGAAACTGCTGGTCGAAAGGAGGTGCAACAGTAGCTACATAGGGTTGCTGAGCATATGGAAACGGATAACCTTGAACATAATTCTGCTGATGTTGCCAAGGTTGAGGAGTAGCCATTTTGCGGTTCCTCGAACGTGCAGGTCCTTTACCATGGTCGGAGTTAGGAGTTTTGCACTTTGGAGGAGTAGCTCGTCGAACTGGTTGAGCACTAGGAGGCACCAAACCGGATTGAAGACCATGAGGAGGTACATTCTCGACAATAACAGCTGGTTGAGGTTCCATAACGGTACTAGTAGTCTCAGCAACAATAGTAGACTGAGCATCCACCTTCACACTAAGAGCTCGTAACATCTCCAAAATCTGCCCTACACTTCCTCGAAGATCTTCGAGTTCATGGCTGACACGGTTGATCTCTTGGTTTTGATCTTCCATCCTTATGAAGGGTCGTATTGATGCAGAGAACTCAGGGTGACAAAACTGGAGGGTGAGAAAACCGCGTATGAGAAACCGGGAGACACATGCAATGCAAAAGTATGATGCTAAAATGTGAATGCAAATGAAGATTTCATGGAATTCAAATATTTACGAATATTGCGGAATACCAAGGAAACTGTTAATTCATTGAAGACAAATTACAAATAATATTCTTGCAACCAAAATAGCTAAATAAAAGCCTAGAAAATCCTAGAGAAAGCATCTTCCACAACTTCAGTGAGCAGACGGAGAGTCGGAGGAAAATAAATATTCGTAGAGCCTTCTCCTCTTGTAGGATTGTATCTCATCATTCTTCGACTGAATCTGCTTTTGAAGTTCTTCGTACTCGCTGGCCATCACATGGTATTTGTTCTTCCATGCTTCTGCTTCGCGTTGTGATCTCTTTAAAGTGATCTTCAAAGTCTCAGCTTCAGTCATGAAATACTAGACAGGTTCTTCTCTTTGAGGTAAAGGATCTTGGCGAGAGTAGGGCATCTTCAACTCAATAGCTCTTCCTCGGACCCACTGAAGGTATGGTTCCATGGACACACAATTGGGTCTTCCCAAACTTTCTTTGTCTTTCCTATGCAGATGACTCCAAGAAGATAGAATCTGATCTTGAAGCTTTTTGTCGTCTTTGAAAAAGATTTTCTCCACATGAATACCTTTAGGCGGTTCCTTCAAGGGGTATCCCAACTGTCGGCGAGCTAAGACTGGATTGTAGCTAACTCCTCCATTGAAACTGAGCAAAGGCACATTGTTGAAGTTTCCACAACTATCAATGATCGATATCCCATCGTACATGCGATTATACCAATCAATATCAGAGTGAGTTAAAGCCATAACTTTTTGCGACCAACGTTCTTGATTAGGTCTCCAGAACGGACCGGACTTGGGTAAGTGAGAAATAAACCACTTGTATAGTAATGGCACACAACATGTAATCATTCCTCCACCATGAAAGTTTCAGAGATGTACTAAATGATAAGTATTACCCAATAGTGTTGGAATTGGATTTCTCCTCATGAAGGTCTTGATTGCATTAAGGTCCACAAACCCCTCAAAACTAGGAAAAAGCAGCAACCCATAAATAAGCAAAGCAAATATTGTCTCAAAGGCAAACATGTCTTTATGATCGGCATAAAATTGGGCTTTCTTAATTAGGAAGTCCCTGGGAAAACCGGAGATCCCCCCTTTGGTGATCATATTGTTTTTGACCCCGGATATCCTTAGACAAATGGCTTTAGCAATATCTCGTTCTTTAGGGTCTTCCTCCAAGAAAGGGAATGGAGACTTATCCAAGATAGGTAATCCCACCAACTGAGAGTACTCTTCTAAGGTAGGTAAAAGCTGATAATCTGGAAAGGTGAAGCAGTGATAATCCGGATCATAAAACTGTAGCAAAGTCGCAAGAAGTCCTTCGTTTACTTGAATCTTCAACAAAGACAATAGCCTTCCATATCTGTTTTGGAACTTTTCTTGATCTTGAACCAAATCTCTTAGCTTCTCTAGGACTTCCAAATTAAAACCCTTAAAAGTAAATTTCAAAGTATGCTTCCTAGAGTGATCCATGGTATCCTGCAATGTTCATAAATAGAGTTTGAATTCCATGAAGTCTTAATGTAATATGATGATTTATGGATGCAATGCATGAAAACACATAAAGTCCTAGGTTAAAGGAACGTGAGCGGAGTTAAGGTCTACCCATCCCAAAAGGAGTGTACTATAGGTTAGTCGTACCTGCAGAACAAGGTTCTAAAAAGTGCCCAAAGTCGTCAGCCCATCTTTCGGATATTATCAACCTTCCGACTGACTCGGGGGTTAATAATATTCTTAAGAGAACCTCTTTTGAGTGTAGTATCACGTAGCAACCATTGTAGGATTACTCCCACATAGCTCCCGCACTACGTCCTAAATAAGGCCAAGGTGGTGTTAAGGTACTACGGTTCCCAATATCACAGACTCCAATCGACCATGGAAAAAGTTTTCACGATTACTCGTTCAACCGAACCATTTTCGAAAAGGTCTCAACTGAGCGGTGATTCTCGAATCAACTTGGTCGGGATTCAACTCCCTATAAGCCTCATCGAATATATCCCCATCCTATAATAATGTCACTAGTCCGGGCGTAGGACTTATCTCACAGCACAAGGAACAGTCCCACAATCAAAGCACAAATATATACATGCAAATGAATAATAACACAGATAGTAATAAATATGAACAAGTTAGGGATAACCCTCAAAAGTTAAGACAATCCCCAGTGAAGTCGTCATTTTCTGTTGCGGTGGAAATAGGATCACAAACTATTAATGAGTTTGAATCGCAATTCAATTCACAACCGCTCTTTGATTTATCCGAAGGAAAAGGTCAAAAGAGGGAAAACCTATTTTGCATCGTAAACACAATGCGGGGAAAGATCTAGGGTTCGGGGGTTGGTTAAATTTAGGGAAGGTATTAGCACCCTAAACTTCTGTAGTACTCTACAGGAACCTTTTGTTCAGATGTTTACTATTTGCTTTATTCATTTGCTTAAGGTATATGTACAAAGGATTAAAAGTGAGAAAGGAGACCTAAGGGGTTAATTCTAAGTTTACTCGGCAAGACATCGCATCTTGTGCCTACGTATCCTTACGGGAGTGGAATCAGAGTAATCGTAGTTCCCCTCAAAAGGGAGGTTAGAAACGTCTTGACTGTGGCCAAGGTTTCAATGGGGAATAAACGTATCTTAGGGACACGCTTACGTGGAGTGTAGAAACTCCAATATCTACGTTGTAAATTGTTAAGTTGAAATTAGGGTTAAATTAGGTTAGGGATTCCACGGCGGGAAACCCTAAAATGAGCGCGGCGGCTCTTTGACCTAATGCTAGGGGTAAAATTGTAATTTTGCCTGCGGCGAGGCATTTGTGAAAATTAGGGTTTGTAGTTGTAAGGGTTTGAAGTTGAGGACTATTGACACGGCGGTCAAACGCTAGACCTAGTTCCTTCGGAAGTGTAATGTGACAGAATAATTGATAAGTGTAAAATGTGATGGTAGGTGAATAAATGCACAGTTATGAAATATAAAGTACTGGAAAAAAAGATAATGCGACAATTGTCTCGCAAAATTACAACCGGGAAACAGATACATATATAATAATGAATTGGAATTTAATCTGCAGAGAGAAACTGAAAAAAAAAATCGTTAGTGAAAGGTTAGATGAAAACAAATAATATTAAAGGGGAATACAAAAATGCAAAAAGATTTCAGAGTAAATTTTAAAGAGAAATTAATATTAGTTTAAAAAAGAGATTTAAATTTTAAAAAAAGAAGCCTAATTTTTATCTTAAAAAAAATTAATTTTAAAAATATTTTAAAAAAGTTTTATTTTTATTATATGAAAAGAGGTTTTTAATTTTCTTATAAAAAATTTTAAAGTTTTTATTTATTTTTAATATTTACACAAAAAGAGTTTTTTTAAAACAGTTTTTTAAATTATAAAAGTAAAATGTTTAAAAAACAACTTAAAACAGAAAAAAAACAATTTTTAAAAAAAAAAATAAAAAAATAAAAGATAAAGGGGTTGGGCCGGTCATCACCCCGGACCCAACCCGGTTGGTTAATCATAAGAAGCAAAATGTGAGTTTAGGGTTTCAGAACCCTAATGTCATTCGCGGCGCCGTTCTTCTTCTTCCTCGCTATCTTCCTCGCTGTGATCCTCTCCGATCGTGTTGAAAAACCTGAACTCACTGAACCAATGTTAAACACGACGGTGTCATGCTCCTGGCTTACCTTCTTCGTTCGCAATTGGTGACGAACGGAGGCGATGATGTTGCTGAGCCTCCGTGGTGTTTGCCCGTCGTTGAATGAACGGCGCTGGTGAACTCGTCCCACTGAGCTCGTCTCGTTTCGATCTCTCTCTCTCTTGGCTATTAGGGTTTGCTCGCGATGGTGGCTTCGCCGTTCTGTCTCTAGGGTTCTCGCGATTTTCCGTTAGGGTTTTCGCGATCTTTGTTCCTCCCCTCTCACAGGTGAAATCGTCCCTTTTATATACTCTGATTCATCTTTTGGGCCTTTGGATGTTGGATTTGCGTGACTCTTGATTTTTCGATCTGATTGAATCTGATTTCCTTTTTTAAGATTTGATTGGGGATTTTTTTTTGATATGATTCTGATTTTATCTGATACTGATTGGATTTTGTTTTTTTTGTTTGATATCTGAACTGATTCGTTTTTTGATCTCGAACTGATTTGTTTGACTGATTCGAACTGATTTGTTTGATTTCATCTGAACTGATTCGTTTTCGATTTGTTTGATTTTTGATGCAGTTAGCTTTTCCTCTTCTTCTTTCAGAGAGGGCTGGTATTAAGGCTTAGGTCGAGTCAAACGATGCTGAGAATGGTATACGGCGATGATGATGATATTCTGAGCCTGATGACACTGTTGTTGCCTCTGATAATCTATGCGGCCCTAGGATTACCGTGACTGACATGAACTGGTTCTGCTGTTTGAACTTGTTCTAGATTGAGCTGTTTTTTTCTACTGCTTTCTTCTGGTATGATCTTGCGCATTCACTTGTTCCTTGTGTGATTTGGTGATTTCATTTTTGATGCCCTGTTTGGTGCCTTGCATATTTGGGACCCAATCTGAACTTATTTCTGGTTTTTTTCTGCTGAACCATGTTTCTTGAATTGATGCTGTTGTGCTTTTCTTTGGATCCTGTTGGATACTTTCTGTTAGTAAGAACTGCACTTTGTGGTTTACATTTCCCGTGACAGTTTTGTTGGATGTTTTCCTTTGCTCTTGCGCATGGATTGAAATTGATGCTCACAACTTATTAGTCCCTCCTTTCCTTCCTGAGTTTGATGTTTGTTCAACTTAAGTGCAGTGCATGAGTTGTTTTGCTTTTGAGTTCTGTCATCAATTTGTACTGATGCAGTTGTGGAATTTCAGGTGTTGGAAAAAACTTAGAGCACAGAGTGATTTAGACCTGCCGGCATCCGGGTCTGAATCCAGATTGACTATGTTGCCTTACTCTCGTATCAGTTTGGAAATCCAATTGCGGCAAAAGCGAATCAGTCCCGCTTCTTTTATCACTTCTATCTCTCGGATGTCCCGTAATGATGAGAACAGGTGTTACCTGATCTGACGCCAACGGCGCAGATCGGTAACGGGGGTAGGACGCAGCTTCGGTTGTGCCACTCCCGGCACTCGATGATGACACTGTTCTGAGAGTGTCAAAAACAATTTCTAACATTTTTCTATTCTGTTTGTTTTGTTTTGATGTGCAGGTGAATCGGAGATTTTGCGGAGAAGCTCAAGGGACATCATGAAGGACACTTAGAAATTTTTAGGACTTAGGATTTAAGATATACAATTCTTTGGTAACTTGTAACAAAAAATATTATGAATAAATTCAATAACATTTTTTATCCAAATCATTTCCTCTTTGTAGATCATGACAAAATGTTATGAATAAACTTCACATTTCTATCCCAATTCACTTTGCAAATTGTAATAATGATAATAAAATATTATGAATAAAATTCACATGTTCTATTAAAATCATTTTCCAATTGCTTTTCCATGCTTTAATTTGCAAACACCTCAACATCCGATTAAACCTCACTAGTCAAATATCCTTGAATTAATTCGATCCAATCTTGCATAATAAGCTTAATACCTTCATCATGAATAAGTTCCATTAATCAGTCGAAGTTTTCACCGTTTTCCCTCTAAAAATGAACTGGAAGATAGAAGAATGATTTCTTGTTAAACCCTGTTCCACAGATCAGATTTTCTAAACCAAATTGATATCAAACCCACGTAAATAAACGCCTCAGGAATAAAACCTCATTAGGCCCAAAATTACGAATTATGCTTCAAAATAACCAAAACGCCCCTGGGGTATTTCCTACAAAACAAAACGCACTTTATGACTGGTTAGTGGTTAGCGAATGCACATATGAGATGCTATGCGAAATGACTGACTAAATATAAGGGTAAAATTTGGGGTATTACAGTTATTATGGTGCGTAGGTGTGGGTATGATTTGTTTATAAATGATATGTGTTAATATGATGATGATGTTACTACTAAGTCTTTTCCTTATATCTTTCATAACAAATTGTGATTACTCACCCTGTCGTTAGATGTCAATCTTGCCTTAATTTAATCATTATATTGGGCATTTTTCAAAATCGTTTATGTTGATTTGTTGATATTGATGCTTGGGAGTTGCCATTCTACAATTACTTGAAAATACTTCTTGTACATTATGAATTCATGTATGAACATTGAGTCAGTTGTGTTTGCCCTCACCATGAGTGAGTAATCCATTGTGGACTAAGGGTTATGGGGATCATCTTATAGTTGTTTGTATGATCTGTCACAAGTCAATTACGAGAGTACTTTTTCTAAATTTATTTTATTGCCTAAGTTCATGCATTTCGACTATTGTATGTAATTAAAGTGTTCTCGAGTACTAACTATACTTTGAAAGGATATGTGTTGGCACAGGAGCGCAGGTTTTTAAACAGACAATTCCAATACAGTGAAAGCGCTTAGATGGATTTGAGAAAGTTTTATTGCCGAGCCAAAATAACAAATCCTTGAAGAGTAATGTGGTTGTGTGAAAACATACGAATAATTTGTCATCGATAGGGCAAGGCGCTGGTCAAAGTAGATGTTGCCCATATTTATCTATTTTCTATAAATTATGTTAGAGCTCTCCTAATAGAAGTGACTCGGATTGTATGAATGCGTTAGAGTGAGAACCACAACCCTAGGTCCTGTTTGCCTCAATTGGAATTTAAGTGATTTTGCAATTAAGTTTTTTTCATCTAAGTTTTTTTAATTAAGTTGTTTTTACAAAAACCCATATTATTTATTTCTCTAAATATACATCGATATGATAGAATCTTGTGCTTAAACCATTGGTCTAAGTGGTTGGATAAAGTGTGTTTGGATTGGTAGTATACATCATTGAGTTTGGTAGTGTACGGATATATATGTTAGAGGCCCATGTTTAGGGTGGCGTGTATTTTGCCTTACTTGGTGCTCGCACCATGATGTTGCTCTCACATAGTGGGGAGCTCGCCTTAGGGGAAAACATGGACAATGATGTTTACTCATTCAATAACTACACGCAGTACCTCTTGCCCATGACTCCTAAGACGTAGGCAGTTGACTTCATCCCAAGTCAAGGTGGAGCAGTTACCACTTCTTAGGATTTCTGTGAATATAGGCTCATAAGCCCCCTATAAATACCTCAACAGTAACATGAGGAATGAAAACTGATAATAACTCAGAACATGCCAAAAATACCCTAAGAATACAGAGCTTCTCACCTCATGCGACCTTGTTCTCTCCATAGCCAAAAAACCATAAAATAGGGTTTATCACCACGTGAGCAATCATAACCCATAGAAAATCGCTAAGGCTTATGGCCACCCCTACCAACATATGGGTGTTGTACATTTTGTATTTTTGACAAGTATAGTGGCGCCCTGATAAAACTAACTTGGGCAACACCTTTTACTATTATCACCATTCTTACACTCACCAAAGCTTTCTTCTTCAAACTCAACCATCATCAATCATGGTTTCTAGGAGGGTAAAATCCTGCACATAAGAGGGTACTAGAGGTAGTAGTGATCCCAATTCCATAGCAAAAATATGCACTGTCGTGGACAAACTGTGCCGCTAGAATCAAACTTTTGATGGCAATGTCCATAATATCCAACAACTTTAATAAGAGGTTACTCACATATAGGATATGAAAATGATGGATCCCCAACCACTTTTAGACAAAATATGGGAAGCAGTTTTCCCTGAGGGTTTAAAGCCCCATCCTTGCGAAGTTCGATGGCCGCATCGACCTGTATGAGCACACCGCCTCCATCAATATGCAGATGGCCATCTTGTACCCCAAAATTTGCCCACACTTTTTCCAACTTTGACTGACTTTTGCTTCACATTTCATCTGCATATCATCTAGGTCGATCTTTTCTCGCATATTATCCATGTTATCAGCCAGAGTGGATTTATTAAGACTACAACCACTTTGTTCATATTTTAGCCAGTTCAGATGAAGAGATTTATTTCGGAATCGAGTGGAGTTTGTTCTCTTTCTGGTGGTTCAGTCTGTGCTGGTAATTTTGTCGCGTTTCGGTGTTCGACCCCTTTTTTTTTGTTTTTTATTTCGTAGCATTGTGTTTTATCTTTATCTTTTGTTTATCTATTTCTTCTTTTATTTTATATATAGTAAGTTTTAGTTTTAATTAAATTAGAATAGAATTTTAATTTAGAATTTAATTAGTTTTTTTTAGGATTAGAGTTAATGTTAATTTAGAACTTTAATTAGATTTTTAGATTAAGAATTAGAATTAGAATTTTATTTAGAAATAGAATTTGTTTCTTAAAAATAGAACATTGATTAGATTTTTAGATTAGAACTAGAAATTTGTTTTTAAAATAGTTTTAGTTTTTTGAATAGAATATTAGAATAGAATTTGTTAGAGTTTTATTAGAGTTAAAACCATTAGAATTAATTTAGATTTAGTTTGATTAGATTAAAATAGGATTTAGAGTTAGAATTTTAAGTATTTAGTTTTATTAGAAATTAGATTAATTAAGTTTTAGTTTAGAATTTTGTTAGTCAGATCAGATTAATTATTAGAATTAGCTCTTAATTAATTTAGATTAATTATATTTTTATTAATTATATTAGGATTAGTTTTTTTTAGTCTTTATTAGATTAATTAAGTAATTAGTTTAGGTTAGTTTTAATTAGAATATTATTATTTGTTAGAATTAATTAGGAGTTAGTTAATTATTAGTTAGATTAATTCATTAGTTAGTACATTTAATTAACAGTTAATCAAAAAATCAAATTGGAAACAGGATGCCACGTGTTGGATTCTGGGCGTATAAAGCCCTGTTCATTTTCTCCTACCTTCAAAAACCCTAGACCCATCCGTTTTTACTGTTCATTCTCTTCTTCCACGTGAAAAAAAACTAGTAGCGACCCTTCTTCTCCACTGTTACATCATCAACCTTTGAACCAAACACTCTATTTCCTCCATCTCTTCCTCACCGCGACTCCGTTAAACCCACACAACCATCTTCACTCAACCTCCATTAACGGACACAACCACCTCATCTTCAACCCAGATTTTTGTCTCAAACTCCATTAAATCTCAACCTTCATCATTCGAACTCAAACCCATTTCACTTCATTTGTGAATCCACAACAACAACTCTTTCTGCTCAAACCCTCCTCCTTCACCATTCACCCTCCGCAAATCGATTCTGCCGCCAAACCTCCATTTTCGTTCTCTTCAAAACAACCAAACTCTGAAAATCCACGAAACCCACATACCCTTTTCTTCTCCAAATTCCCCTCACAAACCAGATCCGGAAACAGACCCACATCACACAAAGAACTTCTATTGAAACACGCCGCGAGCCTCTCACCCTTGTTCTTCTTCAATTCACAAAACCCGTCCCCCCCCCCCCCCCCCCCCCCCGTTATCACACCTCCTTCAAAACTGAAACCCATAAATCATTTACCATCATCACCCTCTTCGCGAACCAAGTTGTCGCGAACCAAGTTGTTGCATGAGAGGATTTGGAAACAGAAAGGAAAAGCGAGGAAGGTCCTGAGAATGGGGATTCGAGAGAGGGCGATGCACGAAGGAGAAATCGTGAAGTGAAGTTGGAAAGGAAGCAAAGACCGTGATGGAAGTAGAACACGTGAGGGAGAGGGGTTTTCTTTTGGGTAGTTCTGACCGTGCTTTGTTTTGGAAGCCTTTGGCTATTGTTTTTATTTTTTTAATTTTTAATTCACTTTTTTTTTCTAAAAAACTAGTTCCATTTGTTAATATATTTCTTAAGTTTGTAATATATTATTTATATATTAGTTTTTAGTTTTTTGTAAATATATGCTCTTAATATTTGTATATATAGTTTGTAATTATTTTTTATAAACAGTTTAGAGTTTTTATATATATTTATCTTTTTAAGTTTTAGTTTTCTTCTAGAAGTTCTTTAATATTTTTTTTTAGAAGTTAAATTTTAGCATTTTCATTTTTGTTTGAGGATTTATTTTTATATTTCCTCTTTTGGGTCGACGAAGAGACCTCTATGTTTTTCTGTCAAATTATTAATAAAAAACGATAGATCCGAGATCGACTTTTCTCTTCGATTTCATTTTCGACTTTATTTTATCTTTATTTCACTTTTACCGCTTTTTTGGGTCTACGACGAGACTTCTGTAAACCGTTACCAGTCAAACTATTGATGAATAATGTTGGATCCGAGACCACCTCCTTTCTCTCCTCATTTCTTCTTCTGTTCGATTTTATTTTGACTTTCCTCGATCGATGAAGTCTTGTATTTGTAAGCGTTGACTTATCAGAGTCGATAGCCTTCCCGATTTCAAATCTATGGAAAATGACCATTTGGGTCATTTTCTTTACTTTGGGATCGCGATAGGCTACCTTTGATTAATCGACATTATGTTTGCGATTAAGACGAGATCCCACTTTGTGGTCTGTGCGACACGATTCAATTGGAGAATGATCCTCAATATCATTTCTCTATCTTGTCCTTAGCACGGATATCAATTACATGACCTCCTATAGTTCGATTTCCCTCATAAGTTGAGCTACGACGGTTTAGTGTCACATTGTGTCCTGATTCGATTCAAATATTGTTGGACCGTTTTCTAAAACCATAATCGCGATGAGTGTTGTGAGTGTCAAGTGTTATATATGTAGGAAATGATAAGTGGGGGGCCTCTCCTCACATTGTCTAGAGTGTTTAGCATATACCCTTTGGGCAATATGCGACGCATTCACTCCTATGTCTTAGGATTTAGCGTAGTACGCATTCCAAACCGATCTGGTTCCCTTCCGTTTAGGCATTCCAGGCCTAGGACCCTTTTCTCTCGCATTCGTGCGATCGAGACCCCTTTTCTCTCGCATTCGTGCAATCGAGACCTGTTTTCCCGTAGTTGACCAAACTACGGATGCTCTGATTCCTCATTCCCTAATGAGGATACGTAGGCACGAGGATCCCTATCCTTGACGAGCACACTAACAACTAACTTCCCCTTCTCTTGCCCCAGTGCAATCGAGACCAACCTGTTATTCTGAACCCTTTTCTCTCGCCCCAGTGCGATCGAGATCTTTTCCCGTAGTTTCCCGAACTTTATTTTCTCTAATTTCTCATACCAGATGAGGATACGTAGGCACAAGACGACGATGTCTTGGCGAGAAAACTTCCCCTATCACCCGTAGTTTCCCGAACTACGTTGACTATGACTTTCTCATTGCACGAGAGAATACGTAGGCATAGGGCGACGATGTTCTATCGAGTCTGTTCTTTCTTTTCACCCCCCATTTAGCAATAGCTTTAGATAGTTTTCACCCATAGATTAGACAACAAGCGTGGATCTCGTTGAGTACAACGGACGTGAGGGGTGCTCATACCTTCCCCTTGCGTAACCGACTCCCGAACCCAAGATTTGGTTGCGATGACCTTGTATTTCCCTTTCTCTTAGGTTTTCTTCGATCGTTTCCTTTCCCTCTCTTTGGGATAAATAACGTTTGGTGGCGACTCTTCTGTCTGTTTGTCGGCTCCCTTTTTTCGCAGTTGTGACACATCATTGGAGCGCCTGACTCTTTAAAGTGCAAGTTATTATCTGGAAATTTCATAGATGAGAGCTTATAGTGGTATATGGGCCAACCCTGGGCTTTCATTTCCAACTACCAAGAGCTGGTGAAGAAACTTGCACTAGTTTGCAGCTAGTTAACATAAGAAGATGTCCACCACCAGTGTACTTAACATTTAACAGTGCCCATCAGATTCGTTGAGGGAATACCTCTCCCTTTTTAATGAAGCTACCATTAGGGTCGTCAACCCAAACTAAGAAATATTTATGGGAGCATTCTAAATGGTCTAAAAGTATGGCACATTAATAAGTCTATCGCTCAATGGTCATCATCTTTGTTAGCGTAGGTAGTCATTTTGGCAGAAAACTATATAAAGGGATAAGAGAGCAATTCCAAGAAAAACATGTAAGACTTAAAGGAGCATGTACCTAATGTTGAAGGATCACGACACTCATAGAAGATAAACTTCATGTCGCCCATCAAAGGCAAAGCCACATTCAAGCAAGCAAAAAAGTCATGGAAAGCTTCATGCTAATGAACATCATTCGTTAATAGATATGGTGAGAGGTTCTCTACTTACATAATATCCATGCACCTCTAACCCTAAATGAAATTCTGGTATGCAGATCACATGTGTTCCAAGAACATTGATCTCTGCTCAACAAGGATGAGGATAAATCATGACCAATTTAAATTTCTTTAAATTGTCCCAATGTCACGACCTCTGTTGTGACATTTGTTGCCTATCATACTATTTATCTAACCATTTAAAGTACATAATTGTAAATGCAGAAAGATAAATAACACAGTAATTGTTCACCCAGTTCGGTATCAACAACACCTACATCTGGGGGCTACCAAGCTAGGAAGGAAATCCACTATTAGCAGAATTAATTTAGAGTTAAACCTCCAGTTTACACTCCTCACTTAATCTCTACCCAATGCAATTTTAGCCTAGAGACACTCTACTACCTGAGTATATCCACTCACTCCCTACAATCACACAACAGTGATTTCAAACAATTACAAAAATAGTATGAAGAGACACTTCATAGACACCTTGATCTTGCTTCATAACTTTGATCAAGTAACTCACATACTCTTGCTTCACAGCTTCGAGTGAGACACAACCTAGAATCTACCTAACCAAAACAATCATCCACCAGACAATTGCTTGGATTACAAGTATTCCTAAACAGACTTTGCACGTGAAGACTAGCCTTCTTCACTAACAAATATGTCTACCTCAATATATCAAAAGATACAAAGGGTGACTTACACACAAGGGACTCTCAACCCTAGACCTCTATTTTACACTCTGATTTTTCTTGATGTGAGTGCTTGCTTTTCTTCTGCTTCTGCTCCTCCTTTTATAGTCGTGCAGACTGGGCTTGGGCTGTGCAGAAGTAACAAATATTAGTTTTAATAAATCAAAACTATTTTCCACAATTCAAGGTGCTGCCCAATTAGGTCATGGCATGGTCAGCATTGCCTTGAATCTCTCCTGAGATAACTCAGAAGTCATAACATGTTTCCTGATATTTAGCCTGATATAAATCAGGTATCATAACAGAAAAATAAACTCAACCCGTCTGATTTCATATGATCCATGTCATGACATTCAGTATGACATTCAGCTTTTGCTCACTCTTAGCTGACCAGCTTGCTCTGCTGCACACTCCTGCTGAATCTTCTTCATGACAATAGAAACAAATGCTTTATAGTTCCCTAAAAAGTATCAACGATCCCTTTTGTGAACACCCATCCAATCTGCACTTTGTTTCTAACAAATCTCTTTGGCCTGTACATACTGATGTGGAATATCCAACTGTACCAAAACACTTATGTCAAGAGATATATCATAGTAGCCCCTGCTGTACCAGACATGATGTCATACGATCAATGTCACGACATTCGGTATGACATCCATGATAGTAGTTCTTCATGACATCAGTTATGTCATTTGCTCTTGTTAGCTCCTGCTGCACATAGCTCCTGCTGCACCAG
The DNA here is from genome assembly GCA_963859935.3 of Lathyrus sativus. Taxonomy (NCBI): domain Eukaryota; kingdom Viridiplantae; phylum Streptophyta; class Magnoliopsida; order Fabales; family Fabaceae; genus Lathyrus; species Lathyrus sativus. The sequence goes on from OZ012739.1 coordinate 536,422,791, forward strand.
ATGTAATGACATCCTGTTTACAACACATGACAACATAACAGCAGTTCTTCACCAGCTCCTGCTAGCTCTTGTTACATCAGTAGCAGTGTCCTGAGTCATAAGCCCCTGCTACACCACTACTCCTTCTGTTTCTCACACATGACAGTAGCTCTGTCATGACAGCAGATGGATGTCGTGATGGATGTCACGACATTCAGCATGACATTCACCTTAACACTCTCCACAGCAGTTCTTTCACCACAGCAGATGGTGATGTCATAATATCCTGCTTAAAATCAGTGCAGGATCATGTTTTACCAAAATTTAGCCCATCCTAAAACCATAGAACCATGGTACTAACAATCTCCCCCTTTGGCAAATTTTGGCTAAAACACCCAAGCAACTTATCAGGGCAGCAGCAGTAGTTTACACAAACTTGTCGCTACGCGAAAAATGACACAGAGTCGCCACCAGATTTTATTTATCCCAAGGAGGGAAAGAGAAATAGCGATAAAACCTTTGGGAGATGAGCACGGTCATCGCAACCAAGTCTTAGGGTTCAGGAGTCGGTTATGCAAGGGGAAGGTATTAGCACCCCCTTGCATCCATCGTACTCGATGGGAACCTCCTAGGTTATTTCGCGTGAATGGGTATTTTTACTTAAAAGTTTGTTTGCTTAAGGAAAAGAGGGGTTGGTTTATTTATTTTAATGCTCGCCAAGGATTGTGGCCCTTGTGCCTACGTATCCTCACTTGAAAGAAGTGAAGAATCAGAGCTCCGTAGTTCGGAGGCTTATGAAATAGTTGTTTGTTGGTTGATTTTATACCTTGAAAAAGAGTTTTTGGATTGATGCCCTAGGGCGAAAATAATAGTTTGATGAGTTGGTGTTATTTTTAGGTTTTTTGAAGAGAAATGGTTCTTGACTAGGATTACACAAAAGGACTTTGGACAGAGGTGAATGTTTCGAATAGCCAAGTCGAGCGCCTTGTATCCAAAACATTCGGAACGAGTGTAGGAGGATTCCATTCTCATTCCTTCTCCACCACCTTAAAATCCATGGTGTACAACCCTAACCATATATTTATTGTATTTTGGGTTTTTTATGAAAAAAAAGATCACTTGATGTTGGATCAAGCTTTATTGTTTGTAAAGATATATTTGAAGCGATACGGACAAGGTCGATGGTGATGCGCAAGGCAATCGACTTACAAGGTTAAAAATGACTCAATAAAATCGAGAGTTTGTTTTTTGAAAATGGTTTTTGGAATCAAAAGTTAACAAGGACAATAGCAATATTCACATACTAAAATCATACAAACCTATGGGGTTAGTCGGCTAAAAAAAAATTGAGACACGCGAAAAAAAACTGAAAAAAAATGTTTTTAAGGTAAAAATAGAAAAAAAAATAAGCAAACTGATCAGTTCGCACCGCGAAGGGTGTTTGCGCCGCGAACCGAGAAAAGTGGACATTCTGTTTTTTGCATGTTCGCGCCGCGAATTGAGAAAGTTGTCATTCTGTTTTTTGCATGTTCGCGCCGCGACCTGAAGCGAAAAATGCAATATTTCTTTTTTTTTTTTGCTGTCTTTTGTGGTTTTTTTTCCTTTCTATTGGTTCTTAAAAATGGTTTCTCGGTCCCTTGGGACCTCACACCATACACCCAGCACAAACGCACTTAACAAATGATAATAAATGGCAAGTGCAGAAATATAAAGGGAGAAAAAGTTTGAAATGGATACCCAAGAGCTTCCTCCTTCTTTGTTAAGCTTCCACTGGTTTGATTGTGTGTTTTCTTCCTTCTTCCTTCTATGCTTTGAAGGTGCTTCTCCTCAAAGGTTCTCTATGGGTTTCTATGGAACTCTATTAATTTTTTGCTGGTTTTCTTTCTCACTCTTTTTTCTGGTTTTCTCTCTAGGGTTTCTTGCTCTCTTTCTATCTTTTTTATCAATTTCTAGTGAATGATGAATATCTTGTTTTGCAGCCCCTCTCCTCTTCTTATCCGCCTTTTTCTACTGTACCAAAACAATAGCTCTTGCACAAGCTTCCATTTTCAGAATTTCCATTCTTGGCAACACTTATTACCACTTTCTTGGTGCAGCCCCTACCTTTTTCCATTTCTAGCATGTTGTGCTGTATTTTCTTCTGCAGCACTCTACATTGCCATCCATCCTTGTACCCATTGGTTGGTTATGCTTGGACATACTCATGTAGTCAATACCACTACCTTTTGGACAAAATTTTCAAATTCTGACTTTTGATGTGTAGATGCATCAACCTAAGTTTATCCCCTTGGTTTTGTGACATAAAATGATTTTGTAACATGATACATATTGCCACTTCTTGCATAGGGCTGTTTTGGATTGCATCCATATTGCCTATGGTTGAACACACATGGTCTTGATCTTGAAACATACCAATGTTAACTCTTAAGTATTTTTCTTTGGATATTTGTAGGCATAATGTAGCACATGAAAACTTGGTGTGGCATGAAGATTACCATATCATGGATTTGGCTAGAGACTTGAATGAAGATTAGAAATAGATTAGTTTCTAAATATTACTTAGAGTTGGAAATCTTGTAACAAATGACATTCTTGCAAATGCAATGAAATTTCTCTTTGTAATATTCTTGAATCTAGTCTTGAATTCATGAATCTTGGACTTTGAATGATGGATTCTCTTATGCCATTATATAAAATAAAGTCTTGAATTATGCACTTGTAATTTTGACTCATGCTTTGCAAATTTGAACTCAACTTGACCAAGAATTTAAAACAAAATTGGGTAAAGCAAACTTGAATTTGGCCTTGCATTTCATGTTCATTAGGAATATTTATCTTGAATATCCCAATATTTTTCAAGTAACTTCTTCTTGAAGTAATCTGTATGAGTAGACTTTCCAACTTAGATCAAACCTTAGGTGATGAACCTTTTCTTCCATGTATTCCATGATAGGCAATCTATCCCATTTGAAATGGAAAATAACAAATCGACCCAATCTATACCTTATGAACCCACATGTTCGATATGCATTAGAATGATGTATGATATGGCAAATGTAGGGTATAAAGGTTAAAGATGAAAATGAGGGTGTGACAACTGCCCTTATTTAATCCTCTTGGACCTGAATGTCTGGAGGATAAAGGTGCTCGAACATTCATGGTAGGAGATAATTAAATACTAGAATACCCGGGATTTTCAACTGGAGAGGTGGGGAATGAAAGTAGACAGTCAGCGAGATGGTTTGAAAAAAGGTGTCTGCTAGTGAAGAAGGGTTATAAGGTATATGATGATATACTTGAGATACAATGCAGAATGAACACAAGTGCTTTGCCAGCCGAAAAAGGAGGCACCTCATAATAGGGAATCATAATTGGCTAGGAGATATTCCTTCTACAAAAGATAGAGAGGACTCGGAAGTATTGAAATGTGAGATATTCCTTTTACGAAAGGTAGAGATGACTCAAGAATATGGATTGTAAGATATTCCTTCTACAAAAGATAGAAAGGACTTGGGAGTATTGAAATGTGAGATATTCCTTCTACGAAGGGTAGAGATGACTCAAGAATATGGATTGTGAGATATTCCTTCTACAAAAGATAGAGAGGACTCTAGAAACTGGTTTTTCCTCTTACAAAAGGCAAAGAGGACTCCCGAATAAAAGGTTTGGAGAAAATATTTTCTTCTACAAAAGGTAGAGAGGACTTCGAAACAAAAGGTTTGAAGATAAAATAACTCCTTCTACATCATGTAGAAGAGGCTCCCTTGGGAGGATACGATCGTATTTCCTTCTGTCACAGCAGAAAGGACTCTAGAACAAAAGGTTAGGAGAAAAAGTTCCTTCTACAAAAGGTGGAGAGGACTCCAAAATAAAAGGTTAGGAGAAATATTCCTTCTACAAAAGGTAGATAGGAAACTCCCTTAGGAGAGGATGATCGTACGTTCTTCTGCGAAAAACAGAAAAGATTCTTGAACAAAAGGTTAGGAGAAAAGTTCCTTCTACAAAAGGTAGGGAGGATACTTACGAAAGGTAAGCTGACAAGAACCTGCACAAAAGGTATGAGAGGTCTTGTTAAAGGTAAGTTGAATCTGTTGTGAAAGGCAACGCGGGGATATTTCGAAAAGACTCACAAAAGGTAAGTTGGGGGCAATAACCATCCTCTTGCAAAAGGTAAAGGAAATTGCATAAGGTATTAGAACATCATTTGATCTCACAGGCACAACGGCGGAGATGATATTTCTTAAGTATGGTGACCATTCATTTCTTGGCCACACAGGCATCAAGCGTCCAAATTGATCGAAGATACCCAAAACAATGTTTTTGTCGCATGTAAAAGACAACGAGAAACGCTTTCAAAAGGGAAGCAAAGGGAAAAAATTTCACATGAAAGGCAATGAAATCCCTTATGAAAGGTAAGGTGAGAAAATATCTCATGTAGAAGGCTCAAAAGGACTTACAAAAGGTAAGTGAATGGATAAACACTCCAAAAGGATCCTGCCAGGATTTCCACAAAAAATTCGCATCTTTGAGAATGACTGGCTGAGCACATGTAATGATGCAGCATGTATGCAAAAATGTCAGGGACGTAAGGACATGAAGGTTAGGGGTGATGATTTATGCCAAGTGATTGGGCTTTGGTTTGGGGCGTCAAGTTTGACTTCCCCAACATCCTTGTGACAAAATTTGGATCATCTCCAGATGGTCTTATCAGACAAGCTGTGCTGGCCAATCAGGTTGCCCCTGATTTGATCAAGTCCCGGCGAACTTTATGATCAGAAGATGCTTAGTGTACACGTGCACCTACTAGAGATTGCTTTTATCCTTCATACACCTAGGTCGAGGAGCAACTTTATGCTTTCTTTTGTTATTATTATCATTATCCCATAATTTTCAATGCAATATTAATTAGGAATGCAAATTCCACTTTTTGCAAACATAAAAGAAAATAAATGTGACACACGAATTGATGAAAGAGATTTTTATTGATGATAAAGTGACCCATAAATGGGTAATTTTACATAAGGATACAATTCCTAAAAGAGGTAATTTCAAAAAAAAAATATGACAAAAAGCATAGTGGCAATGTGAAAAAGGATCAAATTTCCATTGAGTTCCAAATCTGCTATGATCCATATGGCCTTGAAGCTTCTCGTACATTGCCTCTGAAGAAGGTGGATAGATTGATCTTTCCCGTGCGTAGCTCTCTTTATTCTGATGATGAACTCACACACTCTTCGTAGATTGCAGTCTTTTCTTTTTAAGGTCCCTAACTTTTGCCTAGACCGCCCTTTCGGGTTTTTAGTCTACCGGGATACCCATTTTTTGCCTAAGTCGCCCCTAAGGGTTTTCAACTTATCGGGTGTTATTTTTTTATTTTAACCCTAACTTTTGCCTGAACTTTTTCTTTTTATTGTCCACCGGGTTTGCTCTCAAGCGTAGTATCTTTTGATTGCGTCTGCGTTTACAGGGGATGACAGATCATCACCGTCCATGTTGGATAATATCAAGGCCCCTCCGGAGAAAACCTTCTTTACAACATATGGACCCTCATAGTTAGGTGTTCATTTGCCCCTTGGGTCTGTGTGGATTGGCATAATCTTTCTCAATACCAAGTCTCCCACTTCGAAATCTCGAGGGCGAACTTTCTTGTCAAACGCCCTTTTCAACCGCTTTTTGTAAAGCTGGCCATGGCAGATGACTGCCATGCGTTTTTCATCAATGAGATTAAGTTGATCAAATCTTGCTTGTACCCATTCTGCTTCGTCAAGCTTGACATCAGTCAGAATTCTCAGGGAAGGGATTTCTACCTCAACAGGGAGTACCGCATCCATGCCATATACAAGAGAAAATGGAGTTGCCCCAGTAGAAGTGCACACTGAAGTGCGATAGCCATGCAAAGCAAATGGTAGCATTTCATGCCAATCTTTATATGTTTTCACCATTTTTTGAACAATCTTCTTGATGTTTTTGTTCGCTGCTTCAACAGTGCCATTCATCTTCAGGCGATATGGTGATGAGTTATGATGCTCGATCTTGAAGCTTTCACATAATTCCTTCATCATCTTGTTATTGATGTTTGAACCATTGTCAGTAATGATTTTATTTGGGACCCCATAACGACAAATGATTTCCTTTTTGATGAAGCGAGTGACCACTTATTTGGTGACATTGGCATAAGATGTGGCTTCCACCCATTTAGTAAAGTAGTCAATGGCCACTAAGATGAAACAATGACCGTTTGAAGCAGTTGGCTCGATGCGTCCGATCACATCTATACCCCACATAGAGAAAGGCCAAGGCGATGTCAAGACATTTAGAGGAACTGGCGGCACATATATCTTATCTGCATAGGTTTGACATTTGTGGCATGTTTGCACGTGACGATAACAATCAGTTTCCATCGTCAACCAATAATAACCAGCTCTCAAAATCTTCTTAACCATCGTGTGTCCACTGGAATGTGTACCAAAAGAGCCTTCATGGACTTCGTTTATAATCCGGTCGGCTTTGTGTCTATCCACGCATCTGAGCAAGACCGAGTCATAATTTCACTTGTAAAGCACATCCCCACTTAAGAAGAATTTGGACGAAAGCCTTCTTAAATATTTCTTATCTGTGATGGAAACATTTTCTGGATACTCTTGCTTTTCTATATACCTTTTGATATCATAGAACCAAGGTTGATCATCGGTTATTACCTCTGCTTCCAAACAGTGGGCAGGCTCATCAAGATGTTCAATACGGATAGAGGGTGCCTCATTTTTCCATTTAACTTTGAACATGGATGACAACGTGGCAAGATTGTCTTCCAATTGATTGTTTTCTTTAGGAATGTGATTGAAAGTAATCTCATCAAAGTATGGGATCATCTTTAAGACGTGATCCCGATACGACACTAATTTATTGTCACGTGCTTCCCAGTTTCCCCTGACTTGACTGATGACTAGAGCTGAGTCTCCATACACTTCCAGAATCTTGATTCTATGGTCAATAGCGGCTTCAATTCCGAAGATACATGCTTCATATTCTGCCATATTGTTGGTACATTCAAAACATAATCTTGCGGTGAATGGAATGTGGAAACCGGTAGGAGAGGTAAGGATTGCCCCTATCCCATTGCCTTGAGCATTTGCAGCACCATCGAACACGAGTGTCCATTGCGATCCTGGTTCGGGTACTTCATCTAGGCCTAATGTTTCATAGTCTCTCACAAACATGATGTCTTCGTCAGGGAAGTCAAAACGCATGGGCTGATAATCTTCCACAGGTTGGTGGGCAAGGTAGTCAGATAACACACTCCCTTTGATAGCTTTTTGCGAGACATACTGGATGTCATATTCTGTCAGTACCATTTGCCAACGGGCTACTCGTCCGGTGAGAGCAGGCTTCTCGAAGATGTACTTGACTGGATCCATCTTTATATCAACAATGTGGTATGGGTCAACATATACTGCCTTAAGCGTTTGGCAGCCCATGCGAGTGCACAACAGGTCTTTTCCAACACTGAGTATCTCGTTTCACAGTCAGTAAACTTTTTGATTAGGTAGTAGATAACATGCTCCTTTCTACTCGTTTCGTCATGCTGCCCCAACACGCATCCCATGGATCCTTCCAGAACGGTCAAGTACATGATGAGAGGTCTTCCTGGCACGGGAGGCATCAAAATTGGTGGCTCTTGCAGATATTCTTTTATTTTCTCAAATGCTTTTTGGCAATTGTTATTCCACACGATTGCTTGATCTTTGCGAAGCAACTTGAATATTGGCTCACAGGTGGCTGTTAAGTGAGATATGAATCTGGAAATGTAGTTTAATCTCCCTAAGAAACCACGAACCTCCTTCTCGGTTCTTGGAGCTGGCATATCTTGGATAGCTTTTACTTTGTCAAGATCGACTTCAATCCCTTTTTGGCTCACGATAAAACCTAAAAATTTACTAGATCTTACCTCAAAGGTACATTTATTCGGATTGAGCCTTAGCCTGAACTTTCTTAGCCTAGTAAACAACTTTTCCAAGTGAATGAGATGTTCCTCTTCAGTTTGGGATTTTGCGATCATATCGTTTACATAGCATTCAATCTCTTTATGTATCATGTCATGAAAGAGAGTCAGCATTGCTCGTTGATATGTCGCGCCAGCGTTCTTCATACCAAATGGCATAACCTTATAGCAGAAGGTTCCCCAAGGGGTAATGAAGGTGGTCTTTTCCATATCCTTTGGAGCCATTTTAATCTGGTTGTATATGGAGAAACCGTCCATGAAAGAGAACACAAAGAATTGAGCCGTATTATCCACCAACACATCAATATGTGGCATCGAAAAGTCATCTTTTGGGTTGGCTCTATTTAGGTCTCTGTAGTCGACGCACATCCGCACCTTACCACCTTTTTTAGGCACAGGTACAATGTTGGCGACCCATTTAGGGTATTTTGATACTGCCAAGAATCCCGCATCAAGCTGCTTTTGTACCTCCTCCTTAATCTTAAGGGCCATGTCAGGTCGAGTTCGTCTCATCTTCTGCTTTACAGGCGGACAATTTTCCTTGAGCGGCAATTTGTGCACCATGATGTCTGAATCCAATCCAGGCATGTCTTGGTATGACCAAGCAAACACATCTGCATACACGCGTAGGAGCTCGATCAGTCTTTTCTTCACACTCTCTTCTAGGGCAGCGCCTACCTTGACCTCTTTCTTATCCTCTTCGGTTCCAAGATTGACAACTTCCAATGACTCTTGATGCGGTTGAATGATCTTTGATTCTTGCTTTAATAGTATGGCTAACTCCTCGGGGAGTTCATAATCTTCCTCACAATCCTCGTCAGTGTGGTAGATTGGGTTATCAAAGTCATATGGAACCGTAGCAGTATCGTTATCAATGGAATTCGGGGTAGATCTGCATGATTAGTGATTTTATGCTTTATTTTGTGAAGATGAAAAAAAGAAAATGCAAGAAAATATTGCCATTTATTTATGCAAAAATAAAAAGAAAAATAGGGAACACAATTGAATGCAAAAGGTTCATTTCATTCATGATAAATATTAATTGAAAACATGGGGGCCCTACAAAATAATCCTTATGCCTTGGGCAGAGCATAGGATTTGAAAGCAAAACAAGGAAAATTACTCTTTGACAAGGGTGACTTCTGGTATCTCCATAACAGTCCAATTGTTGAGTTGTTAATTTGGGTGCCCTTGGGTACACCATGCAGACTTCCTATAGTGCATCATCTTCAGCTTCCACAATGGCTACCTGATCATCCACCATATGTCCACCACTAAAAAAGGCAAGTGGAGGAATGAACCCTTTGTCCTTGTCAACGGTTGTCTTCTGCTGAACTTTATGATTTTCAAGGTAACCCAAACCAGTTCTATTTTTGTTGATGGGTAGCTCCAACACTCTTCCCTAACCTTCAGAGTGACCGGCCTCAATTACGGTCCTTGTGTCCTTCCAAGTAACCATGGGGGATCCCGACCTTTCTGACTTCTTTTCCTCCTTCTTAGCAGGGATCATTTTCACACTTATCACATCGAATGCTTGAAAAGGGGTCTCATGAACTTCCCCTCCTACTTCCACATAGCGAAATGAAGACAGATGACTTACTAGCATATCCTCTTCTCCCTCGATGATGACAAGCTGATTATTAACCATGAACTTTAGTCTTTGGTGAAGAATGGATGTTACAGCACCAGCCGCATGAATCCAAGGACGGCCTAGCAAACAACTGTAAACATGATAGATATCCATCACATAGAATGTGATAATGAAAGTGTGAGGTCCTATTTTGATGGGGAGATCAACTTCCCCTATCACAGTCCTTCTTGCCCCATCAAAAGCTTTCACTATCACTGAACTGGGTTTCATCATTAATCCTTCAATGGTCAGCTTGGCCAACGAATTCTTTGGTAAAACATTTAAGGATGATCCAGTATCTACCAATACTCTCGACAACACAACATCAACACATTCGATGGAGATGTTCAAAGCTTTATTATGGTTCTTCCCCTCGGGGGGCAACTCTCCAATATAAAGCTCAGAATATGTGCGGAGGCAATATTCGACACCGCTCCTTCAAATTGCACAACAGATATTTCTTGGGGAACATGAGCAGTCTTCAAAAACTTGATCAATGACTCCTGATGGGCAGGGGAGCACATTAGCAGCGACAACATGGAAATCTTTGAAGGTATTTGGTTGAGCTGGTCCACCACCTTATAATCACTTTTTCGGACGATTCATAAGAATTCTTCGACATCTTCATTGGAAATTCTTTTTTGAGTAGAAGTCTGCCCCTGCTCAATTGTTGGCTGCTTCTCATTTGTACTGTTTGGTGGTGGTACGGGTGCAAAAATCCTCCCACTTCTAGTTATTCCACCGGTTCCGACCATATTCTCTACAGAGCTATCAACTTTCACAGCATCTTCCTCCACCTTCTGCCCATTAATGTAAACAGTTGGCTCATATTTCCAAGGGACGGCCTTGGTGCTCTCAAAAGGGAAAGAAGCAGGTGTGGATATCACTAATGGAGCGAGTGAAGGCGGGGACAGTGGAATCTCTACTTGATCATATAGTATCTGCAATGGTTTACGAACTTGATCATATGGGGTCTAAACAGGATGCCAATCATAATCACATGGGATTTCCAAGGGCGCACGAGGCTGATCACATGGAATTGTTAGCGGTACAACATCATACGGAATTTGTAGTGGAACTTGGACATGATACCAATCTTCATCACATGGAGTTGTCAAAGGCACATGAGGTTGCTCATACGGAATCGTCAATGGTACACGGTTCTGACCATACAAATTGTTCAACAGTTCTTCATCATAAGTAAATTCCATCGGATCATAGGGGATATCAAGAGTGGCCACTTCTTCAGCATTTGACATCTGTTCTATCAATATGACACCTTTATCTAACAAATTTTGGATGCCCATCTTCAATTTATGACAGTTTTGGGGATCTTTCAAACAGTGTTGACAATCCTCGGTACATCCTGGGACAATATTCTTCATTAACAATTGTTCTTTAACAACAGCAAAGGGGGTTTTCACTTTATCAACTTCTGACACCAACTTCTTTCCTCTAGATTCTTCAATCATGTTTGTAGCATGGTTTATCATTGGATTATTAGTCACATTGAATCAATGAGATCTTGCACCACGTACTTCAGAGCTTTGCAGTTTTCAATATTATGTCCGGGAGCTCCAGAATGGAATTCACAATGGGGATTTGCATCATAGCCGAGAGGTAAGACAGTTGGGGGAGCCTTCATCTCTCTCAACTGCACTAATGAACCCTTTATCATGTTCTCGATCCTTTCACTGGCCATAACTAAATATGAGAATACAGTAGATGTGCATCCAGCCAAGCGTTCTAGGAAAGGACCTTGAAGAGTCCCCATGAACATATCTGTCAATTCTCTTTCAAGAAGAGGAGGCTAAACTCTAGCAGCTAAGTCCCTCCACCTTTGGGCATAGTCCTTGAACGCTTCACTAGATTTCTGGGTCAAGCCTTGGAGTTGTGTGCGATTAGGTACCATGTCAGAATTCTATTGGTAATGCTTCAGAAATGCCTCAGCTAACTCTTTCCATGTCTTGATATGCGTACTTTCTAACTGCATGTACCATTCAAGGGAAGCTCCACTGAGGCTATCTTGAAAGAAATGCATTAGTAGTTTTTCATCATCAGAGTAGGCAGCCATCTTCCTACAATAAGATCGGATGTGGGTTCGAGGACAACTGGTCCCTTTGTATTTTTCAAAGTCGGGGACTTTGAACTTGAGTGGAATCTTAACACCGGGTACCAAACACATATCCGCAGCATCTAACCCAAAAGTGCTTGGGCCTTGTAGTCCTTTGACCGTCTCTTGCAAGGCGAGTACCTTCTTTTCCAAGTCAGTAGTTGGTGCTTCGGAACCGTCTATTGTAACACCCCCTTTCTATACCCCAAGGAATCAAACGAATCATTTAAGCACGATTTCAAAATTTCATCAGAGTATTATTTAAAATACGGTATAAAAGGAACATGTCACATTATGCTTGAATTAAAACACATACCACACCTGCTCATAATAGATATGCAACAATGGGTAACAAACACATCAGAGGATCTTAGTCCTTATACCCACATCTCAAATATTTAGAATAAAAGCGGAAAATCTAAACATTTGAATCACAACCGACATGTATTCACATATATACATATTCACATCATTCAATGTAATTCATCAACAACATTCATGTTTACAAAATATGCAACACCAATAATACATATACAAATGTATTCATCAAAATAGCCCAAGGCTTCCTATGCTACCCGGTGTTACATATCAGAGCCATTTGACCAAAACAAATGAAGACACGTTTCACAAAAAGGGATCAGCAGCACCTAATCTGCAATGCCTCATAGAGCATCATAAAACAGCAGAAGGGTGAGAAACAATATCATAACATTCAATGCATAAATCATATATATACATATCAGTAGTTACGCATCTTCCGCATTCACAACCCAACTCACCTCAATCATTCTATACATTGCAATGTATTCATATAATTATCTATATAAAAATAGAACATCAAGCATATACAATATGCAATCACCAATGTTTATATCAATCCATATAAACCTACATATATACATATATTCACACACACACACATACACACACACACACACACACACACACACACACACACACACACACACACACAGATATATATATATATATATATATATATATATATATATATATATATATATATATATATATACATATCTTCAAGCATACTCACTCATACCATTATCACAATTCGCATTAATTCACATAAACATACACAATATGTTTATATCATCACCAATTCACATAAACATCCACATACATGTTTATTTCATCAATGCATCATATAAAGATGATAATGCAACTCATAGAGACCGACTCATGACTCTATGCAGATGCAAATGCGGTACCGACTCAATTCAGCAGGTTCAATTGAAGAACCAAAATGGAACCATCGCTCGTTACCGAAATAACTCCCCGTCGGGCCTACGACGTTCACCCATCGCTCACACCCCACATGGGCACACGATGTTTCAGGATTGCTCACACCCCACATGGGCACACAATCGTTCTGCAGATTCTACGCGAAATCAAAAATAACCATCGCATCATACGAGGTTCTGCAGATCTTACACGGGATCAAATGTAACCATCGCTCACACGAGGTTCTGCAGATCCTACATGGGATCAATTAACACAAATGCATATCATGATGCTTCACATGCAAACATGACTCAATAAACTATAAACCATCGCTCACACGAGGTTCTGCAGATCCTACGCGAGATCAATTAACACAAAATGCATACATATTCGCAAATATATTATCGTGCATTCTTCACATCCATCACAATTACCATGCATTTTTATTCAATTCAAACAATGCATATAATTTTCCCAACGGCCACACCCACAATTGATCCATAACTTAGGATTCACGCCATACGGTTACCCACAACATAACATATCACAACAGTATACAAATCGTCCATTCAGATAAGGATTAACGTAACCGAAACAAACAATTAACATTGGAAAAGAAAACACAGGGACTGGAAAAATGCTGTCACATTCGTTGTCCTTCGCCTGGCGAACTCGCTAGCGAAGGCAGTCAGAAGCTACTGGAAGTATTCGCTACCACTCGCTGGATTCATTCGCCTGGCGAACCCTCACCACTAGCCTTCGCCCGGCGAACTTGCCAGCGAAGACTGAATTTGGCTACTGACTTGGTTCGCTGACCACTCGCTAGGCTTCGCCTGGCGAAGCTTCGCTGCCACTCGCCTGGCGAACCTGCGAACTCAAAAATCCCTAACTGTCCAAAAATTCCGAAACTCACCGAATCTAACCGATTCTATTCCAACTCGTCTCAGCAACACCACCCAACATCGCTCGACTTAAACTTTACCACTTATTCTCATTTTCAACCATTAAAACTCAATTCTACCGATTAAATCAAAGTCAACCTAGAAATGGAAAGTGTATAAAACTACCAAACAATCCACACAACACATACATGATCATACATATGGATAGAATAATAAAGTTTCACACCCTTACCCGATTAATCGAAAGCTTGGATGTTGGTTCTTGATGATTCTAGGTTTTGCTCTTCTTCCTCCTCTTTCTCTTCTCTTTCTCTTGTTCTTTCCCTCTAACTCTCTTTTCTTTCTTTCTATTTTCCTCTCTATTTCCTCTTATACTTTTCCCCTCAATTCTATTTTTATCAAAAGACTAAAATACCCTCCAATCTAAATTTTACCCGAAACTCTCCGAAACGGTAAAATATTAAAACATACTAAATTAACACATCAAATTCACAATTAAAACAATTATTACTCAATTCAAATAGAACACTCAATAAAATGAAATAATCGAAATCAGGGTGTTACAACTCTCCCGCACTTTAGAAATTTCCGTCCTCGAAAATATTACCTGATTCAAACAAGTCCGGATACGACTCTCGCATCCCACTTTCCAATTCCCAAGTCATATTGCCTTCACAAGCGCCTCCCCATGCTACTTTCACAAGCGCAATATCCTTGCCTCTAAGTTTCTTAACTTCACGATCCAAAATCCTAACCGGTAAAACTTCTACCGTAAGGTTATCTCTCACCTCAACCTCGTCCATAGGAACAATATGTGACGGATCCGGAACATACTTCCGAAGTTGTGAGACATGGAAAAAATCATGCAAATTCGAAAGATTCGGAGGCAACGCCACACGATAAGCCACAACACCTACTCATGCAGTAATCTGATAAGGACCAATAAAACGAGAAGTCAACTTCTTCGTCTTCAAAGCACGACTCACACCCGTAACCGGTGTAACTCTCAAAACACATGGTCGCCTTCTTGAAATTCAAGATTTTTCCTTCTCTTGTTATGGTAGCTCTTTTGTCTATTCTGAGAAGACTTCATCTTCTCCCGAATAAATTTCACTTTCTCCGTAGTTTGTTGTACCAACTCCGGACCAACTACCGACCTCTCACCGATTTCATGCCAACACAAATGTGTTCGACATCTCCGGCCATACAAAGCCTCAAACGGCGCCATACCAATACTTGCATGAAAACTATTATTATAGGTGAACTCAATCAATGTCAAATAATTATCCAATGCACCACCTTGTTCTAGCACACAAGCACGCAACAAGTCTTCCAATTATTGAATTGTCCTCTCGGTTTGACCATCCGCCTGCGGATGATACGCCGAGCTCAATCTCAACTTAGAACCCAAAGCACTTTGTAAACTTTCCCAAAATCTTGATGTAAATCTAGGATCTCTATCCGACACAATACTCTTAGGAACCCCATGCAACTTCACAATCACGTGAACATAAATCTCGGCTAACTTTTCCAAAGGATAACTAATATCAATCGGAGCGAAGTGAGAAGATTTAGTAAGCCTATCAACAATTACCCAAATAGCATTATGACCTCTTTGCGTATTCGGAAATCCCGTAACAAAATCCATGGATATACTATCCCATTTCCATTCCGGAATGTCTAACGGTTGCATCAATCCACTAGGCTTCTGATGCTCCACCTTAGA
The DNA here is from genome assembly GCA_963859935.3 of Lathyrus sativus. Classification (NCBI taxonomy): domain Eukaryota; kingdom Viridiplantae; phylum Streptophyta; class Magnoliopsida; order Fabales; family Fabaceae; genus Lathyrus; species Lathyrus sativus. The sequence continues at coordinate 536,438,382 of OZ012739.1, forward strand.
CTTCTGACAAGTCAAGCACGAATACACAAAACGAGCAACATCCCGCTTTAACCCGGACCACCAAAAGATCTTCTTCGAATCTTGATACATCTTATTCGCACCCGGATGAATACTTAAGTTGCTTCGGTGTCCTTCCTCCAATATCATCTTTTTCAATTCTGAATCATCGGGAATACAAATACGACCACGAAATCTCAAAACTCCAAAATCATCAACCTTGTAATCCTCACTCTCATTCATCATCAAATTAACAAACTTCAAATCTAACTTTTGCTTTTCACAAACGGTCGCAAGAAAATCATTCGTAACATGTAACATACCAAGTTTCACGCTTACGGACGTCATTTCACAAACCAAACTCAAGTCTCTGAAATCTTCCAAAAGTTACCATTCTTTCACCATCAACGCGGACATATGTAATAACTTCCGACTTAAGGCATCGGCCACCACATTCGCCTTATCCGGATGGTAATTCAAACCAAAGTCATAATCTTTCAAAAGTTCTAACCATCTTCTTTGCCTCATGTTCAATTCTTTCTGGTCAAATAAATACTTCAAGCTCTTGTGATCACTAAAGACTTCAAATCTTGCACCATAAAGATAATGTCTCCAAATTTTCAAAACAAACACCACAGCCGCTAATTCCAAGTCATGGGTAGGATAACTCTTTTCATGCACTCTCAATTGCCTCGAAGCATAAGCCACAACTTTCCCATCTTGCATCAAAACACCACCTAGACCGGTCAATGACGCATCACAATACACCACAAAAGGATCCGTAGGATTCGGCAAAATCAAAACCGGTGTCGTCGTCAACCGTCTCTTAAGTTCCGTGAAACTCTCTTCACAATGAATGTCCCAAACAAAAGCTTTTCCTTTACAAGTCAACTGCGTCAAAGGAAGTGCCAACTTAAAAAATCCTTCAATAAACCTCCGATAATAACCCGCCAATCCTAAAAAGCTTCGGATTTCCGTAACCGACTTAGGAGTCTCCCATTGCCTCACTGCATCAATCTTGGATGGATCAACACTAATTCCACTACTGGAAATAACATGCCCAAGAAAACTTACTTCCGACAACCAAAACTCACACTTAGACAACTTAGCATACAATTGCTTTCCCTTCAAAATTTGCAACACAATCCTTAAATGCTCTTCATGCTCCCCTTGAGACTTAGAATAAATCAAAATATCGTCGATGAACACAACCACGAAACGATCCAACTGGTAATGAAAAATACGATTCATGTATTCCATAAACACACCCGGCGCATTAGAAACTCCGAATGGCATCACGAAATATTCGTAATGACCATACCGTATCCTAAAGGCTGTCTTCTGAATATCTTCCTTTTTCACCCGAATTTGGTGATAACCCGATCTCAAATCAATCTTGCTAAAAGCACGTGCACCAACTAATTGGTCCATTAAATCATCGATCCTTGGAAGCGAATACTTATTCTTAATTGTCACCTTGTTCAATTGTCTATAATCAATACACAAACGCATGCTTCCATCCTTTTTCTTCACCAACAATACTGGAGCACCCCAAGGAGAAACACTAGGCCTTACAAATTTCTTGTCCAACAAGTCATTCAATTGTTTCTTCAATTCTACCAACTCCGATGCCGACATACGATACGGTGCCATCGAAACTAGTCTAGGACCCGAAACTAGATCAATGGAAAATTCAACTTCTCTTTCCGGCGGTACATCCGTAATATCCTCCGGAAACACTTCTGGAAAGTCACACACCATTGGAAAAACATCAAGTTCCATCTTACTTTCCACGGACAAAGATGTAAACAAACCGAACAATTGAGCTCCATCCGCTAAAAGTTTCTCCACAACTTGTCTCATTTCTTCTTGTCCTCTAGCCATAGCCTGGACGACTTCCATCAGTTGGCCCATCTGAGTCTTCATGTGGGTCATCTCCTCCCTGAAAGCGGCTTGAGTCTGCTCAATTTGATCCATTAGTGATTTTTGCTTGCCACGAGTGTAGTAGGGATGTCGGGAAGTCAGCTTGTTTACTGCGAATGGAGGTCAAGTTTTTGTAAGTTTTGGTTTTGTTTTTATGAAATGCGATATGATGCATATGGAATGCATATGAATAATGTTATGTGCAAAGCTCTTAGTAACCTTGTTAGTTATTGTTAAGAGTATAAACATTTTTCCATTGCAATTAATCAGAAGAGACATAATAGAACAAACTCTCATTTCATTAAGGCTTGAAGCCAAGTTCAAATACAAAATACAAAAGATTCACTTCTTAAACAAATTACAAATCGACTCTAAATGTGACTCCTTGGGCTCTGCGAATCACCTCTAAATCTGTAACAAGTTCTCCCATTGTTTCCTTGCAAAACTTCACAAAGTCGAAGACAGGGACATGAGTGTTTTCAGGAGTCATCACTTGATCGGCTACCTTCAATTTTTCAGGGATCTGCTGAAGCACAAAGTTGGAGAATCCCTCCAAGTTTACGAATTTGTTCTTCCACTCCTCATAGAGAATTTGGAGATCATGGATGATGTCATCTCACTGAAGTACCGCAGCTTCTGCCTGACGACAACTTTCTTCCCAATAGTGGCAGCTGTCTTGTAGCTCCAGGTATAACTCATCATAGATTCCATCTTTCAGTCTTCGGATTTCTTCGATAGCTCTACCCAACTGGTACTTTGCTTGTACGAAATCTCACTGTGCGTTCTCCTTTTCCAAAAGTTCACGAGCTAACTGATCTTCACAGCCTTTGATAACTCCTTTCAACTTGTGGATCTGAGCTTCAAATTTTTCCCTTTCATCTTTCTTCATCTGGGTGGCTATTCTCACATCATTTTCTAAGTCTATGACCTTTCGCCACACTTGGTCCAATTTTTCATTTTGGTGATCCAAGTCAGCGTTGGCGTTTTTGAGAGCTCCACCAACTCATTCTTTCTTTCCTTTCTCTTCCCTAGCCCTTTTCTTGCTATCCTCGAACTTTTCTTTCAACTCTTTGCTTTTGTCTTCCCAAGCTTCGCTTTTCTGCTTAGTCTCGTTAAGTCGAATTCGAAGCTGAGTGTTCTCATTTTCAAGTTCTTGGATTTTAGCCTTAAGTTTCTCCATATCTTCGGGTAAGATAGGCTCGGGCTCAGGATTCGATGGGAAAGCAGATGCATCAAAGACAAAAGGTAATCTGACCTCTTTCACTCTCTTTTTCACCCATTTGACATAAGGTTCACGAGCAAGGATGTTCTTCTGCCCATTGTCTGGATTGCCTCTTTGGATGTTTACCCATGCTCTTCTTGCCCTTCGTACAGATGGATCACTTGGATCGGCCGTATTGACAAGGAACGACACCAAATCTTCTTCTTTAGGAGGGTTATCCATGGAGTGTCCAAATTGTCTCTTGAGTAACACCGGGTTGTAATTGATGCAACCTCGCATCCCCACAAGAGGCACGTTGGGAAATTCTCCACAAGAAAAGATAGTATCTTTGGTTTCCCATTCCTTTTTGTACCATGTGATAGAACTAGCGGTGAGTGAAGCGAATCTTTGAGGCCATGAGAGTTCCTTGGAAGCGAAATGACCTTTTTCAGGCATTTGGGTCCTTAGCCACTTATGCAAGAGCGGGACGCAACAAAGGAACATTCCACCTCCTTTCGTATGTCTTGTATGGAGTGTGTGGTAGAATTCACCTAAGAGGAAAGGCACAAGGTTCTTGGTCAAGAAGATTTCCACAACTACTTGGTCCACAAAATTTTCCCCATTTGGAAACATCACAATTCCATAGACCAAGAGTGCCAGAATTGAACCACATATTTCCCATTTCTCTTCCTTGGCATACTTCCATGCTTGTTATTCCAAGAATTTCCTCGAGAAACCCCTAGCTCCTTTGGGTGTCCAATTGGCTATCACATCTGATGTGGGAATCCCTAAGGCAGAAGCCACTTTCTTCAAAGTGAACTCTTCTTCGAGCTTTGGAAAAGGATTGTGATCTTTGATGAAGAGGTTCAGAATCTTCTCGAATTCTTCCAAAGTGGGAGCTATCTGAAAATCAACTAAGGTGAAACATCGAAGAGAAGTGTCATAGTATTGAGTCAAGGTTGTGAGGGCTTCAAACTCTATCTTCTCTGTCAACAGATCCAAAATTCTCCGAGAAGAAGAGTAAAATTTGTTATGCTTGATGGGAGTGATCTTGGCACTTAGAGCCTTCAAAATGTCAATTGAAGGATCTTTGTATTTGAAAGTGAAAGTACTCTTTCTGTCGGTCTTCTTGTTTAGCTTCATTGTTCCTAAATTCACATTCATCATGACTGCTTCTGGAAAATGCTTATATCTGCAACAAGAACAAGACACTAAGAGCTTTGTTTTTATGAAGTATGTATGTATGCACGGATGCATAAATGGAATTCGAACACATGGGTTCATAAGTTCGAGGTATGGATGTGGCCGATACTGACTGCTTTATGAACATGTTCTCACAAGGTGTGATCTAGGGTTTAAAAGGGATCCCAAAGTCATGGATTCACACGACTGTTCATCATACATGACATGAATATGTCGGAGGATGACTCCATCACATGAATCTCTTTTGGGTGATGTCCTCGTATCGACCCACACGAGAAGAACTTCTCGGGGACCCATACTACGAGATACATCGACATTCGGTTCTAGACAAGGATTTCAGAGTCATGGACTTTCTTGACTGTTTGTTACGTATGTCAGTCATTGCCAGACAACAACTCCATCAAGAAAGTCTCTTCTGAACGAGGTCTTCATATCGATCCACACGAGAAGAGCTTCTCGAGGACCCATGCTACGCGACCATCAATCTTAGTTGGCCAAAGGTTTAGGGTTCTTAAAGGTCCTTAGAGTAATGGATTCTCAAGAGAACGTTGATCAAACACGCCAAGAGCTTGACGGTTCTCATCATTCTCAAAAGAATCTACTCTAAGCGAAGTTCTCGTATCGACTATCACGAGATGAGCATCTCGGAAGCCCATACTACTCAACCTCTCCTATCTCAATTTTAACACTCTAGACTCGGGTATAGAGTCTTTCCCTCAAGGTTTGCCACCAAAGTATACAATCCACACCACAATGAATGAAACCAAATACAGTGAGATACAATTGAATAAAGGAAAGCGTTAAGAAGCATATAAAAGAGAGAACCCAAACACGCAAAAAATGACCTAGGTTAGGCTTGACTCGCTTAGGAAAAAAGTCCCCAGCAAAGTCGCCAGCTGTCGCTACGCAAAAAATGACACAGAGTCGCCACCAGATTTTATTTATCCCAAGGAGGGAAAGGGAAATAGCGATAAAACCTTTGGGAGATGAGCACGGTCATCGCAACCAAGTATTAGGGTTCGGGAGTCGGTTATGCAAGGGGAAGGTATTAGCACCCCCTTGCATCCATCGTACTCGATGGGAACCTCCTAGGTTATTTCGCGTGAATGGGTATTTTTACTTAAAAGTTTGCTTGCTTAAGGAAAAGAGGGGTTGGCTTATTTATTTTAATGCTCGCCAAGGATTGTGGCCCTTGTGCCTACGTATCCTCACTTGAAAGAAGTGAAGAATCAGAGCTCCGTAGTTCGGAGGCTTATGAAGTAGTTGTTTGTTGGTTGATTTTATACCTTGAAAAAGGGTTTTTGGATTGATGCCCTAGGGCGAAAATAATAGTTTGATGAGTTGGTGTTATTTTTAGGTTTTTTGAAGAGAAATGGTTCTTGACTAGGATTACACAAAAGGACTTTGGACAGAGGTGAATGTTTCGAATAGCCAAGTCGAGCGCCTTGTATCCAAAACATTCGGAACGAGTGTAGGAGGATTTCATTCTCATTCCTTCTCCACCACCTTAAAATCCATGGTGTACAACCCTAACCATATATTTATTGTATTTTGGGTTTTTTATGAGAAAAAGGATCACTTGATGTTGGATCAAGCTTTATTGTTTGTAAAGATATATTTGAAGCGATACGGACAAGGTCGATGGCGATGCGCAAGGCAATCGACTTACAAGGTTAAAAATGACTCGATAAAATCGAGAGTTTGTTTTTTTAAAATGGTTTTTGGAATCAAAAGTCAACAAGGACAATAGCAATATTCACATACTAAAATCATACAAACCTATGGGGTTAGTCGTCTAAAAAAAAATCGAGACACGCAAAAAAAACGGCACGGCGAACTTCTTGAAAAAAAAAATTTTAAGGTAAAAATAGCAAAAAATAAACGAACTGATCAGTTCGTGCCGCGAAGGGTGTTTGTGCCACGAACCGAGAAAAGTGGAAATTCTGTTTTTTGCATGTTCGCGTCGCAAACATAGGTCGCGCTGCGACCTGAAGCGAAAAATGCAATATTTCTTTTTTTTTGCTGTCTTTGTGGTTTTCTTTCCTTTCTATTGGTTCTTAAAAATGGTTTCTTGGTCCCCTTGGGACCTCACACCATACACCCAGCACAAACACACTTAATAAATGATAATAAATGGCAAGTGCAGAAATAAAAAGGGAGAAAAAGTTTGAAATGGATACCCAAGAGCTTCCTCCTTCTTTGTTAAGCTTCCACTGGTTTGATTGTGTGTTTTCTTCCTTCTTCCTTCTATGCTTTGAAGGTTCTTCTCCTCAAAGTTTCTCTATGGGTTTCTATGGAACTCTCTTGATTTTTTGCTGGTTTTCTTTCTCACTCTTTTTTCTGGTTTTCTCTCTAAGGTTTCTTGCTCTCTTTCTATATTTTTTTCTCAATGTCTAGTGAATGATGAATCTTGTTTTGCAGCCTCTCTCCTCTTCTTATCCCACTTTTTCTGCTGCCTTTTTCTGCCGTACCAAAACAATAGCTCTTGCACAAGCTTCCATTTTCATAATTTCCATTCTTGGCAACACTTATTACCACTTTCTTGGTGCAACCCCTACCTTTTTCCATTTCTAGCATGTTGTGCTGTATTTTCTTCTGCCGCACTCTACATTGCCATCCATCCTTATACCCATTGGTTGGTTATGCTTGGACATACTCATGTAGTCAATACCATTACCTTTTGGACAAAATTTTCAAATTCTGACTTTTGATGTGTAGATGCATCAACCTAAGTTTATCCCCTTGGTTTTGTGACATAAAATGATTTTGTAACATGATACATATTGCCACTTCTTGCATGGGGCTGTTTTGGATTGCATCCATATTGCCTATGGTTGAACACACATGGTCTTGATCTTAAAACATACCAATGTTAACTCTTAAGTATTTTTCTTTGGATGTTTGTGGGCATAATGTAGCACGTGAAAACTTGGTGTGGCATGAAGATTACCATATCATGGATTTGGCTAGAGACTTGAATGAAGATTAGAAATAGATCAGTTTCTAAACATTACTTAGAGTTGGAAATCTTGTAACAAATAACATTCTTGCAAATGTCATGAAATTTATCTTTGTAATATTCTTGAATCTTGGACTTTGAATGATGGATTCTCTTATGCCATTATATAAAATAAAGTCTTGAATTATGCACTTATGATTTTGACTCATGCTTTGCAAATTTGAACTCCACTTGACCAAGAATTTGAAACAAAATTGGGTAAAGCAAACTTGAATTTGGCCTTGCATTTCATGTTCATTAGGAATATTTATCTTGAATATCCCAATATTTTTCAAGTAACTTCTTCTTGAAGTAATCTACATGAGTAGACTTTCCAACTTAGATCAAACCTTAGGTGATGAACCTTTTCTTCCATGTATTCCATGATAGGCAATCTATCTCATTTGAAATGGAAAATAACAAATCGACCCAATCTATACCTTATAAACCCACATGTTCGATATGCAATAGAACAATGTATGATATGACGAATGTAGGGTATAAAGGTTAAAGATGAAAATTAGGGTGTGACAAAACTATCATGCTCCCCCTTAATAGTTGCATCCAGTAGCAACAACATAGTAGCAATAATGCTTTCTCCCCCTTGGTTTAGTCAAAACTTTGACAACAAATGGTGTAATTGTACAGTCATGTCACCATCTCCCAAGACATACACAAGTTGTTTGACCTCTACTCAAGACTGCACCTCTTCTGCATCAATCCATAGACAGAGCCTTAATTCCCCATTTCTGAGCTCACTCAATAGTGTAACACCAGTCTTGAATCATAACTCCTTGAGAGTACCCCTTAAACAGTTTTGAGTCTTGAGCTCTTGCCTTTGTCTGAAGCTGCACCTTCAAGAAAGACACTTTTGACATCCCCAATTAAAGGATAATCAATTAAATACTTGCCATAAGTAACAATTGATCTTAAATCCCCAATTTGAGACACAAATATTCTGTGGAGAAAAATAAATTCTCCCAGACAAAACCAATGTTGTTTCCTAGGTCAGTCATCACAGTCCTAGTTCAAACCAACATCAGTGGCCCCAAGAAAACAAGCTTGCCTATGTACAGGGCTCCATGTCAGCAGCTACACAACAAATAGGTACACATATTCCCCTGTCATGCATAAACATTACTCCCCCTGAAAGAGAGAGCCCATCCATATGAAGATTTACTTCAACATCTTCATATTCACACACTGGAAGCACATGCATCTCTGCACCCTTTGACTCACAACCCAAACTGGAACCAATATCAGAAGCAGTTGCAGGATTACTATCTGGAAAACTTTTCAGGGTGAAAGTCCTTTCATTTGCACATGATCAAGGTTGCTGATGTCTTGATCTTCATTTTCATATTACTCCCAACAATGCTTGTGCAAGTATGATTTGATCCAATTGCACCTGATGACAAACCCAACAGGAATGCACTATCATGTTCAACATGAGCTAGAGTAGTAACTCAATGTCATAATATCTTGTGTGACATTCCACCTTCGCAAAACTCAAATTGTTTGAACCCACAAACAATTTTGATACATAGCTGCACTCTTGCAGCAACAGATCTTGGATAGAAGTATAACTCCCCAAATTAAGGGTACCCAGTGCACATGAATGGAAAACATAAGACGCATCTTCATGTCTTCAAGAACTCATTCTCTGTTCAACCCACATGTTGAGCGCATTCACATACACCATGCTTGAACCACAAGCACTTAGTACTCCCATCAAACAGAAGCTCTCCCTCTATCTTTGATCACACCATTATCTCTCATGACCAACTCCATGCTCATATAAAGAGAAGGCACCAAACTGATTCACCTCTTCCTAGAGTTACTTGTAGCAGAAGAGACCACTTCTCCACAAGTATTCTGGCCTTAGGCTGAGTACAAGATAGACACCGCATAGGGACTTTATCACATCATAATGCACTCAATACCTTCACATCATAATCCAAGACAATCCTTTTACCTTATCATTCTCCCGTATGACAAGATAGATTACTTCTTAGCCAAGAAGTAAACCACAAGTTCCACAAGAGATCTTCACCTATCAGATGGTTCATATCACAGACACACCATCCCACGGTTCTTTATGTGCCCATATAGGACTTACTGCTGCCTAGTAGTCCAACTGAAGATCTTCACAACTCCACCAGCATGATCAACTTCATCTCCACAAGAAGGTAATCTTCTATACACAGCTTAGGGCTTCTACCACAAGCTCCAATATGTGAATAGAAACAGATCCTCCTTTGGTCTTCAATCAATTACCCTTCTCCACATGAGTAATTAGTTCCAAGCATGAACAGACACAACCCTTTTGTGGTCCTCAAACAACTACCCTTCTGCCCAAGAATAGTTTTCTACAGACACACTGCTTAAATAGCCAAATGCCACTGTTTGGTTATTCAGCATCTTTCAGAGCTCTAGAAGGTCTGCTAATCCATCTAGCCACTTTGATCTTCTTAATCTTCTTGCTCTAAAGTAAGGTATCTACTTCTTCACACAGCTCCCGCAAACTACATGATATGAAGCATTAATTCCATTCATACATGAGAAGATCAACTTATCTTCAAATGATGTGTCACACCATCACTTGAGGCCTTGAAGTTTCTGCTTGATGTCATAACTTTGGTTGAGACATTCAGCTGGAGAGTTCAGGCTTTCATTCTGCCACTTAGAAGATTCTCTTTACCCAGTTGGAGTAGACAACCTCACTCCTGCTTTGTTGTACCCCAACAATTTCCTTGAAGTGCATTTGCTTCATGAACTCTTAAGAGAAACCAAACGTGCCAAGGCTTGACTCTTTTAGGGAGGAAGGATCACACAAGTCTTTACAAGAGGATTCCCGCTTTCCTTAAGTATAGACTTCTTCAGAAAATCAAAGATAACTGCCACTTATCCTTGACCTCCAAGCTGAGCAAGGTCATATGCTCATATGCAATTAGATCAGAAATAAACTGACCTAAGCAGTGCTATCACCAACACCATCTTCTAGACAAGTTTCTTGCCAGGAAACTTTCTAGCTAATAGATCAGGTGCTTCTAGTAGAAACTAGAACACAACTAATGCACTTCAATACTCTTATAGAGCAGATTGTCTTCATCTTCATCAGCACTCCATTCTAGCCTTACCTGCTGCACTCCAATGGGCTGATTCACGAGACTATCTTCATCTCCACTACATTCTAGTCTTAGTTTCTTGCCAAGAACCTTACTATAATGAGTACAGATCCAGTTGTATCTCCTTTGATCTATGGATCAATAGAATTTTGCATAATCTCTGCTGATGGTATGTCTCAACATCTGGTTGGACATCAGATCCTTGAAGTAGACCAAACCAATCAGGGGCCTTCTACTCGTGCTGCTACTGATGACATATCTTGATCATCAACCAAGGATAATCCATTAAATATTTGAGAATATCTCAAACATCAATGAATCTTAAATCCTTGTAGCAGATCCTTCTCTGAACTTCATGGATATACATGTGTAGACCATAAATAGCAATTGATCTTACATCCACACATCTTCAGGAATACCAAGGCTGCCACCCTTGACTTAACCTCTCTATGACTTCCTCTGCTGATAGGATCCTTTGCAGGTCATGTGTGGTGAAAATAAATCACCTCCCACTATCTTCTCTACATAGCTTCCAGCAAACTGTAGAACACAACAAAACAGTCCAGGCACACAACCAAACACAGCTGCAGGCACACTCTTCCAATCATCTAAACAACTGCCACAGTCATGCATCAAATTAAATATAGGCCAATCTTCTTCCAGGGACATCAGAGTTCTTTTATCAGAGAAATATGCAGCGGAACCACCAAAAGAACATGCCCTTCACAAGAGGTCTGATCATCCAACAGGCCATAGGATAGAAGTAGCCACTCTTCCTTTGGCATAACATACAGCTGGTCATAAAACTCCTATATCAGAGGGCGCAGCAGCAGATGCATGGACTCCTTCACTCCATAAGCTGTAGCTCAGCAAGATCATCAGCTGCAACTTTTCCTTGTTTAACCACCAGAAAGCATCTCCCAAGATCTCATCCAGAACAGACAGGATGCCTGCTCTGATACCAATTGAAATTCTGGTATGCAGATCACATGTGTTCCAAGAACATTGATCTCTGCTCAACAAGGATGAGGACAAACCATGGCCAATTTAAATTTCTTTAAATTGTCCCAATGTCATGATCAATGTCACGACCTCTGTTGTGACATCTGCTGCCTGTCATACTATTTATCTAACCATTTAAAGTACATAATTGTAAATGCAGAAAGATAAATAACACAGTAATTGTTCACCCAGTTCGGTATCAACAACACCTACATTTGGGGGCTACCAAGCCAGAAAGGAAATCCATTATAAGCATAATTAGTTTAGAGTTAAACCTCCAGTTTACATTCCTCACTTAATCTCTACCCAATGCAATTTCAGCCTAGAGACACTCTAGTACCTGAGTATACCCACTCACTCTCTACAATCACACAACAGTGATTTCAAACAATTACAAAAACAGTATGAAGAGACACTTCATACACACCTTGATCTTGCTTCACAACTTTGATCAAGTAACTCACACACTCTTGCTTCACAGCTTCGAGTGAGACACAACCTAGAATCTACCTAACCAAAACAATCATCCACCAGACAATTGCTTGGATTACAAGTATTCCTAAACAGAGTTTGCACGTGAAGACTAGCCTTATTCACTAACAAATATGTCTACCTCAATGTATCAAAAGATACAAAGGGTGACTTACACACAAGGGACTCTCAACCCTAGACCTCTACTTTACACTCTGATTTTCTTGATGTGAGTGCTTGCTTTTCTTCTGCTTCTGCTCCTCCTTTTATAGTCGTGCAGACTGGGCTTAGGCTGTGCAGAAGTAACAAATATTAGTTTTAATAAATCAAAACTAATTTCCACAATTCAAGGTGATGTCCAATTAGGTCATGGCATGGTCAACATTGCCTTGAATCTCTCCTAAGATAACTCAGAAGTCATAACATGTTTCCTGATATTTAGCCTGATATAAATCAGGTATCATAACAGAAAAACAAACTCAGTCTATCTGATGTCATACGATCCATGTCATGACATTCAGTATGACATTCAACTTTTGCTCACTCTTAGCTGGCCAGCTTGCTCTGCTGCACACTCCTGCTGAATCTTCTTCATGACAGTAGAAACAAATGCTTTATAGTTCCCTAAAAAGTATCAACGATCCCTTTTGTGACCCATCCAATCTGCACTTTGTTTCTAACAAATCTCTTTGGCCTGTACATACTGATGTGGAATATCCAACAGTACCAAAACGCTTCTGTCAAGAGATATATCATAGCATCCCCTGCTGTACCAGACATGATGTCATACGATCAATGTCATGACATTCAGTATGACATTCATGACAGCAGTTCTTCATGACATCAGTTCTGTCATCTGCTCTTGTTAGCTCCTGCTGCACATAGCTCCTGCTGCACCAGATGTAATGACATCCTGTTTATAACACATGACAACATAACAACAGTTCTTCACCAGCTCCTGCTAGCTCCTGTTGGATCAGTAGCAGTGTCCTGAGTCATAAGCCCCTGCTACACCACTACTCCTGCTGTTTCTCACACATGACAGTAGCTCTGTCATGACAGCAGATGGATGTCATGATGGATGTCACGACATTCAGCATGATATTCACCTTAACACTCTCCACAACATTTCTTTCACCACAGTAGATGGTGATGTCATAATATCCTGCTTAACATCAGTGCAGGATCATGTTTTACCAAAATTTAGCCAATCCTAGAACCATAGAACCATGGTACTGACACTAAAGGTGGAGTTTATGGGACATGAACCAGGAAGATGGTGTGAAATTTAACCATAAGACTACTACCAGCTCAAGAAAGAGATCGAGTAACTGATCTAGAAGGGATCTCTTAAGAAGCATGTCAAAGGCGATTCCTCTAAGGGGTCAGATGGTTCTAATTCCAGCAGAAGGGACGATGCAGAGAGCACTAGACCCTGAAAAGGAAAGGAGCCATCCAAAGACGAGGGCAACAAGGTTGCATGTCGTATGCTTAATACTAATCCAGGTGGATTTAAACTGGAAAAGAGTGTAGCTCCGCCAAGAAGATATATGTTCAGTAAGTCTTACACATAGAGAATCTTCAGAGAAGGATGTAACATGTATCCCTCCCTACAAAAACGGTCTCATGGTCATCACTGTGAGTGTTAGAACAATATTTTTTCATGATATATATTCCTTGGGTTTTGACGATAACAAAGTTATATTTGATGTGCGTGTCTTGTATGCAGGTTCTAATACTTGTAAATATTTATATACAAAATTTAATATACAAAGGCACTCTTGAGAGAAGCTGAATTGCTAGCTTATGGTGGTACAAAATCTGAAGAATACTTGCTAAGGGATGTTTAGCTTATAGTACAGGATCTTTTTGAAGACTCAATGGTTAAACATATCACATAATGAATCAAGATCTTTTGGTCTATCTATCTTCAATGGCTTTTGTACTATTGAGTAAAGCAAAAACACTTAATCAAGTTATCTCTTCCAACGGCTAGTCTACTGCAACTGCTATATAAGTGGTTGAAGGTTCAAATTGAATCTTCAACAAGGATTAACCAGATGAAGGAGTAACAAGATCAACAATTATTAACTTTGTCGTGTATGCAGATTTTCTGTTGTAGGTTGTAATTGTAAAATCCTTAAAATTTCTTACACATTAAGTATATTAGAAATCTTAAGAGCTTTAGGTCTTTGTCACGATGATTTCCTGTACCTCTGATATTAGATTAAAGTACAACTTGTTCTCTATTCTGCTGATCTTGTTTAGCAGTTTAGATTAAGTCTCTTGCCAAAATGCTTGATCCATGTATGTCTTATTTTATGTGCTTGAGCAATGAAAGTCTTCATCAAGTGGATTGATTAAGCAGTATTCTTGTTTCATTATGATTCAAGCAAGAAAGTATCTCGCCAAGATACTTGAGTTGTGTAACTCTCATGTTATGTGCTTGAGCAATGAATGTCTTAACCGAGTAGATTAATCGACCAGGTTGGCTTGGTTTATGGAATTTTGAGTAGAAGTCTTGAAGCCGAGGGGTTTGAACAGGAAAACACATTTTATGGAACCTAGAGCGGAAGTCTTGGGCCAATGTGGCTTGAGCAGATTAGCTCGGTTTGTGGAACCTGGAGCAGAAGTCTTGAACATGAGGGGTTTGAGCAGGAAGGCTCGTTTCATGGAACCTAGAGCAGAAGTCTTGAGTCTGTAGGACTTAAGCAAGAAGTTTTAGACCTAGGGTATGAGATGTGTAAAATACTTATGCAAAATGCATAAGTGATTGTAATCATTATTCGATTATAGTGAAATCTCTTATGAAGCAAGGGGACTAGACTACTCGTAGTTGGGAGGAACCAGCATAAATCTTTGTGTTTTCTGCTATTATTTATTTGCTTCTGTTAACATCTGCTGCTAAGTATAATTAAAATCTGAACACCAATTTAGATTTTGAACTCTGATCAGACGCAACTTAAGAAAACAGAAAACACAATTCAACCCCCTTTCTTGTGTATTTTTCTCACCTTCAGTGAGGTTTGACAACTAGGAATTCAGAAGAGTTCTAGTAGATACGGGGAACTCAGTAGACATCCTTTACTAGGACGCATTTTAGAGGCGCCGCCTCGACCCACACGACCTAGAGGCTTTCAAGGGATCATTAGTTGGGTTCTTGGGTAGCAAGTACATGTTAAAGGCTACATAACATTGAAGATCACCTTTGGAGTGGGAGAAAAAGCTAAAGATATTAAGTTCATATATCTAGTTATATACACCCTTTTTTATTATAATATGATTATAGGGAAACCAACTTTCAATCAGCTGAGTGTCGTCTTGTCTACATCATATTTGTGCATGAAATACCCGCTCTCCAAAGGGAGGGTTAGACTTATTAAATAAGACTAAAAGCTCACGAGGAAGTATTATATGGAGAGTCTCAAGTTGAAGTGAGTCAGAACACTAGGCGTGAATACCATAAAGGTTGGTTCGGGAATCAAGCCGCCATAAGTAGATCTCCAAATTTTAGAATCTCCCTCTAGAAGAATGATAGGACATAAGATTAAAGTTTTAGTGGGGAGGCCTCATTAGGCATATTTACTTTAACAATGTTTATTTGCTTTGTTAATATTATTTTGATTATGTGAGTATTATATATCTCCCGCGTGTAAGGACAAGTTAATTTTCGGGGACACACTTTTTCCCTATGGCTGTTAAGAGAGCAATGTTTTTAATGAAACATCCCATTTTATTATTTCTTGAATATTTGCATTGTCGTCTCCTCTTTCTCTTTACAAGAAACCTAGGAATACCAAAGAAGGTCATCCTCATAGGCGACCAAGAAACTATAGATCCCCAAGACGACTCCTTGTTGCCCATTGAGGCAATTAAAATATGTTAGATCCCTGTAGCACTCCAAAATTTGCCCTCACTTTTTCTAACTTTAATTGGCTTTTGCTTTGCGTTCATTTGCATCATCATTAGGTCATAGTTTATAATCATAATTTTCATTGGGTCTTCTAAGACATGAGATCGAGAGTTTCTCTGAATCAAATCATCGAGTTTCAGGCTTATATTCTTCAAAAGTTGTCGAGCATCAAGGGCCTAGGGTTTTATCAGTTCTTGAGTTCAAGTTTGTTGGCAAGCTTATGTATAACTGGCTTAGGATCAGGATTTGTTTCTCATCATGGATGGAAGATTAGGGTTTCTCATTCGAGGTTGAGTTGTAGACAGTCACCGATTGAAGATCATGGGATTATAGTGTCCTGGTAAAGGGATTTGTGACCGTTTGGATAAATCATTTATGGTTTGATTTGAGGGGCATTTGAAGGTGAGAAAATACTTAGAAGGGGGGTTGAATAAGTATAGAAAAAATATTATGGCAATAAAAACTCAAAGATTTTTATCCTGGTTCGTTGAACTCAACTACTCCAGTCCACCCTATCAAGAGTGATTTGCCTTTCTCCATAAGGACTTAATCCACTATTAATCAAACTTATTACAATAACAAGCACTAAGAGCAACTGTTCTTAGTCTTCTCAAGAACTACTGACCACAACTGGGTCTTCTCAAGGAACTTTTACAATCAATATGTAAAACTAAAACAAGTGTTTGAATGCTTCTAAGTAAGCTATATCACAACTGTGATTTACACTTAAGTTTAAAGAACGTATGAAATAAATTCAACAATGAGAATAAATTGTATGAGAGGTTTTCTTTGAATTTCTTTCAACTATCGTCAACTGAAGAAGAGTGTTGGAGACTTGCTTTTATAGGCACAAAAGTCCAAGACGTTTGCACTTTGAAGACCGTGTACTGAAAAGGGTTGAAGCCTTTTTGTCTTCACATCACTTAACCTTTCCTAGAAGTAGAACATTCAGAGAAATCCTTTTTTCCTGTGTTCTAGTGTCTAGCATAAATGAGGAAAGAGTCGTTTGGCCTAACCAACGAACATAACTTTGAATTCTTCTTCAACAAGTTCTAATACTTCAGCAAATAACATCAGAGCCTTGAGTGATCAGAGTCTTTGATGTTCATCAGAGTTTGTTGAATCAGAGCATTGCAGCAAGTGTGCTTCAGCGTGTAATTTCATAGAAGAGTTTGGGATCAGATCCTCAGTACTTGCAGTGTACAGTACTATCAGAGTCTTCTGAAAAACTATGCTTGAAACTCTTCATACAAAGTCTTTAATGATTCAGATGCTTCTGTAGCTTCTGCTTCAGATCCTTCTGTAGGCAGCGCTCAGAATCTTATGTAGGCAGCGTTCAGATTCTTCTAAGAGATGCTTCTGACACTTCAGAGCCTTGCATAATTCCATGTTCAGATCTAATTTGCTTTCAGAATAACATTCACTTTAATATCTGCAGCAAACATACTTGAACAAATTTTAGAGTATATAATTTCTTAATACAAAATTTCGTAAGAGTTATCATCAAAACATAGAGATATAATTAAGAACCAATATGTGTTTTAACAATCTCCCCCTTTTTGATGATGACAAAAACATAAGAAATTTTGTTCAATAAAAAATATAATTATAACTCCCCCTGAGATAATGAATCTCCCCCTGAATTGAATACTTAGAAGGAATAAAAACTTCCCTTTTTGCATGATTATTCTTTTCAGAATCAGAGCCTGATTGTTCCAAAAATTAGATCTTGACTTGGATGAACGTTACAGATTCAGAGCCTGGTTGGTTAAAACTTGATCTGGGGATCTCAGAGTTTCTTTAAAGAATTTGTCAGATTTTTCATATGTTCTGAAATACTAAGAGTTCTCGTTAGTTATAATTAGATATGTCTGAATTTCATTTAGGTAGAGTTTATTTGAACAGTCAGAATTTCATTTTCTCCCCCTTTTTGTCATAATCAAAAAGAAAAACTTTTAAAGACATTTAAAAGGAAATACAGAAAAGATACAGTCATGTAGAGAAACATCAGAGTCATTCATTCATTCAAATAAGAAACAGACAAATCATCAGATAAGAAATTTAAGTACAGGTGCACAAACATCAGATACAAAAAACATAAAGCTAGGTTTGCTTGGAAAGAATCATCTTCAGAAGTTGAGTGATCTCAGATGAGGATTCTTCTTGCTTTGTCATCCATTTTTCCATGTTCTCATTCTTCTGATCTTGCTTAGCCATCCATGACTTGATCTCAGATTGCCCAGCTTCCAATACTGCAATCTTATCTTCTAAGTCTGGGTTCTCTTTTTTGATCTCAGTAGAAGTAGATGGAGCAGATTCTGATGCAGGAGCAGAGTCAATAATCATGGGAGTTGCAGAGTCTGGAGCAACAGATGCAGAGGGGTTTTCCACAATTATCATAGCCAAATGATTTTCTTCAGAAGCAGGTTCTGCATTAGCTTCTGTAGCAGATACTCCAGAAGATGAAGGTACATCTTCAAGAAGCAAAGGTGCAAATCTTTTCATATTCCATATCATGCTTCTGGCAATCTCAGCAAATCTGAGCTTCGCATCATCAGAACAAACATTCTTCAGATTTGAGGCAACAGTATTGAATCTGGTAATGAAGCTATTCCAGATAGCATCAGATTCATTTGCATCCATGGTTGACAAACATCTTATCTTCACAGAGCCTAAATTCATATTTATTTCTTTCATAAGAGTTGCAAATAAATTATCAACATTTAGCCTAGTTTTTGGTTTAAGAAGGGTTTCCAGGGTGCAAGGCTTGGGTTGAACAGATGAAGATGGAATGGTAAATTCTGGAATGATGATCAGAGGGCTAAGATAGGCTGGTTTCTTTTGAGCAGGCATAATGCGAAAGAACGGTTTGATTCTGCGAATGGATGGGATGACAGCTTTTGGATTATCAAAATAAGGAATAAAAGCTGATGGGTTTGGTTTAGGGGTTGGCGTTGGTTCAGGGATGATAGCATCAGATGAAATAGGTAGATCTGGGTGGTTAGATTCATATTCTCTGAGAGAAGGGGTGAGATAACATTTGGATGAACATCAGATTTAAAGGAATCAGATGAGGTAGATGGGGTACAAGATGTAGAAGATACTTCAAACACAGTCTTGAGGGGTTGAACATCCAAAATTTCAGAATCAGGTATGTTTGATTCAGTAGGATTGGATAGTTCTGGTTGAGGATTAGAAGGTTTGGATGTTGGTGGTTCAGATACAACTGGTTCAGATGCAGCTGGTTCAGATGCAAAAGGTTCAGATTGTATGGGTTTAGGAGCAGAGTTTTGTTGAATGTTAGGTTGTTATGCTGGAGTTTGTTCTGCTGGAATTGTTGTTTGTGGTTTTGATTGAGGAATGTCATATGATTTAAGTGGTGTTGTGGGAATAGGATCAAAATGAATTTGTGAAATAGAAATAGTGGGTGGTTCAGATGTTTGAAATGGAGCAGGAATTGTTTGATTTTGAGTGGGAGGAGGTTCAGGTATAAAACTAATTGTTGATACATCTACTGCAATTTTAGAAATAGAAGGTAAAGATGTTTTAGTACCTTTTGTCTTGATGCGTTTGGTAGGAACAGAGGGAACTTCTCCAGAAGCTTTTCTCTTAATCTGCTTCTGTGGTTTTTTAGCAACTTTTTGTTTCTTCTGAGCAGCAACTTCTTCTGCCTCTAACTGTCTTCTTTTCCTCATGTTCTCTTCATAAACATCTGGAATAGGTTCTCTAGCACGTATCAGAATATCAGCAGGAACAGGTGTTCCATCTGCTTTGCATTATTCAATATACCTAAGAATAATATCCCTAGGTTCTTCAGCACCAAAGATTGGAAAGTCTTGAACTGGAATCCTTCTCTGACTTACTTCAGTAACATTCAGCTTCTTAGGAGCAGTTGTGAGTTCATCCACAACTTTTAGCCTCTAGAGACTCTTTCCATTCAAGGGTTTTCCAACTATTGACTCAAGCTCTTTCTTCACTCCAGCTTCATGTAGAGCAGCTACCAGACCATTCTCTGTCAGAACGTCTGAGATCAATCTTCCAAAAGGAATCCACGTTCTGATCTTCTGTCCCTTAGTATTAATGGATTCTCTGGATGCATTAATGTGATTCCACAGATGCATGAAGAGAATATATGGCAGATCTACTTTAGTACTCTGACTTAAGCAGTACATGAAATAGAGTTGTTCATTGTTCACATAATCTGGAGAATTTGTGGATTTTCTGTGGTTGATGCAGCCCAGAAAAATCTTTGCCCAGATTTTGTAGTCAGGTTTCAGATCCTTAAATTTGTTGGAAGCCTGTCCAGATGAAATAACTTCCTCATAAACTTCTTCCATATCAATACGCCCAGCTGGCAGGTGACAAACTCCATCAGTTTCCTCATACCCAATGAGTTTTCTGATGAGATCTTCAGTAATTATGATCTCTTTTCCCAGAACAGAAGAGAGGATGAACTTTGGGTAAACAGATGCATGAATCCAAAATTCCTTCACTAAGTGTGGATACACTGGTCCAAATAATCTATCAAAATACTTAACCCAACCTTGTGCATCAATAATAGAATGCAAATCAAATCCATTGTCAGCCAGAGAGTCAAATTCCATCATGGATTTACAAAGAACTTCAAGCTTATCAACAGGAGTTAACAAAGTTCTCTCAGGTTCCTTAAACGGAGTAGCACCCATATTTGATGATGCAACTGCAACCATTGATGATTGAAATTGTGTTGAGGTTGAAGATGATGTTGCCATTGTTGAAGATGAAGAAGATTTGGATGAAGGTTTAGGGTTTTGATGAAGGCCAAAGAGCAAATAGAAATGCATATACTTGTTTGTGAAGTGAAAAGTGTGAAATGGTGTGATTTTTGGTATTTATAAAGAAAAATTAGGGCACACAAACAGACACATTAAGCACGTTCTCACTTAGAATTAAATGGCATTTAATGAAAAGAATAATAATCATTTCAAGACATTAATTGATTCTGACAATTTGGGGGGGGGGGGGGGGGGAAACCAAGATTTTAACTATTCAAACAATACCTCAAATGTCTCTTCAGTATTGTGCACGCCATCTTTTCAGATTCAGAGTGACATGTGTTTGCTTGCATGTGCTTCTGAATTCTCTAGAGAAATGGAACGTTAGCCAATGTTCAGATCTTTTGAGATTGGTTAGTTCAGATACACACAAAAATAATAATTCAATAAATCAAATAAATAACGGATGAAATACTTCAGAGTTTTAAACATTTTGCATCTGAGAAGTTTGCTTCTGATAAATATCATTCTGGATAAAAATCCATACCAATATTTTTCAGAATAAACTTAAATCTATCTTCAGCAAGGGGTTCTGTGAAAATATCAGCCCACTGATGATCTGTATCAGCAAAGGCTAAGTTTATAATACCCTTCTGAACATAATCTCTGATGAAGTGATGTTTAATTTCTATATGTTTTTCCTTAGAGTGTAAAATGGGGTTTTTAGACAAACATATAGCTGAAGTATTATCACAGAATATAGAAATATTACTCTCAAAGATCTGATAGTCTTCTAGCTAACTTTTCATCTAGAGCATCTGCGTGCTACATCCAGCAGCAGCAATATATTCTGCCTCTGTAGTTGATAGCGCAATTGTAGGTTTTTTATTGATGTACCAGGAGATTAAATTTCTTCCCAGAAATTGACAACTTCCAGAAGTACTTTTTCTTTCCACTCTGTCTCCAGCGTAATCAGCATCACAGAATCCAACTAATTTGAAATCATCAGATTTTTTGTAACACAAACCCACATTAGAAGTACCTTTCAGATACCTTAGAATCCTTTTAACAGTTGTTAAGTGTGATTCTCTAGGATCTGATTGGAATCTTGCACACAAGCATACACTGAATAAAATGTCAGGTCTAGAAGCAGTTAAGTATAGAAGAGATCCTATCATACCTATGTAGAGTTTCTGATCTACTTTCTTACTTACCTTTTCCTTACCAAGAGTACTTGTTGGATGCATATGGGTCTTTGCCATCTTACTATCAGTCATGTTAAACTTCTTCAGAAGCTCTTTAACATATTTGGTCTGATGAATGTAAGTGCAATCTGGAGTCTGATTGACTTGAATTCCCAAAAAGAATCTCAATTCTCCCATCATGCTCATCTCAAGTTCAGCCTGCATACATTGAGCAAACTCCTTTCCCAGCATAACATTGGTAGATCCAAATATAATATCATCCACATATATTTGACAAATTAACAGATCTTTTTTAAATGTTTTACAAAAGAGTGTTGTGTCCACTTTGCCTCTGATAAAATTTTTCTCCAGAAGAAAATTGCTTAATCTCTCATACCAAGCTCTGGGAGCTTGTTTTAAACCATAAAGAGATTTCTTTAGTTTAAAAACATGTTTTGGAAATTTTTCATTTTCAAAACCAGGAGGTTGGTGGACATAAACTTCTTCTTCTATAATTCCATTTAGAAAGACACTCTTAACATCCATCTGATATAGAGTGATGTTATTTTGTGCAGCAAAAGAAATGAGTAAACGAATAGACTCTAACCTGGCTACAGGAGCATAATTCGCTGTATAATCAATTCCTTCTTACTGGCTATACCCTTAAGCAACAAGCCTTGCTTTGTTTCTCTCAACTTCTCCTTTTTCATTCAACTTTTTTCTGAAGACCCATTTAGTTCCAATTATGTTGAATCCTTTTGGTTTTGGAACCAAATCCCAAACGTCATTTCTTGTGAACTGATTGAGCTCTTCTTGCATGGCAATTATCCAGTCATTTTCTTGCAGAGCTTCATCCACAGAAGTTGGCTCAATAATTGACACCAACCCAAATAATGACGCTTCAGATGATCTGAGGAAGGATCTTGTTCTTATGGGGTCATCCTTCTTTCCAATGATCACATCCTCTAGGTGAGAGGCCTTGATTCTGGAAGATGATCCTTTAATAGTTGATTCTTCAGAAATATTTAAGTTGTTCATTTGAGAAGCTAAGGGAATTGCATCTGGCGTTGCTTCTGGTTCTTTCACTTGAGCTTTTTCTGCCTCTGAGCCTTCAGAGTCTATGAGAATTACTTCTCTATCTGCAGAACTTTCAAACTGCTTTGGCTTTTCAATGCCAAGCTTATCATCAAATCTAACATGTATAGATTCTTCCACAATCTGTGTTTCAGTATTGTATACTCTGTAGCCTTTAGAGCGTTCAGAATACCCAAGCATGAAACACTTATGTGCTTTAGAATCAAACTTGTTAAGATTCTCTTTAGTGTTCAACATATAGCAAATACATCCAAAAGGATGAAAATAAGAAATGTTGGGCTTTCTGTTCCTCCATAATTCATAGGGAGTCTTTTCCAGAAGAGGTCTTACAGACACTCTGTTCTGAATGTAACAAGCCGTGTTTATTTCTTCTGCCCAAAAATGCTTTGCCAGATTAGTCTCGTTGATCATGGTTTTGGCCATTTCTTGCAAAGTTCTATTTTTCCTCTCTACAACTCCATTCTGTTGTGGAGTTCTAGGGAAGGAGAAATCATGAGCAATGCCATTTTCATTAAAATATTTTTCAAAATATTTGTTTTCAAATTCGCCACCATGATCACTTCTGGCTTTAACATTTGAAATCTTTTTCATTCTGGACTTGTTTGCAGAAGTCAAAGAACACATAATGTGACTCATCCTTGTGTTTTAGGAATTTCACCCATGTCCATCTGCTATAGTCATCAACAATGACTAATCCATACTTCTTGCCTCTGATGGATGCAGTTTTCACTGGTCCAAACAAATCAATGTGAAGTAATTCTAATGGTCTTGAAGTTAAAACAACATTTTTAGTTTTAAAAGAAGATTTTGAAAATTTTCCTTTTTGACATGCTTCACAAAGAGCATCTGAGTTGAACTTCAGCTTAGGAAGTTCTCTGACCAGATTGAGTTTATTAATCTGAGATATACGTCTCATATTAATATGCCCCAATCTTCTGTGCCAGACCCATTGCTCATCATTAATAGACAAAAGGCATTTAACATTTTGAACCTTAAGTTCTGAAAGATTGATTTTGTAAATGTTGTTCTTCCTCTTTCCATTAAATAGGATTGAGCCATCCTTCTGACTAACAGCTTTGTAACATTGTTGATTAAAGATTATGTCATAACCATTGTCACTTAATTGACTTATGGATAATAGATTATGCTTTAATCCTTCTACAAGTAAAACATTAGATATAGAGGGAAGGTTACCATTGCCAATAGTACCAGAGCCAATAATATTGCCTTTCTGATTCCCTCTAAACTTCACTTCTCTTCCAGATTTAAGCTCCAGGCTTTGGAACATAAACCTTTCTCCCGTCATGTGACGTGAGCAGCCAGAGTCCAGGTACCATGACTGGCGTCTTGACTTTTCCTGCTAAATACATCTGCAATAGGGATTATCTTATCCTTAGGTACCCAGATCTTTTTGGGTCCTTTTGGGTTAGTTACCTTAAAAGTTGGTCTGAACTTCTGTCTTTTTATAACAGTTTTGTTCTGACTCACTTTTGGTTTAAACACAGGAACGTTCTGATCAGAACGTGTGTGTTTGATATCATTCAGATGACCAAACTTGAAATGAGAGTATAAGGGAGTTTTCTTAATGATAAGTTTATCAACAGACATTGGATTTAAATCCTTTCCTGTTGTTTCTGCTAACTCCATAGATCATTGAAGCCATCTTGCTTCTATCTATGCTTTTTTCCAGAAACTTCTGAAAGCTGAAGTCATATTCTTCTAAAATGTTTTTGCATTTAGACTTAGTTTCAGACTCAGAGTCT
The DNA here is from genome assembly GCA_963859935.3 of Lathyrus sativus. Lineage (NCBI taxonomy): Eukaryota > Viridiplantae > Streptophyta > Magnoliopsida > Fabales > Fabaceae > Lathyrus > Lathyrus sativus. The sequence goes on from OZ012739.1 coordinate 536,463,014, forward strand.
TGTTGAGATTTTTCAAAATTAGTTTTCATTTTCAAATTGTTTTCTTTGAGCTCAGCAACTTCTGACTTTAAAAAATTATTCTCAGATTCAAGATTGCATTTAAGCTTCTTGCATTTGAGCTTAATCTGATTATAGTTTTTCAGGACTTCTGATAATACTTTAATAAGCTCTTCCCTAGTGAGATCAAAAAGTACCTCTTCTGAGTCAGATTCAGAATCAAATTCAGATCCAGATGATCCTTCATTCTGATCTTCCACGCCTGCCATCAGAGCCATGTTGGCGCATTCATCTTCAGATTCTGATGAGGATCCAGATTCATCTGAATCATCCCATGTTGCCATTAAAACCTTCTTCTTTTTGTCAAACTTCCTCTTTGACTTTTCTTTTAGAAGCTTTGGACATTCATTCTTGTAATGGTCAGGTTCTTTACACTCAAAGCAAACAACTTCCTTCTTTCCAGATCTTTTTGGTCCAGAGGACTCCTTGCGATGATCTGCCTTCTTGAAGTTCTTGAACTTCCTCTGTTTGTGCTTCCAGATTCTGTTGATTCTTCTGGACAGCAAGGACATTTCATCTTCTTCTTTAGAAGAAGACTCTTAAGAACTCTCTTCTAACACCTGCAAAGCTTTCACAGATTTGTTAGATTTTAAGGCAATTGACTTACCTTTCTTTTGAGGCTCATCTTCCTCAAGTTCAATTTCATGGCTCCTCAGTGAGCTGATTAGTTCCTCCAAAGTGATCTTGTTCAGATCCTTAGCTAGCTTCAGAGCAGTGACCATAGGTCTCCATCTGATAGGCAGGCTTCTGATGATCTTCTTCACATGATCAGCAATTGAGTAGCCTTTGTCCAGCACTTTTAGACTAGCTGTGAGGATCTGGAATCTAGAGAACATAGTTTATATAGACTCAGATTCTTCCATTTTGAACGCTTCATACTTCTGTATTAGCGCCAGAGCCTTGGTCTCTTTAACTTGTAAGTTTCCTTTGTGTGTCATCTTCAAAGACTCAAACAAGTCAAATGCAGTTTCTCTGTTGGTGATCTTCTCATACTCAGTATGAGATATTGCATTTAACAAGATTGTTCTAGCTTTGTGATGATTTATGAACTCCTTCTTTTGGGCTTCAGTCATAGATTTTCTATCAATTTTCTTCCCATCCCCATCAGTGGGGTGAACATACCCATCAATGACTAAGTCCCATAAATCAGCATCATAACCAAGGAAGAAACTCTCTATTATGTCCTTCCAATAGTCATATTTCTCCCCATCAAACATAAGGGGGTTTTATGATGATTCTATCCCTTTCTTCATATATGTTATTGCTGTTAGATGTTGAAGTTTCAGCCATAATAACAACCAAGAATATATATCAAAGTTTTCTCACTGGATCTTTTCTGTCACAGTGAAGTGGTAGCACACACAGAACCGGAGCTCTGATGCCAACTGAAGGTGAGAAAATACTTAGAAGGGGGGTTGAATAAGTATAGAAAAAATATTATGGCAATAAAAACTCAAAGATTTTTATCCTGGTTCGTTGAACTCAACTACTCCAGTCCACCCTATCAAGAGTGATTTGCCTTTCTCCACAAGGACTTAATCCACTATTAATCAAACTTATTACAATAGCAAGCACTAAGAGCAATTGTTCTTACTCTTCTCAAGAACTACTGACCACAACTGGGTCTTCTCAAGGAACTTTTACAATCAATATGTAAAACTAAAACAAGTGTTTGAATGCTTCTAAGTAAGCTATATCACAACTGTGATTTACACTTAACTTTAAAGAACGTATGAAATAAATTCAGCAATGAGAATAAATTGTATGAGAGCTTTTCTTTGAATTTCTTTCAATTATCGTCAACTGAAGAAGAGTGTTGGAGACTTGCTTTTATAGGCACAGAAGTCCAAGACGTTTGCACTTTAAAGACCGTGTACTGAAAAGAGCTGAAGCCTTTTTGTCTTCACATCACTTGACCTTTCCTAGAAGTAGAACATTCAGAGAAATCCTTTTTGCATGTGTTCTAGTGTCTAGCATAAATGAGGAAAGAGTCGTTTGGCCTAACCAACGGACATAACTTTGAATTCTTCTTCAACAAGTTTCTAATACTTCAGCAAATAACATCAGAGCCTTGAGTGATCAGAGTCTTTGATGTTCATTAGAGTTTGCTGAATCAGAGCATTGCAGCAAGTGTGCTTCAGCGTGTAATTTTAGAGCAGAGTTTGGGATCAGATCCTCAGTAATTGCAGCGTATAGTACTATCAAAGTCTTTTGAAAAACTATGCTTGAAACTCTTCATACAAAGTCTTCAATGCTTCAGATCCTTCTGTAGCTTCTGCTTCAGATCCTTCTGTAGGCAGCGCTCAGAATCTTCTGTAGGCAGCGTTCAGATTCTTCTAAGAGATGCTTCTGACGCTTCAGAGCCTTGCATAATTCCATATTCATATCTAATTTGCTTTCAGAATAATATTCACTTTAATATCTGCAGCAAACATACTTGAACAAATTTTAGAGTATATAATTTCTTAATACAAAATTTCGTAAGAGTTATCATCAAAACATAGAGATATAATTAAGAACCAATTTGTGTTCTAACAGCATTGAATCATGTTCAATTGAGCTTACTGATTGAATTTTTGGGATTAATTGAGGACATGAGTTTTGGTAGGGATTGGGAGTTTAATTGGAATTAAACATGTCAAAATTAGTCGCGTGAGTTACCTGGAGTTCAAAACACCACTTCCGTATCCACTCCATATTAAAATCCATCCTTAACCATTTTCCTATCCATTAAATATCCATTTTTCATTTCTTTTTCTATATCCATTATAATATCATTACCAAGAAATCATTCGTTTTTTAAACCCATTACCTTTTTTTTTTCACAAAATTATTCAAAGTCCATTTTTGTCCATTCTTTATTTAAAAGGGGCCATTTTCATTTTTTATTAAAGTCCGTTACAATTCAAAAAAAGGGAGCAAAGTTTTATTTCAAGATTTTAATGAAAATAATAAAAAAAAAATAAAAAAAGTTGTATCTTTCTCATGGACCCACACAATACACCCATAACACTCCAAAAATGTAACCGCTGCAAAACCATCCTACAGCTCATGCACGCCACGCACTTTACTCGAAAAGCCACCTACATCTACTGCAGAACAAGAAACACAATGGGATTATCATGGAAAAGGCAACAATACAGTACAAAAAAACAAAAGAAGAGAGGTTCCTCGTGTTCTTGGCTTTTGACCCCTTTCCAACCCATCAACTTTAAAGGTTAACTGTAACAGACCTGTAACCACAAGTGAACGACATCAAAAAAACCCTCCAACCTTCTTTCTACCTCCTTCAAACTTTTGTTCCTCATAATCTCTAACCCTTTTCGTGAAGCCATCCCAACAAGTTGAACGCCTTCTTCTTTGTTAACCCAAACTTCCTTCTTCAAATCCTTTGCTCCTCATCGACCAATCGTAAACCGTGAATCACCAACAACAGCTACACTCCTTCACCCACCTTCAACCTTTACCCCACACAAATAATCATAAATCTTCTCCTTCGAACACCCATCGTGGCTCAGCCACAAACCTTTTTTTTCCGAACCCAAACCAAACCCAATACTACAACCCCAAATATCAAACCAGAAGACATAATGAAATTGGACTGAGAAAGAGATGAAGAAGGATATCTAGTGAAAAATATAAATACAAGCCCTGTAGCGAACCTGGACAAACATACGCGAAAGAATCGAAGCGGAAAGACCAAACGAAATCAAAGGAAGATCTTGGTTTAAGGTTGGGGACGAGTCTGTTGGCATTCACGCGTTGATGATGATGATTCATGAGTGCAATCTCTGTTTTTTTTCCTTGATGTTTTTTTTCTTTTCTTCCCAAATTTGTCTCGTTTTCTTTTCAAAGCGTGGAACGATGATAATGAGTATGCTGAGGATATTTTGTCTTTTGGTTCTGGTTGTGAAAGGGGAAAATGGTGGGTTAGGTGCGATGATGATGATAGGTCTGAGCACATCTTCTTTTTGTTGTTATTCGTTTGTGGTTTTGAGGCAAAGACGTTGGATAGTGGTTTGCTTTCCTCAAACACGTTGTGAGATCATTCATGGTGGGTACGTGTAACATGGGGATGAATGGGCCCAAATGGCCCTCTCTGTTCCACCAATCTTACCCTATCTCTTTATTCCTCACCCCCTCCTGCGTTTTGTCTTTAGGGTGATGGACTTTGTAAAGCCCAAATGATCCCTCTTTATTTCTCATGTCTTTTTGTTTTTAATAAAATTATTTTTTAGAGTTTTATAAGAAATTTCTAATTAATTTTTTAGTTTTATAAAAATTTTCTAATTAAGTTTTTAGAGTTTTTTTTATATTTTAGTTTTTAGAGTTTTTAAAATATTTTTCTAAAGTTAGACTTTAGTGTTTTTATTTATCTTTGAGGTTTTATTTTCATATTATTTTGTTTTGGTCTATGACGAAACTCTAAGAATGGTTATCGGTCAAACTATTGATAGATGACAATTTATCTGAGACCACTTTATTTTCTATTTCATTTTTTCTTCATTTTCGATTTTGTTTTATTTTTTAAACCGATGAAGTCTCCGATTTGTAAACGTTAGCTTTTGAGGATGATAAAACCTTCACTATTTCAAACCTATAGAAAATGACCATTTGGGTCATTTTCTCTACTTTGGGGTCGTGAGAGGTTCCCTTCGATTAGTTAACATGAAGTGTGTGATTAAGGCGAGGTTTAACTTTATTTTTCAAATTTCATCTCGAATTTATCCTATTTTTGTCGGTCAATGAAATCTTTACATTCATAAATGTTGACTTATCGGAGTCGCTAGTCTTCATTATTGCAAATCTGTAGAAAATAATCATTTGAATTATTTTTCTATACTTTGGGATCGTGAGAGATTACCTTCGATTTAATCGACGCGAGTTTATGATTAAGATGAGATCCCACTCCTTTCGACCTTTGTCGTTTCACTAATTATTAACCTCCGACTTTAATTTTTGTTAATATCTCACTGTTTTATATTTCCGCATATTTTCTACTTATATTTTCTGTCGATATTATCTTGTTCATTATCTCGCTCATCTTATCATCATTGTTCATATTTCATCCTTTCATATTGCATATATTGCCGTCTATTATTTCTCTCGTTTATTTCGTTCAAAATACCAAAAAACACGACAAAACTGTCAGAACCTTAAAAACCCTAAGTTGGTGGATTGTTGAGCATTATTTTGGGTATTGAAGTTTTAGCTTTATACATAAACCCTAGTTTGGATACTTTTGTCCGAACTTTTCTCTTTTGTTTAGTTTAAGACACCTCGTGCACACACGGCTTTCTCTTGGGCTACCTGACAATGAGACCATTTATTTCTCGCAATCCCCTGCATTTTGTATGTATCCCTCTCCCGTATAGTGTAATAGTTTAGTTCTTTTTATGCTTGCTTGCTACTCGATAAGAAAGATAAAAACGAACTAGGCTAGAACACATTTTCAAAATAAAGAACAAATAAGGCTTGATCCAATGTCAAACCATTTTTCAAACTCATTTCAAGTTGGATCACCTTAGGGTTCCTTCTTCTCATTTCACGTGTTTTCCATCAAATCACACTAACCTTGTATGTATTTGACCCTTTGTAAGTCGATTGCCTTGTGCATCGCCATCAACCTACCATGCTCTACTCACCGCCTTCACTTTTCAAAACTTCTTTTCAAAACTTTTCTCCTAAAACCTTGGTCTCGTGCTAAGTGCTTTTTCAAACTCTTTTCACAATAAAACTTGAGTGATTGTGGAGTGGTTAGGCATAAGCCTTCTCCTATCCCGAGTGCTTGACATTACCTTTAGGGTACACTGTCGTAAAGCGCTTACCATTCAAGATCAAAAACATTTGTAATAAAAAAATGAATTTCTCTTCGTATTGAACTAAAGAGAAATGATTGAGTGCAGACTTCTTCCTCTCCGAGTGTCAGGATACTCATTGTAGAGTGTGTGGTCTTGATATTCGTCTTTCAATATGAAGACGCGACTGTATTCGCCATACCATTTTCATGATAAAATCTTTGAGATAAAGAATTGGGTACTACTCCCAAGGGGTTACTATCCGAGGATCTATTTCACCTTTAAAAATAACTCTCACAAATCAAATGTGACATCTTGTCGTGATGGCGAAAACTCTCTCTTCAAAAGAGAATATGTTACGTCCGTTCTATCGTAAACAAGTAACGCCTAAGACTCCATGAACGAGCTGTAATACACATAACTGCTAGAATGCGTATGATAGCATCATCCACAAAAACACCTGTTAACCATAGTTGGTCGAACTACGGCTGCTCTGATTCCTTATTCCCTAATGAGGATACGTAGGCACGAGGATCTCTATCCTTGATAAGCACACTACCAACTAACTTTCCCTTTTTTTTGCCCCAGTGCAATCGAGACCAACCTGTTATTCAAACCTTTTCTCTCGCCCCAGTGCGGTCGAGACCTTTTCCCGTAGTTACCCGAACTATGTTTGCTCTGATTTCTCATACCAGATGAGGATACATAGGCATAAGACGGTGATGTCTTGGTGAGAAATCTTCCCCCCGTCACCTATAGTTTCTCAAACTACGTTGACTCCGACTTTCTCATATATGTTGAGAATACGTAGGCATAGGACTGCGAAGTCCTACCGAGTCTCTTCTCCCCCTTTACCTCTCTTTTCCCTGTTTCTAGCCTTTCTGTTTATCCCTTGGAACACTCTTTATAGCAATAACTTGTTAGCAAATACATTCATACGTAGAAAAACAAATGGTTCCCATCAAGTATGATGAATGTGAGAGGTGCTAATACCTTCCCTTTGCATAACCGGATTTCGAACCCTTTCTCTTGGTTGCGAGACCATCTTATCTGTTTCTTCTTGGGGTTTTCTCGATGTTCCCCTTTCCTCTTTTGGGAAAAATAAAGTTCGATGGAGACTCTTCTGTCTTTCTGTTCTCGCCTCTCCGTCGTTGCATTTTCGAGTAGCGATAGTTGGCGACTCTGTTGGGGACACCTAGCAAGCCAAACCTAGTTTGTTTATCGCATTTGTGATTTATTTGTTTATTGTTTTTATGTTGTGTTCCTTTTACCTGTTGGGTTTATTGGGGATGGTTTGTAAGGATAAAGGCTTTCTACTTGAGCTTTCTAGTATACACTAAGATTATAAGGTGGTTCTTTCTGATTTGCGAGACTTAGGACTCATTGAGTTGGTTTAAATTCCACCGCTCAGATGAGGCGCCTTTGGGATGATCATGTGTTACGTGTAGTCGTAATGGCGTCTTTACTTTCGACCTGGGAGTCTGTGATTCTGAGGACCTTTTTAGAACCCAATTCCAAAGGTTACTAAAACATAACTTTGTGCTCATCCTTTGAAGGGACTACCATCTTACGAATCGTCATTATGATGGAAAACTTTTGAGGGTTAGTGCATGGGACTTTGTTTGAAAACCCTTGGAATTCCCTGTTACAAAACCAATAGATTGCCCACCCGAGGTGAGGGATATCTTGTTTCGTTACCTTACAGGACCTGTGACCTTGACCTTGCTGTTGTTCTATTCTTATATGCATTCATAAAGCATTACATTGCATAGCATTATTACATATCAAGGGTGTCGCTTGCGCGAAAATAAGGTGCCGGCATGACAGAAGAGTCGCCACCTTTCGTTATTTATCCCTCAGAGCGGGAAAGGAAACGATCGGAAAAACCTGACGAATAAGGGTAAGACAAGGTCATCGCAACCATTGTCTGGGTTCGGGAGTCGGTTACGCAAGGGGAAGGTATTAGCACCCCTCACGTCCGTCGTACTCGACGGGATCCTCGCTTGTTTGTTTACTTGGACGGGTTGGTTATAATCTATCTACCTATCAAGGCTGGCTGAAAAAGAAAAGAAAAATGACTCGGCAAAGCATCGCGCTTTATGCCTACGTATTCCCATCAGAGAATGAGAAATCAGAGTCAACGTAGTTCGGCTAACTACGGGATTATGAGGGGAAAGGTTGCTCGCTAGGATATCGCATCCTATGCCTACGTACTTTCATCTGGTATGAAAGATCAGAGCAAACGTAGTTCGGGAAACTACAGGAAACAACTCAACTAGGAGGGAGACTATCAAGTCCTACTGTTATCATGCCATGGATTCATCCTATGGTTGAGGTTTGAACAGGGAACTCCTAGATGTTGTCATGCATAGGTTTCAACCTAAAAGTCTATCATCAAATCCTCATCAGAGGGAATGAGAGTCCTAAGGGATCATATCAATGATACACAGAATACAGATAAAAACATCAGCTTTAACAGTAAAATGCATGCAATGCAAGTGAGGGAGGAAATGTGTGTGGGGTTTCAGCCTCCACAAGCTCATCTCAACCTCAAGCCAGTCATGAAATAACAGCAATCATACTGAAAATAATCAACATGCTATCAAGCAAAACAGTAAACTGCAATCATACAGATAAAGGAAATGAAGTACCATCAGGCAAACAAAACACATTTGAGAAAGAATCACCTACTCTCTAATCCTAACCCTAATCACAGAGTCCTAATCAAATCAAGGCAAAGCTCTCAAGCACAACCCTAAACAGGAGCAATCATTCCCAGCCTTCAAGCTTCAGAATAAGCTTACCAAAGAAAGGGAGCTAAGCAAGCAAGCTCATAGTGTCTTCCTCAGGAGAACACTAGGAGGTGTATACTCAGGAGTCATACCCTATGTGGCTCAACCACTGTGATCAGTTTACATCCCTCCTCAGGAGAGATTAAACTCACAAGCAGGCTCCAACATCACTGGATATTTAAGAAATCCTATTTAAGCTAGTGGAACTAAGTGAATAGACCCATAGGACCTTCCTCAGGAAAGTACTAGGAGGCTTCCACTTAGGAGTTGTATCCCATGTGGCTCAACAACATGTGATCAGTTTACATTCCTCCTCAGGAGAAATTAAACTCACAAGTTGGCTCCAACATCATTGGATACTTAAGAAATCCTAGATCAACTAGTGGAACTAAGTGAATAGACCCATAGGACTTTCCTCAGGAAAGTACTAGGAGGCTTCCACTTAGGAGTTGTATCCCATGTGGCTCAACAACATGTGATCAGTTTACATTCCTCCTCAGGAGAAATTAAACTCACAAGTTGGCTCCAACATCATTGGATACTTAAGAAAGAGGTGAGAAGGAAGAATGAAAGTCATTCATAGTGCCCTCCTCAGGAGAGTACCATGAACTTCCTTCAAACTTCAGGCTCTCAAACCTCACAGACAGGAGATGAGACAAGCTCTGGGTCTCTGCATCTTGGTCTACAGGCTTCTCCTCATGATGCTCTCCATCAAAGTCCTCAAGGCAACACAAGCCCTTCATCAAATTCCTCAGAAAGAACCCCACAGATGAACAGATAACCCACTGAACAGGCCAAATCATCAGGCAACTCAGAAAATACCTAAAAATACTAAACTAATGGGGAAAAATTTAACAAATATTCACAAGGGTCCTCAACACCTACTCATAACATCTACAAAGGTTTCTACCTAAAAATCAAGATAAAACTCAATCAAAGAAAGGAATCATCACCTAAACACCATTTTAAACCCTAATTAGACTATCCTAAGTCAACCCTAATTAAACTAACCAAGATCAATTCTAAAAAATCTAGAAAAAATCCTATGGGGAAGTATGACTAATCATCTAATTGCACAAAAAAGAATGGGTAAAAAAGATTAATGGAAAGTACTAAAACAATTCCTACAAAATCAAATATCAAAATGAAACAATTAAAAAGCTATTTAATTGGAAAATCTACTAAAAATATTAAACCTAAAAATAAAATCTCAATTTTATTTTTATAATTTTCTACTCATTTTAATCTACTCAGGAAAAAAAGAAGAAATTAAAAATCATTTTTTAACTATTTTTAATGAATTTTACAAAACAGAAAAATATTAAAAAGAAAATAAAAGAAATAAAATGAATTAAAGAAGGGGGGGGGCAGAAAGCAAGCGTGCCAGTTATATTAATTGGGCTACACAAAAAAGGGGGTGCAAGTAGCGTTCTGGGCCCAGAATGCCCTTTAATGAAACGCTGCGTTTCAACTTATTTGAATTTTCCCTCTCACTCTCAGACGCGATCTCAGCCACACGATTGGAATACATTGTCAACTCTGGGACCTGATCCAACGGCCTCCCTTTCGTCTTCTCCAAACGAATTAGGGTTTTCAGAACCCCCACCTCCATGCGCAAACCTTCGAGCTCTCCTATCTCTCTCCACACTCCACGGCTGGACTCGATTCAAACATGAAAAACGATCTACTAAATGCCTAGATTACAATCATACGTTCACTTTTCCTTAATTCTTCCTAGATTGCTCTAACAGAATGCCTAAACACCTTGGTACCACCATGGTTAACTGACATCAACCTTCATTAAACTTCATTATAAAGCTACAAACTTGTTCTACAAGCCATGCCAGCTATCATACACTAATCCATGCTGATTAAAACTCATTAAACAACTACTTATGGAAGATTCAAGATTCATGGCCCTGGTGTGAAACTTCACCAATCTTGCTCTAATTCTCAGGGATTAATCCTCTACCCTAACACAATCTTTCTACACCTATAATATGTTCTATCTAAGCATAAATAAAGAGAAAGAAGTGAGTTCACCAACCTGTCAAGAAGCTATGGTGAGTGATGCTATGGCTCGAACCAGGTCTTGCAAATCCTTCAGGATGATCCTTTGAGGATGAATAGCCTTCTGTTTGCACAATTCTTGAAGGTGGTGGCTTGAAGTGAAAGAAAACTCAAGTTGCTTCAACTTGAAGAAACTTCTCCAATGGCTATGCACTTCTCTCTCTCCTCTGACTTGGCTTCACTTTCACCAACCTCTCATCACTCTTTGATGCCCTCTTTAAATATTGATTGATTGGATGCTTCTAGATTCATCTAGAAGGGTGTGGAAGTTTCTTGAAAGTTCCATGATATTCCATAATGGTCATCTCATCTCATATGCCATGCCTTGTTATTTTGACTTAAAATACCCTTACATGAGTTATTAAGAAGGAATGTGTGAAAAACAAGTGCATTCTTGGCTTGTGTAGGGTTTTCTTAACATTGCCTTCTTTCTTAAGTAACAAATTTCCAAAGGAAGTCCATTTTTGGAACCTCAAATGAAAATTCTACTTAAACCAAAGTTCTTAAAATAGTTTTTCCAATCAAAATGATATATTGGATGACCTATTTTGGATTTGTAGATCTCCCAAATCACTTTTCAATTTCAACTTTTCAAAGTTATAAGTCATTTTTAGTTCATTTTTGACCAATCATGGAATCTTGTGCTATGAGCTTTTTTATCAATTTGTGACCTTCTTTCTAGACTTAAAATCACATTTTGAGCAACTTTCATGTTTTGAGTTTTTCCATTTGAGGCTTGGAAATAGGAGTTTTAGGCATTGGCTAAAATGACCTATAACTGACAAATGACCAAAATACCCCTGCCTTGTTCAAACCATAACTTGAGTTCCACAAATCCAATCAAGGACTTCTACCACTCAAATTAAAGCTAAAAAGATCCTCTTCAACATTCATGTTGACCAAGAAACCATAGGAATCAACCTACTAGGGCAAAAGTTGTCTGGAAGTTGGGTGACTTTCAAGGACCCAGATTCACACACATCAACTGACCTGTAATTTGTCAAAACCATAACTTGAGCTCTGTAACTCCTATCAAGGACTTCCACCACTCAAATTAAAGCTTAGAACAAGCTCTACAACATTCATGTTGTGGGGAAAATGAGATATCAATCACATCTAGGGCTAAAACTGTCTGGAAAGTAGGGATCAAACTAGGGTTTTTTCACTAACAGTCCTCAGAAACCCTAACTCAAAACTTCTCAAACTCCTCAATCATGATGAGTTGGTCTAGGAATCATCTTTATATAATCTCTATGCATCATTCCATGATCTCATGGCCCTTGGATTAAGTCTCAACCTTCTCCCAATCTTCAGCTGGTCTAGGGTTGACCCAGTCAAAACCCTAATTCTACCTTTCCTGGTTGAATCCTCTGAACTCTTACATAATGACTTCTCTGGTGTTCATGAAGGCTATCAAGACATCCCATGGGCTTTCTCAAAACATCAAGTTCATTCTCAAAGCCTCAGAATCATCTGAGGGGCACCCACAACTTTCAAACTGTGAAGCACACAACCCTGGTTTCAAACCACTTCTCTGAGGATCTCTTGAACTTTCTAATGAAGGTATCCATTTTCAAATACTCAATGAATAAATAATTGTTGGCCAAATTTTGGGGTGCAACAGCTGCCCCTATTCAAACGGCTTGAACCTGACTGGGTGAGAAGCGAACGGCTCTCACCCAATCAAGGTGCGAGACGATTGAATACCGGTAAATCTGAAAATTTGCCAACTGCACGAGCACACGGCACTCTGCGGGGGACAAATCTTCGAATATTGCAATGCTAGCTGCACGGCAACTAGCTGGAGAGATACTGATCTGACATCACCGTCAGTCATACACATCAAATTCTTCTGACATTGTCATCAAACAACCAAAACACCCAACATCGTCGCTGGAAGACTAAACCACCTGACATCACCGTCAGAAACAACCATAACTCGGGGAAACAAACATCCAACATCACCGCCGGAGAACTAACTCTGACATCGCCGTCGATCAACCAAAATACCCAACCTCACCGCTGGGGAACTAAATCTGACATCGTCGTCGGACAATCAAAATACCCCGCATCACCGCTGGAGAACTAAATCTGACATCACCGTCGGAAAATCAAAATACCCCGCATCACCGCTGGAGCAACATCTTCTGACATCACCGTCGGAAAATCAAAGTACCCCGCATCACCGCTGGAGAAACATCTTCTGACATCACCGTCGGAAAATCAAAATACCCCGCATCACCGCTGGAGAAACATCTTCTGACATCAATCAGAAGACGTATCATTCACTTGATCGCGCTCAATCATCACCTCAGGACAACTGACTTGGTCTTCAGACTCACACGAATCACTTTGTTGTATCTACAACCTTTGGAACCTTATCTTCAGCCACCCGTTGCTTCATCCACACGGAAATCTGGCTTCACAGGAACCTTCTGGTATCGCCTTCGGGTGCTTACGAAATCCATCTTCAGATTAGACATCGTTGTTGGAGCATACATATCATGCTACCCTGGACTTCAAGAATCATCTTGAACAAACAGATCCATCGGGCATCTTCAAGAATCGTCCTGAACTAATAACCTTTCTGGAGCAAACATTCTGTTGGGAATTCCAGGAATCTTCCTGGGCAACTCTTGCTGGAGATGCTATTGGGGAACTCAAGCATCATACTAGGCGAACAACTCGGGAAGCTGTACTGAGGTCTTAAGAATCGTCTTAAGCAAATGACCCTGCTGAGGGGTTTGAGAATCATCTCGAACCGAAGTCTTTGCTGGGGATCTCAAAAATCATCTTGAGCGAGCGACTGCGGGGATCACCGGGGTCTTCAGAATCATCTAAGAAAATAACCTTGCTGGGGAGAACTTCAAGAATCGTCCTGAGCAACCGGTCTTTCGGTAGTACACCTGTACAACAAGAATAATAATGACCTAGATCATGCTTATGATGCATATGCTTCTGCTATGCAATCACGCTCAATGCCATGCACTCATGCTTAATGCTATGCAATCGTGCTCAATGTTATGCAATCGTGCACAATGACGTGCAATCATGCACAATAATGCGATCCCGTCAGCAAAATAAATGCCGAAGGGGGAATCCTCCTGTCAAGGAGAAAGAGTCGCTCAGATGGAGGAATCGTCCTGCTGAGGAGAATGTGAACACGCCAATATCAATTAGGCTCTGTCTGGGGAATCAATCTTCCGCGAACCGCTGCAGGGGAACAACTTCAGCTGACTGCTGCAGGGGATGAAGCTCTACGAGAACCTGGATCTGCTGATATCAATCGCTAGAATGAACTGCGTGGCCGTCTCGGCTACTCTTCTGGGGATAACCCTTCCGTGGGGAACCAACTTCAGCTGTTCAACACCCCACTGGGGAAAAACCAATCATGATCTGATCCACTTCCAAGGATTCGGATCCCTTGGACATCTGCAGACTCGGCTGAGGAGGGAGAAATCATTCTGCTTTACTGGATAGAGTACGACTCTGGGGAAATACAGCATCGGCTGCTCCATGCTCTGCTGGGGAGAATTGATCATGATCTGATCAACCTCCCAGGATTCTGCTTTTCTGCGGACTCAGCCGGGGAGAGAAATCATTCTACTTCACTGAAGAGTACGACCCTGATGGGGAATTTCAATTCCGCCGGGGAAGAAAGGATCATCTGACTTCGGGGGAGAGTACAACTCTGCCGGGGAATACAACATCAGCTGTTCCAACACTCTACTGGGGAAGAAGGAATCGTCCGTCTTCAGGAGAGAGCCTGATTCTGGTGAGGAATCTCAATTCCACTGGAGACTTCAGTCTGGCATCATCAGTTACTGCACACTTCGGTATACGACTAGCTTCCTGCGAAACCTACACTTGTGACCCGGTGCGGGGGGGAAATCCTGCTTCAGTGACTTTACTGGGGAAAACACGAGTTTCGGCACCCGAACACTTCTATGAACTCTGCACTTGTGACCCGGTGCTGGGGAAAGGCGACATCAGTCTTCGGTGCTTGACTCAGCTGATGAGGTGACGTTCCTTCAGGATGCGTCTGCTTGGGGAAGAGAATCACCTCTACCTGGGGAAGACATATCAATGCTCACTATCTGATTCTGATTCCGCGGAGGAGAGATCACTGAACTCTGCTGAAGAAGGAGGACTCATCCTGCTTCGGGGATACGCACGACACATCTTCTGACGGGTGCTATACCTGCAACGACACAAACAAACAGACAAGATACCCTCCTCAAAGGGGCCTATCAGGGTTATTATCTCGTGACAATGTTCAGTTAGTTAATTGTTTCAACAATCAATGGGCTTAGGCCCTCAGGTTTATGTATGCGCATTTTATCAAAAAAAACACATCGGCGTTATCATTCGCAAACAAAACAGATAAATGCAAAACAGACAAGTAGAATTGCTGAATAATGTGCATTTTATTGATGGTGAACCCCTGAATGGGCAAAAATGTTTTACAACAGAGGCAAGCTCCTGAAATGAGGAAGCCGCGCAAAAAAGAAAACATAAATATACATCAGTATATACAAATGTCGGCAATCGAGGCGTAGACGAACACCATGAGTTGATCCCTCTAAGACCCACTCGACTTCGATACTTCTCCGATGCTTCAGCTTTGGAAGAGATTGATTCAGATAAACGGCCCTCAGGTCTTCCGAACCACTAAACAATGAAAGTCCATACGCGGAACGCAGTCATTTGCTTATTTAAATCCCTAACTTTTGCGTGAACCGCCCTTTCGGGTTTTCAGTTCACCGGGATACCCTTTTTTGCCGAAGCCGCCCAGTGTAGGTTTTCGACTTCGCGGGTGTACATTTTTTTCAATATATCCCTAATTTTTGCCCGAACCTTTTATTCTGTTTTTGGTTCGCCGGGATGCCCCTTTTTTGCCTGGACTCTTTCTTTTTTTTTTTTTTTGTCCAGCGGGTCGCTTTCAAGCAAAGTATTTTTTAACTGCGTCCGCGTTCACCGGGGATGCAAAATCTTCACCATCCATCGTGGATAACAACAAAGCTCCTCCCGAGAAGACCTTGCTGACGACATACGGCCCTTCGTAATTCGGAGTCCACTTGCCCCGGTGATCGGAGTGTGGTGGAAGAATCTTCTTCAGGACGAGATCACCCGTCTGAAAGCTTCGAGGACGCACCTTCTTATCATAAGCTTTCTTCATTCGGCTTTGGTACAGACGACCAAATGCAATCGATGCTAGCCTCTTCTCGTCCATCAGGCTGAGCTGGTTCAGGCGATTCGTCACCCATTCTGCCTCATCAAGTTTCACATCAACCAAAACCCGCAAAGAGGGAATCTCCACTTCTAGCGGTAGGACAGCTTCCATACCGTACACCAAGGAGAAAGGAGTTGCCCCGGTCGACGTACGCACCGTCGTACGATAACCATGCAAGGCAAACGGCAGCATCTCGTGCCAATCTTTATACGTCACAACCATCTTCTGAACAATCCTCTTGATGTTCTTGTTGGCCGCTTCAACGGCGCCATTCATCTGTGGCCGATAAGGGGATGAGTTGTGGTGTTCAATCTTGAAGCTCTGGCACAGCTCCTTCATCATCTTGTTATTCAAATTCGAACCATTATCAGTAATGATCCGCTCGGGAATTCCATAGCGACAGATGATGTCCCTCTTAATGAATTTAGCAACCACCTGCTTGGTCACATTAGCGTACGAGGCTGCCTCCACCCACTTGGTGAAGTAGTCGATAGCTACCAGAATAAAACGATGACCATTGGATGCGGTGGGCTCGATCTTGCCTATCATGTCAATGCCCCACATGGAGAACGGCCAAGGGGAGGACATGACATTCAAGGGGCACGGCGGCACATGAACTTTATCAGCATAAATCTGGCATTTATGACATTTCCTCGCGAATCTGAAGCAATCCGACTCCATAGTCAACCAGTAATATCCTGCTCTCAGGATCTTCCTCGTCATGGCATGCCCGCCGGCGTGCGTACCAAATGTGCCCTCATGGACTTCCTCCATGAGCATACTGGCCTCTTTCTCATCTACACATCTGAGTAGCACGAGATCGTGGTTTCTTCTATACAGCACTCCATCAGGGTTGAGATAAAAGTTTCCAGATAGCCTCCTCAGAGTCTTCTTATCCTGGGTTGACGCACCCGCCGGATACTCCTTAGTCATAAGGAAGGTCTGGATATCGTGGAACCATGGCTTGCCGTCAGTGGCATCCTCGATTGCGAACACATATGCTGGTCTGTCAAGACGCGAAAGGACAATACTTGGAGCCTCATTCCAAAGATTGACCTTATACATAGAAGCCAACGTGGCTAAAGCATCAGCCATTTGATTTTCAGCCCGTGGTACATGATGAAGTTCTACTCGGTCGAAGAACGGAAGCAGCCTTCTGGCGTAATTCATGTACGGCACTAGATTCGGTTGACGAGTTTCCCACTCCCCTTTGATCTGATTGATTACAAGCGCTGAGTCACCATATATGTCTAGATTCTTGATTCTCAAATCAATTGCCTCTTCTAGACCCATAATACATGCTTCGTACTCGGCTTCGTTGTTGGTAACTGGAAACGTCAGTCTCGCAGTAAACGGGATGTGGGATCCGTGAGGAGTCGTGATGATAGCCCCGATACCACTTCCATAGGAATTAACCGCTCCGTCGAATATCAACTTCCACTGAGACTTCCTATCTGGCCCCTCGTTGGGCAATGGCTCTTCGCAATCCTTTGCTTTGAGAAACATAATGTCCTCATCAGGGAACTCGAACTTCATCGGCTGATAGTCTTCGATTGGCTGTTCGGCAAGGTAATCAGACAATACGCTCCCTTTGATGGCTTTCTGAGAGACGTACTGAATATCATATTCTGTTAACACCATTTGCCATCTGGCAATCCTGCCCGAAAGAGCCTGCTTCTCGAAGACGTACTTGATCGGATCCATCTTCGAAATCAGCATAGTGGTGTGATTGAGCATATACTGTCGTAGACGTTTGGCGGCCCAAGCTAGTGCACAACACGTCTTCTCCAGCATCGAGTATCGAGATTCACACTCAGTGAACTTTTTACTCAAATAATAAATGGCATGCTCCTTCCTGCCCGTCTCGTCGTGCTGACCGAGAACACACCCCATGCTATTCTCCAGAACTGTCAAGTACATGATTAATGGCCGTCCAGCCACTGGGGGTATCAAGATCGGAGGTTCTTGAAGATACTGCTTTATCTTATCGAATGCCTTCTGGCAATCCTCATTCCAAGTAATCGCCTGATTTTTCTTTAACAATTTGAACATCGGTTCACAAGTGGCCGTGAGCTGAGAGATAAACCTTGCAATGTAGTTTATTCGGCCCAAGAAACCACGAACTTCTTTTTCCGTTCTCGGCGCTGGCATCTCTTGGATAGCTTTTATCTTTGCAGGATCAACTTCAATACCTCGTTCACTAACGATAAACCCCAATAACTTTCCGGACCGCACTCCGAAAGTGCACTTGTTAGGATTCAGCCTCAGCTTGAACTTCCTAAGCCTTTCAAACAGCTTCAGCAAATTGACCAGATGCTCCTCCTCCGTTTGGGACTTTGCAATCATGTCATCAACATAGACTTCAATCTCGTGATGAATCATATCATGAAACAAAGTTACCATTGCTCGCTGGTAAGTGGCCCCTGCGTTCTTCAGACCGAAGGGCATTACCTTGTAGCAAAACGTGCCCCAGGGGGTGATAAACGTTGTTTTCTCCATGTCCTCCGGCGCCATCTTAATCTGATTGTAACCGGAGAAGCCATCCATGAATGAAAACACGGAAAACTGGGCTGTATTGTCGACCAACACATCGATATGAGGCAACGGGAAATCATCCTTAGGGCTCGCCCTATTCAAGTCCCGATAATCGACGCACATACGTACCTTACCGTCCTTCTTCGGTACAGGCACTATGTTGGCGACCCACGGAGGGTAGGTGGTAACGGCTAAAAATCCTGCATCCAACTGCTTCTGGACCTCTTCTTTGATTTTTACAGCCATGTCTGGTCTCGTCCTCCTAAGCTTCTGCTTGACTGGAGGGCAATCCTCTCGCAACGGCAAGCGATGAACCACGATATCTGTGTCAAGTCCAGGCATATCCTCATATGACCAAGCAAAGACGTCACTATACTCTCGAAGCATCTCGACCAGTCTATGCTTGACATCGTTCTGCAGCGCAGCCCCGACTCTGACATTCCTGATAAGCTCCTCAGAACCCAGATTTATGATCTCAATCTCCTCCTCATGAGGCAGAATAACCTTCTCCTCTTGTTTCAACAAGCGGGCCAATTCTTCCGGAAGGTCTTCGTCTTCATCAATCTCATCCTCGGCTTGATAGATCGGGCAATCAAAGTCGTAGTGAGCCGTAGAGGGTCCAGAGTCGATGTCGTCTGTTACGTGGATCCTGCAATAACAAGGGTTAAGTTTAAAGCAGGAATATGCAGGTTAGCACGAACCTCGTTGCCATTTTGCTGTTTTTCAAAACAAACATAAAATATGAATAACAGAGAACACAATATTTGATTACGAAGAAAACGCCTTTTTATTTATTGATAAAATGTATACACATAATCCAACAAGGCCCTGACAGTAAAACCACTATGCCCCGGGCAGGACATAGGGTTGTACAAAAGATTGTAAAAAGCAAATCATTACTCTTCACTTGTCAGCTCGATAATCTCCTTGGTGGTCCAGTTGTGAAGGCGCTCGCCTGGCTTGCTCGGTTGAATCCAGGCATCGAGATCACAGTCACTGTCCCCGCTGTCCTCCGACGCTGCGTTGACACTTTCGAATATTACTCCTCCCTTGGTGAATAGGATCGGCCCCTTTCCACGAGATGAGCTACCAGAAGAAGTTGAAGCTTCAGCTTCCGGAGAATATCCCAATCCAAACTTATCTTGTTTGAATGGTATATCCAAGACATGCCCCCAGCCTGGGGTAGAACCAGCTTCGACAACGGCTCTAGCTTCCTTAAACGAAGAGAGGTTCACCTCCTGCTTCTCTGCAACAACGGGAGCTACCTCCTTCACCTTGACGGTCTCAAACGCCTGGCAAAGAGTCTCATGGATCTCTCCATCCATTTCGACATACTTGAAGGATGACAGGTGGCTTACCATGATGTCCTCCTCTCCGCAAACTGTCACTATGCTGCCCCCAACAGCATATTTAAGCTTCTGATGCAACGTAGACGTTACGGCACCAGCAGAATGAATCCACGGCCGACCTAAGAGGCAACTGTAGGCGGGCATGATATCCATAATATAGAACACTGCATTAAACGTCTCTGGGCCGACTTGAATTGGCAGGGTCAATTCTCCAAAGACGTGGCGTTTGGTTCCGTCAAAAGCCTTTACGACCAGATCACTGGGCGTGCACAGCAGTCCCCGGGTATCCAACTTCATTAGTGCTTTCTTCGGAAGCACATTCAGCGAGGAGCCCGTATCTACCAGGACATGTGACATAATCGTGCCCCTGCACTCTATCGAGATGTGCAAGGCATGGTTGTGGTCTCTTCCCTTGGGCGTCAGCTCCAAATCTGTAAAACCCAGCCCATTACCAGCGTTGACATGGGCTACTACTTCCTCAAGTTGATTAACGGATATCTCCTGCGGCACGTATGCAGCATTCAATACTTTCAGCAATGCGTTGCGGTGTGCTTCAGAACACAGCAACAGGTTGAGAATTGAGATCTTTGACGGAGTCTGGTGAAGATGATCTACAATCTTGTAGTCACTTTTCCTGATCAGTCGCATGAACTCTTCTGCGTCTTTAACCAACAAGTCTTTTTCTGCCCCTGCAGGAACCTCCTCAACAGCTTTACCTTTGCCCTTATCAGCAGCATCAGCCCTGACTACCTTCTCTGCCGCACCCTCTGCCGGCGCGAACACTCTGCCACTTCTGGTGATACCACTGGCCTCAGCAAGATTCTGCGCAGTCGATCTGGGCGGCTCAATCTCTACCTTCTGGCCATTACAATACACTTCAGCGCCGTAATGCCATGGAACGGCATTGGTACTCTCAAATGGGATTGGTCCAGCCCTGGTGATGGTAATAGTAGGTGGACGAGGTGCAGAAATGGTGATAGGGTGGCGAGGAATGGTGATGGTAGCAACCTCGTCCGCCTGCTTCAGCACGACTTCCCCTGACGCATTCTCAACGCTTCGACTAAACTGCAAAATACCCTCGGTCATCAGACTCTGGATACCTTCACTCAACTGCTCACACCCGTCAGGAAGTGCAGCACATTCCATACAAAATTCCCCACACCCGGGAAAGAAGCCTTTCTTCAGCAGTTTAGCTTTAACAAAACTCAGTGGCGTTTTCAAATCTCTGACATCAGTCAGCAAGTCTGAATTCTCTTCAGTGATGACAGCATTTACTCCGCCCCCCCTATGATGAGGCATCGGATTCTTGGTGACGTTGGGCACGTTGTCAGAAAAATTTATTATCTTGGCGTCAATCATGTCCTGGACCTTATGCTTAAAAGCTTTGCAGTTCTCAACTGTATGGCCAGGTGCCCCAGAATGAAATTCACATGTAGCATTAGCATCGTACCCGGGTGGTGGTGCCCCTGTTAAGGGAGCCATTGTCCTCTTGTGAACCAATTGGAGCTGAAGCAACGTCTGCAGAAGCTGGGCATACGACATAGGAGGAGTTTCCAAATGACGGTTTGCCAGGGGACCCCGATGCTGATATTTCTTATATCCCGGATTATTCTGTTGCTGAGGCTGCTGCTGCGGCTGTGGGGGAGCAACTGGGATGTTTATGCTAGCGATCTGAGACTGAGGGCCCTTGCCCTTTCTCCTAGTATTAGAGACAGCACTGGCATCGCCCTCTCGGCGTTTGCCAGTATAAGGCTTCTTGCTGGCTCCTCCAGATGAGGATGATTCGCCTTGAATCTTGCCGATCTTTATACCATTTTCAACATGCTCGCCCAAAGTGATGAGGGCCGAGAATGTCCCGGACATGCCACTAACCAACTTCTCATAATAGACTCCGGGAAGAGTGGCCACGAACATCTGTACCAACTCACGCTCAACCATCGGCGGTTGAACCCGAGCAGCCAATTCACGCCACCGCTGGGCGTACTCCTTGAAGCTTTCATTGCTCCGCTGCGAGAGATTCTGGAGCTGAACTCGGTTGGGAGCCAAGTCGCTATTATACTGATAGTGGAGAACAAACGCTTCAGCGAGATCTTTCCACGTTCGCACAGCAGCGGGTTCCAAACCCATATACCATTCAAGCGATGGGCCAGAAAGACTATCCTGAAAGAAGTGCATCAGCAACTTCTCATCATCAGAGTAAGCGGACATCTTTCTGTAATACGATCGGAGATGAACACGGGGACAAGTAGTGCCTCTATACTTCTCAAAGATAGGCACCTTAAACTTGTGAGGTACTTTAAAGTCAGCAATCAGCCCAAGTTTGGACATGTCAACGCCCAATGTATTCTGATTTTCTATATCTCTCATTTTATCTTCCAGTGCCTTGAACCTGAGTCTAGCTTCAGCAGTCAACTCAGCCTCTACACCTCTCTGAGAGAAAATGTCGTCCTGATGGTCCTCCAGCCACGGTTGAGGCACCACCATATTTCCTGCACCAACATTAACATTGGCTCCCAAACCACCATTGACGGCGCCCGCCGCGTTAAGTCCGAGATTATTCATAAGATTGCCGTTAGCACTACCGTTGCCCCCGGCAGCAGGAACAACGTTCTGAGGAGTATCCACTTGAGGAGGAGGAGTGGGTACGGCCCCGCCGTGAAGAATTCCATTGCTGTCAACCCTGGAGATGAGAGGTTGAACCAAAGTACGAAGTTGCTCTTGCCCGTTCGCAACTACTTGCATCAACTCCATAAAACGATCCATCCTTTCACGAAGCTCCTGAACATCTGATTGTACCTGGTCCATGATTCTCGTTTGATTGGCGCGAGTCGAGTAGCGGTGGATGAATCTTTGATCAATCCTGAAAATTGAAAGCAGCAAGGGACCTGAGTACCTGAAAAACCTGTCAAGATCAAAGGTTAGGAAAAGCAACAGAATGTATGTCATGCAAGAATGCTTCATGCAAATGCATGCGTGAGTCTGTGTGCTTGAGAGATTTCCCCCGATCCTGGCATCTGCTGACAATAATGAAGAGAGGAATCTAGGCCCAATCATGGAGACAGCAACCTCACAGACGCACGCTAATGGAATGATTATGCAAGCTAATGCAAAATGCAGGCATGCAACAATATATCCAAGGCTGCTGTGGAGATTCGATGTCAACAGTCACTGCTGAGAAGGAAACCCCGGTGTAAACCACTGATCTGATCTGTTGTGAATAACCATCTGGTAGGATCGAGATCAAGATTCTGCTCTGACAAGAACGAAGGCCTGATAATAAAAAACCCTGGATGCAAGATCAAGGAATATCTGTTGGAGAAGTCTTCAGACCCCAAATCACAAATCTGCCCTCTCAAGAACAACTGCACGGCTGCTGATGAGATCTTCAAACCTCACTCAAAGCCTGCCCTATCAAGAACAAAATGACAACTGCTGACGAGATCCTCAGACCCCACTCAAAAATCTGCTCCATCCAGGACAAACTTCTGATAATAATACACTGATCAAAGCCTGCTCTATCAAGAACAGACAAATACCCGATGATAAGATCCTCTGATCAAACCCTTGCTCTATCAAGAACATATCTGCAACTGAGAACTCAACATACTGATCCACTGTCAAGAAAACCAGGTGGTCTGGAGGTCAAAGTTTCCTGCAATATCCCAACCCACTCACAGGTATGATGGACCTAATCCACGGACAAAGGTACGGCATCCTATGCGGTTGTCAGCGTCACAGACATTCATGAGTGACAATACGATTCCCAGAAGGAGTGGCATCGTCAAGTCATGAAGAGGCCTCTCTTAGCTGACTTCCAAGTGATCGGTCCCCAGAGTCGACAATCCTCACGTCTGGACTCCCCTCAGATCCTCAGGACCGGAAAGGAGCACCTCTGCAAGAATCTCGTCTGAGCGCAGATTTTCGTAGGGAACTGTGCCTGTTCAACAGACAGGTTCGTCTACTACTTCTCCACAACTATATCTAGGTGTGTACTCAAAGCCCAGGTCCGGCTTTTCACTCACAGTAACATCCCTCTCCCACAGCAGCACAGATAATCATATCAAACTGGAAATAAAATGCGGGAAATAAAATGCAGGAAGTAAAGCGCGAGAAGCAAAGATGCGATAAACAAACGCAACCCAACAAGCAAACACACAAACGATAGGATTGACTCGCGTAGGGGATGGGAAACGGTCCCAGCATAAGGGATGGGAAAAGTCCCTAGATGCTGTAAGTCCCCAGCAGAGTCGCCAGCTGTCGCTTGCGCGAAAATAAGGTGCCGGCATGACAGAAGAGTCGCCACCTTTCGTTATTTATCCCTCAGAGCGGGAAAGGAAACGATCGGAAAAACCTGACGAATAAGGGTAAGACAAGGTCATCGCAACCATTGTCTGGGTTCGGGAGTCGGTTACGCAAGGGGAAGGTATTAGCACCCCTCACGTCCGTCGTACTCGACGGGATCCTCGCTTGTTTGTTTACTTGGACGGGTTGGTTATAATCTATCTACCTATCAAGGCTGGCTGAAAAAGAAAAGAAAAATGACTCGGCAAAGCATCGCGCTTTATGCCTACGTATTCCCATCAGAGAATGAGAAATCAGAGTCAACGTAGTTCGGCTAACTACGGGATTATGAGGGGAAAGGTTGCTCGCTAGGATATCGCATCCTATGCCTACGTACTTTCATCTGGTATGAAAGATCAGAGCAAACGTAGTTCGGGAAACTACAGGAAACAACTCAACTAGGAGGGAGACTATCAAGTCCTACTGTTATCATGCCATGGATTCATCCTATGGTTGAGGTTTGAACAGGGAACTCCTAGATGTTGTCATGCATAGGTTTCAACCTAAAAGTCTATCATCAAATCCTCATCAGAGGGAATGAGAGTCCTAAGGGATCATATCAATGATACACAGAATACAGATAAAAACATCAGCTTTAACAGTAAAATGCATGCAATGCAAGTGAGGGAGGAAATGTGTGTGGGGTTTCAGCCTCCACAAGCTCATCTCAACCTCAAGCCAGTCATGAAATAACAGCAATCATACTGAAAATAATCAACATGCTATCAAGCAAAACAGTAAACTGCAATCATACAGATAAAGGAAATGAAGTACCATCAGGCAAACAAAACACATTTGAGAAAGAATCACCTACTCTCTAATCCTAACCCTAATCACAGAGTCCTAATCAAATCAAGGCAAAGCTCTCAAGCACAACCCTAAACAGGAGCAATCATTCCCAGCCTTCAAGCTTCAGAATAAGCTTACCAAAGAAAGGGAGCTAAGCAAGCAAGCTCATAGTGTCTTCCTCAGGAGAACACTAGGAGGTGTATACTCAGGAGTCATACCCTATGTGGCTCAACCACTGTGATCAGTTTACATCCCTCCTCAGGAGAGATTAAACTCACAAGCAGGCTCCAACATCACTGGATATTTAAGAAATCCTATTTAAGCTAGTGGAACTAAGTGAATAGACCCATAGGACCTTCCTCAGGAAAGTACTAGGAGGCTTCCACTTAGGAGTTGTATCCCATGTGGCTCAACAACATGTGATCAGTTTACATTCCTCCTCAGGAGAAATTAAACTCACAAGTTGGCTCCAACATCATTGGATACTTAAGAAATCCTAGATCAACTAGTGGAACTAAGTGAATAGACCCATAGGACTTTCCTCAGGAAAGTACTAGGAGGCTTCCACTTAGGAGTTGTATCCCATGTGGCTCAACAACATGTGATCAGTTTACATTCCTCCTCAGGAGAAATTAAACTCACAAGTTGGCTCCAACATCATTGGATACTTAAGAAAGAGGTGAGAAGGAAGAATGAAAGTCATTCATAGTGCCCTCCTCAGGAGAGTACCATGAACTTCCTTCAAACTTCAGGCTCTCAAACCTCACAGACAGGAGATGAGACAAGCTCTGGGTCTCTGCATCTTGGTCTACAGGCTTCTCCTCATGATGCTCTCCATCAAAGTCCTCAAGGCAACACAAGCCCTTCATCAAATTCCTCAGAAAGAACCCCACAGATGAACAGATAACCCACTGAACAGGCCAAATCATCAGGCAACTCAGAAAATACCTAAAAATACTAAACTAATGGGGAAAAATTTAACAAATATTCACAAGGGTCCTCAACACCTACTCATAACATCTACAAAGGTTTCTACCTAAAAATCAAGATAAAACTCAATCAAAGAAAGGAATCATCACCTAAACACCATTTTAAACCCTAATTAGACTATCCTAAGTCAACCCTAATTAAACTAACCAAGATCAATTCTAAAAAATCTAGAAAAAATCCTATGGGGAAGTATGACTAATCATCTAATTGCACAAAAAAGAATGGGTAAAAAAGATTAATGGAAAGTACTAAAACAATTCCTACAAAATCAAATATCAAAATGAAACAATTAAAAAGCTATTTAATTGGAAAATCTACTAAAAATATTAAACCTAAAAATAAAATCTCAATTTTATTTTTATAATTTTCTACTCATTTTAATCTACTCAGGAAAAAAAGAAGAAATTAAAAATCATTTTTTAACTATTTTTAATGAATTTTACAAAACAGAAAAATATTAAAAAGAAAATAAAAGAAATAAAATGAATTAAAGAAGGGGGGGGCAGAAAGCAAGCGTGCCAGTTATATTAATTGGGCTACACAAAAAAGGGGGTGCAAGTAGCGTTCTGGGCCCAGAATGCCCTTTAATGAAACGCTGCGTTTCAACTTATTTGAATTTTCCCTCTCACTCTCAGACGCGATCTCAGCCACACGATTGGAATACATTGTCAACTCTGGGACCTGATCCAACGGCCTCCCTTTCGTCTTCTCCAAACGAATTAGGGTTTTCAGAACCCCCACCTCCATGCGCAAACCTTCGAGCTCTCCTATCTCTCTCCACACTCCACGGCTGGACTCGATTCAAACATGAAAAACGATCTACTAAATGCCTAGATTACAATCATACGTTCACTTTTCCTTAATTCTTCCTAGATTGCTCTAACAGAATGCCTAAACACCTTGGTACCACCATGGTTAACTGACATCAACCTTCATTAAACTTCATTATAAAGCTACAAACTTGTTCTACAAGCCATGCCAGCTATCATACACTAATCCATGCTGATTAAAACTCATTAAACAACTACTTATGGAAGATTCAAGATTCATGGCCCTGGTGTGAAACTTCACCAATCTTGCTCTAATTCTCAGGGATTAATCCTCTACCCTAACACAATCTTTCTACACCTATAATATGTTCTATCTAAGCATAAATAAAGAGAAAGAAGTGAGTTCACCAACCTGTCAAGAAGCTATGGTGAGTGATGCTATGGCTCGAACCAGGTCTTGCAAATCCTTCAGGATGATCCTTTGAGGATGAATAGCCTTCTGTTTGCACAATTCTTGAAGGTGGTGGCTTGAAGTGAAAGAAAACTCAAGTTGCTTCAACTTGAAGAAACTTCTCCAATGGCTATGCACTTCTCTCTCTCCTCTGACTTGGCTTCACTTTCACCAACCTCTCATCACTCTTTGATGCCCTCTTTAAATATTGATTGATTGGATGCTTCTAGATTCATCTAGAAGGGTGTGGAAGTTTCTTGAAAGTTCCATGATATTCCATAATGGTCATCTCATCTCATATGCCATGCCTTGTTATTTTGACTTAAAATACCCTTACATGAGTTATTAAGAAGGAATGTGTGAAAAACAAGTGCATTCTTGGCTTGTGTAGGGTTTTCTTAACATTGCCTTCTTTCTTAAGTAACAAATTTCCAAAGGAAGTCCATTTTTGGAACCTCAAATGAAAATTCTACTTAAACCAAAGTTCTTAAAATAGTTTTTCCAATCAAAATGATATATTGGATGACCTATTTTGGATTTGTAGATCTCCCAAATCACTTTTCAATTTCAACTTTTCAAAGTTATAAGTCATTTTTAGTTCATTTTTGACCAATCATGGAATCTTGTGCTATGAGCTTTTTTATCAATTTGTGACCTTCTTTCTAGACTTAAAATCACATTTTGAGCAACTTTCATGTTTTGAGTTTTTCCATTTGAGGCTTGGAAATAGGAGTTTTAGGCATTGGCTAAAATGACCTATAACTGACAAATGACCAAAATACCCCTGCCTTGTTCAAACCATAACTTGAGTTCCACAAATCCAATCAAGGACTTCTACCACTCAAATTAAAGCTAAAAAGATCCTCTTCAACATTCATGTTGACCAAGAAACCATAGGAATCAACCTACTAGGGCAAAAGTTGTCTGGAAGTTGGGTGACTTTCAAGGACCCAGATTCACACACATCAACTGACCTGTAATTTGTCAAAACCATAACTTGAGCTCTGTAACTCCTATCAAGGACTTCCACCACTCAAATTAAAGCTTAGAACAAGCTCTACAACATTCATGTTGTGGGGAAAATGAGATATCAATCACATCTAGGGCTAAAACTGTCTGGAAAGTAGGGATCAAACTAGGGTTTTTTCACTGACAGTCCTCAGAAACCCTAACTCAAAACTTCTCAAACTCCTCAATCATGATGAGTTGGTCTAGGAATCATCTTTATATAATCTCTATGCATCATTCCATGATCTCATGGCCCTTGGATTAAGTCTCAACCTTCTCCCAATCTTCAGCTGGTCTAGGGTTGACCCAGTCAAAACCCTAATTCTACCTTTCCTGGTTGAATCCTCTGAACTCTTACATAATGACTTCTCTGGTGTTCATGAAGGCTATCAAGACATCCCATGGGCTTTCTCAAAACATCAAGTTCATTCTCAAAGCCTCAGAATCATCTGAGGGGCACCCACAACTTTCAAACTGTGAAGCACACAACCCTGGTTTCAAACCACTTCTCTGAGGATCTCTTGAACTTTCTAATGAAGGTATCCATTTTCAAATACTCAATGAATAAATAATTGTTGGCCAAATTTTGGGGTGCAACAAAGGGACTTAAGAGACTGTGATTATCTTAGGTATTGTTGAACAAAATGATTGATCAAAGAAAAAGAAGCACAAATTCCTTAAAGTTCAGAGAACCAAAGTTGGGATTGATACAAGATCTTTTGACTTACGTGTCGAAGACGATAAAAATAAACTTTCAAGGGAAGCATGGGAAATTGCTTGATCTTCTCTATTCTGGAGTGGACACTTGGGCCTTGTTTGTTATGGCTCAATTTTATGACGCACCACTCAGATGCTTTACCTTCCAAAATTATCAGTTGGTTCCTACTCTTGAAGAATATTCTCATCTGCTAAATATCAAGATCAAGGATCAACCCATCTATACCGGCCTGGAAGAAGAACTGAAGCCTTCTGCCATTGCTCTTGCTCTCCATATGACTAAGGAAGAAGTTGAGGCTGGTTTAGCCAATAAGGGAGGTACTCAAGGGCTTCCTTTGAAATTTCTGCTCGACAAAGTCGCCCAATACAAGGCTATTAAGGATTGGGAAAGATTTGGTGTCGCTATTGCTCTGATGATCTATGAGATTATTCTCTTTCCAAACATAGACAATTTCATAGATATCACTACCATCACTCTCTTTATGCAGAAGAATCATATCCCTACTCTCCTTGCCGATACTTACCACTCTATTCATTGGAGGAGTGAGAAGAAGACAGGGATGGTCCAGTGTTGCTCTCATTTACTTTTCAAATGGCATGCTTCCAATCTGCCAAAGGAAGAACCGTTTGTGGAAAACAAAGAGAAGCTAAAATGGTCTAGACGTATTACGTCCTTGGTAGCCGATGATATTGCTTGGTACTCCCATGAATAATATGATGTGGAGATCAATTTTAGCTATGGGGAGTTTAGTAACGTGCCTTTGATTAGTAGAGCTGGTTGCATCAACTACAACCCAGTCATGGCATTACGTCAGTTAGGTTATGCTATGGAAGACGAGCCCGAAGCGGAGAAAATTCAAAGCTTCTTTTTGCTCGCCACAACCGGAGATCCTGCATTTGTCAGGAAAATTGCTAAAGCATGGACCAAGATCCATAAAAAGGGAAAGAGAGAGTTGAAAACAAAGAATTGTGTGGCTAAAGAACCATACGGTAGATGGTTGTTAGCTAGAGTGGCTGAGAAGTTGCTACCATTTCCTCCAGAACCCTCTATGCAAGAAAAACCTCTCACTCCTACTCACGTATCCATGAAAGAGTACGAGAAGCTGAAGCTAGTGGTAGAAAGGTTAACCAAAGAAAATCAAGATCTTTAGGTTGAAATTCACCAAGCAGATGTGGGGAATGGCCAATACAAGAGGAAAATGGAGGTTGAGCAAGACCAAGTGGCTGAAAGCAGCAAAAAGTTGAAGCTAGATATGGATCTGGGGGTCATGTATCAGAATGGCTTTGAAGGGGCCGGTGCATCAGTGAAAACTCTCTGACAATGCTTGAAGGAAGCTAAAGAGTCTTGTAAAAGAGCGTGGCATTTTTTTGAGCTAGCTTCTGCAGAAAAGAAGAAAATAAGGGAGAAAAATGAGATTGACATTGATGATCTCGAGGAACAATTGACAAATGCTTTGACCTTAGTTGAAGATGAACGACAACTCAAGGAAGAAGCGTTAAGGGCTTCATATGTCACTCCTGGAATGTGGAATAATAAGTGTTTAGAGTTTGGAACCGCTCAAGAAACAGCCACTATGAGGAAGGATCGTTTTGATGCCCTGGAAAGGGATAGTTCACAGTGGCTCAAAAAAGAATCTAAGCTCAACAAGTTGTTGGATACACATGTGGATTCTCTTCGATATTATCAGCCGACTCTAGACATGTACCATGCTAAGTACAATGATTTAGTGGAGCATTGCAACCTCATGATCCGTAATATCCCATGGAGGTTGGAAAGTGCAATTCAAGACTTGGAAGGGAATGATGTTCCTCCTTCAGTCCATCACTTCATCCAGCTTTGCGACCAGATGGTTAGCAGATTCATGTTTGAGTCGAAGAAGCTTAAAGAACGTCTCTGAAAGAAGGCTTTTTAGTTATTCAGTTCTTTCTCTTGTTACATGAATTGTTGTATTCAGCCTATTGAGCAATTATTTGTATTGGATATTCTCTTAAAATTAATGAAAATTGCTTTTTGGTCTAAGTTGTGCATGCTTTACTATTCATTCGCAGTTCTATAATACCGTTGGTAATCACATGCCTTGAAAGTCTCTTGAACATCATTCGAGCATTACATATACCTGCGCATCATTTTTGCATTCCCTGAAACCCGACCTTACACACCGCTTGCCCTTTCAGAAGTAGAGCAAGCTGACTTCCCGACATCCGTACAACACAAGAAGTAATTAGAAGAGAATTATGGATCAGGTACAATAAGAGTTGCAGGAGTTCAGAGGCAGGATGACACAATTCATGGAGATGATGCAAGGGGTAGCCAACGGGTAAGAGCAATTGAGAACTTTGGTTCAACCATTGATAGTACAGGTGGATGGAAGTGGTGCTCTGCATGGAGGAACTACTGTTATTCCTCCTCCAATTGATGGTAGCGTTCCTCAAGCCAGCATTTTTCCAACTGTTGTTAACCCTCCGGGCGAAGGTCATCAAGGAGGGGTTCATATAGCCGGTGCTAGAGGCGGTGTGGGTGTTGTGCATGGAGCTGCAGGTCCCCACTGTGAAGAAGATAATCAAGACGATGTATTTTCGATGAGAGACTTAGATATGGGTCTCCCCACAGAAGCTGAGAAGAGATTCAAGATGCTCGAAGAGAAGATGAAAAGCCCCGAGAACCAAAATTCTTTGGGACTCGATATGTCGAATCTGGGGCTGGTGCCAGGGTCAAAATTCCCCCTAAGTTCAAAGTACCAGATTTTAACAAGTACAAAGGGACGACTTGTCCTAGAGTACATCTTAGGGCTTACTTTTGGAAGATGTCATATTCAGGTGACGAGAAACTTTTAATGTATTTCTTCCAGGACAGTCTATCGAGTCCTTCTCTATAATGGTATATGGGTCTGGAAGGGACACATATAAGGAGATGGAGAGATTTAGGAGAAGCCTTTATGTGCTACTACCAATACAACAGTGATTTGGCACCTAACAGGGTACAATTGCAGAATTTATCATAGAGAAATAATGAGGGATTCAAGGAGTACGCCCAGAGGTGGCGGGAGTTAGCGGCCAGAGTTCAACCCCCAATGGTGGAACATGAATTAATAGACATGTTCATGGTGACCTTGCCAGGAACGTACTATGAGAAATTGATTGGGTGCATGTCTGGGAGCTTTTCAGACTTACTAATGGCAGGGGAAAGAGTGGAGAATGGAATAAAGATAGGGAAGATACAAAGTGGAGAGGGTTCTTCGTCAAGAGGTATAAGGAAAACATATGGGAACCCGAAGAAAAGGGAAGGGGACATGAATGTCGTATCAGCCTACAGAAGCAAAGACCAGTGCAACATGAACGTTAGTACCAACCTCAACATCAGCATCAAAACAAGTTGCTAGTATAGCAATTCTGGCTGTACCGCAACAACCGACTATTGAGCCTCGCCGTTATCAAGATAGAGGAAGAATGGCCAACAGGCAGTTCGACACGCCTCCACCAGGCTATGACGCAAAGCCCAGTGTGATTTTTATTCTGGTGCTCCGGGTTATAACATTGATAATTGTAAAGCTTTTAAGCATAAAGTTCAGGATTTGCCTGACTCCAAAGCAATCAATTTCACGAATGAGACCTCGAATATGAATCAGAATCCTATGCCAAATCATGGGGTGGCCAGAACTAATGTCGTTATTGAGGGAGAAAGGTTAAACCTGATAACTAATGTTGCGGAATTGAAGACACCTTTGAGCTATGTGAAAGACAGATTACTAAATGGTGGTGTTTATCCTGGTTGTTTAGAAGGTTGTGTAGAATGTCGCGTGCATCCAGTGGGCTGTGTTGCTTTGAGAAGTCATATTCAAAGTTCAATCGATGAAGGTAGTTTACAATTAGGTAGAATTATGGGGGAAGAAGACGTGAAGGAAGTCAATAATGAGCGGGATGAAATTGCAAAGATTTTGATCCCATATCGAACAATTAACATTTCGGAACCACCAAGGACAACTCCTGTTATCATTACTACGCCAAGGTCGGTACCCTATGAGAGCACCAAGGCCATTCCTTAGAACTATGGGGCAGAGGTGTTCTCAAATGGGCACAAACAAGAGTTGATGGAGACATCATTTGGAGGTACTTCTGTTGACAATATTGTTGGATCAGGGGGAATAACTAGGAGTGGCAGAGTTTTCTCTCCACCTGAAAATAATGTTGGAAGGAATGACAAAGGAAAAAGTAAAGATGCGGTAGAAGGAGATGGTCAACAACAGGGGGAGGAAGACTCTTTGACTAAAGATGCTGAAAAGTTCATGAGACTTATTCGTAAAAGTGATTACAAAATTGTAGATCACGTGCATCAGACACCTTCTAAAATTTCAATCCTATCATTGTTGTTATGCTCTAAGGCACATATAAATGTTCTGTTGAGAATCTTGAATATGACTTATGTACCACAAGAGATTTTTGTTAATCAACTGGAAGGAGTAACGGCTCACGTCAATGCTGGTAATGGTTTAGTTTTACTAATTTGGATCTAACTCCTGCCCGGAGAAACCACAATCACGCTTTGCACATATCCATAGAGTGTAGGGGAGCTATTTTATCCCATGTGCTAGTTGATACGGGATCCTCACTCAATGTGTTGCCGAAGAAAGCGCTGATAAAGCTAGACACTCAAGGTCTGATCTGCACTCCAAGTGATTTGGTGGTAAGAGCATTCGATGGAACCAGGAGGTCAGTATTTGGAGATTCATGTTGCCAATTCAAATGGGTCAAGAGATCTTCGATGCAGTCTTCTATATCATGGACATCCAGCCTGCTTATAGTTGTTTACTCTACCGGCCTTGGATACACTCCATTGGGGCAGTCACCTCGACTTTGCACCAGAAATTGAAGTATATGGTGGAGTGGAAGATTGTTACTGTCTGTGGAGAGGAGGATATTATGATCAGTCATCTGTCATCTTTCAAGTATGTGGAAGTGGACGGTGAGATTCATGAGACGTTGTGTCAGGCTTTTGAAACTGTGCAGATTTAGGAGAAGCCTCATGTAAAAGCCAAAGGTCCAGAGGTCTCAATGACATCATTCAAGGAAGCTCGTGCTATAGTGGAATTTGGGTCTTATCAAAAATGGGGCCAAGTACTCGATGTTCCTGCTAAACACGACAAGTTCATCTTGGGGTACAGCCCATCTTCTTCAAGGGATCTTCCGAAGTACAGAGGACATGTTCAATTTACCAGCGGTGGGGTTACTTTTGATAGGATCCATGCTGTTGAGGATGATGAAGGGGATAGTTATTGTGATATGGACGCTTGGATCCGTCCATGTGTTATCGGACAGAAACTTTGCAACTGGACTGTGGAGGAAATCGTCCAAGTCACTTCAGAAGAGTAATTTCCATTTGTTTTTTATTATGTCTGGTCCTACGTTCTGCCCAAGACGTAGCGAATTTTCCTTGTAGGGGCCCTTGGTTTATTTTCAAACGTTTTATCACGAATGAAAGGCATTCTTTTTGCATTCAAATATTTTGATCCTTGTCTTTCTCTTTATTTTTAACAAAAAAACATAAAAATGGCAATGTGTTTGTGTTTGTTTGCATATCATAATAAGCATAAAACATCAATCATGCAGGTTTCACATCTCAGATACCATCGATTCAGATTTGGCTATGACTCTATATGATTTTGACAATCTTATTTATCAAGCCAAAGAAGAGACTGATGAAGACTGTGACCTACCTGAAGAACTGGCTAGACTTTTGAAACAAGAGGAAAGGGTTATTTTGCCTCATCAGGAGGACGTTGAAGTTGTCAATCTGGGCACTGAAGATGACAAGAAAGAAGTCTGGGTCGGGGCTGCATTGGAAGATGATGTCAAGAGAAGATTGGTAGAAATGCTTTGTGAGTATAGAGATGTCTTCGTTTGGTCGTATGAAGATATGCAAGGGTTGGGTACTGATATAGTGATGCACTGCCTACCTCTTCGGGAAGAATGTTTGCCTGTGAAGCAAAAGTTGAGGAGAACCAGACCTGATATGGAGGTTAAGATCAAAGAAGAAGTCCAGAAGCAGTTGGACGTTGGTTTTCTTGCCGTCACAAGTTATCCTCCATGGGTCGCTAATATTTTTCCTGTGCCTAAGAAAGATGGGAAGGTCAGGATGTGTGTCGATTATCGAGATCTAAATAGAGCAAGCCCGAAGGATGATTTCCCGCTCTCTCACATTGATGTTTTGGTTGATAATACTGCTCAATACTCTGTGTTTTCTTTCATGGATGACTTCTCTGGGTATAATCAAATTAAAATGGCCCCAGAAGACATGGAGAAAACTACTTTTATTACGCCATGGGGTACTTTTTCCTACAAAGTTATGCCTTTCAGATTGAAGAATGCAGGAGCAATTTATCAGCGGGTGATGGTGACTCTCTTTCATGATATGATTCATCATGAGATCGAAGTATATGTTGATGACATGATTGCGAAGTCACAGACAGAAGAAGGACATTTGGTCAACCTTCTCAAGTTATTTGAAAGGTTAAGGAAGTTCAAGCTGAGATTGAATCCTAACAAATGCACCTTTGGAGTGAGATCGAGAAAGTTGTTGGGTTTTATTGTCAGTGAAGGAGTAATTAAGGTCGATCCTGCAAAGATAAAAGCTATTCAAGAGATGCCTGAGCCGAGAACAGAGAAAGAAGTCTGTGGTTTCCTTGGAAGACTAAATTACATTGCGAGATTCATATCTCACCTTACAGCTACTTGTGAGCCTATTTTCAAATTGTTGAGAAAAGATCAAGCGATTGTTTGGAATGAAAATTGTCAGAAGGCTTTCGAGCAGATAAAAGAGTATTTTCAGGAACCTTTGATATTGATACCTCTAGTTGCAGGAAGACCTTTTATTATGTATTTGAAGGTTCTTGAGAATTCAATGAGTTGTGTGCCCAGTCAACACAACGAGACGGGCAGAAAAAAGCACGCCATCTACTACTTGAGTAAAAAGTTCACAGAGTGTGAGTCAAGATACTCAATGCTAGAGAAAACATGTTGTGCACTTGCATGGGCCGCTAAACGCTTAAGGAAATACATGTTAAATCATACAACCATGTTGATTTTGAAGATGGATCCGATTAAATATGTATTTGAGAATCAAGCACTTTTTGGAAGAATTGCTAGATGGCAGATGGTTTTGACAGAGTATGACATCCAATATGTTTCTCAAAAATCCATTAAAGGGAGTGTTTTGTTAGAATATCTTGCAGAGCAACCAATTAAGGATTATCAGCCAATGAGGTTTGAGTTTCCCGACAAAGATATAATGTTTTTAAAGATGAAGGATTGTGACGAGCCTCTACCAGACAAAGGGCCCCGAAACTGGGTCTCAGTGGAAGTTGGTTTTCGACGGTGCTGTTAATTCATATGGTAACGGAATTGGGGCAATTATTGCAACTCCTCATGGTTCTCACATACCGTTCACCGCCCGATTAACGTTCGCCTGCACCAACAATGAAGCTAAATATGAAGCGTGCATCATGGGTCTAGAAGAAGCTATTGATTTGAGAATCAAGAATCTAGATATGTATGGTGATTCGGCTTTAGTCGTCAATCAGATCAAAGGAGAGTGGGAAATCCGTCAAGCCAACCTGGTGCCTTATACGAACTATGCAAGAGGACTGTTTCCTTTCATCGACAGGGTTGAATTTCATCATTTACCGAGGGATGAAAATCAGATGGCAGACGCTTTGGCAATGTTATCATCAATGTATAAAGTGAATTACTGGAATGAAGCTTCAATGATCACTATCATGCGCCTCGATAGGACAACTTTTATATTTGCAGTAGAAGAAGCATCAGATGGGAAGCCTCGGTATTTTGACATCAGGCATTCCCTTAAGACTCAAGAGTATCCGCCTGGGGCATCAAGTAGAGACAAGAAGAATCTAAGGAGGCTATTGGGAAACTTTTACTTGAACAAGGATGATATGCTATACAAAAGAAATTTTGACCTGGTATTGCTACGTTGTGCGGATGAGAATGAAGCGAGTTTGCTGATGAAAGAGGTCCACGAAGGTTCTTTTGGTACTCATGCTGGAGGGCATGCGATGTCTAGAAAACTATTAAGAGCAGGATATTATTGGATGACCATGGAGTCCGACTATTTTAAGTATGCCAGAAAATTCCATAAATGCCAAATTTATGCTAACAAAATGCATGTACCACCGAGTCCTCTAAATGTATTGACGCCTCCTTGGCCCTTTGCAATGTGGGGCATCAACATGATTGGCAAGATTGAACCGATCGCCTCCAATGGGCATCACTTTATCTTGGTAGTAATTGATTATTTCACCAAGTGGATAGAGGTAGCTTCCTTCGCCAACGTGACCAAACAAGTAGTGGCTCGCTTTATAATGAAAGACATCATATACTGATATGGAGTGCCAAAACGAATCATTGCTGACAATGGTTCGAATTTGAACAATAAGATGATGAAAGAATTGTGCCAGAATTTTAAAATTGAACACCATAACTCTTCTCCGTACCGTCCTAAGATGAATGATGCTATTGAAGCAGCAAATAAGAATATCAAGAAGATCGTGCAGAAAATGGTGGTGACTTACAAAGATTGGCATGAGATGTTGCCTTTTGCTCTACATGGCTATCGTACTTTGGTGCGTACATCTACTGGGGAAACACCTTTCTCGTTGGTATATGGTATGGAAGTTGTCCTACCATTAGAAGTCGAGATTCCTTCTCTAAGGGTATTGGCTGATGTGAAGCTTGATGAAGCGGAATG
Source organism: Lathyrus sativus (assembly GCA_963859935.3). Taxonomy (NCBI): domain Eukaryota; kingdom Viridiplantae; phylum Streptophyta; class Magnoliopsida; order Fabales; family Fabaceae; genus Lathyrus; species Lathyrus sativus. Next base: position 536,500,672 of record OZ012739.1, read on the forward strand.
GGTAAAGGCTAGGTTGAATCAACTTAGTCTGATTGATGAAAAGAGATTGGCAGCTATCACCCATGACCCTCTATATCAAAGTAGAATGAAGAAGGCATTTGATCAGAAAGTGCATCCTCGGCATTTCCAGGTAGGTGACTTGGTGTTAAAGAGGATCCTTCCTCCAAAAATAGATCACAGGGGCAAATGGACTCCTAACTATGAAGGTTCATACATAGTAAGGAAGGTTTTCTCTGGAGGAGCCTTATTACTATCAACCATGGACAGTGAATATTTTACATCCCTTGTGAATACAGACGTAGTCAAAAAACACTTTGCTTAAAAAGAGACCCGCTAGACATGAAAAGAAAGTCCAGGAAAAAATGGGGCATCCCGGCGAACCATAAAAAGAATAGGTTCGGGTAAAAATTAGGGATAAAAGAGAAATGAATAAACCCACAAAGTTGAAAATCTGAGAAGGCGACTTTGGCAAAAATGGGCATCCCGGTGGATCGAAAACCCGCAAGGGCGATTCAGGCGAAAATTAGGGATTTAAAAGCAAACGACTAGGGTCTGCATCTGACCTGTGAACCCAGTTGGATTCATAAAGGACCCGAGGGTTAATAAATTAGTCTCTTTAGAAGGCGGAGCATTGGTGAAGCATCGAAGACATACGAGTCATAGTCGAATCGACACATGGTGGCTGTCTATTTCCACATTGCCGGCATTTGTATATCTTTGTCATTTGTACTTTTGGCGCAACTCTCTCTTTACAGGAGTTGCATCCATTGTAATTTGCCTATTTACATGCCCGTTTTAATCAATGAAATATTTTCCACAAAAAGCTTTCCATTTCTTATTTTTGTTTTTACTGTTTTGTTTGTGAAAAGACGTCTGATATTTTTTGATAAACTTTGCACACGAAAACTTTGGGGGCTTTTCTATTCATATTTAAAATGATGACTTACTCGAATGATGTCATGGATGGTGACCGAAATAACCATTCTTGCATACAGGGTGCGCTATTTGTTTGTCATTTACAGGATGATCGATCTTTTTCTCAACAGGTTTCTCTCCACCGAGTACTATTTCCAGATCAGAAATGTCTCACTAGAAATGATGGGTACATATCCCCGAAAAAGTAAGATTGAGCTTATTCCCCAGCAACAAGGTAAGCTCAGCGTTGTTCCCCGACATGATCTATGTTATTGACTTTTCTCCCCAAGTAGAGATTAATGTTGATTCCCTCGACGAGTAAATCAGAAATGGTAGATATCTGCAGCAGAGTCCAATGTTTGTTGGTATTCTTCAAAGTAAGATCTTTGGGACATTTTTCCGATGGATGTTATTCTCAATTCCCAGTAGAGTGGAATTATCCCCATAAGATTTCTATTCCGGGAGGTCGTTCAGGGCATATTCCTCAACAAGTTTGCTTGTCGTTCTCTTGACGCCTTTTCTTGGCGGTGCTCCTTTGCATTTGCATTTTGCATAGAATCCTCCCAAACGCGTAGCATTTCTATTTCGTATGGAGCATTATGCCATTTTCAAACATATGCATGCAAGCATAAGCCAGGTTTGATACTTTTGTTGCCAGACATCTCTCCAGCAGATAACGGCGTAACTCATGAGACTTTGTGGTACTTGACCCTAAAAAATCATGTTCTCGTCTTTTTTTACTCCCCAGCAGGGTTTGCTTGTTTAAGTTTCTCTTTCCCCAGCGGAGTTTTCTTTTCAGGTTGTAAATCGGTCGATTCTACTTCCTGCCTATCCTGGATGTTATCCCGACTTTTGATTGGTAGTTCGTTGTTTCCTAGATGTTATCCCGTCTTTTGGTTGGTAGTCCATTTATTTCCTGGATGTTATCCCGACTTTTGGTTGGTAGTCCGTTTGTTTTATGGATGTCATCCCGACTTTTAGTTGGTAGTCCGTTATTTTGTGGATGTCATCCCGACTTTTGGTTGGTAGTCCTCTTTTGTTCATATGCGGAGCTTTCGTCCCGACTTTTGGTTGGTAGTCTCCTTTCCCGGTGATCCTAACTTTTGGTTAGTAACCTTTGTCCCGACTTTTGGTTGGTAGATCTATTTTTATTCCTCGCGGAGTCGTTATCCCAACTTTTGGTTGGTAGGCCTCGTTTTTGGACAAGTTCGCATTCAGTAGACGTCCTGGTGATCTGGAATTTTGATTGATAGCTATCCGTTTATTTACAATCACGACTTTTGGTCGTTGGTTTCTTTTCTTGGCGATCCTAACTTTTGGTTAGTAGCTTTTACTCCGACTTTTGGTTGGTGATCTTTTCTTGGCGATCCTAACTTTTGGTTAGTAGCCTCTTCTTCACAACTTTTGGATATAACTCTCTGATGATCCTGACTTTTGGTTAGTAACCATTGTTATATTTCTGATCAGGTACCGTATCGGTTATCCGAACTTTTGGTTGGTACCCGCTGCTTTTAAGTCCATCTTAGGCTGGCAATCATTTCTGTATACACCCCACAGGTTACAAATTTCTGGGTAATTTTGGTATTCAATCATCTTTTACCTTGAATGTTTGAAAGTGGTTGCTCTTTATCCTTTTAGGTCCAAGCTGTTTGAAAAGCGGTCCTCGTGTTCTTGGCTTTTGACCCCTTTCCGACCCATCACCCTTAAAGGTTAACTGTAACAGACCTGCAACCACAAGTGAACGACATCAAAAAAAACCCTCCAACCTTCTTTCTACCTCCTTCAAACTTTTCTTCCTCATAATCTCTAACCCTTTTCGTGAAGCCATCCCAACAAGTTGAACACCTTCTTCTTTGTTAACCCAAACTTCCTTCTTCAAATCCTTTGCTCCTCGTCGACCAATCGCAACCCGTGAATCACCAACAACTACACTCCTTCACCCACCTTCAACCTTTACCCCACACAAGTAACCACAAATCTTCTCATTTGAACACCCATCGTGGCTCATCCACAAACCTTTTTTTTCCGAACCCAAACCAAACCCAATACCACAACCCCAAATATCAAACCAAAAGACATAATGAAATCAGACTGAGAAACAGATGAAGAAGGAGATTCAGTGAAAAATATAAATGCAAGCCCTGTAACGAACCTGGACAAACATACGCGAAAGAATCGAAGCGGAAAGACCAAACAAAATCAGAGGAAGATCTTGATTTAAGGTTGGGGATGAGTCTGTTGGCATTCACGCATTGATGATGATGATTCATGAGTGCAATCTCTGTTTTTTCCCTTGATGTTTTTTTCTTTTCTTCCCAAATTTGTCTCGTTTTCTTTTCAAAGCGTGGAACGATGATAATGAGTATGCTGAGGATATTCTGTCTTTTGGTTCTGGTTTTGAAAGGGAAAATGGTGGGTTAGGTGTGATGATGATGATAGGTCTGAGCACATCTTATTTTTGTTGCTATTCATTTGTGGTTTTGAGTCAAAGATGTTGGGTAGTGGTTTGCTTTCCTCAAACGCGTTGTGAGACCATTCATGGTGGGTCCGTGTAACATGGGGATGAATGGGCCCAAATGGCCCTCTCTGTTCCACCAATCTTACCCTATCTCTATATTCCTCACCCCTCCTGCATTCTTTAGGATCGTGAAGATTACCTTCAATTTAATCGACGTGAGTTTATGATTAAGATGAGATCCCACTCCTTTTGACCTTTGTCGTTTCACTAATTATTAACCTCTGACTTTAATTTTTGTTAATATCTCATTGTTTTATATTTCCGCATATTTTCTACTTATATTTTCTGTCGATATTATCTTGTTCATTATCTCGCTCATCTTATCATCATTGTTCATATTTCATCCTGTCATATTGCATATATTGTCGTCTATTATTTCTCTCGTTTATTTCGTTCAAAATACCAAAAAACACGACAAAACTGTCAGAACCTTAAAAACCCTAAGTTGGTGGATTGTTGAGCATTATTTTGGGTATTGAAGTTTTAGCTCTGTACATAAACCCTAGTTTGGATACTTTTTCCCGAACTTTTCTCTGTTGTTTAGTTTAAGACACCTCGCGCACACACGACTTTCTCTTAGGGTACCTGACAATGAGACCATTTATTTCTTGCAATCCCCTGCATTTTATATGTATCCCTCTCACGTATAGTGTAATAGTTTAGTTCTTTTCGTGCTTGCTTGCTACTCGATAAGAAAGATAAAAACGAACTAGGCTAGAACACGTTTTCAAAATAAAGAACAAATAAGGCTTAATCCAATGTCAAACCATTTTTCAAACTCATTTCAAGTTGGATCACCTTAGGGTACCTCCTTCTCATTTCACGTCTTTTCCATCAAACCACACTAACCTTGTATGTATTTGACCCTTTGCAAGTCGATTGCCTCGTGCATCGCCATCAACCTACCATGCTCTACTCACCACCTTCACTTTTCAAAACTTCTTTTCAAAACTTTTCTCCTAAAACCTTGGTCTCGTGTCAAGTACTTTTACAAACTCTTTTCACAATAAAACTTGAGAGGTTGTGGAGTGGTTAGGCATAGGCCTTCTCCTATCTCGAGTGCTTGACATTACCTTTAGGGTTCACTGTCGTAAAATGCTTATCATTCAAGATCAAAAACATTTGTAATAAAAGAATGAAATCTTCTTTGTATGGAACTAAAGAGAAAGGATTGAGTGCAAACTTCTTCCTCTCCGAGTGTCAGGATACTCATTGTAGAGTGTATGGTCTTGATATTTGTTGTATTCGCCACACTGTTTTCATGATAAAATCTTTGAGATAAAGAATTGGGTACTACCCGCAAGGGGTTACTATCCGAGGATCTATTTCACCTTTAAAAATAACTCTCACAAATCAAATGTGACATCTTGTCGTGATGGCGAAAACTCTCTCTTCAAAAGAGGATATGTTACATTCGTTCTACCGTAAACAGGTAACGCCTAAGACTCCACGAGCGAGCTGCAATGCACCTAACTGCTAGAATGCGTATGACAGCATCATCCACAAAAACACGAGTTAACTGTAGTTGGTCAAACTACGGCTTCTCTGATTCTTTATTCCCTAATAAGGATACGTAGGCACGAGGATCTCTATCCTTGACGAGCACACTAACAACTAACTTCCCCTCTCTATTGCCCCAGTGCAATCGAGACCAACCTGTTATTCAAACCTTTTCTCTCGCCCCAGTAAGATCGAGACCTTTTCCCGTAGATACCCGGACTACGTTTGCTCTGATTTCTCATACTAGATGGGGATATATAGGCACAAGACGATGATGTCTTGGTGAGCAATCTTCCCCCCGTCACCCGTAGTTTCTCGAACTAAGTTGACTCTGACTTTCTCATATTTGTTAAGAATACGTATGCATAGGACCGCGAAGTCCTACTGAGTCACTTCTCCCCCTTTACCTCTCTTTTCCTTGTTTCTAGCCTTTATCTTTATCCCTTGGAACAATTTTTACAGCAATAACCTGTTAGCAGATACCTTCACACGTAGGCAAACAAATGGTTCCCACCGAGTACGATGGATGCGAGGGGTGCTAATACCTTTCCTTCTCATAACCGGTTTCTGAACCCTTTCTCTTGGTTGCGAGAACATCTTATCTGTTTCTTCTTGGGGTTTCGTCGATGTTTCCCTTTCCTTTTTTGGGATAAATAAAGTTCAATGGCGACTCTTCGGTCTTTCTGTTCTCGCCTCTCCGTCATTGCATTTTCGAGTAATGACAACCCCTATACAGGATCCTTGCTGCCCTTTGAGGCTATTAAAATATGTTGGATCCCCACAAGGGATCCCTGTCGCCCTTCGGGGCGATTAAAATACAATGGATCTTTATTGCCATTCGAGGAAATTAAATATGTTGGATACCTACAAGGGATTCTTTCCTCCTTTCAAGAAGATTAAAACATGTTAGAGCCCCATAAGAGATCCTCACCATCCTATGAGGCTGCCTCAATGCATGTTGAATTCCCATCGAGGGTCTTTGCTGCCCTTAGAGATGATAAATTGCTCTGAGTCTCTAAGAGGGATCTTTACCGCCTTTATAGGCAGACAATAAAAAAAATACCTTTAGAGGGGACCTCGTATTCTTCAGTCGTTATTCAGGCTTGTAGGGCCCTTGATAGCTATCCCTTATCATCATATCTAGGACAATCAAAAACCAATCAAGAATACCGTCTTTTCCCTAATGAAAGATATATATATATATATATATATATATATATATATATATATATATATATATATATATATATATATATATATATATATATATATATATATATATATATATATATATATATATATATATATATATATATATATATATATATATATATATATATATATATATGGTTAAATATACAACACCCCCTGTAAAAGATATTTTTTTAAACCCCCTCATAATACCTAGATTTCGTCAGATAGGCCCCTGATTACTAGATTGCAGCAGAGATTCTCTCATTTTGCCAGCGTGACAGTCCACGTGCCTTTTTTTTATTTTAAATTCCCTTGTATTAATTTTTTTTTTTTTTATGTTTTCTTTTTTTCTTTTTTTCTTTTTTATTTTTAATTCTATTTTTTAAAATTAATTAATCAAATTGTATAAAAATATATTGGGCCTAGCCTTTTTAGCCTAGGTATCTCTTTATTTGAAAATTATATGCACAAGTAACTATATAAACACTCAATTATTTCCAACATCAAGCGATGTGGGACAAAACAATACACAAGTAACAATATTTTCATTGAATGGTTTGCTGCATATACGATGGACACAAGCTTCACCAAATATTTCCACATCCCACCTGCCTATAATTAAGACTTTATATCTGCCATGCATGCATTCATCCATGATTTTCAAGGTTGGACTACAAGTTGACAGCGGCAAAGAAGTGTAATTCTCCAACAATGATGAATTTATGCTTATAAAGTTTCAACATATTGTATGATTGTAACATTTTCAATGTAATGCTTCAATAAAAAAAGCGTTTTAATAATATGCATAGCTATCTTCACGTGCATAATAATTTTGTGATGCTAAAGCAATATTTGCATTGTTGTTAGGCATGTCTCTGTTAGACGAACATGACTCACACCACCCACATGCCCCTTGGATTTAAGAAAGAATATGGCAAGAGAACCAGTCTTGTACCAAGTCTTCTTATAAGAGGGAACCACAGACTGAACCATACAAACTATTGATTCATCAATGTTAGGAAAAACTCAAATTGACTTATTATTGGGTTCATCAAGTTCATTAAATGTGTCAATAACCAAACATAACAATGAAGTGTATAACAATATGTGTGCCACTAGTCTTGCAAATGATGATAACCATTTACCTCAAATATCTACATCAGTTTTCCTAGTATGGGAACAAATGACCAAGAGATCATGGGAAGCTTTGATTTAACTTGCAAGATGATGATGAAATAATGGCTGCTTTGGAAGCATTTAGAGATTCCTTATATGGAAATAGAATATACAATTTGAAGGTGATAAAAGTACATAAAAAGGGGGTTGAATTTTGTTTTCCATTTTCTTAGTTTGCATCTAATCAGAGTTCTGAATCTAAACTGGTATTCAGATTCTCGTTAATTCTTAGCAGCGGAATATTAACAGAAGCAAATAAATAATAGAAAAAGACACAAAGATTAATACTAGTTCGTCCCCTAACTGAGATAAGTCCAGTTCCCTTGCTTCATAATAGATTTTCACTATAATCAAAATAAGATTACAATCGATTATGCATTCTGCATAAGACTTTATAATTGCTTAGACCCAAGGTCTAAGACTTCTACTCAAGCTCCTCACTCGAGACTTCCTGCTCAGGTTCCACGAACCCAAAACTTCCTTGCTTAGGCCCTCAACCAAATAATTTTACTCCAAGTCCCATAAAACGAGCCTCTCTGCTTGTACCTCTCAGGTCAAGACTTATTGTTCCAACTCCATGTACTAAGCATTCCTGCTCAAGCCCATCGGGCCCAAGACTTATGCTCAAGGTTCCATGAAACGAGCCCCCTCTTTTACCTTCCATGACCAAGACTTACTGCTCCAAATTTCATGAACTGGGTTATCCTGCTTAAGCCACGATGGCTCAAGACTTTTCAGCTCAATCAATCCACTTGATTAATACTTTTGCAACTCAAGCACATAGCAAGAGACTTACGTGGCTCAAGCGTCTTGGCTCGAGACTTCCTTGATTGTATCCCAATGATACAATACTTTTACTCAATCAATCCACTTAATTAATACTTTTGCAACTCAAGCACATAGCAAGAGACTTATGTGGCTCAAGAACCTTGGCTCGAGACTTCCTTGCTTGTATCCCAGTGACATAAGACTTTTATCTAAACTGCTGAACAAGCTTAGCATAATAGAGAACAAGGTGTGCATGATAAAAGTATCAGAAGCACGGGAAATCACCATAACAAAGACCTAAAGCTCTTAAGATTTCTAAGATATATAATATGTAGAAATTTTAAGGCTTTTACAATTAAAACCTACAACAGAAAAATATGCATATACGTTGAGTTGATAATTCCTGATCTTGTTACTCCTTCTTCTGGTTGATCCTTGTTAAAGATTCAGTTTGAACCTTAATCCATATTAATAGACTTTTTAGAAACTAGCTATTGAGGAGGTAACTTGATCAAGAGTCTTTTTTGTTACTCCATATTACAAGAGTCGTTGAAGATGGATACACGAGAAGATCTTAATCCAATGAGTAACATGTTTAACCTTTGAGTCTTCAAGAGATTTTGTACTATTAGAGTCGTTGAGAATAGATATCCGTAAAGCATCTCAACCTTTCTTGAGTTGTGCAATCTGTAGACTCTAGCTGACAAATTGATTTGACAATACAACTTGCTTCCGATAGTACGAACAACTTCAACTTTATCACCGACTCTGGATGGTACTAGAAGCCAATTTTCATTCACTAAGTGTGAAGACAATAATGTTGCCTCTTCTGATGATGAGACCTTCAGCTTCAGAGTCTTCGCCAGATATCACTTAGCAAGTGTTCTTCAGATTCTTCCATCAAAAGCTAGCAATGCAGCAACTCTCAAAGTGTGCTTAATGTAGAACATATTCTGATGATAATATTTACAAGTATAAGAACCTGCACACATATGACACACATCAAATAAACCATTGTTCTTTCAATACTTTGTCATCATCAAAACCCAAGGAAAATATGTCATGAACAAATCTTGTTCTAACAATCTTCCCCTTTTTTATGATGACAAACACAAGTATTTAAAGTACAATGTTGAGTAGTTATAATTTTCTTTGCAACATCAGGGTATGAGGTTTGTAAGCTCCCCCTGAGTCTAATAGTCCAAAGCAGAGTTCTGTAGACATTATACTAGGAACTACTCTCAAGAAAAAGTAATGCAGTTTTCTTAGTAACATTAGAGTCTGAGGTTTGTAAGCTCCCCCTGAGTCTAACAATTTCAAGATTGAGTTTTCTAAGCTCCCCCTTAGTTCCATATCTAATAAAACTAAAAATAATATTTTAACTTCCTTTGGCAAAATCAAAATATGATGTTTGTAAGCTCCTTCCGAGTCTGATAGGCTAAGGTCAATGTTTGTAAGCTCTTCCTTAGTTCTATGTACAAGAAAGTTAAAATGTGCCACCCGAACAAGATAACCATAAAACCATAAATATAAATATCCAATATGTACAACTGAATAGGTATTCAATGGGTTCAATTTCTAATTAAATACTTACCATTATTTCTCCCTTTTTTGTCACATCAAAAAGAAATTAAAAAGAGAAGAAGAAAATAATTAAAGTCATAAATGCATCACAGATCATCATTACAAGATCAGTTTCCAAGGAATTGAAAAACTATCAAGTAACATGGGGTCATTAAGGATTGTATAGTGCATGTCTTAAATTTTTAGTGGTCGTTACTGTTCCAAGAATCAAGCAAAATTAAATTAGACGTTTGAGTTGCTCAGAGGTCATTATAAAAGTAGTCCAAACCTAGTTCATTTTCATCAACATCCAACATAGTCATGGAAGGATCAGCTGAGAGTCATAAGACTTCTGTAGTAATAGAAATATCGCAGAGCTCTATGAGACAAGATGTCTAGGATGTTCAAAAGCGAGTTGTTTCTAAAACATCTACCACTGGGTCTTTTCCCTCTGCAAGACTCACTTCTAAAGAAGCAACATCAGTAGCTTCAACACAACCTACAGGAGTAGGTTCATCAGAAGTTGTGATGAAGACCAGAAGAAATATAATGAAGAGATCAAACAAGAGAAAATGGTCCAACAAGATGTTCTACCGTCTAATCCTAGAGGCTGAAGATGAAGACATTGATGAAGATGAGCTAGACATAGGCTATGACACTGTTTTCGTCATAAGGCTTGGGATGACTTAGATAGGGATATATACTAAGCATTAGCAGTTCCTTATGAGTCAATATTTTGTAACCCTCTGCTTTAATTAATGAAAAAAGTATATTTTTGACCAAATATTGTTTATTGCATGCATATACTTTCAATAACTTCCTTTAGATTTACTAAAAGACATTAATGAAGTAAAACTGACACCAGAAACGAAAATTAAACAAGTCAAGTATAGAATTCATAGTCGTTACAGAATTTTAATGGGTTAGACTTTTAGATATCATTTCTAAAATATATCATTTAAGATATTGATAAGACTTAATCAATATAAAAACAACAGATACTTGAAACAATGTATGTAACACATCTATATAAGAACTCTTAGCAAACCTACTTTCATAATCACTTAATCCTCAAAACACCAAGATATACAAACAAAAGTAAACATGGATTCTAAAGAGAGACTTCAAAAAGACAGCCATACTAAATGCAACAACTCAGGCAAGTTAAAGCAAAGCAACAGCTGAAGGATCTAATAACAAACAGATGACTTCAGAAGCTCTCACCTCTTCAGCATCCTTTGTGAAGACACAGAGAAGAAGAAGATCTTCTGGGTCCAGACACAGAAATCAACTGAGAAAGGAGGCTTCGGAGTTTGCCAAGAAAGAATGGAAAGATTACTTAGATAATCTGAACATGTGAGATGATCATAAGGAATACCTTAGGGCCAACCCAACAGACTAGAATGTATAAATAATTTGTAATCCCTTCCTTCTTATCAATGATAAAATTTGCAAGCATTAAGTTCTTACTCCCAATACTTTTGATTCTTTTGAACAACCATAAATAAATATAATCAACAGTTAACTGAAAAACAACATGAACAAACTTTGAATTAATAATAAGATAACTTAATACAAAGGTCCTAACAATTACAGAGCATAACTAAGCAGAAATCTAACATCTGAATCTTTTATAGATGGATTCAAACTTGTCTCTCCAGGTTTTAAACAAATTAGTCTCTGAACTTATGATAACTCTCTGCTGAAAAAGTAATTCTAAAAGAACTCGTCCAAAAGGAATGAAGAAAATATTTCCCGTGTGAAAGGAAGAAAAAGTCTTCTTCAAAAAGTCAAACGTAACTTGAGGAAGTAGAATCAGATATTTTTCAATAGGGTCCACAAGGACTAAATCCTTATCCTTAGAAAGTAAGTTTGAATTCATAATCTGACTCTAAACAACAACATCATGATGAAGATTTGAGACCAGTGATGTATTAGATGGATCTACAAAGATACTCCAAGTAGGAAGATAGTGTTCCCAAACAAGAGCTCTTGGTATTTCTCCAATTTCCTCACAATTGATCACATTAGTAATCTCTTTAGAGGTTACTGTTATAAAAACACCAGTTACTTTAGAAAGAACAACATACCCAGAATTCGGATCAACAATGGAAGCATTAATCCAAAACTCTTTGACAGATCTAGATAAGTGAAACCACAGAGCATCTTAAGTATACATTCCATCCTTGTTCACACACAATCTTCTAGAAGTTAAAGTATGGCTTAAGCAGCTCATCCAAATCCACAAAATTTTCATTAATGACTACCAGTTGATTCAAACTAGAATTGACTAGGAAACTCATCCCAAGTTTGGCTTGATCAGCACACAACTACAGAGACAATAAAATGAAAAAAAAAACTAAATAATATTCCTAAAAGAATAAATATCTTGTCAGAAGAAGGAAAAACTAATGTTTCACAAGGCAGGGGATAGTGACAATAAGTATCCAAAAGAAAAAATCATTACCCAAAGGTTCTTATCCAGTAGATTTCTTGAATCCACTAGATGAATTTAGCCTTTATGAAAATTTAAGTATTATAAAAGTCTTTGAAATACCTTTTACTTAAAATGCTTTATCAGAAGTAAAAAATCCTCTTCTGAATCTCAGAACCTGATAACTTTCAGAAGTTATCATCCATTAGAGTCTAGTAGAAATAAACTGAGAAAGAGAGACATCTTCTATCAGTCATAAGTCTCTAAGATTTTATTCAGAGCCAACACTTCCTCTTGAAACAATAGTCACGAGTGATAGATGAATATTTAATAGTTTCCTTTGACAGCTAACAAACATAAGCAACATCACAAAGAGTGAGGAAACTGTTTCCATAAATATGATCATCATCTAGCTTAATGAAATATTCAGTATAGGTAAATACAACAGTGTTTCTTCTAAAAGATTTCTGAAGATCCTTTCAAAGGAGTTTCTCTAGAAATCTAACAGAAACTTTGTATTAACATCTATACAAATATCTCATTGAATCAAAAGATAAGCCAGAAAAGAACAAGCATACCCTTTTTTTGTTATTTTCTCGGTCATACATGTATCAGTATTCAGACTTGACCATAAAATTTGAACACCCATGTGAATGGATTCTGATTCAATGGTTGTTAAACCAATGAATCCACTACTCTCACCAAACTCAGTATAAAGGTGTGAAAAGTACACAAGAAGAGGGGGTTGAATTGTGTTTCATATTTTCTTTAATTTAACTTCTGATCAGAGTTTCAGAATCATAACTGGTCTTCATATTTTGTTCTAATTCATTGGCATCGGATATAACAGAAGTAAATAAAATAATAGCAGAAGACACAAAAGATTTATCTTGGTTTCTCCCTTAACTGAGATTACTCCAGTCCCCTTGCCTCACAAGAGATTTTCATTATAACCACTTCATGATTACAATCGCTTATGCTTCTGCATAAGTCTTTTACACTTGCTCAGACTAATTGTCTGAAACTTCCATTACTCACACGCTCCGATCGAGCCAACTGCTCTAAAGGTCATCTGATTGAGACTTACCCTTTCTTAGAGCACATGTCTAAGACTTCTTGCTCACCTCTATGACCGAGCCACAGGCTCTTCTGGCCATCCAGACTGAGACTTCCTTGCTCAAGCATCACTTGAGACTTCGTGCTTACGCCCCTTAGATGGAGACTTTACCTTGCTCAATCATATTAGCTGAATAAGACTTTCACAGCTCAAGCACTTAAGGAATGATACTTATGTGGCTTAAGCATATTGGCTCAAGACTTGTTGCTTGAATCCCAATGAGACAAGACTTTTGCTCAAGTACATAGCAAGAGATTTGATCTAAACTACTGAAGGCTCAACAGAATAGAGAACACGATGTACGTGATACAAGCATCAGAGGTACGGGAAATCTCCATAACAAAGACCTAAAGCTCTTAATATTTCTAAGATATTCAATGGTAAGAAATCTTAAGGCTTTTACAATTACAACCTACAACAAAAATATGCATATTATAATAGAGTTAATAATTGCTTGATCTTGCTACTCTTTCTTCTGAAGAATCTTTGTTAAGATTCAAACTTGAATCTTCATCCATATTTATAGCCTTTTCAGAAACTAGCAGTTGAAGAGGTAACTTGATCAAGTGTCTTTGCCTATGCCCCATAGTACAAGAGACGTTAAAGATGGATGCATAACATATTATGAACCCAATGTGTAACACGTTTAACCTTTGAGTCTTCAAGAGGTTATATACTGATAGAGCCATTGAAAGTAGATGTCCGTAGAGCATGTCAACCTTTCTTGATCCTTGAAATCTTGTAGACTCTAGCTGACAAGCTGATAAGACAATACAACTTGCTTTCTGCAGTAAGGACAACCATAACTTTATCACCAATTTTGAATGGTACCAGATGCTGATATACAATTACCAAGTATAGTAACTCGTATAAATGTTGAGCCCTTCAGCTCAGAGTCTGTGCCAAACCACACTAGCAATTGTTCTTCAGACTATGCCACCATAAGCTAGCAATGAAGCAACTCCCAAGTGTGTTCATGTAACACAGATTTTTATTATTTATGTACAATGATGTAGAACCTGCATAAATAAAACACACATCAAATAAACCATTGTTCTTTCAATACTTTGTTATCATCAAAACCAAAAGAAAATATGTTATGAGCAAATCTTGTTCTAACACAATACCTCTAGCACTTGAGTATGGGTTGTGGGATCTTCTTCCATAAAAAAAACAACCTTTGATAAATTCCATAGAAGATGCCTCTACTCCTTTCTTTGATATCTACAACAAATAAATTTAAGTCATGACACTCATATTTCTATGAGACCATTCATAAATGTTTAGACATGCTTTCCTTTGCCTTATTACACATTCTGATAGCAATATCACGATTCATTCTAGAGTATCAGTCTAGAATAAACTATAATATGAACAAGATCTTGTTCTCAGCAGAATCATTAATTTCATTTGATAATCACAATACTAGATGATGTTAGCTATCAAAGAATGGCATAAAACAAATTAAAGCACCATCATCTAATTGCCTACATAACACAAAGAAAAATTGAAGGTTTCTCATAGACTTGTCCTTTAATAAATATTTTATGATGACCCTCAATCAAGGAGCAATGGATTCGTTTAAGATATCACCTTAAAGAGAGGAATCCTTATTATCAAATATTGAAGCAAGATAGATTTGGCATAATCTCTTTATCTTAAATACTTGATTTTTATTTTAGGGCTCAGATGCTTCTTCAGAAGCAGTAATGACTGGCAGAACCAGATTACTCTTTTATCTTAATCATGCACTAGTGTCATCTTCAGTAAAGATTAATTGACATTAGGTTCTGGTAGTGTTTTTCCTTGCTTCTAGATCTGGGAAATCAGTTGAAATACAAGTATTTCAGAAGATTCTAAAGTTACTCTTCTATCAACAGATACTACAACCTATTCAGCTGGTTAGGAAGTACTTCTGACAAGAAATATAAGTTCCTTATCATCAGATACTTCAAAGAACCAAGCTTTAGGAAAGGTGATCTATTAAATAGCTTTTCATCATCTAATTTCATTTCTTTTCTTTGAAGATTTGCAAGACAAACCAACAGACTACAATAAATTCAAGTTGTATAACTCCTTGAATAATTGTGACCTCGGGTTTGAATCTAAACCAATCTTCTTAGAATTTGCTTGAAAGATCAGATGAAGTGTAACTAGACAAGCTTCAAAAACTGACTCCCACAAATTTGAGCATCATACATATCAATCATGTTGACATACTCATAAGTGAGATAGAGCACCTACCAGAATGCAACTACCTTTGAAGATATTCAATAAGTTTCTTTTGAGCTGGTGATAGAGACTTTCAAATAGATTATCTCTACACCATCAACTTCTATAGTAATACCTTTTTCAAGGATATTCCATACACATTCAGAACCCACTTTATCAAGACCAATGAGTTAAAAATATGTTTTACTTTTCCATTATTTAAATTCAGTGGAATCACCTGTTGAATATGGTAGGAAAAGTAGTATAATAATTTTCATGTGGCACTTGATTCCTTCTTGAAGGAAAGTCTTTGATATACATGCTTTTCTTGTTGGATCATTATATGCGCCACTATTAAGTGTTATGCACAAACCATGCTCTGATACCAATTGAAGGTGAGAAAAGTACACAAGAAGGGGGTGAATTGTGTTTTTCATTTTCTTAGTGTGCATCTGATCAGAGTTTAGAATCTAAACTAGTGTTTAGATTCTAGTTAGTTCTTAGCAGTGGAATGTTAATAGAAGCAAATAGATAATACAAAAAGACACAAATTTATATTGGTTCCTCCCCTAACTGAGAGTAGTCCAGTCCCCTTACTTCATAAGAGATTTTCATTATAATCAAAACACGATTACAATCACTTATGCATTATGTATAAGACTTTATAATTGTTCAGACCCAAGGTCCAAGTCTTCTGCTCAAGCTCCTCACTCGAGACTTCCTTCTTAGGTTCCACGAACCTAAGACATCCTTGCTCAGGCCCTCATCCCAAGACTTCTGCTCCAAGTCCCATGAAACGAGTCTCTTTTCTTGCACCCCTCGGGTCAAGACTTACTGCTCCAATTCCATGTGCTGAGCATTCCTGCTCAAGCTCCTCAGGCCAAAACTTCTGCTCAAGGTTCCATGAAACGAGCCTCCTCTTACACATTCTCTGGCCAAGAATTACTTCTCCAAATTTCATGAACCGAGCTATCCTGCTCAAGCCACACTGGCTCAAGACTTTCTTGCTCAATCAATCTACTTGATTAAGACTTTAACTGCTAAAGCATGTAGCAAGAGACTTACATGGCTCAAGCATCTTGGCTCGAGAATTCCTTGCTTGTACCCCAATGATACAAGACTTTTGCTCAATCAATCCACTTGATTAAGAATTTCATAGCTCAAGCACATAGCAGGAAACTTACGTGCTCAAGACTTCCTTGCTTGTATCCCAATGACATAAGACTTTTATCTACATTGCTGAACAAGCTCAGCAGAATAGAAAATAAGGTGTACATGATACAAGTATCAGAGGTACGAGAAATCACCATATCAAAGTCCTATAGCTCTTAAAATCTCTAAGATATACAATGTGTAAGAAATCTTAAGGCTTTTACAATTACAACCTACATCAGAAAAATCTGCATATACATTGAGTTGATAATTGTTGATCTTGTTACTCCTTCTTCTGGTTGATCCTCGTTAAAGATTCACTTTGAACCTTCAGCCATATTTATAGCCTTTTCTAAAACTAGCCGTTGAAGATGTAACTTGATTAAGAGTCTTTGTTGTTACTTCATAGTACAAGAGTCGTTGAAGATAGATACACTAGAAGATCTTAATCCAATGTGTAACATGTTTATCCTTTAAGTGTTCAAGAGACTTTGTACTGCATTGAGAGTAGATATCTATAAAGCATCTCAGCCTTTCTTGAGCCCTGCAATCTATAGACTCTAACTGACAAATTGATTTGACAATACAAGTTACTTTCTACAGTACGAACAACTTCAGTTTTATCACTAACTTTGAATGGTAGTAGAAGCCAATTTGCATTCACTAAGTGTAGGGACAATAATGTTTCTTCTTTTGATGTTGAGACCTTCAGCTTAAGAGTCTTTTCCAGACATCACTTAACAAGTGTTCTTCAAATTCTGCCACCAGAATCTAGCAATGTAGAAACTCTCAAAGTGTGATTAATGTAGAAAAGATTCTAATAATAATATTTACAAGTATATGAACTCGCACACATGTAACACACATCAAATAAACCATTGTTTTTTTCAATACTTTGTTATAAATAAAACCCCAAGGAAAATATGTCATGAACAAACTTTGTTCTAACAAAATTTGGATGCTAAGTTTCCATTTTTAGGTTTGGATAGAAAAAGGCCACATGTTACTTCCCACTCTCAAAATACTGATTAGAGGTAGCCACAACTTCGTCCTTGAGCGACGATTCTTCCTCTTCCAAGCATTTTAGGGATCTAAAAGTTTCCTCGAGCAATCCCTCCAAACGTTTCCTATCTTCTACACGTTCGAAAGCCTTTGAAGCCATATCTCGCACGTGGACTCTCAAACCATCCTTCTCTTTTTCCTTTATTGTCAGTATCCTCTTACGCTATTGAATGTCTCCTATGATAAAATCCATTAGTAATTGCAACTCTCGAATCTTCCTGTTATGTTTTTCCTGCTGTACTCTTTCCATCAGGAGGCACCTCCTCGCCTGGACCTCTAGAAGGTTCATTAAATATGTGTGATACTTATCATGAAAAGACTAGTAGTTTCCAAGAAAATTCTATGAAAGGGAAAGAAAACTCCCAAATAACTCCACTATATTAAAAGAAATTATACTCCACAGTGAAGGCTTGGGAGCTCCAGTCGGGGGTATAGGTTCTCCACCTCTCTTTCCTCTTTCCTAAGTTATATCTTGGCTTTTAGAAGGCCCTAAAAGACTCGCATCCCACCTTTGAGTCTTAAGAGGGTGAGCTTCGCCATCATGATACGTCTCACACTTATGTTTTCCTCCAACCATCGGTATGTCCCTCAGGATGGGCAGAGGCATAACCAATAGTTATTGCTTGGCTTGGATCTAAGCCAATTGATCTCTCCTCACGCCGACCAAGATCTTAGACATGTGCCCTATGAAAAAACAATGTTATAACATGTGAAGCAGTAGATCAGGGATTAAGTCGGGGCGTTACTTCCATACCATAAAGCTTACCCAAGTACTTCTCTACCGTGTCACCATATTCTCATTCCATAGTAATTGTAGTACAAGAGCTCATGAGTTGGAAGCAGCATAAAGTTTGGATCACCTTACATTCAAAGGGGGAAAAGGCGTTGAAATTCTCCCTTTGGGGAGTCAATGGTTCTTTGTCTGCGATATAGGAAAGAAGGGGGCTCCTGTCGCCCATGTGGTCACCATAGAAGCATCACCTTGCCCTCAAACTCACACAAATTTATCTTTCCAATCCTCATATGGATCCACGTAGGGTTCCAGCAAACACCTACCTGATAAGGAGCACAAAGTTATCCAATCACAGTTCTGGAGAACATATACGCCAAAGAAAGAAATGGATACCCAAACAGACGCGGAGACGCCCAAATTATAGTAGGCAATATCAAAATCCCTAAGAATGTTCCACACATTGGGCGTGATCTGGGAAAGGGTGACATTAACAGTCTATAGAAAATTCCCCTCAAAAGGTGCACAGGGAATCAGAACCCCTAACTCGTAAATAACTAGAAGATATAGGTAAAAATAAAGATCAAATGAATCACCCATGGTGGTAATGTTGGCTCTATCCTTCTCTAAATAGGGCTCCAGGACTACATATTGTTTGTGCCATGTGTTGACGAAACCGTATGATTGTTTCAGAAGTTGAACATATGGACACGATGTCTCTCACATAAACATATTTGACTTTCTTCCTAACCATCAACTTCTTATAAGGAAATAAAATTGCAGTACTGGGATTCTTAAGAAAATGATGAACTCTTTAATCTCTTCTTTTATCTGAACTCAAAGATGCTTCTTTTTTTGTATGTGAATCTTCCATAGTTAAACGATGTGAAATTCTAAAACAAGGAAAGGAAGAGGAAACTACTTTCCTAAAAAATAAGCCAGGACCTTTTATAAGGAAAAACTAATAACTCAAGCGATATGCATGTCCAATAGCACCACTTCTACATGAAGCAAAAGTCTCCCACGCGTTAGGAACATGCATAAGAAAGTAGAACTAGGTTGAGTTTCCCCAAGACGATCATCATGAGAAACATTAAATCTCACATATGTTTCTTTCCCACTGAGCGGTCAAGTTTTAGTAACTGCTTGAAATTTTGATTTGATTGATGATTGGTATCCCTCAAGCTGGCACACACACAAGTTATTCAGGAGACATATAGTAAGAAGGTGATGACTCACCTCTAATTGAGGGAGTTTCCTTTAATTGAGAGACTTGCATCTAATTGAGGGACTTGCCTCTAACTACAAAACTCTACCTTAAGAGGAGACATGTTTAAATCATTTCGGCCTTAACAAAGCCTTGGTATTTAAGGGATTGTGTATTGATAAATTTGTTAGGGACCCACATCTGGGATGATGCGTGTTTTGCCTCACCTGGTACCCGCACAATGATGTTTCACCCTCACGTAGTGAGGGAGCTTTCCTAAAGGAAAATGTGGAATATGTGTTTACTCAGCCCATAACTGCACGTAATACATCGTGCCCATGACTCCCTAAGAAGTAGGCAGTCAACTGCTTCCTTAGTCAAGGTGGTAAGGTTATCGCTTCTCAGGAGTTCTCTTAATATAGACCTATAAAGGTCTTATAAATACCTCATCTCTAACATATGGAAGGACGACTAATAACAACTCAAAACATACACAAAATATCTTAAGAATACAAAGCTTCCCACCTCACTTATATATATATATATATATATATATATATATATATATATATATATATATATATATATATATATATATATATATATATATATATATATATATATATATATATATATATATATATATATATATATATATATATATATTCTTTTTTTTTAATTTATCAAATAATTTTATCTTTTCACACTTGTATCTTATTTTCGCGCGGGTTGATATTAAACATTTAAGCCTTGTAGAAGCCAATCCAATCAGACACTTATTAAATTTGTTTCAATTTGACCTTGAACTCTAGACGCATTTTCAACATTTAAGCCTTGTAGAAGCCAATCCAATCAGACACTTATTAAATTTGTTTCAATTTGACCTTGAACTCTAGACGCATTTTCAACGTTCAACCAAGAGTGTCACAGAATTTTGCCATTGCCATTTTCTTTTACACAATGTAGACCTTTTGGGCCATTAAAAAATAAATATAAACCTTTTGCGTCATTAAAAAAATAGACCTTTTTGCTTTCGGAAGTGGCAACATTGAAATTCAAGTCAATTATTTGTTTTTATAGTCTGTCAAATCAACCCCTTCTTCCCCTATTTATATTGCATTCTCCGCCATGTCTTTAACCAATTTATATTTATTTGCACAATTGATTACAATTACATGTGTGAATTTCAACCTGCAGTATCTTATCTATGTTTATAGAGTAAATTCTCTTCGGCATCTTATTTATTATTAGGAAAAAAATAATTCATTTACTTCCTATGTTCACATAAGGTGAGTGTCCCGTTAAAGGCCATTAAAAAAGAATCTTTTAACTAATTTATTTTGTGAAAATCTAAAACGCATCTTATAATAATACATGAAATACATCAAATACTTACGTAACTAAATCACACATTCATTTTATAAATAAAAAAGTTAAAAATATATTTTCAAATTACACATTCATTTTATAAATAAAAAAGTTAAAAATATATTTTCAAATTACACATTCATTTTATAAATAAAAAAGTTAAAAATATATTTTCAAATTACACATTCATTTTATAAATAAAAAAGTTAAAAATATATTTTCAAATTCCAAAAATACATTTTCATAATTTTTTGAAACATGTAATTGTTTAACTAATTTTTTTAAGGTTCATAAATACTACACATAAAAGATGATGTTGCAAGAAATTATTACATAAATATTAAGACACAAAAGATGATGCTACCAACATAAGCCACGTGGATACATTTTTTTTATTTCTTCCATAGATGACAAATAAACAAGTAAATCCAGACACATTAAACACCAAGACATTTCACAAAAGATATTTTTAGGTAAAATAAAATTGTATTTCTAAAATCTCCCTAACATTTTCTGGATACATTGTCCTCAAATATTTAGGTAAAATAAAAGGTGTATTTCCAAAATCTATAGAACATTTTTCTAACACCGTACACTCCATAGGTTACGGTAGAAATCCCCCCTAAAAATGTAAAAATAGGGTGGAACAAACCGTTGAATGCCGGCAAAATAAACAAGTAGGGGAGGACCATCCACCCCTAACACTGAAAGGCGAGAAAAAAGGTCATGCCCCCAAAACACAACACAGGATGACGGAAAATAAGGGACGGATTAGAAATCTTAACGGGAACTACCGCCAAAAATGACAGACTAATAAGAATAGGCCCCAATTTATTTAATTATTTCACATGAATTAAGAAAATATAAATGACAAATAAAAATGCAACATTATCTTATATCAAGTATTTATACATTTTCTACTATAAAACGAAGTAGAGAAGGTTTCAATTAGATGGGGCGAGTACAAACCTAATTAATTAAAGGGTACGTGGTAGCTTGCGATTTCTAATGTTTAATCTTCTAATGTTTAATCCGATGATATCCAAAAATAACAATTACTTATGGTAATATTTTCAACGCCGTCACTAGTCCAAACATGCTTACTTAGATTTTAACGGACCCATCTAACAAAGGATAGTACCCTTGTGGTCGGTATAACACTCACGGAATACCCTAACACTCACGAAATACCCTAACGTTAGGCAATTTTCATGAGAGAAGTGAAAAAATGATGAAAATAAGGAGGGAAAGAACACGTGAGAATGCAATTTTAGTGTCAGATAGAGGGAATGGCAGAGAGCAGTTCCCGCTCTAAGGTCACAGAATCCTGCTCCAACACTTACCACTAGTAAAATGCTAAGTATTAATGTAAACAGTCTAATATCCGACATTCATGTTCAATAGAAACAAGACTAAATGGTAGTAGCAAGTCAAGTCTAGTTTAAACCCTACAGGATAACCAAACTGATAACCATGAAAATAACTCTAGTATAATAATCATCCATTAAACAATTCAAATCAACCCAAACATTACACCAATATTTCCCACAAGTGTGCTGGTACTTCGGAGATCACCGCCATTCATGAAAAAATCAACTACCACCTGAAAGAACCTGGACAAAAAAAAAGCACGCTTCTTAAGAGACATGACATTTCCATAATAAATATGCAAAAGCCAAAAAAACAAGGAAATAAATTTATCAACCAGATGTCAAAATTTTCAATTGTTCCAACTCTATAATATTGGCTCTAGAGTCTAATTTAAAGAAATAAACAAGCTCTAGAGTCCAATTTTACCATTCTGGTAAAAAAATCTGAATGATTTTATAAATTACAAATACCTTGGGCGGTGATCTTGGAGATACTGAACGAGAGGGTGAACGCGATCGTGATCTTGGCCTGTAATTGGATAAACAATTTAGGTACATAAAGAATTGGGGATTTGCAATAACATAAAAAATAAAATCATATCTAAGAACAGTATTCTTTTTGTACCTTGAAGCCTTGATTGGTGATGCTGATCTGGATCTAGAAATAGATCGTGACCTGGACACAGATCGCTCCAAAGATCTACTGCAGAATGAAATAACATGATTTCCTTAGTAAGTATGTAATGTCTAAAAGGAATGAGAATGTACCACAAGTCAACATCAGAGAGTCACAGCACCTTCTAGCCCTTTTTGGACTTCTGCTCCTGCTCGGGCTTCTGCTGCGGCTCCTTGAACGACTGCTCTCATACTTCCTCACCTGCAAGATAATAGTTTTATTCATGTATAATTCTCCAGATAACACTTCTCATACAAACCATGAAAGAGTCATGTACTCCAGCATGCCACATGCAACTTCATCTTATAGAGAAAGAAACAAAGACGAAATAAACAAGGGTGCAAGATCTTTCACCATGTAAGAGTTCAAAAGATCTGTTGCAATGATCAAATTTTAAAATAATACCGCAGATTTAAACCAAGACAACAAGTTTTATCATTATTAGTGCAGATCTGGTTACCCGAATATATGATCTTGCCCAAGGATTTTTAAACTCGGTGTCATCCAGTTTCCGAATCTGTGAAAAAGGAAGTATGTTAGAAAACAGATCGAAAGGGAATCAAGTACTAATCTAACATAATTAATCAAAATGCAACACTTACAGCATATTTCATATCATCATAATTAGTGTAATCAACAAGGCCAAAAGTCCCTGAACAGAAAACAGCGGTATGAGTGATAGGAACGAATACTATAATGCAAGCACAAAAATATACTGGAAAAATAATGTATTCCCAAAAATGTGAAGTTAGAAGTAGCCATTTGATATCACAAAGGCTAATTCTGGAAACCGTAGGCGCAGACATAGTATAACTAGTGATGCTTTACCTCTCATTCCGCACTTGGTCTCTAAACTAAAATCAGCGCTTGCACTGAAACAATTGGAATACTTGACTATATTCTCAGGAATTAGGTTCGGTATCTTAAACATGAGTCTGTTCTTTCTCTTAGTCTTAAATACATTCAGGATCAGCTGAATACAAATCAGAAGCACAAGATATGCCATTGACTACCACCATGGTCATTAATGGCAAACAAACAGGACATGGGGATGATTATGTCTGTGCAGATAAGTTGTGGTTTCCTCTGAGGAGAGCTTCAACCCATAAAAATAATTAGTTTAATACAAAACAGACGGGAGCTTCAACCCAAGTTATTATCTTTTAGTAGGCCTTGGTTTCTTTTATACCATTCAAATGGAGCAGAAAATACAAAACATGGACTATACAACAGCATAAATATGGAAAATTGTTAAAACGTGATAATGACATGCCTAAACACAAACCAAAATGAATGTGTACCTTCACTATCACGGGAAACTTCAGCAAAACAAACATCACCAGCTTTTCGCATATGATCCTGAAAACGAATATTAAAATTATAGGTGATGATGATTTGAGTATTCGTAATTTTTCAGCGTAGCATTTTGATACCTTCAAATCTTGCCAGGATGCAGAAGATGGGAGTCCACGAACAATAACTGTAGTTAACCATAAAGACTAAGATTCGTGGGGTATACAAAATCATAAACACAATATTTTCAACAACTGGCTGATTAGAATATTGCATAAAACAAAAACCACGGGTAACTTTTTAAGCACGTAAAGAAAACAGATACATACAAAAAAAATCTGAAAACTAAAAAATCATATACATGCAGACGAGAGTCATGGACAATGGGTCCACAGTTCTAACGTCTGAGCATGAAAATCTTAGAATGCTTAAATCCAGAAAATTTAAATTCTCTTTTTGCCAGAACTTAAATTCTTACTAAAAGAGTGATCACATGCTATAAGTCAGAGCTAAATGGGAAAACACTCTAAATGAAAACAACAATAAAAAAGGAATCTCTAAGTAGACACCTCGAAATTCAGAATGGCGTGAGACACCAAATCGGCCCCCACCAGCACCACCGCCACCACCTCCTCCTCCACCACCTCCGCCACCACTGCCACCATACCCCCGTCGATCACTTGATGATGGACCTCTACCTCCATGGGCAAGCTCCACCTACAACAATAACAGATGAGAGACACTGACAGAAGTATTCACCTCACAGGACAAAGTTGGAACAGCTCCTTACCCTTAATCGACAACCATCAAAGTTGTAACCATCCCTACCCCGAATTGCATCTTCTGCATCTCGAGGATTGTCAAACTACCAAGCCAAAATACAAGTAAATTACTGGTAGAAAAGGGGTAAAAAGTATTGATCACAAAGAAATATAGAAGAGGGTGATGATGAATACCTCAACAAAACAATAACACGGAGGGCGGGGAGGAACTTTCAATTCAATTTCCATTATGCGGCCATACTGTTGAGGAAATAATTGAAAATCATTGTAACATGACTACATTAGTACACAACAACCAACTCCACTCATTGACCCTCAACAACATATAAGATAACATTAAGCAATGGCAATAAATAAGGGCCAAAACAAAATCCTTAAGTTAATAAAGTTAAGCAAACTAGCTCATTCAAAGGGGTTTAATAAAGGCAATCCCAGATTTTAAGATAATTCTTAATCTTTTATCTTTGCTCGTAGGTCATAAGAATTTATTTCCAGTTGATTAAAACTAAGCAAAATAGAGAAGAAAAATATTGAAGGTTTAAGCAAAAGAAATTCAGAGTCCAAAATTTACAAGGGTGTAAAGGTAAGTTCAACACAAAACGTGAAAATAAAAAGTTTAAACCCCAAGCAAACTGACTAATAGCAAAACATCATGAACGAAGCACCTTAACATGAAGCATAAGAAAAGTACACCGGTCAAACCTTGTAAAATAGATCATCAATTTCTGATTCCCTTACATCAGAGGGCAGGTTGCCAACATAGATTGTGCGAGAAAAGCGACTACTCATATCTGATTGGAGATATTATACAATTCGTCTACAAACAAAAAATGGAAGTTCATCATCAAAATGTAAATCTATTACTTTCTGAAGCCCATCCTAAACCTGAAACATCTAACTATCATCATTACTCTAATGATTACACAAACAAAAGTAAATAAAACCAAAACTATGAAGCAAACCAATAGAGCAATCCTTGAGGTGAGCCATGCTCCACAAGCTCCATTGCTCATTTGCTCCAAGATGCTCCAAAGCTATAACAATATTGAAAATAAATTTGATCTCCTCATCCTTTCCAGAATACTAGCAGGCATACACACCTTCTGAGAGTGAGGAAGAATCTCCAATTATTTAAAAAAATAACCCACTCCCACTCTATATTCCTATGTTTGATTGCAAAGCTCATTTTTGTCCAAGCGCTTGTCATCTATCATAAAGAAAGCATGGGTGTCATGAGATCAAATTATGATCGACATATACTCAACAAGTTACCTTAACCTTAACGTTACCCCTTAGTGTGTTCATATACACTTGTTTTATCTACTGATTCTCTTGGACGTGTACTGGTACTACATTTCTATACCCTCACTATCTGAACTACCAGTGTATATAATACACAAATCCCTTACTACAATACCCTTTTACCAGCTTCTTCAACCTCTATGCATATTTCACCCGGGTGAAATGAAACCCTAATCACTTTTGGAGATTACCTTCTAATGTATAAAGAAAGAACGAAAAGTCAATCAGAGTCTTCGGAAAATGCTACCGGTAACATACAAAGTGTGCCAGAGAAAACTTAAATTACAAACTATACATAATTTCAAATTCAGAGCTCACCGATGAATGAGATCAAATTTACCTCAAAACCCTAATTGGATATGGGACAAAATTCGAAATTCAATGCAAGCGACAAATGAATACAAATTCAAAAACTGAGTAATGACTAGATGTACGCCATACCAGAAAGATTACAGCTTGAGAACACAGTTGAGCCTTTGCGAAACTGAAGCCGGAGCTGGAAAACCGATTCTTGCAAATTCGAGAGTGAAAAGAGAATGAGGGATGGGATTAGGGTTAAAATTTATGGATCCAAAACGGGCTTGGGCTTCAATTAACAGTATGGGCCCATTTCTCCTGTCAGAAAACATTATCTCAAACCCCATCATTGATCCCCCGCCCCTACATTTTGTAAAATATTTTCATTTTGTCCTTAGAAACATATTAACTAATTTACTATTTTAGTTTGTATCATTCATTTAGGATTTCTGAATTTTTATGGAATTTGCAATCCTACATTTAATTACAAATAATTCTGATGAAAGTCATCTGATACATTTTTGGATAACTTGAAGTAATGTTTTCCGGTTTGAATTTTGTTTTTCTGAAAAATTTGTCAGTATGTTTTCTGGTTTGCATTTTGTTTATCTTTTATACTGGATAACTTTGTATGATGTTATTCGGAGAATTTCCTTTTGTTGATCAAATAGCTAAATGATAAATTGTTCGGTAGGTTTTTTTTTTAATCAACTTTTTTTATGTTGTAGATATGGGAATCACTTTGAAGATATGCAATAAAAATCAAATATGTGTAAATATCTCTGATGTATTCTCAACTACACAAAGATTCAATACACGAGTTAATGTGATAAGGTGGATTAGAGAGATTGGAATTAGGAATAGAATAACTATTATTATCACTCGTTCAGATACTGAAACAAACAAAAGAGGAGAAAGCAACAAAATAATATTTGATTGTGATAAAGGTGGGAAATACAAGGAGCCAAATAATGGAACACAAAGTGCCACTAAAAAAAAGCAGTTTTCCGTTCAAAATTAGATCAACACCGTCGAAATATGCTTCTGGATGAAAGATTGGTGTAAAACGTGGACTTCATAATCATAGTTTACCTATTATATTATTAATTTGACAAAGCATCATCTTTCACATAGACACGTATTATTGTCCTTGCAAAAGTTATATCCAGAAAATGTCGCTCGAATAATGCAAATATATAAATATAAGAGTAAGTTACAAAAAAAAAAGATAAGAGGTCATTAATAGTGATACAAATTTTTTTAAAACTGGTAGAGGATGCAGACTATGTTTACTGGAGTATAAGAAGATATGTCTTGAATGTTGTGAGATATATTTTTTGGACTCATCCATATTCAATCAAGTTGTTGAATATTTGTTTCGTTGTGTTGGTTATAGATAGCACATATAAGACAAACAAATATAGACAACCTATGTTTGAAATAGTTTCCATGACGTCAACTGAGTTGACATTTGCAGTTGGCCTATATGGAATCTAAGCATACAAAGAACTTTTGTTGGTTGCTAGATAAGCTGAAACAATTATTTGTTAAGGAAGAGTTCTATCCATACGTGATTTTTATTGATAGATATCTTGCTTTGGTGAAAGCAATTGAAGTTGTGTTTCCAAGGACAATTAATTTGCTTTTGTTCAAAATGCAAATAATATGCTACGAATGACGTGCAAATGGCGATAGACGCATTATAGATGAAAGTTATATGGACTAGTGATGAGATTGGGTATCATTAATGGTTGCAACAACTTGAACAGACACGTGTTGATTGTAATGAATTTAATGATTGTGTGAAAAACACATGGTTAACTCCTCGTAAGCATAAATTTGTTGGAGCATGAGTCAATTGAGTGTTGCATTTAGGTAGCAGCATGACTAATAAGTGTGTACCATTAGTATTTATAGTTTGTATTCTTTTGATGTGTTAGTTTGATTTTTTTTTTTCATTATAGGGTTGAGTATGTTCATTGGAAGTTAAAGCAAATGTTAGGGAACAGTAAAAGTAACTTATGCAAATGTTGGAAGGTTATGAATAACAACTTGAAGTTACAATTAGGCAACATTAAAGTTTCTTTTTAGAAACGTTTTTATGAAGTTGAGTGTGCACACACTGGTCTATTTTATGGTAATCTGCATGGATCAGTATCCCGGGTTGCTTTGAAACGCATTGTTGAAGAGTTATTGATGGTTGATTATATGGGGAACCAACATGTAAATATGTGGGCATGTCTATAGAACATATTATGGGTTGCCTTGTGCTTGTAATTAGAAAGATACACACTACCGATACCAATAGATGTTGTTCATGTCCATTGAAGAAAATTAAGCATGAGACTTGATTTGGAGGTAGATGCAGATGATGAGTCATATATGAATATGACTGGTATAATATATACATTATGGTGAAGGTTCGGGTCACTAGATGTTGTTAGAAAATGAGCATTAAAATATATGGTTTGTCAAATTGCTTACCCTACTATGACTTCAATGTGCCTACCACCAGAAAAAATAAAGAACAAATAAGGAGTGGAATGAAAGTGAATAAACCATTGAGATATAATGTTTATATGGATCTTCCATATCACGAGTATGTTGATCAAGAATCTCAATCTTCAAATAGGTCATGTGCATAGATATCTTAGTCATCTAAGGCTTATAAGAAGCACTCTCAATCAAAGAAGCAACCATCTTCAAAGAATCAATTATTTTTCATCAATTTCCTAATCATATTGGGTCATATATTGAAAATATATTTAATATTGCATTATATGGGAATTATGGATTTAAACTAATTGCATCATTTCATGGATATAGTGACGATGGTTGGCCCATCGTTCGTCGATATTTTGATTCATAATTAAGAGACTCAGAAAGATCAAGTTTATATAAAGTAGTATAGTTTTATGTAATATGTTATTGTATTTTAATAACAATATTTTGTATGTTTAAGCATTAATACACTTATTTTAAATTAAAACACAAGTCTAAAATCAACACATAAGTCTCAAATGCATACACGAGTCTCAGGTAAACTCACAAGTCTTAAATGAACACTTAAGTCTCAAATGCAATGTAGAAACATAAGTCAACTACTACTACAAATGCGCAATGCTTCAAATAAATCAGCAAACTACGAGTCTTCCTCATCAACACCAACTTGCTGAAGATAATGATGAAGCAAGATCTAAACATGTGATAACTTCGGATCAGACACCTCTATAAATAGTAAATGACACCTCTATACACTCATCTCGATGGGGGCGGTACCAACAAGGAAATGAAACACGATAATACCATTCCAAGTATCTGACATCAACATCATATGGAGTGACACCACCTCTGTCGGACGGATCACATCAAGGTCACTAGAATGGGACCCAATCCACTAAATGTCAACATCATGTGTCACATAATCATGAGATGGATATGAAACATATTGCTTGAATTCGAACAGATGTATATATTTGTAACGCATGTATGGGACAACTATGTCACACCACTTCAGACACCCCTTGTATAGACATATATCATCAAATGGATGATTTACTCTATGATTCTCGAATGGGCGCCATATGATATCAACAGGTGTCATCTCGTCCAATGCAGTCCTCAACTTATCCACCTCTAATGCTCCTTGCTTATACGTCAATCTCATAGCTCGAGGAAGTTCACCGCCACTAGTTAAAATCTGACTCTCTCGTATTTTTCCAATGGTTAGAAAATATATGTTAATTAATAAATGTTACAAAATAAATTCTATCAATTAAAAATAATGAATAAAATTAATTAAACTAACTAAAAATAAATACATGTAGCTGAGTAGCATATCCACTGTAAACATGGAAACATCTCTTATATATCTATAAAGTGTTACCAACGAAGTTGTTCCTCAAATATATCTCATACATCCAACCAAGTCCCTAAATAATAGTAGATATCTTCCTTGACAAGAGTAAAAGTCTTGTAAAAAAATGGTGCAACCTACTAGCATCGTTATATAGGCTCTGGTACCACAGTTGACTAACTCGTGTTCAGGCACTTGAGTAAAACATCTTGACTTCATCAGCCTAAACATATTGAGATAATCATTTATCGACTCAAATAACTTCCTTTTCACATTGGCTAACTCTTTCAAACTAATTTTCAACTGTCCCATGTAGAATTGCTCATGTAATACCCTTTCTAATTGGTGCCAATTACATATGAAGTTTTGGGGAAGGGTAATGAACCAAGAGAAAGCATTTTAGGTCAAATAATTAAGAAAATATTTCATCTTAAAATTCATTATTGCCCAAGTCACAAGCCTCTGTCTTGTATCGAGCGATGTGTTCGACAGTATACTCACTAGTGTCACCTGCAAACTTAGTAAATTTGGGGATTTTCCACCCCCTATAGAGTTAAGTTTGCAATGCATACTCAGACAAGGAAGAAACAAAATTTGGTATATGCATACCAACATTAATCTCATTATGGGCCAGGATCTATTCAACCACACTAGCTATGTTATTTTTCCCCCCAAAAGTTATTTTGTTGGACTTTCCTAATCACTTGGTTTACATCCTTATTTTTATTGACCAATACCAACTCTGGGCCATTTTGGCCTGCACGCAGCTTCGACTACCCCTTGTATAGGATGTTCGACTTGTTGAGGTATAACTCATTGTTGCCATTGGTTATTAGGGAGACCTTGGTTTTAAACTTCTTTTCTTGTTTGGACTTGAGAGATTTGCTGGATAGGTGTTTGAGGGCCGCCAAAGAAATTGGCGATTTGACCCATTTGGTGCGCCAAATGTTTGTAAGCATGATTTTTGTTTTGGATTAAAGGGTTAAACACAATACCAATTTGTTGTGTAAGCATATTCATCATCTTGTGGTTGCTTTCATCCATTTTTTGCCTCACAAAAACAAGGGAATTAATGGTTAGCGATCACATTTTCTAAGAAAGATATAACATAACCTTCCTTCTGGTAGCGTCATTCGATTGTGATTGCTTATAGCAGATTCTGATGCTAAGTATGGATTCAGAGGAGAGGCAACAATTATTGCATTATCTGCATATATAGATACACTAGTTTGTAGGCTTGACATCATTGTAGTTGGCATGCCATATGCATATTCCCTACTACAATGAGGTGGCGTGAAACTTGGGAGAAAATATGGTACATGATCTCCCATAATCACTTATGTAGCCCTAGAAGTGGTTGGAATACTTGTTACTAGTTGTGGAAGGACCACCACTTCTTATAATATCGTCAAATATGTTAAATCACCATAACTCTTTTCGAGATTCTTGACATGCTTTGAAGAAAGGGTGATCCTAATCTTGTGGATCTATTTTTGAGACTCTTCCGAACTAGGCTGGGTAGGTTTCTAGGTTATATAACATTTGAACATAAAATAGACTAAGTCACAAACGTTCGATAAATGAATTGAACTCACATTTTCATTTAATGTTGCCAAATTATGGAAACCATAACTAAGTCATTCCATACTTAGTAATCTCATAGAAATATTAAACCAAAAATTTTAGACTGACAATGAGATGACTAAAAAGTCTAAAATGACAAAATCTTTAAATTTTAATGTTAGAATCTGAATTTTTTACAGAGGATAAATCAAAACTTCTCTGGAGAAAAAAATACTATTAATCCTTTATTTATTTTTTATAAGTTATAATGTTTAATTAATAAAATAAATAATTGATATGTATTATATTATATTGCTAATATAATAATAATTAATAAAATTTAAACACCCTTCAACATCATAACCATCATCAACAACACCATATCTCTCACCATCATCTTCATAAACGCCCAACATCTCATTTTAAAAAAATCCAACATGCCTTATTTAAAAATAAATAAATAAAACCTTCAAATTGAGACTCAATAAATTTTTACTAATATCCTAAAAGTAAGCACTAGACAAAAAATCATTTTAAAAAGAAACGCAAAAACATAGGAATATAGTTATGCTTTCTCATATGAATATAAACTAATGATTCAATATTTGTTTCTTTCTTCTTATGTTGCATTTTCAACTCAATGATGATGTCGTTGAGTTATATATAGAGAGAGTTTTTTCCCCTTTGTTCATAAACCTCGCCCCCCTCTTAAAGGCGACGATCAAAAGTAAAGAGAGCACAATGAGAATCTGAGCGGTATTCTGTGGCGGATCGTTGAAAATCAAATTTTAAAAAACCATCCTCAATTCAAAATTGTTTCAATCATATATAAGCATCTCATTTTGCTAGATGATTTAAGTGAAGAATCAAAATAGAGAGAATAAGATAATATAGGTGTGAAATCTATTTTTTTTACATAGTCTATTTTCATACTTAGACCAAATGATAGATGGAAAATGAATATTAACCTTAACATAAACCACTTTTTAAACACAGTTAAATAAAAGTTGTTTTGGAACTTATGAAAAAACAACAACCAAGGATATAACTAGGTGAAAATATCAGTTTACCTATGTTAGGATGATGCAACATGCCCGAGCATTTTAATGTCGTTTGGACTTAAGAGTATTTCAAATATGCAATCACGCATCTCAAATGACTATTACTCTTTCTAGGTTCATGCCTATAATAAATGAGGAATTTTCATATTTATCATTATTTAAACGCCAAAGATGGAAATTAAGAATTAAGACATATGTGATCATACTAGATTTCAAATATATGAAAATAAAATAACTTATTAAAAATATACTTAACATACATGACAAGTAATTTAGGAAGCATCAATAAACAATTCCCTGATACTTGATTACACAGAGGTTGAACTTATATGAGCTCATGTAAATGAAAAAAAAACATAAACAACACCATCACATAGGTATTCAAGAAAGCGAAATAAAACAACAAGAATGAGAATTACAACCCAAAACAACAAGATGTGACCTTTTTGCACCAATTCACTTAACACTATTTCAAGTTCTTCAAATAGTCAATAATAATTTCAGAACACTTCAAGATAGAATGAATGATGATAGAATAGAATGTGTTTACATGACCTTTATGAAGTCCAACATTACAAAATGACATGGAAAATTAGGGTTACAATCTCTACTCTCTTCCTTTTTCTTTAGTAGAATTTTTTTCTTTATATAGGCCATATTATGATACATTATCCTTTCTTCGAATTTTTAGGCATTATGGTTTTTTGTCGAGAATATATTTCATGTCCTTTATTTATTTAGGGTAAATAACTACATTATCTATAAAAGAACAATTTTTTTTAGCTGGACCCATATTTTTTGCGTTGTTTGGTTAAACTATAATGCTCTGGTGATGGTGCACCATACTGAAAGCGCTTTCACGTATAAAAAGTCTCCATCGCTTCTTTTGACTGATCTTAGGGATCATATGGACACCATAATTATATATTTTTTGTTTAATACAGTTGCCCTTAATGTATGAGGTTTAGTGAAAAAACGCAAATTCGCTTTCATCATATATACCATGTTCATTTCCCCTATCTTCCTTATCCTAATCCATCATATTTCTTATGCTTGCACACTATATCCTATATGAAAATTTTGCATTTCCTATTAATTTCATCACAAACAAATTTCAGAAGCAGGATTGTTTGCATCACATAGGAAGGCAACGTCTGGAGAACTACTTTTTCTTAAGTCTAACTGTCATACCCTAATTTTTTCATATACGTCAACATATTATGATCATTCCATCTAATCATGCACCTCACCAATCATAGACATTCACTGAGGATCCTGACCTTTCATCTTATTTTTAGTGGTATTTCATCTTATCATTAATAACGCTAAAATGTCAGCCATAATGAATTTTCGGACATACAAATGAATCGATTGAATCAATTGTCAAATGCACTTAAAATCACTAGACGAAAGGTTTCATATTTGAGCTCGCAAACGTCAATATTAGTAATCTATGTTTTGCATTGTTTAATCTGG
The DNA here is from genome assembly GCA_963859935.3 of Lathyrus sativus. NCBI lineage: Eukaryota > Viridiplantae > Streptophyta > Magnoliopsida > Fabales > Fabaceae > Lathyrus > Lathyrus sativus. The sequence goes on from OZ012739.1 coordinate 536,535,263, forward strand.
CGTGCTCGTTTTAACTTTCAACTATTGTTTTGGTCACATTTTAGTCAGTCAGAGTCTTTTAATCGGTCAGAATTTATTTTAAAATTTGACCAAATGCTGTATTTTTTTATAGGTTTATTCCGCGCTGATCATTTTAAAGCAGACAATTTATTTTTCGGACACTTTGCCGCTCGACCTTTATTCATAATAAGTCATTTTTTTAGTCAAAATAACAAATATATTTAAATAGAATTAATTGACTATTTTTATTTAATTTACATTTGTATTAATTAGTTTGTTTAATTAGGTATTGAAATTTATTTTTCTAAACTCAAATTAAAAAGGTCATTTAAATAAGAGGGAAAAAAATAAGAAAGTTACTACAAATATCTCATTCCCTCACATCTTTTGGTGAACATGTGGCCATGTGAAGAAGAAAACAGTTTATTTCCTGCTAGAAATATTCCAAATGTGGCCTTAGCTGAGGACCACCAATCATATTCTCCATAAGAAATCTCCTTCATTGCCAGCTCATAGCTTCCATAACTCCTTTTTGCCAACGCACTAGCAGACAAAAAAATGAGGGGGAGCAGATTAAAAAATGAAGAAAAATGTACATCATTTTTTCCACATGGGGCAGAAAGAATGAGACCCTACTACTCTACTCTCATATCTCTCTCCCCCCTCTCTCTCTCTACCTCCCTCCCTTTCTCTCACTCACTCATTCACTCTCTCCCTCTCTTGTTGAAACAAGTTTGGAAATTGAAGTTACCCCAACTGGTCCTTCTTCTATTGATTCAGTGATTACTCGCAATGGCTAAGAAGCCTTTGTTCAACCTAAGAGATCATTTAAGTATAAATAATCTCATCCAGAAGAACTGATCATTGGTAATAAGAAAGAGTCATTGAAAACCATATCTGCTTTAAGAAATGATCACTCAATGATTGGACTTATTTCACTAATTGAACCTTCTTCTGTTGATAATGCCTTAACTGATAATGGTTGGATCGTGGCTATGCAAGATGAACTTAATCAATTTCAAAGAATTGATGTGTGGGATCTTGCTCTAAGACTACAAGAGAAAAACATCATTGGGACCAAGTGGGTCTTCAGAAACAAACTGAACAAACTTGGTGAAGTTGTTAGAAATAAAGCTAAACTTGTGGCTCAAGGCTATAGTCAGCACGAGGGAATATACTTCTTTGAAACATTTGCTCATGTTGCAAGGTTAGAAGCCATAAGACTACTTCTCTCGTATGCCATCAACCATGATATAATTCTCTATCAAATGGACGTGAAAAGTGATTTTTTGAACGAAGTTATTACTAAAGAAGTGTATCAAACAACCTCCTGGATTTATTGATTCAAATCATCCAGATCATGTCTACAAGCTTACAAAACCACTATATGGTCTTAAATAAGCTCCAAGAGCTTGGTATGAAAGATTGAGTAATTTTTTTGATTGAAAATGGTTTTGTTAAAGGAAAGGTTGACACTACACTTTTCAAGAAAACTTTGAAGGAAGAAATCTTGATTGTTCAAATTTATGTTGATGACATAATTTTTGGATCCACTAATACATCTCTTTGTCAAGAGTTTTCCAAAATTATGCAGGCTAAAATTGATATGAGCGTGATGGGTGAATTAAAATACTTTCTTGGTATTCAGATCAATCAGAAGTCTGAAGGTATTTACATTAACCAGTCTAAGTATACAAAGGTGTTCTTGAAAAAAAATCAATCTTGATGATTGCAAAGTCATGTCCACTCTTATATATCCTTCATGTAACCTTGGTACTGAAAAATGCAGCTCCAAAGTGGATCCAACCAAATATCAATGTATGATAGGTTCCTTACTCTATCTCACTTCTTCTAGACCTGATATCTTGTTTATTGTATGCTTATGTGCATGGTTCGAAGAAGATCCTATGAAGACACATTTAACTATTGTTAAGAGAATCTCTAGGTATCTGAAAGGAACATTAAATCTTGGACTTCTTTATAAAAGAAAAATCTTATACAATTGTGTATAAGCAAGTGTAATCCAGTTGATTTTAATGGAAAATCTCTTGCTTGGCAAGGGGACTGGAGTACTTTCAGTTGGGAGAGGAACCAGGATAACTGATGTGTGTTCTTTGATATTTTTACTTTACTTCTGTTGTATTTTCTCACCTCTCTCTCTCTCTCTCTCTCTCTCTCTCTCTCTCTCTCTCTCTCTCTCTCTCTCTCTCTCTCTCTCGGTAAAAGAACAAGAGGAAAAAATTTCTTCTAGAAATTGTAAGCAATTCACCATTTATCTTCATCTTTCTCACTCGCAGCGCCACCCTTCCATCATCGCCAAACATATTGTTGCCTCTCTCCAACTCCATCTTCCACTTTCCTTTAACACACATCAACAAAACCTGCAAACAACCACATTTGTTATGCAATATATGGCATCATTTTTGTGGCTCCCATCACACAACCATATACACACTAAATCCTCGTCATGAACAACCTTCTTCGATCTTCCATCCACCACTATTCTTGCTCTGTTTCACCCATACACATTGTTGGCCATCACCAGATAACTCGTAGCATCACAAACGCGTCAACTTGAGTCAGGATTTGTTTCACACGCTTTTTATATTATCAAATCTATTCCAACTAGCGAATGGAGTGGCAAGATTATCATGAATCCAATTTGTTTTTCTTTTATACTTGAGCTCTTGGAAAAGTGTATGGTTATAACAGCTGAACAAATTATGAGTTTGAAGCATGAAATGGAATCAACACTGCATGACCCACCACCAAAGTGTTTCAAGTTTCTCTCCCACTGTCTAAACAACAACAATAACAACAATGACATAACAATATTTTTCGACTTTGCAAGCTCAGATCTAGGAAACGACGTGATTTTGTGGTAATATTCGAAATGATTTCCATTGTGAGCATTGTGCACTTGTTTTTTTATTTCCAGTATTATGTGTGTTTGTTTCAAGATTTGTTTTTGTTTTTTGTTTTAGATTACGTTTCAGTTTCATTTCCTTTTGATGATTGATGTGCATTGAGATTGTGGTACTAGACGTGATGTTGTTGGTATCTTGCTTTCGTTTATTTCAAATGTGTTCATATTAGGTTCTTAGAAGTTGATTTTGAAAGTCAAATTAATGATGGTATTTATGTCGATTATTTTCTGTTAGAGTTTCATAAGATGTTGATGTTTGTTTTGCCATTGTTACAAACTTCACAACTCACCTAACATATTTAAATCTTTTGCGAAATTTGGAACATAGGGTTTTGTTCTTCTTCTGCACTTTATGATTATGATAGGGAGTACTTAGACTCTAACAAAATATATCAATAAAGTTGAATTTGAATCTTCCAATGTTGCAATTCAATTGATTATTCTTCAGTTACCTTTTGTTTGATCATTGCACTGCTGGCTGATTGTTTTCCAATTCTGGAAATTTATTTTTTGTCCAATTAAATGCTATGTGGTTCAAAAGTTAAAGGTAAAGCACATAGTGATCTAATACATTGATATCTAGTTTACTTTGATTATGATGAATTGTGTGGCTCAAATAAACTATCATTTATTATATGGTGATTTATCATATGTCTTAGTCATCAATAATGGTTGTTGGACTATACAATGTTAAGAGAATAATGGTTGTTGGTCTAGAAGATATTTGATTTAATGCTCATTTCTATTTTTATAAATTTTGTGAATAATTTTGCATTTTTGTGAATAACTTTTTGTTTGATAACTTTGTAAATAATTTTGATTTGCTTTAAAACTAGATTTCTAATTGCGGATTCGACAATCCTATGTCATTATGCCACCAAAATCCAATACATCAATTTGGTATTTTCACCACATTATGACCCCTGCGTATGGCATTATTCGTGTTGTCACTACGCACAAACTGGCTTCGAGCATATTTTGATTAATTCGCTTCAATTATTTTTCATTTAATCTTGTTATTCCATTTCATTTTTAATTAAATTAATTAATTAATCAATTTTGTAATTAGTTAATTTTGATTAATTAATTTTAATTAACTTAATTATTTTATTTAAGCGAATAATTTTGATAATTAATCTTAATTAACCTAATTAATTGAGTCTTATATTCCCTTGTCAAATGCTTGGATACAAGGAGTCTTCCTTGGCCATTCAAGTATTCATCGTTCAAAATACTTAATCTATACTTAAACATAATTTCATTAAAGATGAAAAGGGGGATGGTTTTGAGCCTTCGATTATTCTCCTCGATTGTTTGGGTATGAGTAGCCTTACGCACTAGTCAAATAATTGCCATCTTTAAAAACTTATAATCTGATTCACTTCAAACCATTTTCATAATAAATTAAATCAAATCTATTTTCCTAAACACTTAGATGAAAAAGAAAGTGGTCTAGAGCCTTCTACTCTCTCTCTCTCTCTCTCTCTCTCTCTCTCTCTCTCTCTCTCTCTCTCTCTCTCTCTCTCTCTCTCTCTCATGCTTAGATACGATGAGCCTTCCTTGACCATTCGAGTATTAGTTATCCACTTAAAATACTTTAACTATATTGAACTCTTTTGTCATACCCTAATTTTGACCACCTCATTTTAACTATTTTCGATCATATGACTACATTTTCACTTTGCATCATCTGCATATCATATCATATATTTTATCATAAATATTGTTTGAATTATTAGTTAGAATGAAAGTGTTAAATTTTCAGCCGTTTTGGTCAAACTAAAAGTCAACTGTGCAAAAATCCGATGTATAGGTAGTTTTGTAAAACAAATTTGCAAATGTCAATTATTAATCTATTTTTTGCGCACTTTAACCTGATGTGCTTATTTTATTTTTCAGCTATTTTTCGGTCGCTTTTCTGACCCGTCTGAGCCTTTTTATCGGGTAAAATCAATTTCAAAATTTGACGTTGTATTTTTTTAATACGTTTATTTTTTGCTGATCGTTTAGGTATGCTCATTTTATTTTTCTGGGCACCTCGATACAAACAATTTTTATCATTTTATTTACCGGTTTCGGTCCCTTTTTTAATTAACTTTATTTTTTATTAATTAGAATTATAATAAACTTAATTTTTATTAGTTTTTTTAATTATTGATTTATTTATTATATTATTTGAATATTATTTATATATAATATAAACTTGTTTTATATTTTTACACTACTAGTCTCTCTTCTATACAAAAAATGTCACGCCCCACTTTCTTTTCTTTTCCTACTACACATACACACTATCGCATAAACCATAAAATCTTCAATTCATCATTTTCAAACTCATTGATTTTTCTTTTCAATTTTCATCATTTCTCAAACAAATTTATTTCTAAATCCTCCTTCCATGATTACACAATTTATTTATCATTTTTATCCAAGTTTTTCAATATTCAAACATTATGATTCAATCTTTAAAATATATTATTCAATTTTTAAAATTAATCATCACTTTCAACATTCAAACATTAATATTCAATATTCATCCATTTTTCAATATTTTAACTTCATCATTGTTTCTTTGGGTAGAAATTATAATATTTTCAACATTCACTTTTCATTTTCAAACAATACACATACTATATCATTTTTTTCACAAATTTCTCATAACCATCATCATTCAATTTACAATTTTTAAACATGTTGATTTAATTTTCCAACTACCATCATTTCATTCACAATGTTCCAATTTCATCATTCAAAAACCATCATCAATCTTTGAAATTTTTGTCACACTACTTTACTTCCAAACAATATTTTTACTATAAATGGGATACATATTTCACTTTATTACACACATCAAAACAAATTCTTAACATTATTTTCTTCACATCTCTCTCTCTCTCTCTCTCTCTCTCTCTCTCTCACACACACACACACACACACACAACTCTTAATTTTTCTTTTGCAAAATTCATGTTCATATTTTTTTTTCACTACAATACATGTAGCATACTTCATACCACAAACTCACATACATACTACAACTTCAAACAACTTTCATTTTCTTTTTGCAAATTGGAAGGGAGTTCCCAAAACACGAGTGTGAGAATTGAGAAATACTCAGGTTCTCTCTTTTCTTAATTTACCTTTTATTTAATTTTTTATTTTCATTTATATATATATATATATATATATATATATATATATATATATATATATATATATATATATATATATATATATATATATATATATATTATTGTTATTATGAGAAATTAGGTTTTGTTTAGTGGACTTAGTTTAGTATGCCTATATATCTTTGTTAATCTCACTCTTTATTTTCACAATACTAGCATGACACATTTAATTTATGTTTTTTATTTCAATTTTAATTTCTTACGATTTGTTTAATTTAATTTAGTTAAATTTGTTTAAATTACTAAAATGACTAAAGTATTTTAATTATGTTTAAGATATTAATTTATTTTAAAATTAGTTTGGTGATTATTAATTTCATAATTGATTAACTTCATATACATGTTAATTTCCTTATTGAATTTATCTTGAACATTTTTATTTCTTTGATTTCAACTTGTTATTTTGTTGAATTTTAATCTTTGTGATGCCATACTTGTTGATTAATCTTTATGCTTTCCCTTGATTAAATGCTTTTAACACGATGTTCTTTCGTGTATGTTTTCGTTACATGATTTTTTCCATGTATGATTCTTTGGTCACACGATGTTCTTTCGTGTATGCTTTCAATTACCATGATGTTTTTTCCCATGATTTACATGATGTTTTTCCGTGTATGCTTTTTATCACATGATGTTTTTCCATGTATCTACTTTCACGATATTTTGACATGCATACTTTATTTATTCTGTGATGCTTTGCCACGTAAGCATGTTCCCTTAGGATCTCTTAGTTCAACTTAATTTTTGATTAAGTTTGAAGTAAGGTCGACATTAGGATGTTCATCCAAGCATGATAACATTAGGATAAAATTTCCCTTCAAAACTCAACCTTAGGTTCATCTTTGCTTGACAACATTAGGTTAGATTTCCCCTCTTATCAAATCTTTTGTCTCGCCACCGTGTGATCAAAACTTTCTTTTCTGTAGTTCGCGCCCCTTAGATGGTAAACTACGACCGCTCTGATTTCTCAAGATCCCGTTGAGAATACGTAGGCATAAGACTGTAAAGTCTTAGCGAGCAACCTTTTCTTTTTTCCACCGTCTCTTTACCTCTGACTTTTTCCCGGATATTCATATTCACTCTTTTCATATCTCTTATCAAATCTTTTCTCTCGTCTCCGTGCGACCAAGACCTTCTCTTTATATCCTATGCTTTCCAGGATATTCCTCTTTTACCTTCTCTTTTCATCCGACGTTTTCCCGGATATTCATCTCTTCAACTTCTCTTTTCATCTGACGCTTTCCCGGATATGCATATCTTTAGCCTCCTCTTGAGCTTCATACAAGGATCCTAAAGCTTCTTAAAAGCATCACAAACAATAGGATCTTCCCTTTACAACCTTTAATCTCTTCACTTTTTCAATCAATCCTCACAAGCTTTGCTTTCAAACTTTCCCCTTTCATTGTCTTGGTTCTTAAAAACCCAATAACTCGTAGTCCCCGAGCTACAAATTACCTTTAAGCTTTTCCCGTATTTCCGAACTACAAACACTCTGATTTCTCTTTTGAGAATGCGTAGGCACAAGGTCTCAACCCTTGGCGAGTACTCTTTTTTCTTTTTCATCCTCTTTTCCATTTTTTACAAATTTCCTTTTTTCATATATTTTACAAAAATAACAAAAATATTTCTAACTATATTCATCTCTCAAAAGCAATAAACTTCCCCAAATAGTAGCAAATAATTCAACTAATAAGCATAGATATATAGAAGAGGTTCTCGTAGAGTACTACAGATGCTTAGGGTGTTAATAGTTTCCCTTAGTATAACCAACCCCCGATTCCAGTTCTCTTTATTTGCATTTTGTTATTTTTAACATTTGCATTCTTGTAGAGTTTATTTATATTTTTCCCTTCCTTTAAAACTTTATAGGATAAATGTAAAAGTTCACATGTGACAACCAATGGCGGTTCACGAAAATTGCACTATAGAAAAATGGCGACTTCACTGGGGACATCCCCTAAGAGGGTTAGGCCTATCTTGTATATATTTGTGATTATTATTTTCTTTATATTTTATTTTGCTATGTTTTTCTTGGGAATGTGATTAGTCCACATGTGGTGAGGAAAAGTCTCCAGTGGACTTGAGAATATACAATTAAGATAGGAGGCGGTATAATCAAGGATATAGGGAGTGAATCCTAAACAAGCTAACTTGAAAACCCGTCAAATCAGTGGAGGTACCTTTTGGAATTACTAATGTTGATTGAGCATGTGTTGTGAATACATTACTTTTTCTACTGGGAACCGGTGAAACTGAGGATGAAAATAAACTCTTTAACCATTTGGCCTTTTTAGGAAGTAGTGTGGTGACTATCGGGAATAGTTGATACATGATACTACACTCAACTGAGATTCATCTTAAGGATATTATAGCTCTCATGAGTTAACCGGTGTGCTTGTAATATTCCAAAGAGGGATAAATGATTTTGGGAACCTTGTTAGAACCTGTACTACAGATACAAAATAAACCCCTGGTACATACCTTTGGGATGGGTAAATCCACGACTCCATGCTCGTGATGTCAAACCTTTGAACCCCATATATTTGTAAATTTTGCTTGTGTTTATACATCCATGCATTCTTTAAACTTTTTCAAATCTTTCAAATCTTTGATCCTATTGCATATAAATTGTATCCTATGTTGCATAAAAAATTGCATATCATTTTCATTCCTTGCATAATTCATACATATATCTGGGTCGTCCAACAATTCATTCCAACTGTCTATATTTCAGTCATCTGTAGTTGTTAAATTGATTCCTCATTACCGATATGGAACTAGAGCTAACGTTAGACACAAAATGTCAGAACAAGAAGTGCACAACACATAGATCAGAATGGAAATTAACGATCTAAAGTCAAGCATTACTAATTTAACAGAGATGCTCCAAGTCCTAATTGCTAGAGGGGAGCCACCTCAGAGGACTGTCATCCAAGAAATTGCAAGTGTTGTTGTGGAGCCTCAGCCTATCCAGATACCAGCATCTACATGGCCTGAATTTAGATTGCCTCACAACTTCTCTCCACTACAGGTCACTACCACTTTGGTTGGTCAAGCTTCAAGACTAGGGTTTCAAGCTCCTGTCTTCTCAGAATCCAGACCTGTGGTACATACTGCCATAATTCCCTATGAGAATCCTAACTTTGATTACAATGTCAGTGCTCAAAGTGAGGACAATGTGGATGTTGAACCTGAAGATGTCAATGAATAATATCATACTTTGGAGAAGAGAGTCAGAATCATGGAAGGAAACAACTTCTTCACTATTGATGCAGACAACATGTGTCTTGTGTCTAGCTTTATTATGCCTGCCAAATTTAAGACTCCTGAGTTTGAAAAGTGAAAAGGCGACTCTTTCCCAAAGGCCCACTTGGTTATGTACTTCTGGGAGATGGTTGCCTACATCAACAATCAAAAATGGCTCATCCACTGTTTTCAAGACAACTTAAGTGGAGCTTCACTCAAATGGTACATGAACCTTGAATGAAGCAACGTCTATTGCTCTCAAGATATTGCCAATGCTTTTATGAATAAATACAAGTACAACATGGACATGACTCCAGATTGTCGTCAACTCTAAAACATGACTCAGAATGAGAAAGAATCTTTCAAAGAGTATGCACAACGGTGAAGAGAGTTAGCTTCTCAAGTCAAACCTCCTATGGAAGAAAAGTAACTTACTGGAATATTCTTAGACACTCTGTCTTCATTCTTTTGGGAAAAGATGATCGTGTGAGGACAAACTCTCATGTAACATATGTTCTTGAGTTTCGATGATGACAAAACGCAACCATGGATGAATCAGTTTTATCGGCTCTACATCTACAAGACAAATGCAATATTTCACCTCTCATATCCTTCTTATATCCTTCTAACTTGGCATATTCAATTCAATATATGTGGAAGATCATTGGTTATGTTTAGATGTATTAAAATCACAAAGATATGCCTTTTTACATATTTGTAGGCTTTGAGTCGACCACAGGTCGGCGCATGGAGCAGTATAATTTCCCACTGGTCGGCGCATGCTGACCTATGGTCGACCACAGGGTCAGCGCATGAAGCAGCACAATTTTCCACTAGTCGGCACACGCCGACCTATGGTCAACGCATGCAGTTAAGACTTTTCAAATTGCCTAAAACTGCAGGCTATGCGTCGACGCATAGTCCTGCTATGGTCGACCGTTCGCGCGTTTGTGCCGTTAGTGAAGTCTTTCTACTTTGGTTAAAAAGTTATTAAGTGTGTTGGTTGGTTGGTCACTATATATAGACGTTTGTTCATTTTTATCAACAACAATTGAGATTTTGAGTCAATTGTGCAAGAAACAAGAAAAGTGAAATAGGTGCTACCAAATCTCTTCATCTTCATCTTCAACAATTCACAACACAACAATTACACACAATAATTCTTGTTGTGGTTTGTGTCTCGTTCAAGGTGATAAGGTCTGAAGTCGTTGATTGGGAATCTGGTTCGGTTGAGTTTGTAGCAGGTTTTTCTTGAATAAAACCTTTAAGGTTTTGCCCTCCAAGATTCGGAGAATTTGGGGGGTTTTTGGTACGGATCATCTCTACCAACTTCAGTTGAGCGAAGGTGATTGAGAAGCGAAAGGTTTCATCAGTCTAGTAGCGGGAATCATTGAAGTGTGCAAGAGAGTTTCAGGTTAGATTTGTGTGTGGTTGAGTTAGACGATGGTTTGGATCTAGAAGGGGGGTTGAATAGATCCCAATTAAAATCAGTCGGCGCTACCAATTAAAAATTGGTTTTTCAAAATATTTGTTTTTAAATTTACGGAAGCAACCGTGGAAAAATTACGTCTAAGAACGAACTGTTATTAGAAGACCGAATATGTGTCTAGCCTTATGGATATGATAATGAGCAAAATTTGATTCAACACACTAGTCACACTATCAGTTGATTTTATCACTTATTAGTAGAACTAGCACCAATGATCTATAATGCCCACAAAGTAGGCAAATGAACTAAGTAAACTTTGGTGTAGGCAATTTATCAAACACTTGCTGTGCAATACACTCCAAGTGTGGTTTGGCTTGAGTAAGATGCTTTAAGTGACTTGTGCAATGTATTGTTGCACTAAAGTTCAAAACAATAATAAGTACTTACTCAAATCAACCCAACTTATGATATAACTGCTTATGCTAAAATCACTTAAATTTTAAGCCAAAATTGAAAGTGCTGAAAAGTAAAGGAGACAAAGATTTGTTGAGGCAGTTCCCCTGCCGTCCTCGCTTTGGGGTACGTCTGCCCTCAATTCTAATAATAGAATTGAGATCAATATATTATATATCACCTGTAATATAGAAATGTTTATACAAGAATTGATAAGCAAAATGTACAATTAAGCCCTCTTAAAGTTAATGATGTTATCTCTTCTTGCTCCTTGATTCGAGTCGAATCAAGTTCTCTGGTTGTTGTGAGTAGACCTCCAATTCCAACCCCTTTGTTGAATAACCTTCCGTTCTTCAAACCCTCGGCCCGACTGATCTTACGCACGAACAAATCGAACCCGGAACACTCTTGAACGCTTCACTGATTTCCGCTACTAGATTGATGAAAACTACCGCTTCTCAATCACCTTCACTCAGCTGAAGCAGGTAGAGATGATCCGTACCAAAAAACCCCAAAATCTCCAAATCTTGGAGGGTAAAACCTGCTAGGTTTTATCCAAGAAAAACCTGCCTTCAAAATCAACCCGAACCAGATTTTCGATCACGACTTCAGACCTTATCACATTGAACAAGATCACAAGCACCCCAAGAATTGTTGTGTGTAATTGTTGTGTTGTGGGTTGTAAAAAATGAAGATTGATGAATTTTGATGTCACCTCTTTCAATTTTCTTGATTTGTGACAATTGACTCAAATTCACAATTGTTGTTGATTAACATGAACAAAGTTACTATATATAGTAACCAACCAAAAACCAAACTTAACAGCTTTTCAAACATAGTGGGAAGTCTTAAAAAAAACAGCACAAACGCGTGAACGGTCGACCATAGCAGGTCTATGCATCGACGCATAGCCTGCAGATTTGGACAAATTTGAAAGAGTAGAAGTGTGCGTCGACCATAGGTCTGCATGCACTGACCCGTAAGAAAAACTAGAGCTTTATGCGTCGACTCATAGCCTTCCTGCGTCGACTCATAGCCTTCCTGCGCTGACCCGTGAGAAAAGCGCAGATACATGCGCTGACTCAATGGTCGACTCATGGCCTGAAATTCTGCAAAAATTGTTATTCATTTGGTTTTATGCATTTAGTCATAACCACATATCATTTGTATATATTGTATTAAGTAAAGCACTTTAAATTATATAGGAAGGATATGGTGGATGGAATATTCGCATTTGTCTTTGTAGAGGCAGAACCGATAATGTCGATTCTTCCATGGTTGCAATTTGTCATCATAGAAACTCAAGATCGTATGTTGTATGACGATTTGCCTTCACATACTCCTCCTTTTTGATGATGACAACCTGTGCGAAACCAATGAGATCCAAATGCAATATTACATATATGGTAGTATAAGCCCCCCCTTTCTTTTTCAATCCTGTACTGGTGTGGTCTTTTTGGCTTTGATCTCTTCTCCCCCTTTGACAACATCAAAAAGAGAAGGAGAACGATTAAAAGTAAAGTGTTCAAATCAACAAGCTGATTAACAGGTAATATCTAATCATAAACCAATATTCACACATAATATTGATAATGAAAAAACAATAACGCAATGAATATGCATAGTATAAATAAACGAAAGAAAATGCATTAAGGAAACCCAGATAGTTCATGACAAACAAAACAACTTAAAGACAAAAAACATCATAATAGCAACAACAAGAAAAAACATAAATTGCACACAGAAAACTAGTGCCCACGACCACACCCTCGTCCCTTTTCATAGTAATATGGATGATGGTAAGGATCTGCCAAGTCAGTGAATTCCACAGTAATGTTGTTTAAGTAGTTCAAACTGTTGGTAATGTCCCTTTCCTGAGCTTCATGGGATGTAACAAGAGATTCAAACTGGGCGTCCATTCTGGTGGAGAAGTTATTGAGCCTTTCATTTTGTGTTTGTAGTTGGTTTTGAATTTGAGCGAATCTCTCATCTTGAGTGCGCATAAAGTTTTGTTGTTCGAGTTGCATGGATTGCATCATGCTGAGAATGTCAGACATGTTGGATGGCTGAGAAGATTGAGGTGCTTCAGTATATCCATGATACGGATCATAGTATTTTCCCAGAGTGGTCCAGCTAGTGTGCTGCCACTCACCCCAGCCTTGATTGTTATATTCTTCTTCATTCTCAGGTTGAGCTGTGTATGGAACCCAATCAATATTTGTGTACCCAGTTGACTCAGTTTGATGATGATTGTCATATGCCTCATGCGCGGGTTCTTCTTCTTCTTCTTCTTCCTCTTCTGGTTCTTCTTCTTCTTCTTCTTCTTCTTCTTCACTTTCTGCACTTTCCTCACTGCCTTCAGACGCTTCAACCACTCTAGGTGTAGTTGCTCTGCAAATAAAACCGTACATCCTTCGTTCTTGACACCAATAGTATCCCATCATTGAGAGAGAGTCTTTGTACCAAATTCCTTATCTGAAGAGATGGATGTGTATGGAAATGTTGGATAGACAACATTTGCATCTGTCAGAACTTCCTGAATGAATGACCCATATGCTAGAGCAGTTCCTCTTGCGGAGTCTCGTAACACGAACATTCGACTGGCGATATAGTAGGGCCAGTTAATTTTGATTTGATTTTTCAGGATGTAGATGAGATGGACTTCATCCTGTTCGACTCTGGAGAGCCCTCCTTTCTTTTGGCCGCAGAATGCACGCCACAATCCACTGAAGAATTCACTCACCTGTTTGTAATTGCCCTGCAGTGACGGCTCTCGGAAATGCATCACTATTCATAATATTCTATGGATATGGCCGTTTTAACATCGAATTTAAAGCCGCTTTGAATTCATATCCAGCCACAATTTGAGAATCAGTTACCTCAGAAAGAGGATTTTCACCAGCAGCTAGTTGCATGTTGAAGTATTTACTCCACAGAGGAGAGTTTAGATTTACCTTTGTGGAGCCTACCTGAGAATGAAAGAATTGACCGCCGAACCTGCCATGGATGTCGGTGTAGAAGACACGCACCAGTCTTCACTATACTGTGTGTTGCATTCCAAGAAGTTGGTAATACCTTGAAACTGCAGCAACGATATAATTTCGGAAAGATGAATGTGTTATGCAGTAAGCTTGTAGAATGCATGCTGCTTAACTACCCCCCGTTTTCCGATATCTTTGTTGAATTTCTCAACAAGAGTTAGAGGAACTAGGGATGCAGCAGTGACTGGTACGGAAGTTGATGATGAAGGTGCTCTTGATTGCTTGCCGATGATTCTGCGGGAAAAGGAAGCCATTGATGGTGGTTGGAGAGAATTTGAGAATGTAGAGAGAAGGAGTGTGATTGCAGAGAAGGTTATGAGTGTGATTGCAGAGAAGGAGGAATGCCCCTTTTTATAGATGAAACTTTTAGGGTTTTTATTTTTGAGAAGAGAGAAGGTCAAGAGACAATAGGCATGGTAGGTTCAATTCACTAAGAATTTGAGTAAATGTTCATAGCATGCTGATAAAGGGTATTTAATGCGCAGGAAGTTGGAATGATTTGCAGAAAATCTGAATTTTCGCGCGATGCATCGACCATACATCTACATGCATCGATGCATACTGATTGAGTTTTAGCAGATTCAAACGTCTATAAGTGTGCGTCGACCAGTCCCCTGTTATGGTCGACTCATACAGGCAAAAAATGCAAATTTTCACATTTATGCATAGATGAGCATACATTTGATGCATAAATAGAATGTCACACCATAATAAGCATCCAAACAGATATAATACATGAAAAATGTCATATATACACAGTATTTGTCAGGCAGTACCACTTTTTGAGAATGAAATTTGTAGAGAGAGAGAGAGAGAGAAAGAAACAATATCACCTCTATACCAAGTTTGCTTGAAGAATTATACAATTTTGCTTGCAATAATTTCAACTAGTTAGTTGTTCAAAAGCATAATTTTAACAAAAATAAGATGAATCATACAATTATGACACCCGATCCGAAATATCGAGAATGCCTAGTTCTCGCCGGATATGAAAGAAAGGTTCCGTAGCTAGCGGCTTTGTGAAAATATCCGCTAGTTGATCTTTAGTGTTCACATGTTTAAAAATAACATCACCTTTCTCTACATGATCCCTTAGAAAGTGATGGCGAATCTCGATATGTTTGGTGCGAGAATGTAATATAGGATTTTTGGTGAGATTAATGACACTAGTATTGTCACAAAAGATAGGAATACATTCTAGTTTTAGTTTAAAGTCCAATAGTTGTTGCTTAAGCCATAGGACTTGAGCACAACAACTACCGGCGGCAATGTATTCTGCTTCGGCGGTTGACAAAGCAACGGATACTTGTTTCTTGCTATGCCAACTGACCAAGGAGTTTGAAAACAGATGACATATACCACTAGTGCTTTTCCTATCCGATTTGCAACCGGCAAAATCGGAATCAGAGAATCCTACCAACGAGCAATCATTACCTTTGGAATACCATAGTCCATACTTCGGAGTACCAGATAGGTATCGGAGTATTCGTTTGACAGCTTTTAGATGGGATTCCTTGGGACATGATTGGTATCTTGCACACATACACACGCTAAACATGATATCGGGTCTAGAAGCAGTAAGATAAAGAAGTGAGCCAATCATACCTCTATACCTTTTTATCTTTACGTCTTTACCATTTTCATCTTTATTCAAGTTTGCGCATGTAGGCATAGGTGTGTCTATGGCTTTGGAATTTGCCATGTCAAATCTCTTGAGCAGTTCCAAACAATACTTAGTTTGACTCACGAAAGTTCCTTCCTCAAGTTGTTTAATTTGCAATCCGAGAAAGTATGTGAGCTCCCCCATCATACTCATCTCGAACTCACCCTGCATAAGGTCAGAAAACTCTCTCACAAGATTCATGTTAGCTGACCCAAAAATGATATCATCTACATAAATTTGTACCAATATCAAGTGCTTTCCTTTACGCTTAATAAAGAGAGTGGTGTCCACTTTGCCTCTTGAATACCCTTGATCAAGCAAGAACTTGCTTAGACGCTCGTACCAAGCTCTAGGAGCTTGTTTGAGTCCATACAAGGTTCTTTTTAGTTTGTAAACATGATTAGGATATTCGTACGACTCAAAACCCGGAGGTTGAACAACATACACTTCTTCATTAATGAAACTGTTAAGGAATGCACTCTTAACATCCATTTGGAATAGCTTAAAGTTTTTCGCACACGCGAAGGCAAGCAAAAGGCGTATAGCCTCGAGTCGAGAAACCGGCGCATAAGTTTCCTCATAGTCGATGCCTTCCTCTTGGTTATACCCTTGCGCGACTAAACGTGCCTTGTTACGGGTTATTACTCCGTTTTCATCCAACTTATTCCTAAACACCCATCGGGTGCCGATTACTCGATGTCCTCGCGGAGGAGGGACAAGGTCCCATACCTCGTTTCTCGTGAACTGATTAAGTTCATCTTGCATTGACAAAAACAAGTTTTCATCGAGTAAGGCTTCTTTAGGGTTTTTAGGTTCCATTTGTGAAACGAAAGCGAAGTGATAACAAAAATTACTTATCTGAGATCGGGTGGTAACACCCTTTGATATGTCTCCGAGAATGTTGTCAATTGGATGGTCTTTGGAAGACTTCCAAGCTTGAGGGAGATCATCTTTTGGAGGCGGATGAACTTCCTCAGTTTCCTCATGGTGGACATCTTTTTCCTTCTCAATTTTAGCTTGGTTGGGGTGATCAATTTCCGGTCCGACATCTTTGAGTATGTCTTCTGTAGAGGTACCTGCGCCATGAAAAACACTACCTTTTCCGACATTTCTCGAATAAGATTCATTAAATGTTACATGCACCGATTCTTCGACAGTAAGTAATCTTTTATTGTAGATTTTATAGGCTTTACTCGACTGAGAGTATCCAAGGAAAATACCTTCATCATCCTTAGAGTCAAATTTACCCAAATTTTCCTTTCCATTATTTAAGACAAAACAGTTGCAATCGAAAACATGTAAGTGAGACACGTTTGGCTTGCGCTCTTTTAAAAGCTCGTAAGGTGTTTTATTTAGAATGGGGCGGATGAGCACCCTATTCAAGACATAACAAGCCGTACTTATGGCGTCGACCCAAAAATATTTCGATAGTCCACTTTCATTGATCATTGTTCTTCCCAACTCTTCTAAAATGCGATTTTTGCGCTCCACCACCCCATTTTGTTGAGGAGTCCGTGGAGCGGAGAAGTTATAATCAATACCGTAATTACCACAATATTCTTCAAACAAATGGTTTTCAAACTCACCTCCGTGGTCACTTCTAATTGACACAATGTTTGTGCTTAATTTATTTTGGGAAAGTTTGGAAAATCTCTCAAAGGCGGTGAATGTATCGCTCTTGCTAGCCAAAAAGATAGTCCAACAAAATCTAGAGAAGTCATCCACTATTACAAAACCGTAATAGTTTCCACCTAAGCTTTTAATTCTAGATGGCCCAAATAAGTCCATATGGAGAAGCTCGAGAGGTCTCGTAGTTGAGACAATATTTTTAGATTTAAAAGAGATTCTCGTTTGCTTTCCCATTTGGCAAGCATCACAAAGGTGATCCTTGGTAAATTTTATTTTGGGGAGACCTAAGACTAGATCTTTTGAAACTACTTTATTTAGCAAGTCAAAGTTAACATGTGCTAAACGCCTATGCCATAACCATGAGTCTTCACTCATTGTCATGACACATTTGTCACTTGTTAACGATGCCTCATTCAAGTCTAGCATATAGACGTTGTTCACTCTTAGGCCATTAAACATATTCTTCTTGTCATTATTATGCACAATTTTGTAACACTTTTTTGAAAAAGATACATTATATCCTTTGTCGCATAATTGGCTAATGCTAAGTAAATAATGTTTGAGACCCTCGACAGGCAACACATCGGAAATAGTAGTGGAAGAAGGGTTACCTACACTACCTTTACCAAGTATTGCACCACGATTATTGTCACCATAGGTTACATACCCTTTCTTCTTTGCCACGAAGTCTATGAATAGGGTTATGTCTCCGGACATGTGTCTTGAATATTCACTGTCGAGAACCTATCTTCTCTCGGTGGTCTCGACACATTGTACCTATGAAAAAATAATCAACAAAAATAATCAACAAGAGGAGGTACCCAATGGCATATTGGGTCCTAATTTGTGAGTGACAAAGTGGTTGCATTTGGGCAACCATTGATAGATGCCTTTAGGAACCAAAAATCTCCTAAATAGGCACTTAGCAATGGAATGGCCTTTTTTGCAACAATATAAGCATGAGAAGTCAACTTTAGAATTGCCTTTGCTCTCTTGATCCCTTATTACATATGTGTACTTTTGATATGGATTCACCATACGTTTTCTAAAATCAGCTTTATCGATAGCAAATGTAATTTTGGGCTCAAGAGCCTTGTTAAGTTTGACCTTTAGGTTTCTAACTTCACCTTGCCAATATAACAAGTATCGCATCCAAAGTTGAGAAATTTGCTAGGATCCTCACAATCCGATTTATTACTTTCCACCATGGAAGCCTTAAGTTCCTCAAGTTTCCTTTCGGATTCTTTAATTTTGTGCTTTAGGTAAGTAAAAATTCTTTTATTAGAGGCAAGTCTCTTAAAGGCTTCTTTTGCTTCATCGTGTGAAGTATTAAATGCGGTTTGTAATTCGAAATGAGACATATTTGAGGAGTTTTCATGTTTAGAGTGACATACCAGTTTTTTCTTATTCTTTTGGTGTGCAAAAAGACATAAGTTCACGGATTCTTCTTCATCACTTAAGCTTTCATCATCAGAGGAGGAGTTGCTATCGCTTTCCCAAGCTATATATGCTCTTCTCGGCTTTGATGACTTCTTATGTGATTTAATAAATTCCTTTTCTTTGCCCTTTTTGTTTAAAGGATAATCCGGTTTGTAATGACCGGGCTTTCCGCATTTGTAGCATGATCCTCTGGTTTTACTTCCTTTGGTGTCATTATTTCGAGAGTTCCTTGATTGCTTTCTGAAGTTGACAAGGTTCTTTTCTTAGTGTTAAATGTCATTCTTTCTCACATACCGATTGTAGTGCTTTACGAACAGCCTCATATCCTCACTCTTGTCATCTTCTTCATCTTCACTTGATGAATAATCACTGTGCTCCTTAGATTGAGACTTCGAGGAGGAAGTCTTGAGAGCAATGGATTTCTTCTCAACAGTCTTTGTTTTGTCCTTCTTTTCTTTCTTTTCATGTTGGTCGAGGCTTAGGAGCACTTGTTCGTGCTCTTGTAGCTTTCTGAATAATGTTGTTAAGTCCAAAATTGTGAGGTCATTTGCTTCTTTGATGGTGGTCACTTTCGGCTGCCATTCCCTGTTAAGACATATCAAAATTTTGTTAGTAGCAACATCATTGGCCACTGGCCTACCAAGTGAATGCAATCTATTGATAAGATGAGTAAATCTCTTTTGCATGTCCGCAATGGTTTCTCCTTGCTCCATGTAAAAGAGATCAAACTCTTGTGTTAGTGTGTTGATTCTAGCAAGCTTCACATCATTTGTCCCCTCATGGGCGACTTGAAGTGAATCCTACATAGCTTTTGCCGTAAGACAATGAGAAACCCGATAATATTCATCAACTCCTAACGAGGAGATCAAAATATTCTTGGCTTTCCAATCATAGTTGTATTTCTTTTCATCATCATCCGTCCATTGTGCTTCGGGCTTAGGCACAATCTCATTATTCGCATTGGTCATAGTTATTTCCATTGGACCATTGATAATAACATTTCATACTTTTCTATCTATGGAATTTATGTGCACCCGCATACAGTCCTTTCAATAACTATAATTTTCTCCATTAAAAACGGGAGCTCTATTATAAGCCCCCCTTTAGGTTCGCTCGCCATTTTCTATCAAAGTTATACTCAAAGCACAAAATGAACTGGTGCTCCTGATACCACTTGTTAGACGATGACTTGAATCTAGAAGGGGGGTTGAATAGATCCTAATTAAAATCATTCGGCGCAACCAATTAAAAATTGGTTTTTCAAAATATTTGTTTTTAAATTTGCGGAAGCGGCCGTGCAAAAATTACGTCTAAGAACGAACTGTTATTAGAAGAGCGGATATGCGTCTAGCCTTATGGATATGATAATGAGCAAAATTTGATTCAACACACCAGTCACACTATCAGTTGATTTTATCACTTATTAGTAGAACTAGCACCAATGATCTATAATATCCACAAAGTAGGCAAATGAACTAAGTAAACTTTGGTGTAGGCAATTTATCAAACACTTGGTGTGCAATACACTCTAAGTGTAGTTTGGCTTGAGTAAGATGCTTTAAGTGACTTGTGCAATGTATTGTTGCACTAAAGTTCAAAACAGTAATAAGTACTTACTCAAATCAACCCAACTTATGATATAACTGCTTATACTAAAATCACTTAAATTTTAAGCCAAAATTGAAAGTGATGAAAAGTAAAGGAGACAGAGATTTGTTGAGGCAGTTCCCCCGCCGTCCTCGCTTCAGGGTACGTCTGCCCTCAATTCTAATAATAAAATTGAGATCAATATATTAGATATAACCTGTAATGTAGAAATGTTTATACAAGAATTGATAAGCAAAATGTACAATCAAGCCCTCTTGAAGTTAATGATGTTATCGCTTCTTGCTCCTTGATTCGAGTCGAATCAAGTTCTCCGATTGTTGTGAGTAGACCTCCGATTCCAGCCCCTTTGTTGAATAACCTTTTGCTCTTCAAACCCCTGACCTGGCTGATCTTACGCACGAACAAATCGAACCCGGAACACTCTTGAACGCTTCACTGATTTCCGCTACTAGATTGATGAAGACTACCGCTTCTCAATCACCTCCACTCAGCTGAAGTAGGTAGAGATGATTTGTACCGAAAAACCCCCAAAATCTCCAAATCTTGGAGGGTAAAACCTGCTAGGTTTTATCCAAGAAAAACCTGCCTTCGAAATCAACCCGAACCGGATTTTCGATCACGGCTTCAGACCTTATCACCTTGAACAATATCACAAGCATTTCAAGAATTATTGTGTGTAATTGTTGTGTTGTGGGTTGTAAAAGATGAAGATTGATGAATTTTGATGGCACCTCTTTCACTTTTCTTGATTTGTGACAATTGACTCAAATTCACAATTGTTGTTGATTAACTTGAACAAAGTTACTATATATAGTAACCAACCAAAAACCAAACTTAACAGCTTTTCAAACATAGTGGGAAGTCTTAAAAAAACAGCACAAACGCGCGAACGGTCGACCATAGTAGGTCTATGCATCGACGCATAGCCTGCAAATTTGGACAGATTTGAAAGAGTAGAAGTGTGCGTCAACCATAGGTCGATGTGCGCTGACCCGTGAGAAAAACAATAGCTTCATGCGTCGACTCATAGCCTTCCTGCATCGACTCATAGCCTTCCTGCGCTGACCTGTGAGAAAAGCGCAGATACATGCGCTGACTCAATGGTCGACTCATGGCCTGAAATTCTGCAAAAATTATTATTCATTTGGTTTTTATGCATTTAGCCATAACCACATATCATTCGTATATATTGTATTAAGTAAAGCACTTTAAATGATATATGAAGGATATGGTGGATGGAATATTCACATTTGACTTTGTAGAGGCAGAACCGATAATGCCGATTCTTCCATGGTTGCAATTTGTCATCATCGAAACTCAAGATCGTATGTTGTATGACGGTTTGCCTTCACTGAGATCAGCCGGGCCAAGGGTTTGAAGAACGGAATTTGTTCAACAAAGGGGTTGGAATCGGAGGTCTACTCACAACGATCGAAGAAATTGATTCGACTCGAATCAAGGAACAAGGAGAGAAAAGCATCATCAACATCAAGAGAGCTTGTTTGTATATTTTGCTTATTTATCCTTGTATAAAAACTTCAACTCTACAGGTGATATCTATTATATTGATCTCTATTCTAGATTTAGAATTGAGGAAAGACGTACCCCGAAACAAGGACGGCGAGGGAACTGCATCAACAAATCTTTGTCTCCTTTATTTTTCTGCACTTTCATTTTGGCTTTAGAATTTGAGTAATTTTAGTTTAAGCAATTCTATCAAAATTTGCATTGAATTGAGTAAATGATTTTCACTGTTTTGAACTCTAGTACAATAATATATTGTACAAGGAATTTGGAGTTACTTACTCAAGTCAAAATTCACTTGGAGTGTCTCGCACACCAAGTGTTTGATAAATTGCCTAAATCAAAATCACTTGGATTATTTTCATATTTTGTGGTGATTGTGGAGCATTGAAACTAGTCCTACTTATTAGTGGTAAAATCAATTGATTAGTGTAACTAATGTGTTGAATCTATTTGTTGCTCATTATCACTTCCATAAGGCTAGACGCATATCCGGTCTTCTAATAACGGTTCGTTTTAGACGGTAATTTTTCGACGGCCGTTTCTGCAAAACAAATATTTTTAAAACCAATTTTTAATTGGTAGCGCCGACTGATTTTTCAATTGGGATCTATTCAACCCCCTCCTAGATCCAAGCCATCGTCTAACAAGTGGTATCAGGAGCACCGGTTCACTCCGTGCTTTAAGTATAACTTTGATAGAAAATGGCAAACGAACCTAAAAGGGCTTATAATAGAGCTCCCATTTTTAATGGAGAAAATTACAGTTATTGGAAGGACTGTATGTGGGTGCACATAAATTCCATAAATAGAAAAGTATGGAATGTTATTATCAATGGTCCAATGGAAATAACCATGACCAATGAAAATAATGAGATTGTGGCTAAGCCCGAAGCACAATGGACTGATGATGATGAAAAGAAATATAACTAGATTGGAAAGCCAAGAATATTTTGATATCCTCATTAGGAGTTGATGAATATTATCGAGTTTCTCATTGTCTTACGGCAAAAGCTATGCGAGACTCGTTACAAGTCGCCCATGAGGGGACAAATGATGTTAAGCTAGCTAGAATCAACACACTAACACAAGAGTTTGATCTCTTTTACACGGAGCAAGGGGAAACCATTACGGACATGCAAAATATATTTACTCATCTCATCAATAGATTGCATTCACTAGGTAGGTCAGTGGCCAATTGCTACTAACAAAATTTTGAGATGTCTTAACAGGGAATGACAGCCGAAGGTGACCACCATTAAGGAAGCAAACAATCTCACTATTTTGGACCTAACAACATTATTTGGAAAGCTGCAAGAGCACGAACAAATGCTCATAAGCTTAGACCAACATGAAAAGAAAGAAAAGAAGGACAAAACAAAGATAGTTGAAAATAAATCTATTGCTCTTAAGACTTTCTCCTCAAAGTCTAAATCGAAGGAGCAAAGTGATTATTCACCAAGTGACGATGAAGAAGATGACAAGAGTGAGGATATGGGGTTGTTCGTAAAGCCCTACAATCGCTACGTGAGAAAGAATGACATCCAACATTCCGAAGAACCTTGTCAACTTCCGAAAGCAATCTAGGAACTCTAGAAATGATGACACAAAAGGAAATAAAACTAAAGGATCGTGCTACAAGTGTGGAAAGACCGGTCATTATAAACTGGATTATCCATTGAACAAAAAGGGCAAAGAAAAGGAATCTAATAAATCATATAAGAAGTCTTCAAAGCCGAGAAGAGCATATATATCTTGGGAAAGGTATAGTGACTCCTTCGAAGATGAAAGCTCAAGTGATGAAGAAGAATCCATGAACTTATGTCTTTCCGCCCATCAAAAGAAAAAGAAGAAACATGTGCATCATTCTAAATATGAAAACTCCTCTAGTATGTCTCATTTTGAATTACAAGTTGCATTTAATACTTTGCATTGTGAAGCTAAAGAAGCCTTTAAAAGGCTTGCCTCGAATAAACAACTTTTTGTTCACTTACAACAAAAGATTCACGAGTCCGAAAGAAAACTCGAGGCACTTAAAGCTTCCATAGTGGAAAGTACTAAATTAGGTTGCAAGGACCTTAGAAGTAGAATAATTAACTATGGGTGTGATACGTGTTATGTTTGGAAAAATGAAGTTAGAACCCTAAAGGCCAAACTTAACAAGGCTCTTGAGCCCAAAATTACCTTTGCTATCGATAAATCTGATTTTAGAAAAAGTATGGTGAATCCATATCAAAAATACAAATATGTTATAAGGGATCAAGATAGCAAAGGCAATTCAAAAGTTAATTTTTCTTGTCTATATTGTTGCAAGAAAGGTCATTCCATTGCTAAGTGCCGTTTTAGGAGATTTCTAGTTCCTAAAGGCTTTTATCAATGGTTGCCCAAATGCGACTATTTTTTTACTCACAATTTAGGACCCAATGAGCCATTGGGTACCTCCTCTTTTTGACTGTTTTTCATAGGTACAATGTGTCGAGACCACCGAGAGAAGATGGGTTCTCAATAGTGGATGCTCAAGACACATGTCAAGAGACATATCCCTCTTCATCGACTTCGTGGCAAAGAAGAAAGGATATGTAACCTATGGTGACAATAATCGCTGCGCAATACTTGGTAAAGGTAGTGTAGGTAACCCTTCTTCCACTACTATTTTCGATGTGTTGCTTGTCGAGGGTCTTAAACATAATCTACTTCGAATTAACCAATTATGCGACAAAAGAAAACGATGTATCATTTTCAAAATATTGTTGAAAAATTGTGCATAGTGACGACAAGAAGAGTATGTTTAATGGCCTAAGAGTGAATAACGTCTATATGCTAGACTTGAATGAAGTATCATTAACAGATGACAAATGTCTCATGACAATGAGTGAAGGCTCATGGTTATGCCATAGGCGTTTAGCACATGTTAATTTTGACTTGCTAAATAAAGTAGTCTCAAAAGATCTAGTCTTAGGTCTCCCCAAAATTAAGTTTACCAAGGATCACCTTTGTGATGCTTGCCAAATGGGAAAGCAAACGAGGATCTCTTTCAAATCCAAAAATATTGTTTCAACTACGAGACCTCTAGAGCTTCTTCATATGAACTTATTTGGGCCATCTAGAATTAAAAGCCTAGGTGGAAACTATTACGGTTTTGTAATAGTGGATGACTTTTCTAGATTTTGTTGGACTATCTTTTTGGCTAGCAAGAGCGATACGTTCGCTGCCTTTGAGAGATTTGTCAAGCTTTCCCAAAATAAATTAAGCACGAACATTGTGTCAATTAGAAGTGACCATGGAGGTGAATTTGAAAACCATTTATTTGAAGAATATTGCGGTAACCATGGAATTGATCACAACTTTTCTGCTCCACGCACTCCTCAACAAAATGGGGGTTGTGGAGCGTAAAAATCGTATTTTAGAAGAATTGGGGAGAACAATGATCAATGAAAGTGGATTACCGAAATATTTTTAGGCTGACGTCATAAGTACGGCTTGTTATGTTTTGAATAGGGTGCTCATCCGCCCCATTCTAAACAAAACACTGTATGAGCTTTTAAAAGGGCGCAAGCCAAACGTGTCTTACCTACATGTGTTCGGTTGCAAATGTTTTGTTTTGAACAATGGAAAGGAAAACTTGGGTAAATTTGACTCTAAGGTTAACGAAGGTATCTTCCTTGGATACTCTCAGTCAACTAAAGCTTATAGAATCTATAATAAAAGATTACTTATTATTGAAGAATTGATACATGTAACATTTGATGAGTCTTATCCGAGAAATGTCAGAAAAGGTAGTGTTGTTCATGGTGCAGGTACATCTACAAAAGACATACTCAAAGGTGCCGATCCGGGAATTGATCAGCCCGACCAGGCCAAAGTTGAGGAAACCGAGGAAGTTCATCCGCCCTCAAAAGATGATCTCTCTCCAGCTTGGAAGTCTTCCAAAGACCATCCAATTGGCAACATTCTCGGAGATATATCAAAGGGTGTTACAACCCGTTCTTAGATAAGTAATTTCGGTTATCACTTCGCTTTCGTTTCACAAACTGAACCTAAAACCCTAAAGACGCCTTACTCGATAAACACTAGTTTTTGTCAATGCAAGAGGAACTTAATCAGTTCACTAGAAATGAGGTTTGGGACTTTGTCCCTCCTCCGCGAGGACATCGAGTAATTGGCACCCGATGGGTGTTTAGGAACAAGTTGGATGAAAAAGGGGTAATAACCCGAAACAAGGTGCGTTTAGTCGTGCAAGGGTATAACCAAGAGGAAGGCATTGACTATGAGAAGACTTATGCGCCGGTTGCCCGACTCGAGGCTATACGCCTTTTGCTTTCCTTCGCTTGTGTGAAGAACTTTAAGCTATTTCAAATGGATGTTAAGAGTGCATTCCTTAACGGTTACATTAATGAAGAAGTTTATGCTGCATAACCTCCGGGTTTTGAGTCTCACGAATATCCCGATCATGTTTACAAACTAAAAAGAGACTTGTATGGACTCAAGCAAGCTCCTAGGGCTTGGTATGAGCGCCTAAGAAAGTTCTTACTTGATCAAGGGTATTCGAGAGGCAAAGTGGACACAACTCTCTTCATTAAGCGTCAAGGAAAGCACTTGATATTGGTACAAATTTATGTTGATGATATTATATTTGGGTCAACTAACATGAATCTCGTGAGAGAGTTTTCTAACCTTATGCAGGGTGAATTCGAGATGAGTATGATGGGGGAGCTCACATACTTTCTCGGATTGCAAATTAAACAGCTTGAGGATGGAACGTTAGTGAGTCAAACTAAGTACTATTTGGAACTTCTCAAGAGATTTGACATGGCAAACTCCAAAGCCATAGACACACCTATGCCTACATGCGCAAACTTGAATAAAGATGAAAGTGGTAAGGATGTAGAGGTAAAACAGTATCAAGGGCAAAGATCATCCTCTTAAATCACTTCAAAAATCTTCTACAAACTCTTACTCTCTACAATCACCAAACCTCCAACACTCTATCCATGGCATCATCATCTCGCAGAATTACCGGTAAGAGATCAAGGGCATCATCATATGCCTCTATTCCGGTCACAACTGTATCATTGGTTCCACCATCTCTTATCGACAATTTCAACAAGGATATTGGTAAAAGAGGGGTCGTTAAGCAACATGTATTCTACCGACTCACGGCGGAGCGCATGCATCTCACCGAAATCATATCTCTGCTAGAGTTTCAACGAATTGTCAACTTCTTAGAATGCAATTCCAAGTACAGTGAAGGTTTGGTGTGTGTATTCTACACATGCATCCATCACAAGTTCCGAGGTCAGGTATTTCACTCTCAAATCGGCTCAACAAAGGTAACTTTAAATTTTGTTGTGTGGAGGAAATATTTTAACTTGGTACTTGATGCTGGTGAAAATCCTCCTCCTGAAGTAACTGATTCTTGCACTATGGCTGGGTATGAGTTCAAGACCGCTTTAAACTCAATGTTGAAACGACCATATCCAGCGCATCTCATGGATAGTGATGCACTCCCAAGAACCGTCACTGCTGGTAAATTGAAGACAGGTGATCGCATTCTCCAATGGATTGTGGCGCGCATTCTGCGGCCCGAGAAAGGAGGTCTTTCCAGAGTCGAACAAGCTGAAGTACATCTTATGTATCTTGTGAAGAATAAAATCAAAATCAATTGGCCCTACTACATCGCTAGTAGGATGTTTGCGTTAAGAGATTCTGGAAGAGGGACAACTCTAGCTTATGGGTCTTTTATCCAAGAAGTTATTGTGGAGGCAAATCGCCACATATCACACAAATCTGCAAGACATTGGTAAATGCAGGTTTCGATGATGATAAATTCCCAGGATAGACTGGAAAGTATGAGTTCCAGATCCACTAAACCTGATGCAACATGTAACGCCCCGATTCTGAATTTCCTTTATTTTGAGTCCTTTCTGATTTAATTGATTGAATTATTATTTTTAAATGTGGAATTGTGTGTTTAATATGTTATTTATGCATATTGTGCTATTTTTGCCTACTTTGAGAGTATCGGGTAAAATAGATCGGAGGGTATTTTGGGCATTAGTAATTAGGTTAAGTGAATATTTTATGTGAATTGATTAATTAGTGTGTGGAAAGAATTTGAGAGGAAAGAAAAGAGAATATGAGTATATGAGAGAAAAAGAGAAAGTTAGTAAGAAAAAGAAAAGAAAAACAAAGGAAAGAAAGGAAGAGAAGAGAAAGAGAAGAGGAAAAACCTAGAACTTCAAGAAATCATCACCAAAGCTTTCGATTGATCGGGTAAGGGTGTGAAACTTTATTATTCTATCAATGTGTATAATCATGTATGATTTTGTTGGATCGTTTTGGATTGTTGGTAGTTTTCTACACTTTCCATTTTAGGTTGAATTTGGTTTAATCGATAGAAATCATTGTCTAACGGTTAGAATCGTGATTAGATGGCGTAGATTAGTCGGTATATGTTAGACTAAGGCTACTGGATATGAGTTGGAGTTCATCGGGTGATTTTATCGGTGGTTTTGGATTCTGAACAGTAGGGAGAAGTTCTGTTCGCAGACGCTCGCTAGCAGTTCGCTAGGCGAGCAGGTCGCGAATGGTCGCTGGTAGTTCGCTAGGCGAGTGCGCAGCGAACGGTCCCAGACTCGGGACAGAATGGTATTGTGGTCTTTCGCTAGTAGCGAAGGGAGTAGCGAAGAGCTCGCTGGGGGTTCGCTGTGGCGAACGAGGTAGCGAGCAATGTTTGGAGGTTCTGTTTGCACTCGCTAGCAGTTCGCTAGGCGAGGAAGTAGCGAACGCTCGCTAGCAGCTCGCTAGGTGAGCGTGTAGCGAACGTAGCAGGATGGATTTCCCTGTTGATGGGTGCTGTCGTGGCTTGGGGTTTCGGTTGTGATCGACCCTTCTTTGATTTAGTAGTTTATATGCTGGGTTGTGTTGTGCTGTGGGTAGCCGTATGGCGTGAATCCTAGATTATGAATTGTGGCCGCTTGGGCAATTATGTGCATTGTTTAGCCTGATTAAAAATCTATGATGTTTATATGAATGTGTATAATGCATGAGTATGTTTGTAAACATGTGTGCATTTCAAGAGTGTCATGAGTCATGTTGCATGTGAAGCATCATGTTATGCATTCTTGTGTCGATTGATTCCTCAGTGAATCTGCAGAACCTCGTGTGCCCTTGTGGGGTGTGAGCGATGGTTAATTATTGATTCCTCGGTGAATCTGCAGAACCTCGTGTGCCCTTGTGGGGTGTGAGCGATGGTTAATTATTGATCCCTCGGTGGATTTGCAGAACCTCGTATATAACGATGGTTATTTTGATTCCGCGTAGAATCTGCAGAACCTCGTGTGCCCATGTGGGGTGTGAGTGATGGTTATTTGGTTCTTCAATTGAACCTGCTGAAATGAGTCGGTACCGCATTTGCATCTGCATAGAGTCGTGTGTCGGTCTCTATGAGTTGCATGTTGACATCCTGCATGGTGTATGGTGAATGAACATAATTGTAAATGTTTATATGAATTGTTGATGATTGGCATGATTGGTATGCTTGAAGACACATGTATGGATGAATATATGAATATGTATGTTTGTGTGTTTATGAACCGATATAAACATTGTTGACACATATTATATATGCATGATGTTCTATTTGTAAATAGATAATGCGAATACATTGCGATGTACGGTATGACGAGGTGAGTTGCGGTGAGAATGCGAAAGACGTATTTTGGGTATTAAGTACATATATATGTTTTTATGCATTGTTATTATGATATCGTTTCTCACCCTTCTGTTGTCTCTTTTAATGCTCTATGAGGCATTGCAGACTAGATTGCTGGAAGTATTTTGTGAAGCGTGGCTTCTTCCCTTTTTGGTCGGTCGGCTCTGATATGTAGCACCGGGTAGAATAGGATTTATTTTGATTCTCTTGTGATACATCTGAGTATGTATCTGCTGTTGATATGTTTTGTAAAACATGATGAATGATAACTGTATATGTGAATACATGTCTGGTGAATTATGAAATATTTAGATATTTCCGCCTTTGTTCTAAATATTTCTTGTGGGTGTTATCCCGTTGTTGCATATCTGTTGAGCAGGTTCTGTATGTGTTGGAATTTTTATGATAATGTGATATTTCCCTTTTATGCCATGTTGCAAATATACTCTGATGAAACTTTAAATTTATGCCTAAATGATTAATTGTATTATTTGGGGGCATAGAAAGGGGGTGTTACATTAAGTGGTATCAGAGCCAGTGTTGAGTCAGTTGTATCTGTCTCGCTGTTTTGTTGGTTGAACGGTTGTTTGACCCTGTTGTTATTTTTGGGAATAATCAGAATATGGCTGGTCGTAATAACAACGCGATGGCTGCGGCATTGGAAGCTATGGCTCGAGCGGTGCAGGGTGCGCCGAATGTGAATGCTAACGATGAGTTTGGAAAGAATCAACCGCCGGTGTTCAAAGGAAGGTTTGATCCGGACGGTGCTCAGATTTGGCTGAAGGAGGTCGAGAGGATCTTCAGAGTTATGAATTGCACTGAAAGGAACAAGGTGAGACTTGGGTCTCACATGCTGAGAGAAGAAGCCGATGACTGGTGGGTCGGCATAAGACAAATTCTTGGGGTTGATGATGAGGAAATAACTTGGGATTTGTTCCGCACTGAATTTTTGAGGAAGTATTATCCGGAGAGTGTGAAGGGAAAGAAGGAGATGGAGTTTCTAGAATTGAAACAAGGGAACATGTCTGTGGTCGACTACACGGCTAAGTTTACGGAGTTGGTGAAATTCCATCCTCACTATGATGCGGTGGCGGCGGAATTTTCCAAGTGTATTAAGTACGAGAACGGCTTGCACCCGGAGATTAAGCAAGTTGTGGGGTATCAGAGGATTCGAAGATTTTCGGACTTAACCGAATGCAGTAGAATTTTCGAAGAGGATAGTAGGGCTCGTTCTACTCACTATAAGAGTTTGAGTGAGAGGCGAGGAAAGCAACCAGTAAGGAGTGGGCCTTATGTGACGCCTGCTGATAAGGGCAAGCATAGGGAACACTTTGTCAAGAAATCCGGAGGAGGGAGTTCTGGTCCCGTTAAGTGTTATAGGTGCGGCGAAGAGGGGCACAAATCTTTTGAGTGTAAGAAGGCTGGGGAAAGGTGTGCTAACTGTGGTGGTCTCGGTCATGCTACAACTAAATGTAGGAGGAATGTGATTAAGTGTTTTAACTGTGGGGAGGTTGGTCATATTAGTACGAAGTGTACTAAGGCAAAGTAGGCTCCATCGAGCGGGAAGGTATTTGCATTAGCGGGTGCAGACACTACTAATGCGGATCGGTTGATTAAAGGTACATGCTTTATTAATAATATGCCCTTAGTTGCTATTATCGATACCGGAGCGACTCATTCGTTTATTTCTTTCGAGTGCGCTAAGCGTTTGGATTTGTGTTTTTCTTCTTGTGGTGGTGATATGGTTATTGAGACACCCGCTTCGGGGTTGGTAACTACGTCTTCAGTATGTTTGAGTTGTCCCTTGACCATGTATGGTAAGGACTTTATTATGGACTTGGTGTGTTTGCCATTAGAAGGATTAGATGTGATTTTGGGTATGAATTGGTTGCAGTATAATAGAGTTCATATTGATTGTTATCACAAGTTGGTGAGGTTTCCATCTTCGGGAGATGAGGAGGAAGAGAGTTTTCTATCCACTAAAAAGTTGAAGAAACTTTTGGCGGATGAAGCTCAAGTGTTCTGTTTGTTTGCGTCGCTGTCGGTAGAGAATAAGGTTGAATTGGAATTGGTTCCAGTGGTATGTGACTTTCCAGAAGTATTTCCGGAGGACATTACGGATGTACCGCCAGAAAGGGAAGTCGAGTTTTCGATTGATCTAGTTCCCGATACTAGACCGATTTCGATGGCACCGTATCGTATGTCGGCATCGGAGTTGGTAGAATTGAAGAGACAATTGAATGATTTATTGGAAAAGAGATTTGTTAGGCCGAGTGTTTCTCCTTGGGGTGCGCCGGTATTATTGGTAAAGAAGAAAGATGGGAGCATGCGGTTGTGTATTGATTATCGGCAGTTGAACAAGGTGACTATCAAGAATAAGTATCCGCTTCCTAGAATTGATGATTTGATGGACCAATTGGTTGGTGCCCGTGTTTTTAGTAAGATTGATTTGAGGTCAGGTTATCACCAGATTCGTGTTAAAGGGAAAGATATTCAAAAGACGGCTTTTAGGACACGGTATGGTCATTATGAATTTTCTGTGATGCCATTCGGAGTTTCTAATGCGCCGGGTGTGTTTATGGAATATATGAATCGTATCTTTCATGAGCAGTTGGATCGTTTCGTAGTTGTGTTTATTGATGACGTTTTGATTTACTCTAAGTCCCAAGAAGAGCATGAAGAGCATTTGCGGGTTGTGTTGCAAGTATTGAAGGAGAAGCAATTGTATGCTAAGTTATCCAAGTGCGAGTTTTGGTTATCGGAAGTGAATTTTCTTGGGCATGTTATTTCTGGTAAAGGTATTTGTGTTGATCCGTCCAAGATTGATGCGGTGATGCAATGGGAGGCTCCTAAGTCGGTTACGGAGATCCGAAGCTTTTTGGGCGTGGCCGGTTATTATCAGAGGTTTATTGAGGGATTTTCGAAGTTGGCTCTTCCGTTGACTCATTTGACTTGTAAGGGAAAGACTTTTGTTTGGGACATTGATTGTGAGAAGAGTTTTGTTGAACTTAAGAGACGGTTGACAACGACGCCGGTTCTGGTTTTGCCAAATCCGACGGAAGCGTTTGTGGTTTATTGTGATGCTTCTTTGTCCGGTTTGGGTGGTGTTTTGATGCAAGACGGTAAAGTTGTGGCTTATGCTTCAAGGCAATTGAGAGTGCATGAGAAGAATTATCCCACACACGATTTGGAATTGGCGGCCGTGGTCTTTGTTTTGAAAATTTGGAGACACTATCTCTATGGTGCGAGATTTGAAGTTTTTAGCGACCACAAGAGTTTGAAGTATTTATTTGAGCAAAAGGAATTGAATATGAGGCAAAGGAGATGGTTAGAGTTTTTGAAGGATTATGACTTTGGTTTGAATTACCATCCGGGTAAGGCAAATGTTGTAGCCGATGCTTTGAGCCGGAAGTTAGTGCATATGTCTACATTGATGGTGAGAGAATGGGAACTTTTGGAGAGTTTCAGAGATTTGAGTTTGGTTTGTGAAATGACGCCAAGAAGTGTGAAACTTGGTATGTTGTATGTTACGAATGATTTTCTAGCTACCGTTCGTGAAAAGCAAAAGTTGGATTTGAAATTTGTGGATTTGATGATGAATAAGAGTGAGGACTTTAAGGTTGATAATTTTGGAGTTTTGAGATTCCGTGGTCGTATTTGTATTCCCGACGATGTGGATTTGAGAAGGACGATATTGGAGGAAGGACACCGGAGTAAATTGAGTATTCACCCGGGTGCGAATAAGATGTATCAAGATTTGAAGAAAATCTTTTGGTGGTCCGGATTGAAGAGGGATGTAGCTCGATTTGTGTATTCGTGTTTGACTTGCCAGAAGTCTAAAGTAGAACATCAGAAGCCTAGTGGTTTGATGCAACCATTGGATATTCCAGAATGGAAATGGGATAGTATATCAATGGATTTTGTTACGGGTTTACCAAATACGCAAAGAGGTCACAATGCTATTTGGGTGATTGTTGATAGGCTTACTAAATCTGCTCACTTTATTCCGATTGATATTAGTTATCCTTTGGAAAAGTTAGCCGAGATTTATGTTCGGGTGATTGTAAAGTTGCATGGAGTTCCCAAGAGTATCGTGTCGGATAGAGATCCTAGATTTACTTCGAGATTTTCGGAAGGTTTGCAAAAGGCTTTAGGTTCTAAGTTGAGATTGAGTTCGGCGTATCATCCGCAGACGGATGGCCAAACTGAGAGGACGATTCAATCATTAGAGGACTTGTTGCGTGCTTGTGTGCTCGAGCAAGGTGGTGTTTGGGATAGCTTTTTGGCATTGATTGAGTTCACTTACAACAACAGTTTTCATGCGAGTATTGGTATGGCACCATTTGAGGATTTGTATGGTCGGAGATGTCGAATACCTTTGTGTTGGCATGAAACCGGAGAGAGATCGGTAGTTGGACCGGAAATGGTACAACAAACGACGGAGAAGGTGAAGTTGATTCGAGAGAAGATGAAGGCTTCCCAGAATAGGCAAAAGAGTTATCATGACAAGAGAAGGAAGGATCTTGAATTTCAAGAAGGTGACCATGTGTTTTTGAGAGTTACACCGGTTACGGGTGTGGGTCGTGCTTTGAAGTCGAAGAAGTTGACTTCTCGTTTTATTGGTCCGTATCAAATTATTGCACGAGTTGGTGCGGTGGCTTATCGTGTGGCGTTGCCTCCGAGTCTTTCGAATTTGCATGATGTGTTCCATGTTTCGCAACTTCGGAAGTATGTTCCGGATCCGTCACATGTGATTCCTATGGATGAGGTGGAGGTAAGAGATAATCTTACGGTTGAGGTTTTACCGGTTATGATTTTGGACCGCAAAGTTAAGAACCTAAGAGGCAAGGATATTTCGCTTGTAAAAGTAGCATGGGGAGGTGCTGCGGAAGGCAATATGACTTGGGAATTGGAGAGTAAGATACGTGAGTCGCATCCTGAGTTATTCGAATCAGGTAATATTTTCGAGGACGAAAATTCCTAAGTGGGGGAGAGTTGTAACGCCCCGATTCTGAATTTCCTTTATTTTGAGTCCTTTCTGATTTAATTAATTGGATTATTATTTTTAAATGTGGAATTGTGTGTTTAATATGTTATTTGTGCATATTGTGCTATTTTTGCCTACTTTGAGAGTATCGGGTAAAATAGACCGGAGGATATTTTGGGCATTAGTAATTAGGTTAAGTGAATATTTTATGTGAATTGATTAATTAGTGCGTGGAAAGAATTTGAGAGGAAAGAAAAGAGAATATGAGTATATGAGAGAAAAAGAGAAAGTTAGTAAGAAAAAGAAAAGAAAAACAAAGGAAAGAAAGGAAGAGAAGAGAAAGAGAAGAGGAAAAACCTAGAACTTCAAGAAATCATCACCAAAGCTTTCGATTGATCGGGTAAGGGTGTGAAACTTTATTATTCTATCAATGTGTATAATCATGTATGATTTTGTTGGATCGTTTTGGATTGTTGGTAGTTTTCTACACTTTCCATTTTAGGTTGAATTTGATTTAATCGATAGAAATCGTTGTCTAACGGTTAGAATCGTGATTAGATGGCGTAGATTAGTCGGTATATGTTAGACTAAGGCTACTGGATATGAGTTGGAGTTCATCGGGTGATTTTATCGGTGGTTTTGGATTCTGAACAGTAGGGAGAAGTTCTGTTCGCAGACACTCGCTAGCAGTTCGCTAGGCGAGCAGGTCGCGAATGGTCGCTGGTAGTTCGCTAGGCGAGTGCGCAGCGAACGGTCCCAGACTTGGGACAGAATGGTATTGTGGTCTTTCGCTAGTAGCGAAGGGAGTAGCGAAGAGCTCGCTGGGGGTTCGCTGTGGCGAACGAGGTAGCGAGCAATGTTTGGAGGTTTTGTTTGCACTCGCTAGCAGTTCGCTAGGCGAGGAAGTAGCGAACGCTCGCTAGCAGCTCGCTAGGCGAGCGTGTAGCGAATGTAGCAGGATGGATTTCCCTGTTGATGGGTGCTGTCATGGCTTGGGGTTTCGATTGCGATCGACCCTTCTTTGATTTAGTAGTTTATATGCTGGGTTGTGTTGTGCTGTGGGTAGCCGTATGGCGTGAATCCTAGATTATGAATTGTGGCCGCTTGGGCAATTATGTGCATTGTTTAGCCTGATTAAAAATATATGATGTTTGTATGAATGTGTATAATGCATGAGTATGTTTGTAAACATGTGTGCATTTCAAGAGTGTCATGAGTCATGTTGCATGTGAAGCATCATGGTATGCATTCTTGTGTCGATTGATTCCTCGGTGAATCTGCAGAACCTCGTGTGCCCTTGTGGGGTGTGAGCGATGGTTAATTATTGATTCCTCGGTGAATCTGCAGAACCTCGTGTGCCCTTGTGGGGTGTGAGCGATGGTTAATTATTGATCCCTCGGTGGATTTGCAGAACCTCGTATATAACGATGGTTATTTTGATTCCGCGTAGAATCTGCAGAACCTCGTGTGCCCATGTGGGGTGTGAGCGATGGTTATTTGGTTCTTCAATTGAACCTGCTGAAATGAGTCGGTACCGCATTTGCATCTGCATAGAGTCGTGTGTCGGTCTCTATGAGTTGCATGTTGACATCCTGCATGGTGTATGGTGAATGAACATAATTGTAAATGTTTATATGAATTGTTGATGATTGGCATGATTGGTATGCTTGAAGACACATGTATGGGTGAATATATGAATATGTATGTTTGTGTGTTTATGAACCGATATAAACATTGTTGACACATATTGTATATGCATGATGTTCTATTTGTAAATAGATAATGCGAATACATTGCGATGTACGGTATGACGAGGTGAGTTGCGGTGAGAATGCGAAAGACGTATTTTGGGTATTAAGTACATATATATGTTTTTATGCATTGTTATTATGATATCGTTTATCACCCTTCTGTTGTCTCTTTTAATGCTCTATGAGGCATTGCAGACTAGATTGCTGGAAGTATTTTGTGAAGCGTGGCTTCTTCCCTTTTTGGTCGGTCGGCTCTGATATGTAGCACCGGGTAGAATAGGATTTATTTTGATTCTCTTTTGATACATCTGAGTATGTATCTGCTGTTGATATGTTTTGTAAAACATGATGAATGATAACTGTATATGTGAATACATGTCTGGTGAATTATGAAATATTTAGATATTTCCGCCTTTGTTCTAAATATTTCTTGTGGGTGTTATCCCGTTGTTGCATATCTGTTGAGCAGGTTCTGTATGTGTTGAAATTTTTATGATAATGTGATATTTCCCTTTTAGGCCATGTTGCAAATGTACTCTGATGAAACTTTAAATTTATGCCTAAATGATTAATTGTATTATTTGGGGGCATAGAAAGGGGGTGTTACACAACATATCACCCATCATATTCTCCTTTTGCTTGTCTTAAATTTTCTAAAATGAATATACTTTGAGTTAACAAAATGCAATCATGACTAAAGGCATGAAAAACTTCAAAGTAATGAAATTTTGCAGGCTTGCAGGACATGGGTCGACCATAGGGTCGGCGTATCCATCAGAAAAAGGGGAAAATCAGTCAGCGCACAAAGCATGCGTCGACCATAGGGTCAGCGCATGAAGGAATGATATTCCAGCGGGTCAACGCATAAAAGCATTGGTCGACCATAGGGTCGGCGCACAAAGGAAAAGAATTTCAACGGGTCAGCGCACGCCGACTGTATGGTCGACGCACACTGATGAAATTTCCAGAAATTCAAAACATCACAGGCCATGCGTCGACGCACAGACCTGTTATGGTCGACCGTTCGCGCGGAAAAACTGTTTTAAATTTGTTCCCTCTCATATTTGAAATACTGTTATGTCCTGAATTTTGTGGGAACTATATATACTTGCTTAAACACTTGTGTCTACCAACATTTGATATTCTTTTGATTCATGTGTTCAAAAACAAGAAAGAGTGAAATAGGTGTCCAAGATTCATCATCTTCATCTTCAACATCTTACAACATTTCAATTACACACAATCATTTTTGAAATGCATTTGTAAGAGATTCAAGGTGATAAGGTTCGAGGCTTAGATTGGAGAATCAAGCTCGGGTTGAAGATTGCGACAGGTTCTTTCTTGAATAAAACCATTGGGGTTTTGCCCTCCAAGATTGGTTCGAATTTTGGGGGTTTTTGGACGAGATTCTTCATCAACGATCAATCAAGCGAAGGTGATTATGAAGAGTTGGTCTTCACAAGTCTAGTAGCGGTTTCGGTGATTTTGAAGGGAAGATCTCGGGTTCGATTTGGTGCTGTTGAGATCAGTCGGAGCCAAAGGTTTGAACAACAACGTGTTCTTCAATAAGGTGGCTGGAGTTGGAGGTCCATCAACACAAATCGAAGAACTTGATTCATCTTGAATCAAGGGGCAAGGAGTGAAGGCAACTTTCAACACATTGAGATTTTTGTTGTAATTTTTGCTGCTTAATCCCTGTATAAACTGTACATTCAAACAGGTGATATCTATTCAATATATCTCAATTCTAGTTTTAGAATTGAGGGCAGACGTACCCCGAAGCGAGGACGACGGGGGAACTGCCTCACCAAATTACTTGTCTCCTTTATTTTCAGCATTTTCGTTATAGCTCAAATAAGTAATTTTTGTGTAAGCTCTATTGTCAAAATTGTGATATCAATTGAGTAAGAGATTAAAACGCTGTTTTTAACTCTAACGTACAACAAAACATTGTGCTAGGCTGATTGAAATCACTTACTCAACATAAACATCACTTGGAGTGTCTTTGCACACCAAGTGTTTGACATATTGCTTGAACCAAAATTATCTTACTTGTGTATCTAGTTTTGGTTTGATTTTGAATCATTGGAACTAGGTAACCTTACAACTGAAGTAAATAATTGATAAGCATAATTTGTGTTGTGATTCTATTTTTCCGAATTGTCATAAATCCATAGGCTTACGTATATCCGGTTTTCCAATAACCGTTCGTTTTAGACTATAATTTTCCTCGGCCGCTTCCGCACTTAAAACATTTTTAAAACCAATTTTTGAATTGGTAGCGCCGACTCAAATTTTAATTGGGGATCTATTCAACCCCCCCTTCTAGATCCGTGCCATAGTCTAACAAGTGGTATCTAGAGCTCCGGTTATTCGGTGCTTCAAATACAACGAGATAGAAAATGGCAAACAAACCTAAAGGGGCGTACAATAGGGCTCCTGTTTTCAACGGTGAAAATTATAGTTATTGGAAATACTGTATGCGTGTGCATATAAACTCCATAGACAGAAAAATATGGAACGTTATCCTCAATGGTCCAATAGAAATTACTATGACCAATGCGGATAATGTAGTTGTGCCAAAGCCTGAAGCACAATGGACCGATGACGATGAGAAAAAATACAATTATGATTGGAAAGCTAAAAACATCTTAATCTCCTCATTAGGTGTAGATGAATACTATCGTGTATCCCATTGTCCTACTGCTAAGGCCATGTGGGATTCACT
Organism: Lathyrus sativus; assembly: GCA_963859935.3. Taxonomy (NCBI): domain Eukaryota; kingdom Viridiplantae; phylum Streptophyta; class Magnoliopsida; order Fabales; family Fabaceae; genus Lathyrus; species Lathyrus sativus. The sequence continues at coordinate 536,574,592 of OZ012739.1, forward strand.
ACAAATAGCCCATGAGGGGACAAACGATGTTAAGTTGGCTAGAATCAATACATTAACTCAAGAGTTCAATCTCTTTTTCATGGAGCAAGGGGAAACCATTGCTGACATGCAAAAGAGATTTACTCATCTCATCAATCGTTTACATTCATTAGGTAGGCCTGTTTCCAATGATATTGCTACTAATAAGACCTTAAGATGTCTTAACAGGGAATGGCAGCCTAAAGTGACTGCCATCAAAGAAGCTCATGATCTTACCTTATTAGATTTAACAACATTGTTTGGCAAATTACAAGAGCATGAACAGGTACTCTTGAGCTTAGACCAACGTGAAAAGATGGAAAAGAAAGACAAAATGAAGGTGAGTGAAAAGAAATCGATAGCTCTCAAGACTTCCTCCTCGAAGTCTCAAGCAAAAGAGCAACATGATTATTCCTCGAGCGACGAAGAAGAAGAGGACACAAACGAAGATATGGGGTTGTTTGTTAAACGGTATAATCGTTACGTGAGAAAGAACGACATCCAACATTCCGAGAAAAACTTGGTAAACTTCCGGAAACAATCGAGACACTCCAAGGATGATGACTCGAAAGGTAAAAAGACTAGAGGGACGTGCTACAAGTGTGGAAAGCCCGGTCACTACAAACCGGACTGTCCAATGAATAAAAAGGGAAAGGACAAGGAATCATCAAAATCACACAAGAAAGCATCAAAGCCTAGGAGAGCGTACATAGCATGGGAAAGTGACAACGACTCTTCCTCCTCTGATGAAAGCTCTAGTGATGAAGAAGAGTCCATGAATCTATGCCTCTCCGCCAATCAGAAAAATAAGAAAAAACAGGTACGTCACTCTAAATATGATAAGTCCTCAAATATGTCGCATTCAGAATTACAAACCGCATTTCATGCCTTACATAATGAAGCAGTTGAAGCCTTCAAGAAACTTGCTTCTAATAAGAAAATCTTTACTTATTTAGAGCATAAAGTTAAAGAGTCCGAAAAGAAATTAGAGGACCTTAAGGCTTCCATTGTGAAAGGCAATGAATCGGATTATAAAGACGATAGAAATCCTTTCAATTTCGGGTGTGATACTTGTCATATTTGGCAAGGTGAGGTTAGAAACCTCAAGGCCAAATTAAACAAGGCACTTGAACCTAAAGTTACATTTGCTATTGATAAAAAGGATTTTAGAAAAAGTATGATTAACCCATACCAAAAATATGCATATGTAATTAGGGATCAAGCAAGTGAAAGTGTCTCAAAAGTTGATTTTGCTTGCCTATATTGTTGCAAGAAAGGTCACTCCATTGGTAAATGCCGGTTTAGGAGATTTCTTGTTCCTAAAGGCATCTACCAATGGTTGCCCAAAAGCAACCATTTTGTCGCTAACCTATTAGGACCCAATATGCCATTGGGTACCTCCTTGTGCTAATTATGTTTTGACAGGTGAAATGTGTCGAGACCACCGAGAGAAGATGGGTTCTCGATAGTGGGTGCTCAAGACACATGTCTGGAGACATATCCTTATTCATAGACTTTGTGGCTAAGAAGAAAGGGTATGTAACTTATGGTGATAACAACCGCAGAGCAATACTAGGTAAAGGTAGTGTAGGTAATCCCGCCTCTACTATGATTTCCAACGTATTGCTTGTCGAAAACCTTAAACATAACCTGCTTAGCATTAGCCAATTGTGCGACAAAGGATACAATGTATCCTTTTCAAAAGATTGTTGCAAAATTGTGCATGAAAATGATAAGAAGAATATGTTTAATGGTTTTAGAGTAAAGAATGTATATATGCTTGACTTAAATGAAGTATCATTAACAAGCGACAAATGCCTCATAACTATGAGTGAAGACTCATGGCTATGGCATAGGCGTTTAGTGCATGTTAATTTTGACTTACTCAATAAGGTAGTCTCAAAAGACCTAGTCTTAGGACTTCCCAAAATAAAGTTCACTAAGGATCACCTTTATGATGCTTGTCAAAAAGGGAAGCAAACGAGGATCTCATTTAAATCCAAAAAGATAATTTCAACAACGAGACCTCTTGAACTTCTACACATGGACTTGTTTGGGCCGTCTAAGATCAAAAGTCTAGGAGGAAACTATTACGGGTTTGTAATAGTGGACGACTTTCCTAGGTTTTGTTGGACCATCTTCTTAATAAGTAAAAGTGATACATTCGCCGCTTTTGAAAAGTTTGCTAAGTTTTCCCAAAATAAGTTAAATACAAACATAGTGTCCATTAGGAGCGACCATGGAGGTGAGTTTGAAAATCACTTATTTGAAGAATATTGCGGTAACCATGGTATTGATCATAACTTCTCCGCTCCACGCACTCTTCAACAAAACGGGGTTGTGGAGCGCAAAAACCGTATTTTAGAAGAATTGGGAAGAACAATGATTAACGAAAGTGGTTTACCTAAATATTTTTGGGCCGACGCCATTAGTATGGCGTGCTATGTTTTGAATAGGGTACTTATTCGCCCCATTCTAAACAAAACACCGTACGAACTCTTAAAAGGGTGAAAGCCAAATGTTTCTCACTTGCACGTGTTTGGATGTAAATGTTTTGTATTAAAAAATGGAAAGGAAAACTTGGGCAAATTCGATTCCAAAGCCGATGAAGGTATCTTTCTCGGATACTCTCACTCGAGTAAAGCATATAGAATATATAATAAATGATTACTTGTTGTAGAAGAGTCTGTGCATGTTACCTTTGATGAGTCCTACCCGAGAAATGTCGGAAAGGATAGTGTTGTTCATGGTGCAGGTACATCCACTGAAGACATACTCAAAAGTGGCGAGATAGGGATTGATCAACCTGACAAAGCCAAAATTGAGGAGGATAAGGATGCACACCGTGATGCAACAGAGGAAGTTCATCCGCCTTCAAACGACGATCTTCCTCAAGAATGGAAGTCATCTAAAGACCATCCAATTGAAAACATTATTGGAGACATCACAAAGGGTGTAACAACTCGAGCTAAGCTAAGTAATTTCTGTTACTACTTCGCTTTCGTGTCACAGATGGAACCTAAAAACCCTAAGGAAGCCCTACTCGATGAACATTGGTATTTGTCAATGCAGGAGGAACTGAATCAGTTTACTAGAAATGAGGTTTGGGACCTTGTCCCTCCTCCACGAGGTCATCGAGTAATCGGCACCCGATGGGTGTTTAGAAATAAACTGGACGAGAACGGAGTAATAACTCGTAACAAAGCGCGTTTAGTCGTGCAAGGGTATAACCAAGAGGAAGGCATCGACTATGAGGAAACTTATGCGCCGGTTGCCCGACTCGAGGCTATACGCCTTCTACTTGCTTTCGCTTGTGCGAAAGATTTTAAGTTATTTCAAATGGACGTCAAAAGTGCATTCCTTAATGGGTTTATAAATAAAGAAGTCTATGTTGCTCAACCACCTGGTTTTGAGTCTCATGAGTATCCTGATCATGTCTATAAATTGAAAAGAGCTTTGTACGGTCTTAAACAAGCTCCTAGAGCTTGGTATGAGAGACTAAGCAAATTCTTACTTGATCAAGGCTACTCAAAAGGAAAGGTTGATACTACTCTCTTTATTAAACGTCAAGGAAAACACTTAATTCTTGTACAAATTTATGTTGACGATATCATATTTGGATCCACTAACATGAATCTCGTAAGAGAGTTTGCTAAGCTTATGCAGGGTGAATTCGAGATGAGTATGATGGGTGAACTCACATATTTTCTCGGGTTACAAATCAAGCAACTGAAGGAAGGAACATTCGTGAGCCAAACAAAATAATGTTTGGATCTTCTCAAGAGATTTGACATGGCAAATGCAAAAGCCATAGACACCCCTATGCCAACGTGTGCAAACATGAGTAAAGATGAAAGTGGCAAAGATGTTGAGGTAAAAAGGTACAGAGGTATGATTGGCTCGCTTCTCTATCTCACTGCTTCGCGTCCCGACATTATGTTTAGCGTGTGTATGTGCGCCAGATACCAATCATGTCCTAAGGAATCCCACCTAAAATCTGTCAAACGCATACTTCGATACCTATCTGGTACTCCAAAGTATGGATTGTGGTATTCTAAGGGTAATGATTGTTCATTGGTAGGCTTCTCTGATTCTGATTTTGCCGGTTTCAAATCAGATAAGAAAAGCACCAGTGGCACATGTCACCTATTTTCAAACTCTCTGGTTAGTTGACACAGCAAGAAACAAGTGTCTGTTGCTCTGTCAACCGCCGAAGCGGAATACGTAGCCGCCGGTAGCTATTGTGCGCAAGTCTTATGGCTTAAACAACAACTATTGGACTTTATTTGAAACTAGAACGTATTCCAATATTTTGTGACAACACCAGTGCTATAAATCTTACCAAGAATCCAGTGTTACACTCACGTACTAAACACATAGAAATTCGACACCATTTTCTTAGGGACCATGTAGAGAAGGGTGACGTTGTCTTTGAGCACGTCGATACTAAAAATCAACTAGCAGACATTTTCACAAAGCCGCTAGCCAATGAGCCCTTCTTTCATATCCGTCGAGAACTTGGTATTCTCGATATTTCTGATCGGGTTTAACAATTGCTACGTTTTTGTACCACTAACAACTATGTTTTTGTACCACTAACAATCACTTTGAGTTTGTTGCAAGTACAAATCTGTGATTAACTAGAGTAGTTCGTATAGAGGTGATATTGCTCCTTTCTCCTTCTTTTTCTTCTCTCTCTTAGCATTCATGACTTGAAAACATCTATATCGTTCTACAATCATGGTACTTATATATGGATATGACTGTTGCTGGTTGATACTATGTGTGTTGAATGCATGTCATATTGTAAAAAGATGAATAGGCATGATAAATAGGCAAGTGTGACATTTTGCATAACTTGAAATTGAAAATTTTGAGTTTTTGAAGGTTTGAGTCGACCTAAACAGGACAATGGTCGACGCATGCTGTAAATTTTTCAAAATTATCAAAAACTGAACAGTATGCGTCGACGCATGCAGGGCTATGGTCGACGGCTCGCTTGAAAACCCAGAAATTTTCTCGTTTGAAAATCGTTCCACTTTCCCTCTTCCCTGCATTAAATGTGTTGTGATGCTTTGACATGACATTCATCTTGTGAATTGCATCTAGTCACCTATATTATCTCCTTGTCTCCTCCCTCTTCCCAAAAACCCTAACATCTTCTTCTATTAAAGACCCAAGCATTCCTCTTCTCCAACATTATTCCCAAATCATTTTCTTCAAAGTTTATCTTCAAACTACTCCAAAACTTTTCATCAATGGCTTCCTCTCTCCGCAAAACTACCGGTAAGAGATCAAGAGCATCTTCATCCTCTGCTTCAGTTCCGGTTACTGCTGTTTCTCTTGTTCATCCTCCTGCGGTTGAAAACTTCAATAAAAGTCTTAACAAAAGGGCCATAGTTCCACAACATGCTTTCTACCATGCAACAAGTGAGCGCTTGCATCTCACTCAGCTTCTGTCCCTATTAGACTTTCAAGGGTTCGTCAATTTCCTGGAGTTTAATACAAAGTACAGTGAAAATCTGGTCAGAGTGTTTTACACAAATATGCGAGGTAACTTTCAAGACCAGCACTTTCACACATCTGTAGGAAATAGACTGGTTAATATCAATTCTGAAGTATGGAATAAATATTTTGATATGACTGTTGATGCTGATGCACCACCTCTCCATGAGGTAACTGACACTCGTACGGTGCTGGGTTATGAATATAAGAGGGCTCTGAATGGAATGCTTAAACGACCTTATCCAGAGGCAATTGTCAACAGCGATGCTTTTCCTCGATCGGTCACAGCCGGGAAAATCAATACAGGGGAGCGCATCCTTCAGTGGATTGTCGCTCGTATTCTACGACCGAAGAAGGGTGGTCTGTCGCGTGTAGAACAAGCTGAGGTACATCTTATCTACATTCTGCAAAACAGGATCAAAATAAATTGGCCTTACTATATTGCTAGCAGGATGTTTGCTCTGAGAGACTCAAGTAGAGGCATTGCTTTAGCCTATGGGTCGTTCATCTCAAAAATTCTTGCTGCTGCGAATGTTGTGTATCCAACATTTCCATGTGTATCAGTTTCCCCAGATAAAGAATTTAGCACCAAAACCCTTGCAATGATGGGGTATTTTTGGTGTGCTGAACGTCGTTCATACAGATTTGTCCGACGGGCTAATATTCCTCCGGTTCCTGATAACGATTCTGATGAAGAAGAAAGTGAAGAGCAGGGTGAAGAAGAAAGCGACGAACAAGGTGAAGAAGAAAGTGAAGAGGAAGGTGAAGAAGACGATGCAGAAGACAACACCGATGCAGAGATACCATAACCTATCTATGGGACTCAAGATTATCATCAATCTCCAGTCCATGATACGACTACAAATACCGATTGGGTCCAGTACTCATATCAATCAGAAGAATAAGAAGGCGATTCTACAAATCAAGGCTGGGGCGATTGGAAATATACAGGCTGGACTACCTTGGGTAGATTCTATGACCCATATCACGGCTACCCTCAAGACTACCAACCCTCTGAGCACTCATCACCTCCTTCGCCTTCAGATAATTCCGAAGTCATTACTATGATGCAGTCAATGCAGTTAGAACAACAAAACTTCATAAGGCGTCAAGACACTCAGATGGAGCAGATTAGAGTTGACCTCCATGCCCAAAATGAAAGGTTCAATTCTTTTTCTACTCAGATGGACGCCCGTATTGACTCTCTGGTTGAATCACATGAGCGGCAAGATTGGGAAATCACCAACGCTCTTAGTCATCTCAACATGTCCGTCGAAGCCTTTTTGGACTTCTCGGATCCTTACCACAATCCAGATGCTCCATACCGAGGGAAAGGACGAGGACGGGGTCGTGGTTATTAGATTCATAGTTGCATATTTCATATTTGCTTATATGTTTTAGTCTGTGTACTTTTCATTTGTTTAGTATTATCTGTGCCTGAACTTTTATTACATGTGTTCGTCATTATCTATTAATTCAAGTTTTTTGTTCATTATCATGCTTGTGTGTGAAGTTTGGTAATTAACTATCACCTATTGTCTGTACTCTGTTATTTGATGCGTTCCTCTTCTCTTTTTGATGGTGTCAAAGGGGGAGAAGACAATGTAGCAAGCAAACACCAAAGCCAAGTCAGGATATTGACAGTTCAGGATATTAACAACATTCGATGACTGTTGTTCTACAGCCTTATAGTGCAAAAGAAAGGGGGAGCTTGTGTATACTTGTGTGTATACGTTGCATATTTGGTGTTTTAACTGTATACAAGTTGTCATCATCAAAAAGGGGGAGATTGTGGAGGCAAATCGCCACATATCACACAAATCTGCAATACATTGGTAAATGCAGGTTTCGATGATGACAAATTCCCAGGATAGACTGGAAAGTATGAGTTCCAGATCCACTAAACCAGATGCAACATATCACCCATCATATTCTCCTTTTGCTTGTCTTAAATTTTCTAAAATGAATATACTTTGAGTTGACAAAATGCAATCATGACTAAAGGCATGAAAAACTTCAAAGTAATGAAATTTTGCAGGCTTACAGGACATGGGTCGACCATAGGGTCGGCGTATCCATCAGAAAAAGGGGAAAATCAGTCAGCGCACAAAGCATGCGTCGACCATAGGGTCAGCGCATGAAGGAATGATATTCCAGCGGGTCAACGCATAAAAGCATTGGTCGACCATAGGGTCGGCGCACAAAGGAAAAGAATTTCAACGGGTCAGCGCATGCCGACTGTATGGTCGACGCACACTTATGAAATTTCCAGAAATTCAAAACATCACAGGCCATGCGTCGACGCACAGACCTGTTATGGTCGACCGTTCGCGCGGAAAAACTGTTTTAAATTTGTTCCCTCTCATATTTGAAATACTGTTATGTCCTGAATTTTGTGGGCACTATATATACTTGCTTAAACACTTGTGTCTACCAACATTTGATATTCTTTTGATTCATGTGTTCAAAAACAAGAAAGAGTGAAATAGGTGTCCAAGATTCATCATCTTCATCTTCAACATCTTACAACATTTCAATTACACACAATCATTTTTGAAATGCATTTGTAAGAGATTCAAGGTGATAAGGTTCGAGGCTTAGATTGGAGAATCAAGCTCGGGTTGAAGATTGCGACAGGTTCTTTCTTGAATAAAACCATTGGGGTTTTGCCCTCCAAGATTGGTTCGAATTTTGGGGGTTTTTGGACGAGATTCTTCATCAACGATCAATCAAGCGAAGGTGATTGTGAAGAGTTGGTCTTCACAAGTCTAGTAGCGGTTTCAGTGATTTTGAAGGGAAGATCTCGGGTTCGATTTGGTGCTGTTGAGATCAGCCGGAGCCAAAGGTTTGAACAACAACATGTTCTTCAATAAGGTGGCTGGAGTCGGAGGTCCATCAACACAAATCGAAGAACTTGATTCATCTTGAATCAAGGGGCAAGGAGTGAAGGCAACTTTCAACACATTGAGATTTTTGTTGTAATTTTTGCTGCTCAATCCTTGTATAAACTGTACATTCAAACAGGTGATATCTATTCAATATATCTCAATTCTAGTTTTAGAATTGAGGGCAGACGTACACCGAAGCGAGGACGACGGGGGAACTGCCTCACCAAATTACTTGTCTCCTTTATTTTCAGCATTTTCGTTATAGCTCAAATAAGTAATTTTTGTGTAAGCTCTATTGTCAAAATTGTGATATCAATTGAGTAAGAGATTAAAACGCTGTTTTTAACTCTAACGTACAACAAAACATTGTGCTAGGCTGATTGAAATCACTTACTCAACATAAACATCACTTGGAGTGTCTTTGCACACCAAGTGTTTGACATATTGCTTGAACCAAAATTATCTTACTTGTGTATCTAGTTTTGCTTTGATTTTGAATTATTGGAACTAGGTAACCTTACAACTGAAGTAAATAATTAATAAGCATAGTTTGTGTTATGCTTCTATTTTTCCGAATTGTCATAAATCCATAGGCTTACGTATATCCGGTTTTCCAATAACCGTTCGTTTTAGACTATAATTTTCCTCGGCCGCTTCCGCACTTAAAACATTTTTAAAACCAATTTTTGAATTGGTAGCGCCGACTCAAATTTTAATTGGGGATCTATTCAACCCCCCCTTCTAGATTCGTGCCATAGTCTAACACTTATTGCTGCTGAAGTTATTTTTCCAACATTCCCATGCATATCTCTTACTTCCGACAAAGAATTTGGGACGAAAACCCTTTCAATGATGGGTTACTTTTGGTGCGAAGAGCGAAGAAGTTACAGATTTTTTCGCAAGGCAACCACTCCTGGGACTGTTGAAGAATATGATGATATTGAAAAAAGTGAAGAAGGGAAGAAGAGGAAGATGGAGAAGACGAAGAAGACCAAACACATAAGGAGCATGCAAGTCATCAACAAATGGATATAAATGAGTACACAAATAACGATTGGGTTCAATACAACACTCCAACTGAAGAAGAAGAAACTAATAATCAAGGTTGGGGTGAATGGCAATACACTGGATGGTCCACCTTGAGAGAGTATTATAACCCATATCAAGGAAGTTCTGAAGCACCTCCATCTCCACCGCAACAAAATACTTCTGAAATTATCAGCATGATGCAGTCTATGCAGTTGGATCAGCAAAATTTTATGAGAGCTCAAGACGAGAGTTTCAGTTAAATACAAAGAGAGCTCCAAACGTAAAATGAAAGGCTTAACAACTTTTCCACAAGGATGGATGCTAGGTTTGAGGCTCTCGCTGCATCTAATGAAGTTCAAGAAACGGTCGTCACTCACAACATATGGTATTTGAATAGTGTTTTGGAGGCGTTCACCGACATGGTCGGCCCATACCGCAATCCTCATTTCGATGAGAAGGGACAAGGACGAGGCCGAGGACATTAGGATCATGCGTGCATTTCTATGTTGCTTTTATGTTCTTATGTTTCCTATTTTGTCTTGTTCACAATGTTTGGTTTTTGCTTGTTATGTTTTTTTTTAGTTTTTCATTGTACTTTCTCTCTTTATCTATAATATGATTATCCATTGAGTTACTTTTTCATTATCTATATTTTGTATGAATATTGGTTAATACTAGTTATTACCTGCTGAGTTTTTTTGTTGAATTGAACATATTCTTCTTAACCTTTCTCTTTCTCTTTTTGATGTTGTCAAAAGGGGAGAAGAGAGTGTATCAAAGCCAAGAAGATCACACCACCAGTTCACCAGTTTTTTTTAAGTATAGGATTGCAAAAGAAAGGGGGAGTTTATGTTACTATGTTATAAATATTGCAAGTTGTTCTCATTGGTTTTGCATAGGTTGTCATCATAAAAAAGGGGGAGTATGTGAGGACAAACCCTCATGTAACATATGTTCTTGAGTTTCGATGATGACAAAACGCAACCATGGATGAATCGGTTTTATCGGCTCTACATCTACAAGACAAATGCAATATTTCACCTCTCATATCCTTCTTATATCCTTCTAACTTGGCATATTCAATTCAATACATGTGGAAGATCATTGGTTATGTTTAGATGTATTAAAATCACAAAGATATGCATTTTTACAGATTTGCAGGCTTTGAGTCGACCACAAGTCGACGCATGAAGCAGTACAATTTCCCACTGGTCGATGCACGCTGGCCTATGGTCGACCACATGGTCAGCGCATGAAGCAGTGCAATTCTCCACTGGTCGGTGCACGCCGACCTATGGTCGACACATGCAGTTAAGACTTTTCAAATTTCCTAAAACTACAGGCTATGCGTCGACGCATAGTCCTGCTATGGTCGATCGTTTGTGCCGTTAGTGAAGTCTTTCTACTTTGGTTGAAAAGATGTTAAGTGTGTTGGTTGGTTGGCTACTATATATAGAAGGTTTGTTCATTTTTATCAACAATAGTTGAGATTTTGAGTCAATTGTGCAAGAAACAAGTAAAGTGAAATAGGTGTTACCAAATCTCTTCATCTTCATCCTCAACAATTCACAGCACAACAGTTGCACACAACAATTCTTGCTGTGGTTTATGTCTCGTTCAAGGTGATAAGGTCCAAAGCCTTTGATTGGGAATTCGGTTCAGGTTGAGTTCGTAGCAAGTTTTTCTTGAATAAAACCTTTAAGGTTTTGACCTCCAAGATTAGGAGAATTTGGGGTTTTTTGGTACGGATCGTCTCTACCAACTTCAGCTGAGCGAAGGTGATTGAGAAGTGGAAGGTTTCATCAGTCTAGTAGCGAGAATCAGTGAAATGTGCAAGAGAGTTCAGGATTCGATTTGTGTGTGGTTGAGATCAGCCGGGCCGAGGGTTTGAAGAACGGAAGGTTATTCAACAAAGGGGCTGGAATCAGAGGTCTACTCACAACGATCGAAGAACTTGATTCGACTCGAATCAAGGAACAAGGAGAGAAAAGCATCATCAACATCAAGAGATCTTGTTTGTGTATTTTGCTTATCTATCCTTGTATAAACACTTCAACTCTACAGGTGATATCTATTATATTGATCTCAATTCTAGATTTAGAATCGAGGGCAGACGTACCCCGAAGCGAGGACGGCGGGGGAACTGCCTCAACAAATCTTTGTCTCCTTTATTTTTCTCCACTTTCATTTTGGCTTTAGAATTTGAGTAATTTTAGTTTAAGCAATTCTATCAAAATTTGCATTGAATTAAGTGATTTTCACTGTTTTGAACTCTAGTACAATAATATATTGTACAAGGAATTTGGAGTTACTTACTCAAGTCAAAATTCACCTGGAGTGTCTCGCACACCAAGTGTTTGATAAATTGCCTGAACCAAAATTCACTTGGATTATTTGCATATTTTGTGGTGATGTTGGAGCATTGGAACTAGTCATACTTATTAGTGGTAAAATCAATTGATTAGTGTGATTAGTGCGTTGAATCTATTTGTTGCTCATTATCACTTCCATAAGGCTAGACGCATATCCAGTCTTCTAATAACGGTTCATTTTAGACGGTAATTTTTCCACGGCCGCTTCCGCAAAACAAATATTTTTAAAACCAATTTTTAATTGGTAGTGCTGACTGATTTTTTAATTGGGATCTATTCAACCCCTCCCCCTTCTAGATCCAAGCCATCGTCTAACAGATAGGCAGTGTCTCATCAAGCTTCACAGACTTGGTCACCATTGGTCAAAGACTCGAAGAAGGCATCAAGAATGAGAAGGTATCTAAAGTTGTTAAATCTCCCAACGCTGCAAAGAAACCATATGGGAACTTCCAAAAGAAGAAGGAAGATCAGACCAATTCTATCTTAATTGGGAACAAGAAACCTCATTACAGACATCAACATTCCAATCGAGCTCATATTGCTGACATTACTCATATGTTTGTCGCTCAACCAGCTCAAGCTCCTCAATGCCCAACTGTGGGACAATACTAGAATCGCAATAGGACTCAATATTATCATATTCCTGTGACATACACTGAATCATATCTGGACATGGTTCAAAAAGGATGGATTATCACTAGAGCTCTACCTCCTCCTCCAAATCCACTTCCACCTGGATTCAGATCTGACCTTCATTGTGCATTCCACGAAGGAGCTGCATGCCATGATTTGGAAATTTTCTATGCATTAAAGGCTAGAGTGCGAGATTTGATCAAGGACAAGCTCTTAAGCTTTTATGATACCAGTCCTAATGTCTAGCGCAATCCTCTGCCAGAACATAAGAAATAAAGCGTCAATCAACTTCAGCTCAGTTACTTCCCAAAGACAGGACAACTCATCCTTGTGTTTGATTAGTCACTGGCCTTGTTTCTTTCTATTTTGCATTTTCGTTATTTGTACCATATTTATTTGCTTTCAAACTCGTTTATCTTTAAATGTCAATTTTAATGAAATGAGCATGTACAATATTTTGTTTCAAATCATCAGTTTATTTACATCTTTATGCTTTCTCTTTCAAAAAAAAAATACACCTCTTATTCGAAATTTTGATTATGCAAATATTTGTGGGAGGATGCTGAAAATATGATACCCATAATCGTTGTTGGTATACTTTCGAATAAACTTTGCTAACGATGTAGGCATTTTTTCAATTCCTAAACACTAGAGATATAAGGAAGATAATCCCTCATCAACCCCTTTGAGCCTTGAAGTATGGGTTTCTTTTCTTTACAAAAAACCTGCAATCTTAACCAGGGGCAGGGTAGTTCTCAATTTAACTTGGTTGTGCATTCAATTACAAAAAGTTTCATGTAAGACGCCTTTCAACAAAAGGTTTACATACAACAAGCAGGTGTCAAAGATGCTTTTCAAAGGATGGTCGCAAATCAAGTGAAATAATGTTGTGTAAAGGATCGTTAAGAAGTCTTAACTCAAAGAATAAGTCGAGTCACTTTGAAGGAAAAATCTAAATAGGAAGCTCATAGATACAACAAGCAGATGTCGAAGACGTCTTTCAAATCAAAAGCCAATGATGGTCCGCCGTAATCATTAAATCAGGCAGTCACTTTCTCTCTAAGAAGAAAAAGAAAAAGCACGCTAAGTCAAAATCTATGAAGGAGACTTAGGCGAAAACGGGGGAATCCCGTTGACTCTAAATTTCAAAAGAAATAGGTCAGACAAAAGTTAGGGATAACACAGAGAAGAGGTCCTTAAATCTTCGATCTTCAAAAAGTCCACAAAGACGAAAACAACTAAATGTTGTAAAGAAATAGTAGTTGTCATCTCAAGACTTCTGGACCATCATCATCACTATCATCAGTATAATTCTAAACCTTTTGGAACCTGAATGCATAATCTGAGTTTAACTGAGCATAGGACTGGAGAACATCACAAAGTTGGGGAGGGAACAAATAAACTTTGAACCTTTATCCTTTTGTTCATAAACTGTGAACCAGGCCATGTTATAACCCTCAAAATACCTAATTAAAGTAAGGTTATTTTGAAAGTATACTACAACGAGGTTGCGTAAACTGACTCCAAAGTCATTTTTTTGCAAATCATTTGTTTTGGTATCACACCTATGTTTTACTTTTCATTCTGAATGTTTTAAACCATCGTGTTTTAAACCAGTAATTCATATTGCCTTGCATTTTCTAAATGATGATTTTGCTTTCAAAATTTTTTACATGAAATTTACATTAAAATTTCCATGTTTAAATAAAAGCTTTTGATTGCAACTATCTTTCCTCTCAAGGAATTTTCAAAACGGTTTAGAAACTTGGTCAGCGATCCTATCAGGGGCAAGTTCTTTCTAGATCTTGTTAAGAATCAGTTCAAGATTTGTTCAAGTGCAAGTCCTTCTCATAATTGGTTTATTCAGAAGATTTTTCAAGAATCATTATTGGGGGCAAGCCTTCCAAGTATATAACATACAATCATTTTCATTCAGGCTAAAGCACGACAAGTTCATCTACAACAATCAGCAAGTCTGGGGCAATTTACCTAAAAGAAATCCCCAAGGAGCTCTTCATCCGTCCTCCAAGGATTATCAACTTGATACAATTCACCAATGTGGAAAAAAAGTGTTCAACAAGCAGCACCTTCGAGTCCATAAGCAAAGTGGCAGTGATTTTCGTGTTGAGGAATCAGTCTTCCAGTCTTATTCAGTCCTCAAAAGAGTATAACTTGTTGATTTTCACTCCCTAAAAGAGTATAAACTTGTTGATTTTCACTCCCCAAAAGAGTATAAACTTGTTGATTTTCACTCCTCAAAGAGTCTAAACTTGTTGTCAGCATTTTCATACATCATGCATAACAAGAGTGTTTTAGTCCTCATTTACATTACATACATTTAATCATACATCATAAACAAATTCATATGTTATGCATTCAAGAGTGTTTTAATCCTCGTTTGCATTCACTATTGGTCGTGTTATTATCAACATCTTACCTTTCTACAAAGTCCAACTTACTTGACACCTGTACTTTTATGTCTTATTTGATGTTCCACCAGATTTGACTGTCTCTATCTGATTGTTCTTCCAGATATGTCTGTTTCTGATGTTTTTCCAGAACCTTTTTTAAAACTCCTTCTGATGTTCTTCCAGATATGTCTCTTTGTTTTGAAGTTCTTCCAAAACTCATTCTAATGTTCTTCCGGATATGTTTCATTGTTTTGATGTTCTTCCAAAACCAATATGATGTTCTTCCAGATATGTCTCTTTCTTTTAAAGTTCTACCAAAACTCTATCTAACATACTTCCGGATATATCTCTTTTTTTTTAAAGTTTTTCTAAAACTAATATGATTATTTTTCCCATCTATGATTCTTTTCTGATGTTTTTTCAAAATCTTTTGTGTATATCTAATGTTCTTCTGGATATGCCCCATTTGTTCGGATTGATTTTCCAGAACTCTGTTCATGTCTATTTGATGCTCTCCCGAATATGACTTTTCTCATCTGATGCTTTTCCATATATACTTTTTGTTCTGACGTGCTTATTTGATGCTTTTCTGAATACATCCATCATTTTGACAGTCTTCTAAAACTTGTTCTCGTGCATTCAATGCTTTTCTGAATGTCTTCTTAAAAATCTTCGAGTTTGTTTCCCTTTCGGTCCAATGCTTTTCTGGATGTCTTCTAAAAAATTTCCTAATCTTTTCTTTCCATCCAATGTTTTTTTGGATGCCGATGATATATTTCCAGAGTGTTGCATTCAATGCTCTCCTGAATGTTTCTGATGTCTTCCTCGTTCATCCAATGTTTTTCTGGATGTACCCGATTTGTTTTCCAGATTTCATTCAATGCTCTCCTGAATATCTCTGGTTGTTTTCCTGATATCTCTAATATTTGCTTGTTTTCCAGATTTCATTCAATGCTCTTCTAAATCTCACTGATGCTCATGTTTGCATATGTTCCAAAGTTTCATTCAATGTTCTCTTGAATATCTTTTACTATTGTTACTATTCTTTTCCATGGTTGTTCAATGCATTTTTGAAAATCTCTGACGACTGTAACCTTTTCCCCAGTAAAGTTGCTTTTGCTTTCTGGATGTTCCACAGTAATGTTATTTGATTTCTTAAAAGTCTCTGACATATCCTCGGATCTGGTCTCATTCCACATCTAATGCTTTTCTAGATATTTTCGATATGTTTTTCAAAGTGTGATACTTCTTTTGCATCTGATGCTTTTTCAGATGTCTGTATCTCTGTTCCAGGGTTTATCCCTCTCTTTTCAAGAACTGTTGAATACTCTTTGTCACATCGACAAAATTCCACAATATCTTGCATCCCTAGTAAAATTCTGTCTTGTTGGTATGTGTTATCATTCCCTACAGTGTTCAAAGTCTTTCATAACATTACATTACATATCATTTCATCTGCATTCACAGTCAAAATTCTAGGGAATCTGATATTTAATCCTCTTATACCTCAAATGTCTGAAAGTCTTTGCTATTCATACCTCTAGATCTAAGAAGATTAAATAGGGACATTTGCCATACCCTTATTTTGACCACCTCATTTTAATTATTTTCGCTCATCTGACTGCATTTTCACTTTACATTATCTGCATATCATATCATATATTTTATCGTAAATATTGTTTGAATTATTAGTCAGAATGAACGTATTAAATTTTCAGGCGTTTTGGTCAAACTAAAAGTCAACTGTGTAAAAATCTGGGGTACGGACAGTTTTGTAAAATGAATTTGCAGATGTCAATTCTTAATCTATTTTTCGCGTACTTTAACCTGGTGTGCTTATTTTATTTTTTTAGCTATTTTTTTGTCGCTTTTCTGACCCGTCAGAGCCTTTTTATCAGGTAAAATCATTTTTAAAATTTGACAAAACGCTGTATTTTTTCAATACATATATTTTTTGCTGATCATTTTGGTGTGCTCATTTTATTTTTCCAGACACCTCGATACATATAATTTTTATCGTTTTTTTTACCGGTTTCAGTTCCAATTTTAATTAATTTTATTTTTCATTAAATATGATTATAATAAACTTATTTCTTTTTAATTATTGATTTATTTATTATATTATTTGAATATTATTTATATATAATACAAAATTGTTTTATATTTTTGCACTATTAGTCTCCCTCCTATACAAAAAAATGTCACGCCCCACTTTCTTGTTTTTTTTTTCTTTTCAATTTTTCTTTTCCTACTACACATACATACTACCACATAAACCATAAAACCTTCCATTCATCATTTTCAAACTCATTGATTTTTCTTTTCAATTTTCATCATTTCTCAAAGAAATTTGTTTCTAAATCCTCCTTCCATGACTACACCATTTATTTATCATTTTTATCTAAGTTTTTCAATATTAAAAAATTATGATTCAATCTTAAAAATATATTATTCAGTTTTCAAAATTAATCATTACTTTCAACTAGGGCTGGAAATGAGTCGAGTCGAGTCGAACTCACCTCAGCTCGGCTCGACTCGTTAAGAATTGTTCGAGTTCGAGTTCGAATTCGACACAAACTTTTTTTTAAGCTCAAACTCGACTCGTTATAAGTTCACGAACAGTTCGGTTCAACTCGTTAGTTTCATGTCATTAGGTTCAGCTCACATGATTCACGGACTTAAAAACTATTTTTTTAAATATATATATATATATATATATATATATATATATATATATATATATATATATATATATATATATATATATATATTAGTATATTTGACATTTTAAATAAATATATATTTTTTAAAATAAAATATTAAAATAAAATAAAAGTTACCATATTGAAATTTAACTTTATCTTCGAAATCTACTATTTCAAAACCTACACAACTTTCAAGAGATACATTTGAGAGTCTAATTCAAAAACTACTAAATTGAAGATTAAATTTGTCTAAGATTTGGAGTAAATATTTAAACCTAATCTTAAAGACGGTATACTTCTTCTCATATGTAATCGAGTTGACTCATGAACCTAACGAGTCGAACTATGTATAGTTCAAGTTCAGCTCATTTAGTTAACAAACTTAGTTTTTCGCTCATACTCAACTCATTTGGTTCATGAACCTAGTTCAACGATTTACTTGTCGAATCGAATTCCGAACTATTTTTGAGTTGGTTTGGTTCATTGTCAGCCCTACTTTCAACATTCAAACACTAATATTCAATATTCATTCAATTTTTCAACATTCTAACTTTGTCGTTGTTTCTTTGAATATAAAGTACAATTTTTTCAAATATCATCATCATCTCTAACCATTTTGTCTAATTTCATCATCATCTTCAATATTCACTTTTCATTTTCAAACAATACACATACTATATCGTTTTTTCCTACAAACTTCTCATAACCATCATCATTCAATTTATATTTTCAAACTTGTTGATTTAATTTTTCAACTATCATCATTCCATTCATAATTTTCCAATTTCATCATTCAAACACTATCATCAATCTTTGAAATTTTTGCCACACTACTTAGCTTCCAAGCAATATTTTTGCTATAAATAGGATACATATTTCACTTTATTACACACACCAAAACAAATTCCTAACATTGTTTTCTTCACATATCTCTCTCCCTCACAACTTTTAATTTTTCTTTTGTAAAATTCATGTTCATATTCTTTTTAACTACAATACATGTAGCATACTTCATACCACAAACTCACATACATACTACAACTTTAAACAACTTTCATTTTCTTTTTGCAAAATGGGAGGAAGTTCACAAAACACGAGTGTGAGAATTGGGAAACACTCAGGTTCTCTCTCTTCTTAATTTACTTTTTACTTAATTTTTTATTTTTATTTAATTTTATATGTTTTTATGTATTATTATTGTTATTATGAGAAATTAGGTTTTGTTTTGTGGACTTAGTTTAGTATGCACATATATCTTTTCTAATCTCAATCTTTATTTTCACAATACTAGCATGAACCATTTAATTTATATTTTTTATATCAATTTTAATTTCTTATGATTTATTTAATTTAGTTTAGTTAAATTTGTTTAAATTACTATGTTAATATATTTCTTTTGAAATTAGTTTGTTGATTATTAATTTCATAATTGATTAACTCCATATACATGTTAATTTCTTTATTGAATTTATCTTAAACATTTTTATTTCTTTGATTTCAACTTGTTATTTTGTTGAACTTTAATCTTTCTAATGTCATGCTTATTGGTTAATCTTGATGTTTTTCCTCGATTAAATCCTTTTAACACAATGTTCTTCCGTGTATGTTTTAATTACATGATGTTTTTTTTTCCATGTATGATTCTTTGATCACACGATGTTCTTCCGTGTATGCTTTCAATTGCCATGATATTTTTTCCATGATTTGCACGACGTTTTTTCATGTATACTTTTTATCACATGATGCTTTTCCATGTATCTACTTTCACGATGTTTTGTCGTGTATATTTTATTTATTCCGTGATGCTTTGCCACGTATGCATGTTCCCTTAGGATCACTTAGTTCAACTTAATTTTTCATTAAGTTTGAAGTAAGATGGAAATTAGGATGTTCATCCAAGCATGATAACATTAGGGTAGAATTTCCATTCAAAACTCAACCTTAGGTCCATATTTGCTTGACAATATTAGGTTAGATTTCCCCTCTTATCAATTTTTTTTCTCACCACCGTGCGATCAAAACTTTCCTATCTGTAGTTCGCGCCCCTTTGAGAATGAATTACGACCGCTCTGATTTCTCAAGATCCCGTTGAGAATACGTAGGCATAAGACTGTAAAGTCTTAGCGAGCAACCTTTTCTTTTTTCCGCCGTCTCTTTACCTACGACATTTCCCCAGATATTCATATTCACTATTTCTATATCTCTTATCAAATATTTTCTCTCATCTCCGTGCAATCAATATCTTCTCTTTACATCTGATGCTTTCCTGGATATTCCTCTTTTACCTTCTCTTTTCATCCGATGTTTTCCCGAATATTCATCTCTTCAACTTCTCTTTTCATCCGACTCTTTTTCGGATATTCATATCTTTAGCCTCCTCTTGGGCTTCATACAAGGATCCTCTGGCTTCTTAAAAGTATTGCAAACAATAGGATCATACCCTTACAAATTTCATTTTTTCATATATTTTACAAAAACAACAAAAACATTTCTCACTCTCTTCATCTCTCAAAAGCAATAAACTTCCCCAAATAATAGCAAATAATTCAACTAATAAGCATAAATATATACAAGAGGTTTTCGTAGAGTACTACAGATGCTTAGCATGTTAATAACTTCCCTTAGTATAACCAACCCCTGATTCCAATTCTCTTTATTTGCATTTTGTTATTTTTAACATTTGCATTCTTGCAGGGCTTATTTAGGTTTTTTCCCCTTCCTTTAAAACTTCATAGGATAAATATAAAAGTTCACATGTGGCAACCAATGGAAGTTCATGAAAATTGCGCTACACCTTTTACAATTAAGGATGAAAAGGGAGATGGTCTCGAGCCTTCGATTTTTCTTCTCGATTATTTGGATATGATGAGCCTTATCCATTTAAGTAATCGCCATCCAAACAAAACATTCAACACATTAAGTCAACTTTTCGCCCACGCGATTAAAACACTTTCAAAAATGAGTATGCTTTATACATATCGACGTGAAATGACAAAGACTTATGCCTCCAAGAGCGAGAAACAAACGAAGCTTTATTCACTCAATATGCCTAAAGGACCACTCCTTAAAAACAACCAAAAATTCTTAGTAGCCCAAACTACGAAGCTCTGATTTCCTTATTGCATTATGGATACGTAGGCAAGATATTGCGAGATCTTTGCGAGCTACTTTCTACCTTTTTTTCTTTTCAACCTTTTTTCCTCTGTAGTCATCCGAACTAAGGATGATTTGATTTCTCATTTCACAATGAGAATACATAGGCACAAGGGCCTCAATCCTTGGTGAACATCCTAATAAGAAACTATCCATTTCCCCTTAGCAAATAACCCTATATAAGAACCTTTTGTGACTCCTTTCTTTTCCCTTTCGCATTAGAAGAAAAAATAACATAAGTTAGTATTCAAATCACAAATTAGACTAAGAGGTTCTCATTGAGTACAACGGATGTGAGGGGTGCTAATACCTTTCCCATGCGTAATCGACTCCCGAACCTAGAATTTGGTTGCAATGATCATTTTCTTCTTTTCAATGGTTTTATCGATATTTTCCCTTTCCTTCTTGGAATAAATAATGTTCGGTGGCGACTCTGTTGGACCTAATTTTTTGCGATTCATTTCGTGAAGAATCGTATTTTTTGAGGTACGACACTAACGAACCATAAAAGATAAGGTATTTGAATTACACTCATTTAGCCTATGCATATATTTATAAATAAAAGATTTAAATCTAATTTTAGTGACTTTTTATTTTGCAAAATTGACACCTTAAAATATTTACCCAAATTATCAATAGCTTGAATTCCCAATGCTCCGTTCAATTTTTTCTTTCTGTTCAACCCTTATTGAGAAAATTTAACTAAGCATCATGGAATGAGAATTTCTCATTTATTGGATCATAATAAATGATCAAGATATATAAAATTTTCTACACCATAAGTTATTGTATTAAGATACATTAGATTATTACATGACTAGCAAGTAACAAAGTTAACTAACTTTCTAATCCAATTGTAATTGTATTACAACTACATATAATTGTCCAATTACATTATCTTCATGCTTAGTTACATTATATTCATGTTATATTATCTATCGAGTTTAAAGGTTGGTATATGTCAACTATTTTCAACTTGAATAAGAGAGCTTATAATGCTTGACGATGCAAAGGCTTTATGAAGAAATCAACCAATTGATCTTTGGATTTCAATGGTAGAAATTTCATGAATATGTTATTTTCTTGTCTCTAAAAATATGCCCTGTTCGAATGAACAATCATGGTGGAAAGGATAATGCTAATGCAACCATTGCACAAGATGGTTATGAATCATCTGATGTCTTGGTGGTTTTAAGCAGTGACTCTAGCAAGGAGTGGTTTATGGATTCAGGGTGTACTTGGCATATGACTCCAAATAAAGATGTGTTTGAAGAATTGTGTGATCAAGATGGTGGGTCAGTGTTGTTGGGAAACAACAAAGCTTACAAAATTACAGGTATTAGATCTGCGGGATTCATACTCCATGATGAGTCAATAAGGTTATTGATTGATGTTAGGTATGTATCTGATCTTAAGAGGAATTTGACTTCTCTTGATGGATTCGATAAGAAAAGATATGTTTTCAAATGAGAGCAAAACATCCTAAGGGTAATGAAGGGTCAAAAGAAGTCTTGAGAGGCATGAAAAAGCAAGGATTGTATACCCTTGAGGATGAGGTTATAAGTGGTTCAGCAGATGTGGCATCAACGAGACATGTGTCAAAGGATGAGCTATGGCACAAGAGACTTGGCCATGTTAGTGAAAAAGGCCTGGGCGAATTGTAGAAAAAATCTGATGGGTGGTGATAAGGTCGAAAAACTGGGTGAATCTTGTGTATTTGGCAAATCCTGTAGAATGAAGTTTAACAAAGGTAAATAAAGAACATGTGGATTCCTTGATTACATTCCCACTTATCTTTGGGGATCTACAAGGAATCCTTCACACTCAAGTGCAAAGTATTTTCTACCCATAATTGATGATTACTCCATAAAGTTATGGGTATTCATCCAGAAGACTAAGGATGAAACTTTTGAAAAGTTCAAAAGTTGGAAGACTCTCGTCGAAAACCAAATTGATAGGAAGGTTAAGAGGTTAAGGACCGACAATGGTCTTGAATTTTGCAATGCGGCTTTTGACAGATATTATGTTGTGTATGGTATTACAAAGCATAAAACTACTGCATGGACTCTCCAACAAAATGGTTTGGTTGAAAGGTTTAATCAAACTATTTTGGAATGAGTGAGGTCCATGTTAATTAGTGCAGGATTGAAGAAGGTGTTTTAGCCTGAGGCAGTCATAATTGCAACTTACCTGATTAATAGGTGTCCCTCGACAGCTTTAGGAATGAAGACACTTGAAGAAGTCTGGTTGGGATATCCACCTAGTCTCGACAGGCTTAGATTATTTGGTTGTTTAGCCTATGCTCATATTAGGAAAGATAAGGTCAAACCTAGAGCTCTGAGATGTATGTTCCTTGGATACCCTAAAGGAATTAAAACTTATAGGTTGTAGTGCCTAGAGCCAGATCACAGGAGGTGTATCACAAGTCGATATGTAGTTTTCAATAAAGCTAAGATTACTTTCAAGAAAATTGATGACATTGGTCGAAGTTCGAGGATTTCTAAAGAAGAGATGGAACATGAAGAAATTCCTGTTGAGGTGGAACATAGTAATGTTGAATTGCATAACCCAGATGCTGATAAAGAAGAAGCATAAGTTATTGTAAAAGATGAGGATACTAATAATGAATACCTATTGATAAGAGACATGTCAATAAGAGTCATCAAGCCACCTCGAAGACTTGGTTATGCATATCCCATAGCTTATCCCTTAATCTCTACAAGTGAGGTTCTTGACGAAAAATCTAGAGACTATAAGAAAGTTATGAGAAGTCAAAATAAGACTGAAAGCCACAGATGATGTAAATTAGTTTGTTACCTTGTTAGTGTATAGTTTGTTCCAAGGTGGAGATTTATGGTATTTTGGATCAAACTATAGTGTCGACAATGGTAGTTTTATGGTTCGACGAGCATTATGCATGCTGAAGTCCAAGTCTGTTCAAGCATGCCATCGAAATATGTTAGCTTTATGTTTAAGTTAACATGTCGAATTAGGTCTTGCTTGTAAGCCCAATTGTTAAGTTAGCTTATATCCTAAGATAGCTTAGTAGTTTATAAATAGACTAGTTCTCTCAGGTTGTTGAGAGAGGTTAATTGTTGGCATTCACTTGTAATCTTTGAACCCTTATTGAGAAAGTGAATAGTAAAACAAATTTAACTAGTTCTTCTTCTTCTTCTTCCTTGTTATCTCCCTTTTGTAAAATCTAATAGGGTTTCTTGTGTTTGTTCAAGAAACTCAATCTTTTTCTCATATTTTGGTGTGTTCTTGACGACATCAATTCACAACAATAATCATTTTGTTTGTAATGAACATGTTACTCAATTTTCATTTATAATCTTGTAGATTGTTGTATGCATTTTCTCTTTTTCTAATTAGTGTGAAACCATACAAGTTTTTTGTATTTTTATTTTCTTTATTTCCAAAGCTAATATTTTCTATAGTTTCCCTTTTTCTAATTAGTGTGAGATCATAAAAGTTTTTTTGCTTAATACCAGTTTTAGTCCCTTAACCATACAACTAGGTCCTTTTTGGTCCTCTTTCTTTTAAAACGTATAATTTGGTCTCTTACGTTATCAAAAGTGTACCACGTTTATCCTTTCTGTTAGAAAAATCAAATTAGCCTCATAAGTTTTGCTGACGTGGTAAGTTATTGTTTAGGTGGCAGGTATCTTATGCATACAATGAAGATTACACAATCCTCTTTCATATTTCATTTCTCATTCTCAGAAGAAAAAGACATTCATGGGAACGAAGAAGGCATTGTAGATGAAGAAAGCGCTGAAGACGAAGAATGCCTCAATCAAGGTTAATTCTAACCATGTGTTTATCTGGATTTAGTATTTGTAGTATCACTGTATTTTCGTAGTATTCCTACTATCACTGGATTTAGAAATCAAGGACTTTTGCCCCTTTTGTAATTTGTTTTATAATTTCACGTTTTCTTGTCTTAGGTAGAAATTGATGAAAATTTGTGTTTGACAATTCATCATAGTGGTGAGTTTGTGAACTCTGAAAAAACTGTGTATATGGGGGGGGGGGGGGATGATATGATTTAAAAGTAGATGGGGATAGGTAAAGTTACTTTGAATTTGTTGGTATACTGAAAGATCTAGGTTATGCTGAGGTAAACACCATCTATTATAATGACCCCACTTTTGGGATGAATGTTCTTAATGATGACAAGGGTGCGTTAGAGGTTACTGACCTATATAGGGTACACTTTACAATTGATATTTACATAGAACTTCCTCTACCCCAACCATAACATGTTGATAGTCCTATAGAAGAACCTATAAATATGGAGGAAGAACCTATAAGTTTGTTAAACCCAGAGGTAAATACTTGCAGATATTTATGAAGAAGTCACTAAGGATGATAAACAAGGTTGTGAGGGTGTGAAAAATGATAGTGTTGAGGGTGGAAACAATTATGTTTTAGAAGGTGTAAATGTAGGTCCTGATGGTTTGAACAAGGATGGTGTTAAAGGTGTGAATGTAGATCCTAAGGGTTTGAACATGGATGGTGTTGAGGGTTTGAACAAAGATGGTGTTGAGGGTATGAATATAGGTCATGAGGAATTGAACGATTATGGTGAGGTGCATGATAATATAGATACTAATGTTAGTTCTATGAATGTTGTTACAAGCTCTGATGATAGTGAGGATGACACTTACAATTATGATAGTGCTTTGGAAGTTGCATTTAGTGATTCTGATATGAGTGAGCATTATGCTAAAGAACATTTAGACAACCTACTTCAATATGATGGAAACCATGAAGGAAATAGTAAAAAGAATAAAATGAAATGGGAAGGAGACAATGTATATGAGAATGGAAATGCATTTGATAGTGAGGAGTTAGAAAGTGGTTGTGAAAGTGAGAGGAGTGATGCACCAAGAAAGAAGTATCCCATGTTCAAGTTAATGAAAAATATGTCTAATTATAAATGGGAGCTGAGAACTTATTTTAGTTCAAAAAGTGATTTTAAGAAATCAATTCAAACCTATGTTATCCAATTTGGGAGAGATCTAAAGTTTTTCTAAAATGACAAACAAAGAGTGAGAGTGGGTGTAAGGAAGGTTGCCAGTGGTATGTATATTGTGGCAAGTTTTCTAATGAGGAGACTTGGAAACTTAGGAAAATAGTTGATATTCACAATTGCTCTAGAGAATACATTGTGAAAATGATGAGTACTAAATGGCTTAGCAGGAGGATTCAAAATTCACTGAAATATAATCCTAAGATAAAGATAAAGGATATAAAGGAAAAGGCTCTAAAGAAATGGAATGTAGGGGTTAATAAAACAAAGGCAATTAGGGCCAGATTTGCAGCTAGGGATATGGTTAATGGCTCATTTTTAGGGGATTGTACGAGAATATATGATTAATGTCATGAAATTCTGAGAATAAATCCTAACTCAACTGTTAAATTAAGTATCACACTTGTCCAAGAAAGTGTTGAGGATACAAGTCCTTATTTCAAAAGGTTATATAGTTGCCATGCTGCTTGCAAAAGAAGTTTCAAGTTGTGTAGGCCTATTATTAGTCTTGATGGGTGCTTCTTAAAAGGTCTTTGTGGAGGTCAAATTTTGGCAGCTATTGGTACAAATCCTAATGACCATATGTTACCTATAGCTTTTTTTGTTTTAGAAGGGGAACCTAAAGACAACTGGTCATGGTTTTTGGATCTCCTTATTGATGATCTAGGAGGTAGAGATGAATGGTAAACCTATACATTCATTTCTGGTCAGCAAAAGGTACCATCCTGTTTTTTTCACATTTAGTTAAAGTATGTAGTCCTTAGTTAATGTATTTAGTCACTATTCTTTGGTTTAATTTTGTGGGGTCTTCTTCCTACAATGGATGGATTACTACCCAATGTTGGACACATATTTTGTGTAAGACATTTATATAACAATCTTAGGAAAAAGTTTCCTGGAAAAATGTTCAAGGAGATCATTTGGAAGGTTGTCAGAGCTACTTATCCATAATAATGGGAAAGGGATATGAGATTAACGAGACAATTACATGAAGAGGATTTTAAGCATATAATGCAAACTCCACCCAGACTTTGGAGCAAATCCTATTTTAGAACAACTTTAAAGTGTGATTATGTTTTGAATAACATGTCTGAGGCTTTTAATAGTGTGATTGTAGAGTCAATAACAAAGTAATTGGTGACCATGCTAGAAGAAATAAGGGGTTACATCATGGAAAAATAGGCAACTAATAGGGTGAGATTCCCACAATTAAGTGATGGGGATGTTTTGCCAAATATTAAGAAGAAAATGGAGAAAATAAGCACTTACACAAACTATAGTAAAATACATTATCAATTGTGAATTTTGGACATTATCAACTTTGTGTTCAATAATTATACATTTTATAAATTTTTGTAGGATCTCATATGAGTTCTTATTTGAAGTCAGACACATTGAGAATCAAGCTGATATGTTTTCTGTCAACTTAAATGACCATGGATGTTCGTGCAAAAAATGGCAACTGACAACTCTCCCACATGTTCATGGATTTTCTGCATTGAAGAGTAGAAGTTTATGTATTGGTGATTACATCCCAGAGTTTTATAAGAAATCAAGGTATCAAGCTGTTTATGAACCTATCATTTATCCTGTTAATGAAACCAATTTGTGGGTCAGAACAGAGTACCCAGATGTGCAGCCACCAAAATTCAAAAAAATGTCAGGAAGATCCAAGAAGAGGAGGAACCGTGAGCAGGGTAAAACTGATGGGACATATCGAAAGATGAGAAAAAATAGAATGATACTTAGGTGTACCAGGTGCATACAAACTGGACATAATAAGTTAACTTGTAACAGGACTCCTTCAACACAGTCATCTCAACCACCATCTCAAACAACTTAATTTCCTTTAACACAATCATCTCAACCACCATATTAAACAACTCAAGCAATGGCTACACAGTCATCTCAGCCACCATCTTAAACAAATTAAGCAAGGGTTACACAATCATCTCAACCACCATCCCAAATAACTTAAGCAAAGGCTACATAATCATCTCAACCACCAACTCAAACAACTCAAGCAAGGCCTACACAATCATCTCAGCCACCAACTCAAACAACTTAAGCAATGGATACACACTCATCTCAACACGGAGGGAGGCCAAAGAAGTTACCTGTTAGTAAACCAGTTCAGTCATCTATAACAAATGGTCCAACTAGCAGGCTAAGTGCATCACAAAATGCAGTTGGGACTACCACTAGGAGGACTAATCCAACAAAAAGAAAGAATCCCAAGAATAACATTTAGTCATGTCTATATTGTAATAATCTTATGTACTTTTTGTTTTGAAAACATGATTTATGTCATGTCTGTTTTGAGACAAGGTTTATCTCATGTCTGTTTTTGAGACAAGGTTTATGTTATGTCTATAACAAATTATGTCATGTATGTTTTGAATAAGCTTTATGCAAGGTTTGAACAAGGTTTAATCAAGTGGAAGTTAATCATTCAATTATTGAATTATAATTCTGTTTTGCAAATTTATCATTCAATTTATACAAGTTTATGCAAGTTTGAACACTACATTAAGCATTCATGTAAAATAAGTTCAAGTTTGAACACTGCAATTTTGAACTGGTGCAACTAAATAACGCCAAAATCAACTTTTACATAACACGTTCATGTAAAATAACTGAATTAGTACAACAAATTCATGATACAAATTAAACTTCTACATAACACAGTCATGTGCAGTCTAACTGAACTAGTACATAATGAGTATTACAACATCTTGAATACTAAAAACAAAGAACACAACATAGAACATAAACTTCCAAAAAATTTCCACTTGATGGTGTTCTTCAAACCAGCTTCCAATTCCATATTATTGAGCCTGGATACTTCAATCTCTTTTTTGGCTCCCTCCGTCTCTTGAGTTAGCATATTTATCTTACTTTATTGCTCCATCATGATTAGCTCATTTTCATCTCTAGCTTCTTCGTAGAACCATTCAAAGAATTTACAACCTACATTACTATATCCATGTAGAGATTAAGAAAGAAAATTACAATGTAATAAAAAGACATTGTCATACCCCAAATTTGCCCGCCAGCTTTTGTAAATATTTTTGCATTTTTTACTTCACATTTTTCACGCCGTTTAGACACGTGTCCACCCCGATTGTGCGTTTTTCAGATCTTGACTATTTTTTGCCCAATGGGAGTGTGACACGTAGTCTAAGGGCATTTTTGTAAGTATTTAATCATCTTTATTTTTTTCTTTTTTCTTTTCAAATATAATATTTTGTATATATGTTTGTTTTAGCGTTTTTGCTAATGAAGATAGATTTGTTCTAGTGGATGGACTTGTGTGTGCTATGCCTGAAGAATGGGGGTTCAAATCCCACCCCAAAGCCTTTCTGTTTTTTTTTTTCACATCCATTTTATTTATTTTTTTATTTTATGTTTTGGTATAGATTATTTTTTTTATATAGTTTTATTTATTATATATCATTAAATTTTTTATTTATTTTCTCTCTATTTAGATTAGATTTTTTAGGATGTAATTATTTAGAGTTAATTTATTTACTTTTTAGAATATTATTTTCAGTGTAACATTATTATTAGTTTAATTAGAATTTATGGTATTTATTAGTATTAATTATTAAATTATAATTTATGGTCATTGTTAGTACTATTAAATTAGGATCATTTTATTTTATTATTAATAGTCAGATTTTATTTAGTTAAATTTTAATAATTTAGATTTTATTTTCTTAGTTTAATTAGTTTTAATAGAAATTTAGTTTTGTAGAGTTTTCTTTTAGATTCAAATATGATTTAGTTTGTTTTTATAATTTTTATTAGAACCTTCTTTGTTTGTTTGTAGAAATAGCTTTTAATAGTTTAATAGAATTTGTTAGATAGATGATAGCTTTTTTAAATAGGTTTATTTTATAGGTTTGGTAAAATTATTTATAATTTAGTTTAAATAAGTTTTTCATATTATTTTAAATAAGAAGTAGATTTTTTTAATTAGAAGTAATTTTTATTTATTTTTTATTAATTAGATTATTACTAGGATAGAATTATTTCCTTTTATGTTCATTTAAATTAATTTAATAGATTTTAAAATAGGTTTGTTTTGATTATTAGTTTATAGAATATTTTTCATTAATTACTTTTTTAATATTGGTAGAAATAGATTAATTAGTATTAATCATTTTTTATTATTGTAAATTTCATTTATTAGTAAATTTATTTTGATTAGTCTAGATTTTAATTGTTATTAGATTTTTATTTTTATTTTAATTATTCATTTTCAATTATTAGATTAGATTTATTTTAGTTTAATATTATTTAGAGTTTTCTTTTTAATAGAATCATTTTCTTTTAATTATTATTTATTACTAGTTATTTGAGAGTTTATTTATTTAGATTTGATTTAATTAGGATTTTATTTATTAGCTTTTTATTTAATCAATTTTAATTAGTTTCTATTTTAATTATCATTAAACCATTTTTTCTTTAATCCTCAGCATTATCATTGTCATTGCATTGTTATCACCATCAATTAATCATTTAATCAGCATCTAATTAATCAGTTTTGCTAATCCTCATCAGCCATTAATCAGTCACTAATCCCCCTGCCATGTGTCATTTTCGTAGGGTATAAGACCCTATTCATCATCCCTTCACAAGGGAGACAACCCTAGAACGAAAATCTCAGCCTCCAAACCCTAGGACATCAACCCTAAACCTAGAGGGCACTCTGCAGCCGCCACTCATCAGTTCCCTCATATCTTCATCATTTTCAAACAAAACTTCAACCGGGAAAACCCAAAACCGCGAAATACCCACTTCATCATTCATCTTCTCCGACATCGCAACAATAACCTTCAGATCCGTTTTTCAGATTCAACCCAGAATCCTTTCGACACAACCTCCATCATAAAACTCTCTAACTTCTTCTTCAACCCCGACCAACGCCATTTTTACGAACAACTTCGAACACATCTTCAACAGACGTCAAGAAACCGCAAATCAAACCATCAATCTCACCTCCACTCATCATGTTCATCCTCCATTGATGAAC
Organism: Lathyrus sativus; assembly: GCA_963859935.3. Classification (NCBI taxonomy): domain Eukaryota; kingdom Viridiplantae; phylum Streptophyta; class Magnoliopsida; order Fabales; family Fabaceae; genus Lathyrus; species Lathyrus sativus. The sequence continues at coordinate 536,605,382 of OZ012739.1, forward strand.
ATAAACAATCTTCGAAAATACCCAGAATCATTCCCCTTCCGTTTCACCCTTTCTTCAACCCAACATCAGCCGCGATTTCCCAAACCCACGAACCCCACTCGCCAAACCTTCACCAGCGACGACCTTTCCACTCCCAAATCCTTCTCCCATTTTCATCGACTCATCACCAACAAAACCTTCCGTAAACGCCGACCATGACCCTTTTTTTTTGAAATCCATGAATTTTCCACCAAGGGTTGAATCTCAGAAACAAAGAACAGAGATGAGAGAGGAGTTTTTGTTGAGAATGAGAGTGAGATCGAAGCAGGAAAAAGCAGAAGCGGAGAGGAAAATGAGAATCGGAAAGTATTGGGTTTGAAGCTGGATTGAGAGTTGAAACTGAGAGACAAACGCTGAGAGAAAGAAGAGAGCGAGAGTGAGCGAGGAGACCGTTGGGTCTCGTTTCCGTTTTTTTATATTTATTTTTTATTTGACTATGTCTTTATTCTTTATTCCACCTGTTTTTTCTTTATTCTTTTCTCCTGGTTGTTGGACTGGGCCTCATGGCCCATCCGTTTCTCAGATCTACATCCCCACCGTGTTAAACACCCCCTTGCTTGCTGCGAATGGAAGGTGATGGGCCTAAGGATTCAAATGATCTTTCATTTTTTATACACCCCATGTGTTTCTCTTACCCATCCCCTAATTTCTTTTATGTAATTTATTTTCTAAACTAATTTCTATATTTTTGTAAATACTTTGTTGACAAACTGTTATTATATTTTATATATTATTATTAGTTTGTATATATTATATTATTTATGTTATACATTTTATTTATAGTTTTTATAAACTTTTTTATATTATAGAAGTTTTATTTATTTTAGATTTCTATATTATTTTTATTTAGAAATTTATATTTTCATATTTTTAGAGTTAATCCATTTCTCATTTATTATTGAGCATTTTGTCCCATTTCACCCGTTTTGGTCGATGACGACATTTCCATCGTTTAACCGTCAAATTATTGACGTGAAACAAAGGATCTGAGACCACCTCTTTTCTTTCTTATTTTTTATTCCGATTCAATTTTATTTTTGACTTGTGGATCGATGAAGTCTTTTTATCCGCAAGCGTCAGATTTTTGAAGTTGATAACCTTCCCGATTTCAAATCTATGGGGGATGACCATTGGGGTCATCTTCCTTACTTTGGGATCGCGATAGGCTACCTTCGATTAATCAACATTTTGTTTGTGGTTAAGACGAGATCTCATTCTTTCGAGTCCCGATTCAGTCCACTAACCAATTGACGACTAACTAACCACTAACCTTTACTTTCTGTCAAATATACAATTGCTTTAATTTTTTGTCAAATATCAACTGCTTTATTTTTCAGTCATTTATATTCTTGTACATATTATATATTCTGTATATTATTATCTTGTATATATCAAATACTTGTACATTCTCTCAAAATACTTAATAAAATATCGAAACCTTAAAATCCTAATTGGTGGACTGTTGATTATATATCTTGTATATTATCCATATCCTGTGTATATTTTCCATCTCTTTGGCAGGTTCTCAAATCATCATCAATAAGGAATCAACTTTCCTTTGTATTGGATTAAAAAGAGAGGGTTAAGTGTAGACTTCTCCCTCTCCGAGTGTCGAGATGCTCACTGTAGTGTGGGTGGTTTCAATACTCGTCTTTCAATACAAAGACGACATTCTCTCTCCTCCTAAAAACCTCGGTCCCGCACCGAGTGACTTTTCAAACCTTCCTTCCTAAAACCTCGGTCCCGCACCGAGTGACTTTTCAAACCTTCTTCCTAAAACCTCGGTCCCGTACCGAGCGCATTTTCAAACCCCTTCAATAAGGAATCATTTCTATTTGTATTGAATTAAAGAGAGAGGATTGGGTGTAGACCTCTTCCTCTCCGAATGTTGGGATGCCCACTGTAGTGAGGGTGGTCTCAATATTCGTCTTTTAACAAGAAGAAACACCTCCATCCACTACCTCTCCCTCTTTAACTTCATTTCGTAACCTTTCTCACCTAAAACCTCGGTCCCGTACCGAGTGCATTTTCAAATCTTTTCATAACAAAAACTTGAATAGTCGTGGAGTGGTTAGGCGTAGGCCTTCTCCTATCCCGAGTGCTGACGTTTACCGTAGGGTTCTCTGTCGCAAAAAGCACTTACCATTCAAAACCAAAAACACTTTAATAAGAGAATGAAGTTCTCTTTGTGTTGAACTAAAGAGAGAGGATTGAGTGTAGTTTTCTTCCTCTCCGAGTGTCAGGATACTCACTGTAGTGTGTGTGGTCTTGATACTCGTCTTTCAATACGAAGACGCTACGTTCGCCACACATTTTTTACAACAAAAACTTTGAGATAAAGAATTGGGTACTACCTGTAGGGGTTACTATCCGAGGACCTATCTCGCCCCAAAAACAATCTCAACCAATCAAACATGATACCTTGCCTCGCATGGCAAAAACCAACCTTTCAAACAGGATATGTTACGTCCGTTCTACCGCAAACAGGTACGCATAAGTCTCCTCACATGCGAGCAGCAAAACACCTAAACTGCTAGAACGCGCACGATAACATCATCCACAAAACACACCGGTTATCCGCACCGTAGGCACGAACTACGTTGCTCTGATTTCTCATGCATAATGGGAATACATAGACATAGGATTGCGATATCCTAGCGAGCACCCTTTTCTTTTTCCACCCTTTCCCAGAAAGGCATGCTACGTCTGTTCTACCGCAAACAGGTAACGCCTAAGTCTCCAACGAGCGAGCAGCAATACACCTAAACTGCTAGAATGCGTACGATAGCATCGTCTACCAGTACACCCCATTTCCCCGCACACCGTAGGCCGAACTACGGCTGCTCTGATTCTTTACTTTCTCAAGTAAAGATACGTAGGCACAAGGGCCACAATCCTTGCCGAGCACATTACCCCCCATATCTGTAGTTCCCCGAACTACGTCGACTCTGACTTTCTCACATCTATTGAGAATACGTAGGCATAAGACTGCAAAGTCCTACCGAGTCTGTTCTTTCTCTCTTCTTCCCTCGTTACTTCTCTTTCCCCGTTACTGCTCTCTCTCCTATCTCTAACCCTTCTTTTACCCTGTGGAACACTTCTTATAGCATAATGCTTAAGCAAATAAAATCACACATCGACAAACAAAAGGTTCCCATCGAGTACGATGGATGCGAGGGGTGCTAATACCTTCCCCTCGCATAACCGGCTTCCGAACCCGTTCTTGGTTGCGAGACCATCTTATCCATTCTTTTCTTAAGGTTTTCTCGATATTTTCCTTTCCCCTCATGGGATAAATAAAGTTCGGTGGCGACTCTTCTGTCCTTTCTTTTCGCGTCCCCGTCGTTGCACGGTGCATTTTTCGAGTAGCGACAGACATTTCAACAATATTTTAACCTAGAATATTCAGACTAAAGCTTACCTTAAAATGTTGACAACCCCAAAAAAGCTTTCCATAACTGTTGATAGTTCTTGCCCTTCAAATTACAGCAATGTCTCCACAATGAAAAAAAGGCTTTCATGGAAGATTAGAGTTGTTAAATACCTGGGAATCACTTTTGTTTTTCGATGATGATGGTGAACCGCGGACAACGCTCATGATTATTACACTATATAGACAAATTAGGTTTCAATTTGGGGATTTCTTACACTATTGTCATTAGGTTTAGATTGGGGATAAAATGAAATATGTTTCAGCAACAAAGACGAAGAAGGTGACAAAGAGGAAAATCCACCTCAACTGCCACATCTTTTCTGTCTAATGTCTTTTATTATTATTTAACAGAAGGACTTGTTTGATTATGTTTGACAATGCAATGGATCAAATTGGACGTTTTAAAAGAAAGAGGATTAAAATAGACTCAGAGATATAGGTAAGAGTCTGTTTCGGATTGGCCTAATGGCTAGGCATGGCCTAATCCACTTCTGCTCCTAGAACGACCCAATTGCCTAAGTCCGCCCAATTTAGGGGGAGCATTTACCTTTTTTCCCCTAAAATAGGGGAGACTGACCAATTTACCCTTGGTCACGGTGCTTCTCCTCGATAAGACTTGCCCATTACGCACGACTCCACCATCCAGAAACAGCCAGAACGCTTGTGCCCGTAACTACGCCCCTGCCCGTAGAAATGGCTAGTTATAGGCACCTCTACCCATTCCAATGGCTAGTTCTGGCAGTTACCTATTCTTCGGAAAACATTTATCTCACCCGAAAATAAGGACCAATGGCCAAGCGTCGAGGGAACTATAAAAACCCTCTCATTCGAGAAGGTTAGGTATAAAAAATTCACCCTAATATACTTATATTCTGTATTTGCTCTCTCTCTCTCTCTCTCTCTCTCTCTCTCTCTCTCTCTCTCTCTCTTGCCCGACTCCTACTTTAGCATCAAAGTGCTTTGCAGGTATACCCCTTATCCTCTCTCACACCCATCATTATAGGCGTTTGTCTCTGGCCCACTTCAGGTTCTAACCAGCCATCAAGATCAGTGGCGCCGTCTGTAGGAAACTTGTTATTCCCGTCTTTTCTCCTTTCGTAGACACGAGACCAAAACAGTTCTTCAAAATCCCGATCATGGCCAGCCTCGACAACACTATTGATGCTTATAACTCTGCTTTCCTCCCCATCAGTAAGACTGATGTTGACAGAGAAACCACCTCTCATGGTGGCGACGTCCTTTGATAAAGAGACAGAGCCACAACTTCTCCATCCCTTGTTCACGCAGATCACAATGAAGTCCCACTCGTCCCGGAGCACCTACCAGTTCCAGTTCCACCCAACACCGACCCGACCATGGTGTCCCTCCTCGAGGTTCTCAACAAGACCAACCTCCTAATCCTCAACTAGAGCTCGAGGATTGGAACCTTAAAAGAATCCATTCGTTCAAGATCTCATCCACCAAGGAATGAACATCAACGACCATAGAGTCCTCCTTCCCGACGAGAAAGAAACCGTCGGACGCCTCCGGAACCAGAAACCCAGACCATCAGAAAGCGCAATCACATCTCTCCTTGGAACCAACATTCCCCGTAACACAAAAGGACAAGTAGAGATCACAGGGCAGAGCCATACGTTCGCCTCCTCCCAGATCTAAGGGCCGAGCACGAACCCCGTCTCCACGTCGAGACCTCCATCCCATATACAGACGAGACACCCGCTCCCTGTCTTGGACCAGTAGCAGCAATGACAATGAGCCTCGCGACCCATTGTCCTAGGAGATTATGGCCATGCATCTGCTGAAAGGGTTGGAGAAACCCCCTTCTCTGGGCACATGCGACGGTACAACAGACCCCGACGAGCACATTGAAAATATCGGTGCGCTACTCGATTACTGCGGCATCCAGGGTGCCATCAAATGTAGGTTATTACCGACCACGCTCAAGAAAGGGGCGATGACCTAGTACAAAAGACTCCCCGATGATTCCATCACCTCATGGAGGCAACTGGGGAGAATGTTCTCCAGACACTTCACGACCTCCCGTTGCCATCCAAAGACCAAAGCCTCCCTTGAAGCCATCATTCAAGGGAGAGATGAACCCCTGCGAGCCTACATCAAAAGGTTCAATGAGGAGGCCGTCTAGGTCTCTACGATCGATGACATGAAAAATTTTCTGCTCGAGCGCGGGCTCTGTCTCCACACTGAATTTTCTAAAGTTGTGGGAATCCAGCCCCCAACAACGCTGGACACTTTCCTCCTCAAAGCACAAACGTACATTCAGTATGAAGGGAATGAAGCTGCCCGTTCTACCAGAGATTCGAGGCATTGGGAGAATTCCCAGTCCTATAGATCCGACGAGCTCTCGACATCTTGTCGAGGATAAAGAAGACGTGAAAATCGTCCCCGAGAGCCTCGGGACAACAAAGGACCCTCTGACCGGTTCCACGAGTACACACCTCTAACAATTTCGAGGGAAAAGATCCTTTCCGAGTGTGCCAACTCAGGATTCTGCCAGGCGGTGGTCCGGTTTCCAAAGCAGATACCTTCCAAACCAAACACAGTCAAGTTGAAATATTGTCGATTCCACAAGAGTCATAACCATATGACCGACGACTGCATCCACTTGAAGGATGTCATAGAAATACTCATCAGGGACGGACATTTGAAGCAGTTCGCCAAATGGAAGGATGCCTAGGAATCCAAGAAGGTCGAGGAAGAGATACCTTCCTCCGAGGAAGTCAACCTTCAAGTCGCTATGAGCATCTTGCAGCCTGAAGATTTCTACATCCCCGAGGGGCTCAGTGCCCTTCCATATTTCTTCGCGCACAACCAGATGGCAAATTTTAACGTCCAACGAATCCTCGTCGACCAAGGCAGCTCAGTTGATATTATGTATTCCTAGATGCTTTCCACCCTCCAACTAGACGAATCACATCTGAAACCCTATGTAGGCTACGATCTGTAGGGTTTCAATGGGTAGGTAACGAAGCCATGGGGTTACATAGAGTTGATCATAACTTTCGGGTCCACTAAAATGGCCAGGTCAATCAAGGTCTAATTCCTGGTCATCGATTGCCCGTCGCTATACTAGTGCATCTTTGGTCGGCGAACTCTGGCCGAATTGGTGGTCATGCCCTTAATAGTTCACTTGAAGGTGAAATACTATACTTCGAAGGGTCTCGTGGCGACTCTGCATGGAGACATTGAAGTCGTGAGGAGGTGTTTTAAAGCGGCCTCTAAAGGGCTGAACATCATCGCCGCCAGGCCGAAGACTCCTAGCCAGACTTCTCTGCCCAGCGGCACCGAAGACACAAAGCCGCTGCTCTGTGTCGACTTCATCGACCTTGACAGCCGCTTCTCCGAAGATGACCAAAAGATTCAGAAGGAAAAGGGGAAAGAGATCCAGTCATCCTCGAACATCCCCTCCAGTAGCAGAAAAATTGTCCTTTCGATGCACCTAATTCCAGATGGAGAGCTCGAACTTGTCGTACTCGGCGATGACCCCAAGCAGGGAGTGAAGATTGGGATCAGTCTCCCTAAGCTTGCGAGGAAATAACTAAGAGCCTACCTCTGGGAGAATACAGACCTGTTCGCATGGAGTGTCGCGGAGATGCTCAGGCTAGACCCTGATATGGCCTGTCACTACCTCAATATCGACCAGGCTGTTAGGGCAGTAGCTTAATGTAAACGATGTCAGTCTCCAGAGAAGACGGAGGCTACCGAACAGGATATAAAAGGCCTTATAGAGGTGAACTTTATCTTGGAAGCCAAGTACACCACTTGGTTGTCCAATGTTGTACTCATTAAAAAGAATAATGGAAAATGGAGAATGTACATTGACTATACCGATCTTAATAGGGCCTGCCCTAAAGGCGCATATCCCCTCCCCAGCATAGATAAACTAGTTGATAATTCTGTCGGTTTTAAATTGCTAACTTTCATGGACGCATATTCAGGCTATAACCAAATACCCATGGCAAAAAGTGACAAAAGGTACACGACCTTCATGACTGAATCGGGCAACTATTGCTACAACATAATGCTCTTCGGCTTAAAGAATGCTGACACTACATACCAAAGGATGATGAACAAAGTCTTCTGAGGAGAAATCAGGGACATGATCAAAGTCTATATGAACGACATGATCCTGAAGTCCCGCGAGGAAATCGATCACGCGACCCACTTGAAGAAGGTCTTCGAGCAGGCAAGGAAGTACAAGATGTGCTTTAATCCGGAGAAGTGCACATTTGGGGTACGAGCGGGCAAGTTCCTCAGTTTCTATCTAACTGAACGAGGAATTGAAGCTAACCCCGACAAGTGCAGAGCCTTCTCTGAGTTCCCCATGCAGAACTCAAAAAAGTCCATCCTGTCCCTCAACGGCATGCTTGCATCGCCTTCCCCGCTTCGTGGCCAAGTCTGCTCAACACACCCTCTACTTTTTCATACTCCTTCGCAAGGAAGCCGCGTTCGAATGGACAGAGGAATGCAAAAAACCTCCCCTCCACTTGAAGCAAGCTCTGTCAGAACCACCAGTCTTCTCCCGGCCAGAAAACAGGGAAACCCTTTATCTCTACCTCGTCGTCACAACCGAGGCTGTGAGCACCGCTCTTATTCGTGAAACTCTTGATGGGCAAAAACCCATATATTTCAAGAGCAAGGCATTGCAAAGGCCAGAGCTAAGGTACCAACAGATAGAAAAGGTGGCCCTCGTCCTTATCAACATCGCGAGAAGACTGAGGCACTATTTTCTGGCCCACACAATCGTGGTATGCACAGACCAGTCCGTAAAGCAGCTATTAGGCCGTCCGGATATGGACGGCAGAATGCTCAAATGGTCGTTGGAGCTTTCCGAATTTGACATCCAGTACGAAAGCAGAAAGGCCCTCAAGGCGCAAGCACTAGCTGATTTCGAGGCAGAAATGACCTTGCCCGACCACCCTAACGGGGGCGCCCGTAAGTGGATCATATTTGTCAATGGAGCATCCAGCTCAGCAGGGAGTGGGGCAGGTGTCATCCTGGAAAATGAGGAGGGAATCCTCATTGTTTCGCTCACATTGTCCTTCCCTACCTCTAAAAACCAGGCCGAATACAAAGCCTTCATTGCTGGTCTATGCTTCACCGAAGACCTAGGAGCGAAAGAAGTTGTCGTCTGCACTGATTTTCAGCTAGTGGCCCTCTAAGTACGGGGTGAATACCAGGTCAAAAACGACAACTTGTATGAATACTTGGCCCTGGTTAAGGAGGAGATGGCAAAGTTCACCTCTGTAGAAGTAAAATACGTTCCCCGCGAACACAACGTCCGGGCAAGCATCTTATAAAAACTAGCAAGCACGAAGAAAAAAAGGGGAACAAATCCGTCATCTAGGAAATACTCCCACGACCTAGCATTGAGAGAGCGTCCACGACCCTCGACGTGCACGTCGTCGTCGACAACCATTGTTGGATGACCCCAGTATATAATTACCTCACAAAGAACGAACTATCGTCCGACCCCAAGGAGGCCAGCGCAGTAAGGAGTAGAACCTGCCCCTACGTTCTGGTTGAAAACAAGTTGTACAGGCGGGGATTCTCCATACCCCTCCTCAAATGGGACGAAGAAGAAATGGTTGCCCACGTCTTGCGCGAGATCCATGAAGGAATCAACGCCCATCACCTCGGTGGGAGATCTCTCGTGAGGAAATCTCTTCGGGCAGGTTACTACTGACCGACCATGCAAAATGATGCAAGGGAACACATGAAAAAAATACGACAAATGCCAATGGAACAAGGACATGCACTTAGCACCGTCCAATGAACTCAAGGCGATGTACTCCCTGTGGCCATTCTCTTGGTGGGGCCTAGACATCATAGGAGCATTTGTCGTAGGGTCAAGCCAGAACAAGTACTTGATAGTAGGCGTAAAATACTTTACCAAGTGGATAGAAACTAAGGCTCTAGCCAAAATAACGACCCATAACATACTTCGTTTCTACAAAAGGAACATCCTTTCTCACTTCGACATTCCCCAAGCAATCGTCACAGATAACGGGACATAGTTCACGTACAAAAAGTTCTAGGAGTTCGTCGCCCAACTAGGTACTAAACAAAAGATTGCGTTCGTCGAGCATCCTCAGACTAATGGGTAAGCTAAGGCAGCAAACAAAGTAATCCTACGGGGCATCAAGTGAAGGCTGGACAAAACAAATAGGCAGTGGATCGAGGAGCTGAACAACATGCTCTGGGCCTACCGCACTACGCCCCATTCTTCAACGGGGGAAACCTCTTTTCGCCTAGCATACGATACAGAGGCGGTAATCCCCATCGAGGCTCACACGCCCTCTAGACGAACTGAAGCGCCCTTGGACGAAGAAACAAACAGCGAGGCCCTGAGGGAGGAGCTCGATCTCCTCGAATAGGTCCGATCGGGAGCAACCCTCCATGAGGCCTCACTTAAACAAAAAATCACAATAGGCACAACACCAAGGTTATACGACGAGAGTTCCAAGTAGGCAGCCTCGTCCTAAGGAAGAATCACAAAGATTCCCGCAAAGGTAAGCTCGCCGCAAACTGGGAAGGACCTTACCGTGTTAGACCAAAAACATAGAATGAGGCCTACTACCTAAAATACCTCACCAGGGAAGAATTAGCTCAACCATGGAACACCGAAAAGATGAAACAATATTATAGCTAAGGCCCTTATTGTCGGCATGTATCACCCAAGCGATGAGCACAAGCACCGACCATAGGCACGCGCTCTGGTGCAAGCGCTGCACCACCAATACAAAACTAAGCAGGGTTTAGTCGAAGAGACGCAAAACCCATGCACGACGACGGTTCCTCAACCGTCATCACCAAAGTACCACGAACGACAAAACCCCTAACTCACGATGGGAAGTTAACACCGTGAACTCAGGCCACAAACACGACCTGAGTTCCACTCTCATGCCCGAAAACTACCCAGGCTTCTCGAACAGTTCCCTGCATTGTCAAACATCATTTTTCGAGTATACTCGAAACATAACAATCAATCACTAAGTTGTCTACCAGCGTTGGATCGCGTATGACACTTAGAAAAAATTAGACAAAGTATAATTAAACATACAAGGCAATACATATTAACATAGAGCAGACACAAGGGCCACGAGTGTGCATGTTATAATACAATAGGGCCAACCCCATAAAACAAATTATAGATAAACAAGTGGCACATAGGCCAAAAACATAAACTAGAGAAAACTCACTGCTCCACCTGCTGGATTTCCTCTTGGGCCGCAGTTTCCTCTTGGGCCCCCTGCGCTTGCCCTTCACCTAACAGGAGGAACTATGGGATGACTATCTTGCCATCTTTAACAAAATAGAGAAACCAGGTGCCTTCGGTAGTTAGCTCGACACCAAGGTTCACCAACTTTAGTTGATCCACGACATTCTAGAAGGCCTCCCTACCTATAGCCAAGAGATCGTCGTTGACTTGAGTAATCCGGGCAACCAGCTCCGCCCAGGTTGACAACTTCTTCATCTCCTCGGTCTCGTCCTCAACAGGGGCAACAACAACTTTTAGCTTCTCTACCAAGTCCTCAGCAGCCTTCTTTTGAGCGTCCAGGGTGTCCCTCTCTGCGGATATCTCCTCGTGAACCTTCCATGCAGCCTCCTCAAGCTCCCTCTCCCGCTCCTCTTGGATTTTCTTGACCTTTTTCTCCAGGGCCGCCACTGCAGCCTAAGACTTCTTCAACTCAGACTCGTGTTGAGAGCCGTCCTTAGTGTACACCACCGCCATCTCCAGGATCCTCCTTAAAGCAAAGGCTGTAGAAGCACACTTCAATCTCAAGGTTTTGATGATGTCAACAAATACCTAAGCTCATTCCATGATTGCAAAAAGTCAAAGCTTTCAAAACTGATCAAGATCAAGACTATGGAATGTTGTCAAGCAAATCAAGCATCATGTGCAAATGATTCTACAACTTTTAAGATTTGGACTCAAAGCTTTGGTATATCAATATTCACTCCTTTAATTGATATACAAGTGTTCAAATAATTTATCATATTAATATTTTGCATATGCATGGTTTTAAAATCATTTGAATTGGTATAACACTTTAAACTCAAGTATTTTTCTGAGTTTTAACAGTGTTAACCGATTAACCACATGGGTTAATCGGTTAACGGCCTTAATTTTTGAATTCTCTGGGCTAACGTTCAAGTGTTAACCGATTAACCTATATGTTTAACCAATTAACACTGAACGAATTTTGAAAAATTGTTTCTTTTTAAATTCAAATTTTGTTTGAATGTTATACCTTTTCATTATTTGATTCTTACTCAATTATACCTTTTTGAAATGGTGTTTTGCTCATATAAATTCTGAATATTTTAAATTGAAAAACAACTCCAATAATTTTCAAAATAATCATTGAATCAAATTCACTATTTTTCAAATATTTTCAAATATTTTCAAAAAGTGTTCATATTGTTCATACCATTTCATATCCAGAATTTTTGAACACTTGTATTAATATTGAAAGTGAATTTTGATCAAAAGGAGAAGATCAATCTTTGTATTGATATTATTATTGTATCACTCTCAAACTACAAAATTACAAGAATTATTTCCGTGTGACTTGTGATCCAGGATTGTTGGACACAAGGGTTAGTGCTTGCAAGAGGATTGTTCTTGCTCACTAAGTTGTTGAAATAGTTGTTAGATAGTAGGCCTCACCGGTTGATGGTGTGATAGGTTGTACATTCTAAAACTATAGTGAAAACTCTCTTTCATGTGGAAAGGGGAGTGGAGTACCTTCGGATTGTGAAGGGAACCACTATAAATCTCGGTGTCCATTTTTCATTCTGCCTTTACTGCTTTCAACATCAAGATCATTACCAAGTAAATTTCAAGAATATCGAAAAACCGGAAAAAGTTTCTAAAGCCTAATTCACCCCCCTCTTAGGCATACTCTGAACTTACAATTGGCATCAGAGCAGGTTAAGGTAACATGTTCCTAACGATTCAGTATGGCTTCCGCTAGCACCAACCCGATTTTCAAAGACGGTGGAAGTAGTAACAAACCACCATTGTTCTCTGGAGAATATTTCAATTTTTGGAAAATCAGAATGAAGGCACATCTTGAAGCCCAAGGAGAAGGTATATGGGAAGCAATCGAAGAAGGACCACACAATCCAGTAAATATGGTCAATGGCGTTGGAACCGCAAAGTTGAAAAGCATGTATGATGGATACGATAAGAAAAAGATTCTTAATGAAAAGAAAGCAATCAACATACTCCAAAGCGCTCTTAGTATGAACGAGTTCTTCCGTGTATCACAGTGTAGATCGACAAAGGAGATTTGGGACACCTTGGTGGAAACGCATGAAGGAACTGCAGAAGTAAAAAGATCAAGGCTCAACACGTTAAGCTAAGAATATGAGATGTTCCGTATGCAGCCCGGTGAATCTATTGTTGCCTTACAAAAAAGATTTGTTCATCTAACAAATCACTTGATTTCTCTCGGGAAGACCTTCACCAATGATGATCTGAACCTGAAAGTCTTAAGATCCTTAACAAGAGAATGGAAACCAAAAGTGACCGCTATTTCGGAAAAGAAGAGTCTCTCAACGATGACATCCGCATCCTTATTTGACAAACTTCAAGAGCACGAATTGGAACTTGGAAGACTCGAGAAGCACAAAAGCCAAGAAAAGAAGTCCAAAGGAATTGCCTTGAAGATTGACACCAAGGATGACAAAGACGACGAGACTTCCGAAGATGAAAATTTCATGCTTCTTGTAAAGAAGCTTGGTAAGTTTTTTAATAATAATAAAAATTCCTCTTTTTCTAAAAAGAATAGACATTTCAGGAAAAAGGATGCATCCACATCGAATCAAGAAGTCACATGTTACGAATGTGGGAAGCAAGGTCACATAAAGCCGGATTGCTCGAAACTTGCAAAGAAAGGAGGATTCAAAGGCAAGAAGGATTTCAAATATAAAAAGACTTATGTTGTTTGGGACGATAATGAGATAAGTTCATCATCAGAATCGGAAAGCGATGAATGTGCAAATATGACTCTTATGGCGTCACATCATTCTGATGAAGAAATTGATGAGGTTAGTAACGATTTTTCTATTTATGACAATGATGCACAAGAAGTCATAGATGAACTTCTAAAAGAATGCAAGACTTTGTATAAAAGCATCTCATCCCAAAAGAAAAGAATTTCATTTTTAGAAGAACAAAATACTGCTTTTATAAAAAATATTGAAAATGAAAAACAAAAATTGGTGGATGAAAAACAAAGTCTTGTATGCAAAAATTGTGAATCCTTATCTTTTCAAATTGTTCAACTTAAAAGAGTTTTAGAAAGATACGAAAAAGGTCAAATTGGATTGGAGGAAATTCTTAGGCACCAAAGATATTCTAATGATAAAAGTGGATTAGGATATTCTAAGCTTTCCAAACCAAGCACAAATGATACCATCTTTGTGAAAGCAAGTGAACAAGTTGTTAAAGAAAAGGAAAACAATTCTAAAACTATACATCAAAGTCATAAAAAGAAAAGAATTGTGAAGAAAAAGAATTATGTTCCTAGATATAGAAGTCATTTTCAACCTACTTGTTTTTATTGTGGAATCAAAGGTCATACACCTAATGCTTGCTATGTGTGCAACATTGGTGTTGCTAAAGGGTATTATGTGTGGGTTGAAAAGGGTACTAACTACCAAGGACACAAAGCAATTTGGGTACCTAACACTACTTGATTTTGTGTTGTAGGTATGCTTGAAGACAACTTCTAATCAATGGTATCTTGATAGCGGTTGTTCTAAGCATATGACGGGAGACATAAACAAATTTTCAAGTCTATCATTAAAGGCCAAAGGATACGTTACTTACAGTGATGATAATAAAGGAAAAATTATTGGAGTTGGAACCGTTGGTGCACCTCCATGTACAATCATCAAAGACGTTCTTTATGTGGAAGGCCTTAAACACAACCTACTTAGCATAAGTCAATTGTGTGACGAAGGGTTCCAAATCAACTTCACAAAAGATGAATGTTTGATAGAACATGAAGTCACCCATGACATCTTGCTAAAAGGTAAAAGATTTAATAATATTTTTATGATCTCTTTTGACGACTCTTCCTTGAAGGTAAAATGTCTAATGGCGAACAACAACGAGGCGTGGCTTTGGCGTAAAAGATTTGCTCACATTCACATGGAGCATTTAAACAAGTTGATAAAGCATGATCTTGTTGTTGTTCTTCCGAAGATAAAATTCATCAAGGATAAGTTATGTGATGCATGTCAAAAAGAGAAACAGACCAAGACAACTTTCAAATCCAAGCAAGTGATTTCTACATCAAGACCACTTCAATTGTTGCATATGGATCTTTTTGGCCCATCGAGAACGAAAAGCTTCAGAGGTAGTATTTATGCTTTAGTTATTGTTGATGATTTCTTTCAATACACATGGACATTGTTTTTAGTGGAGAAAAATGATGCTTTCAAAGCATTCAAAAAGTATGCGAAGCAAATTCAAAACGAGAAGTCACTCACCATAGCCTCCATAAGAAGCGACCATGGTGGAGAATTCCAAAATTCAGACTTTGAAGATTTTTGCGAAGAGCATGGAATTTCTCACAATTTTTCCGCACCAAGGACTCCTCAATAAAACGGTGTCATAGAACGGAAGAATAGGTCACTGGTGGAGCTTGCTCGAACAATGCTTAGCGACTCAAATCTTCCTAAATATTTCTGGGCAGAGGCAGTTAGCACGGCGTGTTTCTTAAGCAACCATGTCAATATTCGACCAATTCTCAAGAAGACTCCGTATGAGCTGTTCAAGGGTAGGAAACCAAACATAGCATTTTTCCACATATTCGGATGCAAATGTTTTGTTCTCAACAACAATAAGGACAATCTCGGTAAGTTTGATGAGAAGTCCGACGAAGGTATATTTCTTGGTTACTCTCTTTCTAGTAGAGCTTTTAGAATTTTTAATAAAATAACTCTTACTATTGAAGAATCCATTCATGTTTCTTTTGATGAGACTAACTCCTAGAAAGAGGATAATATTATTGTGGATGGTGATGATGATATAGTAGGTTCTTCACAACAACAAGAAGAGACATCAAAGAATCAAGCAATACCATAAGAAGATGTCACTTAAATCATCGAAGAACATCAAGATCTTCCAAAGGAATGGAGAGCTCATAGAGATCACCCGATAGATAAAATTATTGGTGATATTAGCCAAGGCGTTGCAACTCGACTTAATCTTAAGGATGCTTGTCTCAATGTTACACCCTAATTTTTGACTCTAAGATCCCACATCTTTTTGCATCATCTGTATAGTTTATCATCTCTTACATTTTTCATAATACCCAATTTATCAGTTGAAATAAACTTTTTGGACAGTTTAAGTCGTTTTAGCGGGTAAAATTTATTTCAAAATTTGACAAAACGCCGTATTTTTCCAAATCGTATATTTTTTGCTAATCACTTTGGTGTATTCATTTTATTTTTTTCGAGTACTTCGATACCGACTCAATTATTCATTTTTTTTACTGTCTTTATTTCTACTTTTAATTAATATATTCTTTTAATCCATCAAATCTTTATTTTAGATTTTATTGTAAGTAGTTTATTTTTTCTATGCTATCTTTTCCTTATTTTGTGGAGATTTTGTCCATTTTTTGAGTAATAGTAGACAGCTAGCTACAACTTCCCATGCTAGCCTTTTGCTTTTTTCACGTTTACTGTTGCTGATATCCACCCTTTATTCCATCACCATCATCTTGTAACGTCACCTTCATATGTGACCCTCCTCCACTCTTCTTCATATACACACACACACACACACAGAAAAAAACACAAAAAAATTAAAGCTCCTCTCCATCGTGAAAATCATCACTTTCATCTTATTCATCATTTTTAAACACTAAGCATATCTTGCTCTCCCTTCCATACACACTCCATGTAAAACATAAACACTTCAACAAACCATGAAAAACCATACTGCTACACACTTCATTTTTTATTAAGAAACTACCTCATTTTCTTCACAAAAGCCTCTCTCTTATTCACCATCATCTTCATTTTCTTGACACGTTAAAACCACCCAGCAATACCTCACCTTCTTCAGCAACACAACGACATTTGCACACAACCCAACAACCGCCAAACACTGTTGTCGTTCAAGCCGCAACCGCCGTAGCCGGAGTGTGGAGTGTGGAGGAACGGAGTGAGTTACACTTGAGAAATTGCAGGTTTTGCATTTCTTTCTTTCCTTTTGTTTATTATATTGTTGATACTTATTTTATCATACATAATTTATTGTTGTTATTAAGGCATGTGTGTAGCATATTATATTTTGTATTTTATGTCGTTGTGCCATGCATTGTGTTAGATTTATTTTTTTCATTTGGTTATTATTATATTTTATGTTAAATATTTGTTTTATTGTTGTTTCAAAAGATTATCAGTTTATAAAATGAATAAGTGATAGAGAGAAGAGGACTGGTACTGCTTCTTTTTTTTTATAATTTTTTTCCTCTTATTTAATTAAAATTTGGGTAAGTGTAGTGTTATTTATTTATTTATTTATTTTATATTATTTACTAATTATTTATATCTTATCTTCCTTTATTATTATTTCTTTAATTAGCATGCTTTGTTGTGAATTATAATTAAATATTTGGAAATTTGTTTTACTGTAAGTATTTTTACTCTTACTAACTCAAATTGTTTGTTCTTTCAAATTATTTTCTTTTAATTTATATAATAAAGTGACAAGAAAAAGAAGAAAAAAATAATAGATTTTAATTACTTACTATTTTATTTTAATTCTTTGGCCATAATTTTAGCAGGTTAGTTTTTAGTTGAAAACATAAGTTCATTATGCTATCACTGTGTTTGTTTTGTAACTCATTTTCTTAAAAGTTCTTTTAAGTTTAGTTTGTTTTGACGTGCTGTTAGTGTACGATTTGCATGGTCTTTTTTTTTAAAGAGAAATAGAAAGAAATTTTTTATTATTATTCCTAATTACTTCCTTCAAAGTTTTTTTAATTTTTATAATCTTAGAAAAGACTAAACAAATATTTTCAGGATACTTTTATTTTTTTATTTTAGTTATTAAATATTAGAAATGTAAAATTTGTTTTAATGATTTTTATTTTGTAATATTAGAATGTTAAAAATGATTTTGTGTTGTAACTATTAATTAATTTAAATATTTTTATTTAATATTGATTAATTAAATTAGTCTTATTAAATATTAATACTTTAAATTGATTAATAATTCTTTGTCCCCCGATTCTATTTTGTAATTTAGGATCTGAGTCTCCGTACTCACATTTAGTGTCCCGCCGTGGACATCTTTTACCCTTTTATCCTAACCCTAGGATCTGAGTCGTCGTACTCATGTTTAGCGTCCCGCCGCAGATATTCTCTACTATAACAATCTCAACGTAGATTCAGGAGTCGCCGCACTCCATGTAAGTACTTCCCTATGAATGCTTACATCCCCTTGGAACCTTGACCACAGTCAAGAGTTCCTCACCCCTAGCTATGGGAACTACGATTGCTCTGATTCCATTCCCGTCAGGATACGTAGGCACGAGATGCGATGTCTTGGCGAACATACTTAGTGTATATACCTTTAGATCTTACCCTAGCACTTTCCCTTTAGCAAGCAAACTTTAGCATAACAGAAATACTAACAAGAGGTTCCTGTAGAGTACTATAGATACTTAGGATGCTAACACCTTCCCTAGGTATAACCAACCCCCGAACCTTTAGATCTCTCTTTGCTTAGCTTTAGGCCTTCCTTTTGCTTTGCATTTTTTATAGGTTTTTCTTTCTTTAAACCTTTCCTTTTGGATAAATTAAAGTTCGGTTGTGAATTTAAGAATTAAAGATTCAAGTTAATTCAATACCTTGATATCCAATTCTCACCGCAACAGAAATGGCGACTTCACTGAGGACTCCCCTAAGAGGATTAAGCCCACCTTGTTTATATTTGTGTTTGCTATATGATTGTTTGCTTGTATATTTGTATATATTTGTGCATATATTTGTCTGTGCCTGGGTTTATCTGTATGTAGGGTTATTACTTGGAGTGGTGAGGATAAGTCCTATACCCGGACTTGAGTGCACCTATGATAGGATGGTGGTATATTCAAGAAGGCTTATAGGGAGTTGATTCCCGACCAAGCTAACTTGAGAAACCACCGCTCAGTGGAGGCCCTCTTGAGATTTAGTTTTATTGAACGAGTATTCGTGAAAACATTACTACTTTCGATTTAGGAGCCTTTGACACTGAGGACCTTTAGTTACATTTTATCCCCACTTGGCCTTTTAGGACGTAGTGTGATGACTATGAGGGAGTATTCCCGAAGTAGTTGATACGCGATACTACACTCAGACGAGACTCTCTTGAGAATATTATTGATTTCCAAGTATTTGGTGTGTCGATAATATCCGAAAGATGGGTCGATGACTTTGGGAACTTTGTTAGAACCCGCTGTGCAGGTGTTTTACCCATAGTACATACCCCGTGGTTGGTTCTTTACCCAAAATCCATACTGTGATCTCGAACCTTTGATCCTGTTATGTGTATTTTGCATCCTGTCTTGCATCGCATTGCATTCGCATCTTTGCATGGTTCGTTGCATACCTCTGTTTTTCCAGTCGCTCATCTCCAGTTGTCTTCATCGTCTAGTGTGCCTTTGAGTTGCCAAACTGATTCCTCGACACCGATATCGGACTAGAGCTAACTATAGACGCAAGATGTCAGAGCAGGAAGCACACAACGTAGAAGTCCAAATGGAGATCGATGAGTTGAAGTCAGGCATGACTAAACTTACCGAGATGCTTCAAGTATTGATTGCCAGAGGAGAGCCATCTCAAAGGACTATCATTCAAGAAGTTTCAAGTGCTGATGCTCCTCCTGTTCAGATGCCACAATCTACTTGGCCAGAGTTTGGTTTACCTCCCAACTACTCTCCGCCCCTTGCATCTACTGCTATGATTGGTCCGACTATCAGACCAGTTTTTCAAGCTCCCATCTTTACAGAGCCTAGACCTGTGGTCCACGCTGTTGCCCAGAATGGCCGAGCCCCCTTTGAGACTCCTTTATTTGACTACAATGCTGCTAGTGCTCAAGGAGAAGACCATGAAGATTTTGTTGAGCCTGAGATTGTCCGCGAACAGTTTCAAAACATAGACAAGAGACTCAAGGCCGTTGAGGGTACTGATTTCTTCAACGTCGATGCTAATAATATGTGCTTAGTCTCTGGCCTCGTCATGCCTCCTAAATTCAAGATTCCAGATTTCGTGAAATATAAAGGTCACTCATGCCCAAGAGCCCATTTGGTCATGTACTTCCGAAGGATGGCAGCTTACACTAACAATCAGAAGTTGCTCATCCATTGCTTTCAAGACAGCTTGAGTGGTGCTTCTCTCAATTGGTATATGAACTTGGAGCACAACAGCATCTACTGCTTCCAAGATCTTGCCAATGCTTTTATGAAGCAATACAAATACAATCTGGACATGGCTCCTGACCGTCGTCAACTTCAAAACATGTCTCAAAATGAAAAAGAATCATTCAAAGAATACGCTCAACGTTGGAGAGAGTTGGCTTCCCAGGTTGAACCCCCTCTAGCAGAGAAAGAGCTAACTGGAATGTTCATGGATACTTTATCTCCTTTCTATTGGGAAAAAATGATTGGGAGCGTCTCTTCGAGTTTTACAGATCTGGTAACCATTAGCCAAAGGTTAGAAGAAGGGCTGAAAAGTGGTAAAGTATCCAAAGTTGCTGAATCTTCTAACGGTGCAAAGAAATCCTTTGGGAATTTCCATAAGAAGAAGGAAGAGCAAACCAACGCTGTCATGGTTGAAGTGAGAAATCCTCATCCTCAGCCAAGTATAACCACCCTGCTATTGCTGTCGTTACTGCTGCTGCTGCTCCACGACCAACTCAGATTCCTCAACGTCTAACTGTTGGACAAAACCAGTATCGAAATAGGAATCAATTTGATCTTATTCCCATGACATATACAGAACTTTATCCTGATCTGGTTCAACAAGGGTTGATTACTACAAAGGCTTTGCAAACTCCTAATCCTCCTCCAGCTGGATTTAGAGCTGACCTCCATTGTGCTTTTCATGAGGGTGCCCCAGGCCACGACTTGGAACATTGTTATGCACTGAAAGCTAGAGTGCGTGAGCTGATTAAAACTGGAATCCTTGGTTTTAAGGATAACCATCCGAATGTCCAGAATAATCCATTGCCATAACATCAAAAGTGAAGCCTCAGTCCGACTCCAGCAGACTATCTTTTTTGAGCGCCAGTGTTTCAGACAAGACAAATTTAGTCACTAGGCCTTTTGTTTCTCATTGTTTGCATTTTCCTTCATTTTGTTTAAGCTTGTTTGCTTTTATTTAGTGTTTGTACTTTCATCTTAATGAATGAGCATCACAACTTTTGATTTCAAATCATTTTGCCTATTGTTTGCACTTTTATGCTTTATCTTTCAAATATTTACTCCTTGTCCAAATTTTTGATTATGCAAATATTTGAGGGAGGATGATGAAAACGCTATACCCATAACTGCTGTCAGTATGCTTTCAATCAAACTTTGTTGATGATGTAAGGCATTGTTTCAACTCCCAAACACTGGAGAAATAAGGAAGTTAATCCCTTGTCAACCCCTTCGAGCCTAGAAGTTGGAGTTTCTTTCTTTACAAAAACCCGCAGTTTTAACCTTGGGGTGGATAGTTCTCAGTTAACTTGGCTGTGTGTTCATGCAAGACACCTTTTATATAAAGTTTGCAACTACATTTTTTTTCCTTCGCACACAACAAACAAGTGTCGAAGATGTTTTTCAAGTCAAAATGCCGATGATGGTTCACCGTGATCATTAAGCTAGGCAGTCACTTTCTTTCAAAAATATATATATCAAAAGAAAAAGCCCGCTAGGTTAAAACCTATGGAGAAGACTTAGGCAAAACTGGGGCATCCCGCTGATTGTAAGTTTCAAAAGAAACAGTTCAGGAAAAAGTTAAGGATACTAAATAGAGGAGATCTTTAAATCCTTTAATTTCAAAACAACCAAATGTTGTAAAGAAGCAGTGACTGCCTTTTCAAAAAGTCTGTTGACTTCCGAACCATCATCATTACTATAATCAGTGCAATTCCTATGGGAACCTGAGCGCATAGTCTGAGTTAACTGAGCATAGGACTAGAGATCATCACGTAGATTGGGTGGGTACAAATAAACTTTGAGCCTTTATCCTTTGTTTCTTAAACCGTGAACCAGGCCACATTACAACCCTCAAAAGACCTAATTGAGACAAGGTTATTTTCAAAGCATACTACAGCAAGGTTGCGTAAACTGACTCCAAAAGATTTTTGCAAATCAATTATTTTTGGTAGTACACCTTTCCTTTAAACTTTAAGTGTCTTGAACCGCCATGTTATGACCAATGACTCATTTATTTTGCACCTTTCAAAAATGATTTTTGATTTCAAAAGTTGCATGCTTTGCATTACCATGTTTGTATGAACACTTTTGTTTGCAAATTGGCTTTCCTCTCAAGGATTTTTCAAACATTGAGAAACTTGGTTGGTGATCCTATCATGGACAAGTTCCTTTTACATCCTGTTTAAGAATCAATTCAAGATTTGGTCAAGGCAGAGCATTCTCATATTTGGTTTATCCATAAGATATTTCAAGGCTTAGACTGGGGCAAGCTCTCCAAGCACCCAGTGAATCAGTCATTTTCAACATCAACAAGCTGAAGCAGTTATCAGCTCATCTACAACAGACAACTAAATTGGGGCAGTTTACTTGAAGAACCCTCAAGCAGATCTTTATCCTTCCTACAAGGATCATTTATTTATTAGTGTGGCAGAGATGTGTTCATCAATAGCATCTTTAGTCCCCAAGCAGATTGAAAGTGATCTTCATGTTGAGGAATCATGTCTTCTAGTCTTGTCTTCTCACCAAAAGAGTCGGGCCTTGTCGTCAACATTTGCATTTGCATTTGATCATATGTCATATGCATAATTTACACATGCGTATATCATAAGCATAATTCATGTACATGTGCACATCATGCGTGTTTTATCCCCATTTGCTTTTTCTCCCGAGGTCGTGTTTTACCCGCGTCTTACCTTGTGGACGAATTTTAATTTATCTAGCATCATGGGTGTTTTATCCCCATTTGCTTTTTCAGCCGAGGTCGTGTTTTACCAGCATCTTACCTTGTGGATAAATTTCAATTTATCTAGCATCATGGGTGTTTTATCCCCATTTTCTTTTTCTCCCGAGGTCGTGTTTTACCTGCGTCTTACCTTGTGGACGAATTTCAATTTACCTGGCATCATGGGTATTTTATCCCCATTTACTTTTCCCCCGTGGTTGTGTTTTATTCACGTCTTACCTTGTGGTCAAAGTCCAACTCACTTGGCACCTACCAAACAGTTTGTGTCGTGACTTATCTGATGGTCTTCCAGATATTTATTTCTCTTTCTGATGGTTTTCCAGATTGAGTCTCTGTTCTGATGTTCTTCCAGAACTTATCTGATGGTTTTCCAGATATTTACCTTGATTCTAATGTTTTTCCCGGATCTATTCGGTGTTTTTCTAGATGTGTCTGTAAATTCTGATGTTTTACCAAAATTTATTTCTTTTGTCGTCTGATGTTTTTCCAGATGTGTCTGTAAATTCTGATGTTTTACCAGAATTTTTTTCTTTTACCGTCTGATGTTTTTTCGGATGTGTTTGTAAATTCTGATGTTTTACCATAATTTATTTCTTTTTCCGTCTGATGTTTTTCCAGATGTGTCTGTAAATTCTGATGTTTTACCAGAATTTATCTCTTTTGCGTATGATGTTTTCCCAGATGTGTCTTTTGTTCTAACATTCTCCCAGAACCCCTTTGTGTCTATCTGACGTTCTTCCAGATACGGCCCTGTTTATCTGATGTTCTTCCATATATGTCTTTAAAATCTTTTCCCGTACATTTAATGCTTTTCTAAATGTTTCGGATGTATCTTTAGAATTTTTGTCTTCATCTAATGCTCTTCTAGATGTCTTCAATTTGTTTTTGACTTTGGTTAACAACTGCTGAGTTTTATTTTCAAATCTATTTCTATACTCCATCCAATGCTTTTTTAGATGTGTTCCGGAGTTTATTCAACGCTCTTCTGAATATCTCTGGTGGCTATTACTGTTCTTCTCCAGAGTTTTGTTCAATGTTCTTCTGACAAAACCTCTAGTGATTGTGACTTTTTCTCCAATAAGTTTCTTTTACTTTCTGGATGTTTTTGTTATCTCACTGTGTGTTATTTCCAGCATCTGATGCTTTTGTGGATGTTTGTGTCTTTGTCTAGGGTTTGTCCCTCTCTTTCCAAGTATTACTGGATACTCTTTGTCACCTTGACACGTGTCCATAATTTTTTTGTTTTCCTCAGTTGTGTCTGCTAGATACTTTTTCCCGTGAGGTTGTCAGTCTTTCCCCAGTGGAGTTGCAGCATCTTCCCAATATATATATTCGTCTCCTGTAGCATCTTTTCTCATAGAATCTTTCAATATTATATCATATCATAAGTATTTTGTGGCATCTTAGGGTCAAAAATTGCGCATGTTTGTATTTAAGTCTCTCCGACCGTGTCGAGACGAAGATTTCAATTTTCACCTCTCCGGATCGAAGAAACTTAAATAGGGGCATCTGTTGCACCCTAATTTTTGACTCTAAGATCCCACATCTTTTTGCATCATCTGTATAGTTTATCATCTCTTACATTTTTCATAATACCCAATTTATCAGTTGAAATAAACTTGTTGGACAGTTTAAGTCGTTTTAGCGGGTAAAATTTATTTCAAAATTTGACAAAAAGCCGTATTTTTCCGAATCGTATATTTTTTGCTGATCACTTTGGTGTATTCATTTTATTTTTTCAAGTACTTCGATACCGACCCAACTATTCATTTTTTTTACTGTCTTTATTTCTACTTTTAATTAATATATTCTTTTAATCCATCAAATCTTTATTTTAGATTTTATTGTAAGTAGTTTATTTTTTCTATGTTATCTTTTCCTTATTTTGTGGAGATTTTGTCCATTTTTTGAGTAATAGTAGACAGCTAGCTACAACTTCCCATGCTAGCCTTTTGCTTTTTTCACGTTTACTGTTGCTGATATCCACCCTTTATTCCATCACCATCATATTGTAACGTCACCTTCATATGTGACCCTCCTCCACTCTTCTTCATACACACACACACACACACACACACACACACACACACACACACAGAAAAAACACAAAAAAATTAAAGCTCCTCTCCATCGTGAAAATCATCACTTTCATCTTATTTATCATTTTTAAACACTAAGCATATCTTGCTCTCCCTTCCATACACACTCCATGTAAAACATAAACACTTCAACAAACCATGAAAAACCATACTGCTACACACTTCATTTTTTATTAAGAAACTACCTCATTTTCTTCACAAAAGCCTCTCTCTTATTCACCATCATCTTCATTTTCTTGACATGTTAAAACCACCCAGCAATACCTCACCTTCTTCAGCAACACAACGACATTTGCACACAACCCAACAACCGCCAAACACTGTTGTCGTTCAAGCCGCAACCGCCGTAGCCGGAGTGTGGAGGAACGGAGTGAGTTATACTTGAGAAATTGCAGGTTTTGCATTTCTTTCTTTCCTTTTGTTTATTATACTGTTGATACTTATTTTATCATACATAATTTATTGTTGTTATTAAGGCGTGTGTGTAGCATATTATATTTTGTATTTTATGTCGCTGTGCCATGCATTGTGTTAGATTTATTTTTTTCATTTGGTTATTATTATATTTTATGTTAAATATTTGTTTTATTGTTGTTTCAAAAGATTATCAGTTTATAAAATGAATAAGTGATAGAGAGAAGAGGACTGGTACTGCTTCTTTTTTTATTTATTTATTTTAAATTATTTACTAATTATTTATATCTTATCTTGCTTTATTATTATTTCTTTAATTAGCATGCTTTGTTGTGAATTATAATTAAATATTTGAAAATTTGTTTTACTGTAAGTATTTTTACCCTTACTAAGTCAAATTGTTTGTTCTTTCAAATTATTTTCTTTTAATTTATATAATAAAGTGACAAGAAAAAGAAGAGAAAAATAATAGATTTTAATTACTTACTATTTTATTTTAATTCTTTGGCCATAATTTTAGCAGGTTAGTTTTTAGTTGAAAACATAAGTTCATTATGCTATCAGTGTGTTTGTTTTGTAACTCATTTTCTTAAAAGTTCTTTTAAGTTTAGTTTGTTTTGACGTGCTGTTAGTGTAGGTTTTGCATGGTCTTTTTTTTAAAGAGAAATAGAAAGAATTTTTTTATTATTATTCCTAATTACTTCCTTCAAAGTTTTTTTAATTTTTATAATTTTAGAAAAGACTAAACAAATATTTTCAGGATACTTTTATTTTTTTATTTTAGTTATTAAATATTAGAAATGTAATATTTGTTTTAATGATTTTTATTTTGTAATATTAGAATGTTAAAAATGATTTTGTGTTGTAACTATTAATTAATTTAAATATTTTTATTTAATATTGATTAATTAAATTAATCTTATTAAATATTAATACTTAAATTGATTAATAATTCTTTGTCGCCCGATTCTATTTTGTAATTTAGGATCTGAGTCTCCGTACTCACATTTAGCGTTCCGCCGTGGACATCTTTTACCCTTTTATCCTAGCCCTAGGATCTGAGTCACCGTACTCATGTTTAGTGTTCCACCGCGGATATTCTCTACTATAACAATCTCAACGTAGATTCAGGAGTCGCCGCACTCTATGTAAGTACTTCCCTATGAATGCTTACATCCCCTTGGAACCTTGACCACAGTCAAGAGTTCCTCACCCCTAGCTAGGGGAACTACGATTGCTCTGATTCCATTCCCGTCAGGATACGTAGGCACGAGATGCGATGTCTTGGCGAGCATACTTAGTGTATATACCTTTAGATCTTACCCTAGCACTTTCCCTTTAGCAAGCAAACTTTAGCATAACAGAAATACTAATAAGAGGTTCCTGTAGAGTACTATAGATGCTTAGGATGCTAACACCTTCCCTAGGTATAACCAACCCCCAAACCTTTAGATCTCTCTTTGCTTAGCTTTAGGCCTTCCTTTTGCTTTGCATTTTTTTATAGGTTTTTCTTTCTTTAAACCTTTCCTTTTGGATAAATTAAAGTTCGGTTGTGAATTTAAGAATTAAAGATTCAAGTTAATTCAATACCTTGATATCCGATTCTCACCGCAACACTCAACATGGCTTTTGTGTCTCAAATTGAACCAACCAAGATTGATGAAGCCTTAGGCGACGACCAATGGATTGTAGCGATGCAAGAAGAACTCAACCAGTTCGAAAGGAATCAAGTTTGGAGTCTCGTACCAAGACCGGATAACAAGCACATCATAGGAACGAGATGGGTGTTTAAAAACAAACTTGAAGAGAATGGGATCATAGTTCGTAACAAAGCAAGATTGGTCGCACAAGGCTACAGCCAGGAGGAAGGAATTGATTTTGATGAAACGTTCGCTCCGGTAGCAAGGTTAGAAGCAATTAGATTATTACTTGCTTACGCTTGTTCTATGAATTTTCAGTTGTTCCATATGGATGTCAAAAGCGCTTTCCTGAATGGATACATCAATGAAGAAGTCTACGTCAAACAAACTCCGGGTTTTGAAGACTTCAAGAATCCCTCGCATGTTTACAAACTGAAAAAGGCACTCTACGGACTGAAACAAGCACCAAGAGCATGGTATGACCGCCTTAGCAATTTCTAATGTGAAAAGGGATTTACAAAAGGAAAGGTTGACAAGACGTTGTTCATAAAGAAGATCAAGGGTAACACCTTATTGGTTCAAGTCTATGTCGACGACATCATCTTCGGATCAACAAACAAAGAGCTTTGTGATGAATTTTCACTAATGATGCAAGGAGAATTCGAAATGTCCATGATGGGAAAATTGAACTATTTTCTTGGACTACAAATCAAGCAAAAAAAGGATGGCATCTTCCTCAACCAATCCAAGTATTGCAAGGAATTGTTGAAGAAATTCGATATGGATAGTTGCAAGGTGATGTCCACTCCTATGGGATCCGGAATGTACGTTATTCAAGATGAATCTGGTACTCCAATTGATATTACAAAATATCGAGGTATGATCGGTTCATTATTATATTTGACGGCAAGCCGTCCTGACATTATGTTTAGCGTTTGTTTGTGTGCATGCTTTCAAGGAAGTCCGAATGAATCACATCTCACCGCCGTGAAGAGAATCATAAAGTATCTCAAAGGGACAACGAACGTAGGATTATGGTATCCAAAGGTAGTACTTGTTCTTTAATTGGTTATTCTGACGCTGATTATGCAGAATGTAAGACCGATAAAAAAAGCACGAGTGGTATGTGTCACATTCTCGGGAATGCACTAGTGTCATGGGCCTGCAAGAAGCAAGCGTGTGTGGCACTCAGTACAGTCGAAGCGGAATATATTGCAGCAGGAAGTTGTTGTGCACAAATTTTGTGGCTCAAGCAACAACTCCTCGATTACGGTGTAGATCTCGGTTGCATTCCTCTTCGATGTGATAATACAAGTGCCATCAATATTACAAAGAACCCGGTCATGAATTCAAGGACAAAGCATATAGATATCCGACATCACTTCCTTCAAGATCACATACTTAATGGAGATGTAGATGTTACTTTCGTCGATACACACAATCAACTCGCCAACATCTTTACCAAACCATTGACGAAAGAACCGTTCTTCAAAATTTGACGAGAATTTAGGATTCTCGATGAAGGTGATATCTGATCTTTTCTCTGGTTTATGTATGCATAATGTATGTTTTCCAATGTTTGTGCATTCTGTTTTAAGCATTTTTTTCTAAAATTCGCGTGTGTTAATCGATTAACCTATAGGGTTAACCGATTAACACTGTTAATTTTTCAATTTTGTCTTAAATTTTTAATGTGTTAACCGATTAACCTATAGAGTTAAGCGATTAACACTGATACTTTTTATTTTGGAAATTAAATTTTTAATGTGTTAACCAATTAACCCATATGGCTAACCGATTAATACTGTTAAAATTTTCAAAAATCAGAAACGAAAAATTAATTAAAATTTTGGAAAAGTAAGTGTGGTAAATGTGTTATTTATGTATGGTAAATATTCTCTTAAACATCCAAATCACTATCCAAAGAACTCTTCTTCTTCTTCTTTGACTACAATTTTGGACTTCAAACCCACTTTAAAACCCACTCAAATAACTCCTCATATATATTGCCTCTTCTTTACTCTCTCCTCCATCTCTCAAAACCCTAACTCCTTCAAGAATCCAGAACCCTCAGCATCTCTCAAACTTCATCCATGGCTTCATCTCACAAAGGCAAGGGAAAGTTACCA
The DNA here is from genome assembly GCA_963859935.3 of Lathyrus sativus. Taxonomy (NCBI): domain Eukaryota; kingdom Viridiplantae; phylum Streptophyta; class Magnoliopsida; order Fabales; family Fabaceae; genus Lathyrus; species Lathyrus sativus. Next base: position 536,634,336 of record OZ012739.1, read on the forward strand.
GAATATGACTCTGCATCAGAGGAAGAAAGCATTCCTATGGAGACAACCAAGAAACGCCGTATGGATTTCAAGGTTCGTGTTCGTCATATTCTACCGGCAAAGTACGTAAACCTTAAGGCTTTTCCTGCTTCATCCTTTGATTTTCCCGCTCTGCTCAAATATCAAAAGATAGATAAGTTTGTTTCTGATTATGGGAATTGCTACCATGATTTGGTCAAAACATTTTTGAATAAGTTATCTGTGTACTTGAATGCCGATGATGAGCACATTATGGAAACCTCTGTTCGAGATTGCCTCTTGAAAGAGAATCTGACCGATATTGCTGCAAAGTTGAAAATTTCATCCTCTGGCTACTTTCTCCGGAAAGGGGTTAACCACGTGGAAGGACCATGGTCTAACTATGACAAGATGGAGTACTATTACCAAATCTGCAGGTTTCCAAAGGAGAATGTTGTAGCAAACCAACGGACGGCTCGCATGTTGTGTTATGCGAAAAATCTGACGGTTTCTGACCGGATGCTACATTACGTAATTTGCTATGTGCTAATTCCAAAGGATTCAAATCATGCTCAGATCAATGATTTGGAAATGCAACTTATTTTTGCAATCAAAAACAAGATAAGGGTAAATTGGATTCTGACGATCATGTACCATCTTCAACAACAACTTTCTCTGTCGACACGTCTTCCATATGCAAGGTTGGTTTCTAGAATCCTTGAGCTGACAGATTTGGACCTTAACATGGAACCATCCACCAAGATGAAACCAACAATCAATGAGATTAATGAAATCACCATTGTTAAGAACACTGGAATCATTAAAGACGTTGACGACACTTATAAGTATGCGGGCGAAGGATCAACCTCCAACCAAGCCTATCCCGTTCCCGAAGGGGGTATCACAAATGAGTTTCTCTATACCACTATGATGACCCAACATCGAGAAACTATGAATTGTCACCTAGAAACCTCCAGGGCCATTGCTTCACTTTGCAACCTTATCCTTACCGCTCATCTTTCCAACCCGGCATTGTTGAAGAAGAAGATGCAGATGATGAAGGTAGTGAAGAAGAGGAAGCAGATGACGAGGATATATCCGATGAAGATGTTTAGAAAATATTTTTTTCTGTTGTTTTTATTACTTTTTCTTTCCGGATAATGTTTAAGTGGATTAAGTTGTTAATTTCTTTTGTAACCGTACAATATTTGTTGCATTTTCTATGTGCTGCATTTTTATTTCGATCTATGTTGTTGTGCTTGATTATATGTTGTCTTGTATGCTGATATTGCTTTTGTTTGGTTTTGAAAGCTCCTTCCTTTTTTCTAATGACAAAGGGGGAGAAGAGCTTGGTTGTCTAATATCTCTTTGTGCAGAATTTTTTTTTGCCTCTGTTTAGATAAGGGGAGTTGCTGAACATAGGGGGAGAAGCAAGCCAAGATTGGAACCAAACATCGTCAAGGATATCGCACAAACTCAGTTGTTTGTCATCATCAAAAAGGGGGAGAATGTAGAAGCACACTTCAATCTCAAGGTTTTGATTATGTCAACAAAGACCTAAGCTCATTCCATGATTGCAAAAAGTCAAAGCTTTCAAAATTGATCAAGATCAAGACTATGGAATGTTGTCAAGCAAATCAAGCATCATGTGCAAATGATTCTACAACTTTCAAGATTTGGACTCAAAGCTTTGGTATATCAATATTCACTCCTTTAATTGATATACAAGTGTTCAAATAATTTATCATATTAATATTTTGCATATGCATGGTTTTAAAATCATTTGAATTGGTATAACACTTTTAACTCAAGTATTTTTCTGAGTTTTAACAGTGTTAACCGATTAACCATATGGGTTAATCGGTTAACGACCTTAATTTTTGAATTCTCTGGGCTAACGTTCAAGTGTTAACCGATTAACCTATATGGTTAATCGATTAACACTGAACGAATTTTGAAAAATTGTTTCTTTTTAAATTAAAATTTTTGTTTGAATGTTATACCTTTTCATTATTTGATTCTTACTCAATTATACCTTTTTGAAATGGTGTTTTGCTCATATAAACTCTGAATATTTCAAATTGAAAAACACCTCCAATAATTTTCAAAATAATCATTGAATCAAATTCACTACTTTTCAAATATTTTCAAATATTTTCAAAAAGTGTTCATATTGTTCATACCATTTCATATCCAGAATTTTTGAACACTTGTATTGATATTGAAAAGTGAATTTTGATCAAAAGGAGAAGATCAATCTTTGTATTGATATTATTATTGTATCACTCTCAAACTACAAAATTACAAGAATTATTTTCGTGTGACTTGTGATCCAAGATTGTTGGACACAAGGGTTAGTGCTTGCAAGAGGATTGTTCTTGCTCACTAAGTTGTTGAAATAGTTGTTAGATAGTAGGCCTCACCGGTTGATGGTGTGATAGGTTGTACATTCTAAAACTATAGTGAAAACTCTCTTTCATGTGGAAAGGGGAGTGGAGTACCTTCGAATTGTGAAGGGAACCACTATAAATCTCGGTGTCCATTTTTCATTCTGCCTTTACTGCTTTCAACATCAAGATCATTACCAAGTAAATTTCAAGAATATCGAAAAACCGGAAAAAGTTTCTAAAGCCTAATTCACCCCCCCCCCCCCCCCCCCCTCTTAGGCATACTCTGAACTTACAAAGGCATCATTCGCGAGCATGGCCCGCTTGCTGTGACGGTCCATTTCCTAGAGCTTAAGAGACTCTACCCGAAGAATGGACAGAGAGGGCCCCTCGAAAAACTTCATATTGTGCAGGGAAGGAAGCAAATCGAAATTTTTTAATTAATTTATTTAATTGAGAATATTCAATTTCGGTGATTTTACGGTGTTTTGTGGAATATTGGGAAGTAGTGCATTTTTGCGTTATTTATTTTGAATAATAATATATAATATGAATATATTAATATTATTATTAATTAAAATGAATATAAGTGAAATAAGGGTAATTTGGGCATTTGAAGGAGTTAGTAAGGGTAATGAGGGACAAGCCCAAATTGTGAGGCCCAAGACTAGGTTTGACAAAATAGAGTTTTGAGGGGAAATTAGAATTCATTTGTGTTAACCGTGAAAGTTCGGTGGCCAGAACTCTGAAGGAAAGGTTGGAGGCAAAAGATCCCCAAAGTTAATCGTGAAACCTGCAAATCGACTAAGGTATGGGGAGTATGGCATTTCATGATTTTCTATGTATGCCTTTAGATGTGTTTATGCTTGATTTGGGATTTAAGACATTTTGGGTTAATTGTGGGAAAATTAGGGAAATTGATGATAAGACTCTGAGATTATGGCTTATGGTATGTATCACTGAATATTGATATGAGAAAGGAAACCTTAGGCCTTTGAGGCCAAAACATTAGATTGTTATATGTCTGATCCTGTAGGAATAGGAATATTCAAATGTGAGTAACTCTAATGCCTTAGGGTGTAATTGAAGGAAAAATTGTGATTTAGGGCTGAATATGTTACGGGATTGGCCTAATAAACCGTAGGTTTTGTGCCTTTATCATCGTAGGACCTTAGGGATGACTTAAGGATGTTTTGAGGTTATTGAGGAAGTGAATTGTGTGGAATTTTGGGTTGATTTAGGTTCCGGAGCGTAACAACGTTGTTTTCGGTCGAAATCGTTTTGGACGTAACTTTGGATCCGTAAGTCCGTTTTGACCCCCGTTCAAAGTGTTGGAAAGCTAATGAATAGGGCTATAACATAGGATAGATAAGGGAATCAGTTTCCCAATATTTTTATATATAATTATGTTTGAGAAGTCAATTATGTATATGTTATAGTAACGAATCATGTTCTGGTTCAGTGATGTCTTGATGTTTTGATGCTGCAATTTTCCTGATGAATTACCATGAGGGTAACTGTGATAATATGTGATAAAATGATGAATTAACATGAGTAGGACTGTGAAGTTTATGTGATTGATAGGCGATAGTGTGAGGATTACCGCGAGTATAATTTGATAAATTAATATGAGATAATATGGGGTAGTATTATGAATTATATGATGACATAATGTGTGAGATTAATTATAATGATGAATTACATGATGACATTATGTGTGAGATTAATTATTATGATGAATTATATTATTACATGATGTGTGAGATTAATTATTATGATGAATTATATGACTAAATGATGTGTGATGATGAGTATTATGATGAGTTGCGATGACATGATGTATGATTATGAGCTATGACGTTTGATGATGATGAATATGATGAATGATGATGCACCTATGATGTTATTATGAGTATGATTTGTGACGTGTGCATCATGCATTCATGTGCATCCGGACTTCGGTTCAGGACCTCGATTACTTTGGCTTCAATCCCATTGTGTGGATGTGAAGTGTTTTGATATGCTCTGGTTCTCTAGTAGAATCGATCCTATTGATGAGGATCTATGGAGGGTTGATGGCCCAGTGTCCATCGAGCTGGGATGATTGGTACCACATGCATTGAGTTGTGTCGCATTGCATCTATGAGTCTTTTTGTATGAATTATGACGTTGTGGCCTTTGAGGTATTTTGAGGAAATATGAATGTGTTGAAAATGAGTAATATGTTGTTTATGCATTAATTGTTATACATTGATTATTATGAATTGTTTTACTCACCCTGCTTGTTTGAATGTTACCTTCACGTGGGTAACATGCAGATGACCCAATTTAGCCGTGGATGTCGGCGAGGAGTATTTTGAAGTTTTAGAGTTGTTAGCCTTTATGGTTAACTTAGAGGGTCTTGCTCTGATATGTAACATCGGGTTGGGTTCTTTGAGTTGATTTTATATCAGTGAGTTGTTTTACTTATTTTCCCTTTTTGAGGAGAAACCTTGATTTATGCTTTGAGTTCCGCTATTTTATGTTGTTTGAGGTACTTTGGGAAAAACCCGTAGTTAAGGAGTATGGACCTATTTTGTTGGATTTGAGAAATTTACGCCCTTTTATGGCTTTTTATTGAGACTTATTTATTTACTCTGAAATCCGTGTTATTTTGCCTTAATAATTTTGGGGTAGAAAAGGGTGTTACACTAGTGGTATCAGAGCAGGTTGGTCCGTCCGGTCAAGTTGTGTAATGTTGTTGGTTCCCTTGTATGCGACATGTGTGTGAAAACATTGTCGGTACATGTTTATTTTCTAGCCTTGTCTGTAGAAGTGGGAATGATTCAAGTGGGGGAGAAGCTTGTACTTCTCCAGGATGCTGTAAGTGTGGAGTTGTGGCTCAGTGTGTCGGTGAACGCTCTTATAGTTTGGTAAATATGGTTTATACCTCATCATGATTTTCGGCTATCTATGGACAAATTGAGGAACTGATAACCCTTAATATCTTGTTGATAGTGGAAGGAGTCATGTAGGATGGGATAGACGTGTCTCGCAAGCTTAGATGGCGTGAGCAGTGAACTGTTTTGAGTTAAGCCAAGTGCTTAAGAATTGTTTTGATGAGTCGGTGCAGGAAGGTACTGAGATGTTTATTTTAATGAAAACCTCGAGCGTTAAGAAGAGTGGGGAAGTTGGTGGTTTGCCGATTAATTATGGTTGTCTGGAAGTTATCCTGACAAGATAGTGATATACAACCAGAATGAGAAGTGGAGTTGTGATCGACTTAGTTACAGAAACTAGTCTAATATTGAGAGCTTCATATTATATGTCTGTTTGGATGGTCAAGGAATTAAATTGATTGAGTAGTTTTAAGACTTGTGTCTGGTGTGTGTGTGTGTGTGTGTGCTAAGGAAACAGATTGTGAGGTCGAGTATATTAAAGGTGGACAATGATTTTTGGTGATTATTAGAGAAAGTCAGATGTGGAATGCAATATGGGTATAATTAGGCCTTTAAATATTTCAAAAGCTGAAGATGTGTTGAATGGCCTCCTAAGTGTGAAATTATTGTTTTATGTTGAATTCTGAGATCATAGCTTTTTACGGAATTGAAATCGGACACCCGGAAGTCATGTAACAATCGAAAATAGAATTTTAGACTGTCAAGTTCGCCAGGCGAGCAATATAAATGTCTTGGGACAGAAGAATGTTGTTTTTGTATTTTTGTCGTAACGGGAGAACCGTAACTCGGAATGACGCACGGTTTGAAGTGTTGGAAAGCTATTCCAATTCTATATATGATGGTGAAGTAGTGGCATGGAATTAAGTTATTTATTTGTGGAATATGTTTGGATTTTGTAGTGAGTGCGAAAAGTGTGGTTTGTGTGTCTGCCATAACTCACAAATTGAGTGTCCAATTGGCACGGGGCTTTTGAAGGATGATGGTTTTGGGTTGAATTACCATTCGGGTAAAGCAGTCGTGGTAGTTGATGAATTGATTTGGAAATCTTTGCATATACCGACGATGATGGTGAAAAGAGTTAGAACTGATTGAGCAATTTTGTGATATGAGTTTGGTTTGTGAAGAGACTTCTTATGGAGTTAAGCTTAGTATGTTGAACCTTACTAGTGGTATTCTTGATGAGATTCTAGAAGGTAAGAAATATGGTTTGAGTTTGTAGATTGGTTTAATTTGATGAATTAAAGTCGAAGGGTTAATTTTCGGATTAATGGAAATGGTATCATGAGATGTCGTGATAGAGTTTGTGTTCTAGATATTATTGAGTGGAATAAGAGTATTCTTGAAGAAGGACATTGAGGTAGATGGATTATCCATCCCGGTGCTATGGAGATGTAACCAGATTTGAGGAAATTATTTTGGTGGCCATAGATGAAGAGAGAAGTGGTTGAGTTTGTATATGCTGGTTAAACTTATCGGAAGTGAGAGATTGAACATCAGAGACTGTTGGGTCTGATGCAACCGTTGAATATCCCAGAATGGAAATAGGATAGTATTTCCATGGATTTTGTGTCGGGTTTTCTGAAGAATTTGAAGGGATATGATTTAATTTGGGTGATTTTGGATACATTGACTAGATCAGCTCATTTTATACCAATGAGGATTAATCATTCTATGTCAAAGCTAGCTGAGATGTATACTGAGGAAGTTGTGAAGTTGTATGAGATACCGTCGAATATCGTGTCTGATAGAAATTTGAGATTTACATTGAGATTTTGGGAGAGTTTGCAGACGCTTTGGGTACCATGTTGAAGTTGAACTCTGCCTATCATCTGCGGACGGATGGATAGACAGAGAGAACTACCCAGTCTTTAGAGGATTTATTGAGAGCTTGTGGGTTGGATCAAGGTGGATTGGGGGATAGTTATTTACCGTTGGTTAAGATTACCTGTGATAATAGTTACCATTCTAGTATCGGAATGACACTGTATGAGGCTTTGCATGGTAGGAGGTGTATGAATCCTTTGTATTGATAAGAGTTAGGCGAGAGTGTTGTACTCGGACCTGAGATTGTGCAAGAAACGACTGAGAAGATCAAGAGGACTCAAGAAAAGATTGATGTTTCGCAGGGTCGTTAGAAGAGTTATCATGATAAGAGGGGGAAAACACTTGAATTTCAAGAGGAAGATCTCGTGTTCTGAGAGTTACGCCAGTAATTGGTGTTGGTCGAGCTTGGAAGTCTCGAAAGCTCACACCGTGTTTTGTGGTCTGTATCAGAGTGACGCAGCGGAAGCGTGGGAGAAGTAGCCTGTTAGATTGTTTTACCGCTGTCGCTTGTGAATTTGCATGATGTGTTTCATGTGTCTCCGTTGAGGAAGTACATTGATTCAGATGGATGGTGTACAAGTGAGAGATAATTTGATTGTTGAGGCATTGCTAGTTTAGATTGATGAACGAGAAGCAACTTTGATGTAAAGAGATTGCCTTGGTAAAGATATTATAGGGAGGACCAACTGGAGAAAGTTGGATTTGAGAGCTTGGAGATCAGTTGAGGGAGTCATATCCGACTCTGTTTCCTTGAGGTAATTTTCGAGGGCAAAAATTCTTTTAAGTAGGGGAGAGTTGTAACACCCCAAATTTAATCAGAAAATTTTAATTAATTTATTTAATTGAAAATATTCAATTTCGGTGATTTTGCGGTGTTTTGTGGAATATTGGGAAGTAATGCATTTTTGGGTTATTTATTTTGAATAATAATATATAATATGAATATATTAATATTATTATTAATTAAAATGAATATAAGTGAAATAAGGGTAATTTGGGCATTTGAAGGAGTTAGTAAGGGTAATGAGGGAAAAGCCCAAATTTTGAGGCCCAAGACTAGGTTTGATAAAATAGAGTTCTGAGGAGAAATTAGAATTCATTTGTGTTAACCGTGAAAGTTTGGTGGCCAGAACTTGGAGGCAGAAGATCCCCAAAGTTAATCGTGAAAGCTGCAAATCGACTAAGGTATGGGTAGTATGGAATTTCATGATTTTCTATGTATGCCTTTAGATGTGTTTATGGTTGATTTGGGATTTAAGGCATTTTGGGTTAATTGTGGGAAAATTAGGGAAATTGATGATAAGACTCTGAGATTATGCCTTATGGTATGTATCACTGAATATTGATATGAGAAAGCAAACCCTAGGCCTTTGTGGCCAAAATATTAGATTGTTATATATCCGACCCTGTAGGAATAGGAATATTCAAATGTGAGTAACTCTAATGCCTTAGGGTGTAATTGAAGGAAAAATTGTGATTTAGGGCTGAATATGTTACAGGATTGGCCTAATAAACCGTAGGTTTTGTGCCTTTATCGCCGTAGTACCTTAGGTATGATTTAGGGATATTTTCAGGGTATTGAGGAAGTGAATCGTGTGGAATTTTGGGTTGATTTAGGTTCTGGAGCGTAACAACGTTGTTTTCGGTCGAAATCGTTTTGGACGTAACTTTGGATCCGTAAGTCCGTTTTGACCCCCGTTCAAAGCGTTGGAAAGCTAATGAATAGGGATATAACATAGGATAGATAAGGGAATTGGTTTACCAATATTTTTATATATAATTATGTTTGAGAAGTCAATTATGTATATGTTCTAGTAACGAATCATGTTTTGGTTCAGTGATGTCTTGATGTTTAGATGCTGCAATTTTCCTGATGAATTACCATGAGGGTAACTGTGATAATATGTGATAATATGATGAATTAACATGAGTAGGACTGTGAAGTTTATGTGATTGATAGGCGATAGTTTGAGGATTACCATGAGTATAATTTGATAAATTAATATGAGATAATATGGGGTAGTATTATGAATTATATGATGACATAATGTGTGAGATTAATTATAATGATGAATTATATGATGAAATTATGTGTGAGATTAATTATTATGATGAATTATATGATTACATGATGTGTGAGATTAATTATTATGATGAATTATATGACTAAATGATGTGTGATGATGAGTATTATGATGAGTTGCGATGACATGATGTATGATGATGAGCTGTGACGTTTGATGATGATGAATATGATGAATGATGAAGAACCTATGATGTTATTATGAGGATGATTTGTGACGTGTGCATCATGCATTCATGTGCATCCGGACTTCGGTTCAGGACCTCGATTACTTTGGCTTCAATCCCACTATATGGATGTGAAGTGTTTTGATGTGCTCTGGTTCTCTAGTAGAATCGATCCTATTAATGGGGATCTATGGAGGGTTGATGGCCCAGTGTCCATCGAGCTGTGATGATTGGTACCACATGCATTGAGTTGTGTCGCATTGCATCTATGAGTCTTTTTGTATGAATTATGACGTTGTGGCCTTTGAGGTATTTTGAGGAAATATGAATGTGTTGAAAATGAGTAATATGCAGTTTATGCATTAATTGTTATACATTGATTATTATGAATTGTTTTACTCACCCTGTCTGTTTGAATGTTACCTTCACGTGGGTAACATGCAAATGACCCAATTTAGCCGTGGATGTCGGCGAGGAGTATTTTGAAGTTTTAGAGTTGTTAGTCTTTATGGTTAACTTAGAGGGTCTTGCTCTGATATGTAACATAGGGTTGGATTCTTTGAGTTGATTTTATATCAGTGAGTTATTTTACTTATTTTCCCTTTTTGAGGAGAAACCTTGATTTATGCTTTGAGTTCCACTATTTTATGTTGTTTGAGGTACTTTGGGAAAAAACCCGTAGTTAAGGTGTATGGACCTATTTTGTTGAATTTGAGAAATTTACGTCCTTTTATGGCTTTTTATTGAGACTTATTTATTTACTCTGAAATCCGTGTTATTTTGACTTAATAATTTTGGGGTAGAAAAGGGTGTTACATTAGTGGTATCAGAGCAGGTCGGTACGTCCGGCCAAGTTGTCTAATGTTGTTGGTTCCCTTGTATGCGACATGTGTATGAAAACACTGTTAGTACATGTTTGTTTTCTAACCTTGTCTGCAGAAGTGGGAATGATTCAAGTGGGGGAGAAGCTTGTGCTTCTCCAGGATGCTGCAAGTGTGGAGTTGTGGCTCAGTGTGTCGATGAACGCTATTATAGTTTGGTAAAGATGGTTTATATCCCATCATGATTTTCGGCTGTCTATTGACAAATTGAGGAACTGATCACCCTTAATCTCTTGTTGATAGTGGACGGAGTCATGTTAGATGGGATAGACGTGTCTCGCAAGCTTAGATGGCGTGAGCAGTGAACTATTTTGAGTTAAGCTAAGTGCTTAAGAATTGTTTTGATGAGTCGGTGCAGGAAGGTGTTGAGATGTTTATTTTGATGAAAACTTTGAGTGTTAAGAAGAGTGGGGAAGTTGGTGGTTTGCCTATTAATTATGGTGTCTGGAAGTTATCCTGACAAGATACTGATATACAGGCAGAATGTGAAGTGGAGTTGTGATCGACTTAGTTACGGAAACTAGTCTGATATTGAGAGCTTCATATTATATGTCTGTTTGGATGGTCAAGGAATTAAATTGATTGAGTAGTTTTAAGACTTGTGTCTGGTGTGTGTGCTAAGGAAACAAATTGTGAGGTCGAGTATATTAAAGGTGGACAGTGATTTCTGGTGATTATTAGAGAAAGTCAGATGTGGAATGCAATATTGGTATAATTAGGCCTTTAAATATTTCAAAAGTTGAAGATGTGTTGAATGGCCTCCTAAGTGTGAAATTGTTGTTGTACATTAAATTCTGAGATCACAGTTTTTTACGGAATCGAAATCGGACACCCGAAAGTCATGTAACGATTGAAAATAAAATTTTGGACTGTCATGTTCGCCAGGCGAGCGATATCCTTCACCGGGCGAAAATGTCTTGGGACAGAAGAATGTTGTTTTCGTATTTTTGTCGTAACGGGAGAACCGTAACTCGGAATGACGCACGGTTCGAAGTGTTGGAAAGCTATTCCAAATCTCTATGTGATGGTGAAGTAGTGGCATGGAATTAAGTTATTTATTGATGGGCTATGTTTGGATTTTGTAGTGAGTGCGGAAAGTGAGGTTCGTGTGTCCGCCATAACTCACAAATTGAGTGTCCGATTGGCATGGGGCTTCCGAAGGATGATGGTTTCGGGTTGAATTACCATTCGGGTAAAGCAGTTGTGGTAGCTGATGCATTGATTTGGAAATCTTTGCATATACCGACGATGATGGTGAAAAGAGTTAGAACTGATTGAGCAATTTTGTGATATGAGTTTGGTTTGTGAAGAGACTTCTTATGGAGTTAAGCTTAGTATGTTGAACCTTACTAGTGGTATTCTTGATGAGATTCTAGAAGGTCAGAAATCTGGTTTGAGTTGGTAGATTGGTTGAATTTGATGAATTAAAGTCGAAGGGCTGACCAATTTACCCTTGGTCGCATCGCGTCTCCTCGACAAGACTTGTTTGTCACGCACGGCTCCCCCATCCAAAAACAGCCAGGGTGCTTGTGCCCCTAACTGCGCCCCTGCCCGTTGCAACGACTAGTTATGAGCACTTCTGTCCGTTTCAATGACTAGTTTTGGCAGTTACCTATTCTTCGGAAAACGACTATCTCGCCCCGAAAATAGGGACCAATGACCAAGCGCTGGAAGCACTATAAAAACTCTCTCATTCGAGAGGGTCAGGTATCAAAAATTCACCTGATATACTCATACTTTGTACTTTCTTTCTCTCCCCCTCTCTCTCTCTCTTACCCGATTCTTACTTTAGCATCGGAGTGCCTTGCAAGTACACCCCTCCTCCTTTCTCACACCCAGCATCACATGCGTTTGTCTCTGACCCACTTCAGGCTCTGATCAGCCATCAAAATCAGAAATTAAAAAGAATATTAAACCAAAAAAATTTGTATTTTTTAGTTATATATAGTTTTTCTTTTTCTAACTAGTGCAAGACCATAAAGTTTTTTTTTATATTTCTTTTATTTCCAAAGTTAAAGTTTTTTATAGTAGTATTTTTAAAAGTGTATATTCGTTTGATCGAATTTGATCTAATATGTTAATTATTTTATTTTTCAACCCACAATTTCACAATTAACATTAATTTGAACTAAATATTTATAAATTAAGTTGAGTTGACAGTGTATTGTATATAAAATATAAAATATTTTTTCAATAATTTAAAATTTTTGTGTCACACTTTATTCAAACTAGAGACACTGCTGGAATAATTGATTCTTTTGTAAAAATCTGAAATTGCAAAAACTGGGCAAACATGTTGTTGATTTACACAAATGTACCGTGTCAAACCCAACTAACCAAATGCGATGCAGCTTAAAAAAAGACTCCGACCTACCGGATTCGAACCAGTGACCTAAGGATGACAGCTTGTATAACCAACTACAGTCCTCCGCTCTACCAACTGAGCTAAGGTCGGTTGTTGTCAAATTCACCTACCTAATATATATTCTATAAATTCAATAAAAGAGACATTAAGCGCATAATTGTGTTAATTCTTATACATACATATATTCTTCTCAATCATTTGTCTTGGAGTTTTTTTTACTTATATTAAGTCCTCAACATTTTAAAAGTTTTATTTAAGTTGAATTGTACTGTTAATTTGTGATTTTTATTTTTGTGGGTTCCAACTCGTCGCAACTAATTTTAGTGTAAAATAAGTAAATTTAACCTCTACTAAACATATCATTAGTTGAAATTACATGAATATACATAAAAACTCAATTTGATAGTATAAATGAATCCCACTCAATATAATATATATTTTTATATTTTCCAATTATTTAAACTATTCAACAATTTTTTTAAAAATATCCATACCACTCATTAAAAACTCTAACTTAAATCCCACTAATCCCTAAATATACACTATTTTTACATTGTGTAAAATACAATTGACAATTCTGCAGCAACAGTGGCATAGGAATGCAAATAGTTTACCTTCCTACCATTCTATTGGAAAAAATATACTAGAATGCTATCAATTTCAAATGATATATCATATTGCTATAATATTAAAAAAAATCGAATTTTTAGCACAAAGGAGTCGTCCTTTCAATAGACAGAAGAGTGAATATTTTTATGTGTCGCCCTTTCAATGGGCAGCAGTGTCCACGAATTTTTTTTTTTTTATTTAATTTATTTGTTTTTTTAAGTTTTAATATATTATTTTTATAAATAATAATTATAAATAATATATTTAAAAAATTAAATTAAATTATTATAAATAATAATTATGTAATATATTTAAAAAATTAAATTAAATTATTATAAATAATATTATTATTAATAATTAATAATAATAATAATATTAATTAATAATAATAATAATAATAAATAATAATAAATATAAAATAATGAATAATAATTATGAATCATAAATAATAATTATGAAAAATAATAATAATTATTAGATTATAAATAATAATTATGAAATGGATAATAATAATTATTATTAATAATTCTATATACAATAAAAAATAAAATAGTAATAAAATAAAATAAAATAAAATAAAATAATTGAAATAAATATTTATTTATTCATGAAATTAAAAAAGTACGTTAAATTCTTATCAACCCTTAATTTTGACCCAGTCGACGTAAACTTGATGGGTTCCACAAGCAGGAGCGTGTACATTTCTGGTGGACCTTCTACGATCAACATCAACGTTTGGGAGTTGTGTATAAGGTCCTGCATCATTGCTAGGGTTCATGAATTCAGCGACCATATCATCACTCAAATCACCCGCAGTTGGTATCGCCGCCGCACTGCCATAACTTAATCGTGTTCCCTCATTACTCCAACTTGATAGGTCCGAAGGTGGCATTGTGTTAGTCATGTAGGGGTGTAGGGATGTTGGTCTTGAGATGAATTAAGGGTGAAGGTTTATGAGGGGTAAAAAGGAACTTGTGGTTGGGGTGTCTGATAGCTGTGTTCTTGTGGGGGTAGGTTGAGAGAATGAGTATTGGTTATATTGGGTGTATGAAGAGGTTGGGTTTTGTTGTTGGGTGTTGAAGGGGGTTGGGTTAAATGATAGGTAAGGTTTATGGTAGTGTTGGCTTGGGGTATAAGGTTGTTGTGTTGGGTTGAAAGGTTGTTGGGTGTTAAATGTTTGTTGTTAGGTGTTAAATATTTATGGTTGGGTATTAAATATTTATTGAGGGGTGTTAAATGTTTGTGGTTGGGTGTTACAAGGTTGTCTGGTATTTTGGAAGTTTGAAGAAGTTGGTTGGTTACGAGGGTCCCATAAGTATCTATTTTGTGATAGATACAAAATGGTCACAGATCTATACCAATTCATGTATTCCCTATTGGATTTACATTCGATATCCATGACATTTCCTTGTAGAAAAGTTCGACGATGATTTATCCAGTGTTGACGTTCTTGTCTATTATGGTCTCTCCAATTATCGAATTTCCATTGCTCGTTAATTGGAGTTTCACCCTATCTGAATGATGCATTTCAACATAAGTGAAATAAAATATGAATGTTGTATAACTCCACATGTCGCTTTCAGTTGGATCCTCATCTTCAAGTTCAAGATAGGGCCTCCATAGAAATTATAATATAGTTAAAAAGGGATTAGAGTTTTAAAAAAATGTTAATGATAGTAGTATAAGTGGAGACAATACATCATCTTCCTCAAAATGATCGAAGAACGTCCAATATCCAGGAGCACAATGATGAGGGGTTTTTTCGTAATTCATCTCATACGCGGACCACCTATGAAATAAATAATTAGTAAAAAATATAGATGAAAAGTATATATACATAAACTTTGTATACTTACTTGGTTGCATATGGAAAGTGATATGGATTGGGGTTTATTGGTGTCAGTCTGGGCATTTTGGACCATCCCCGCTTGAATCAAAACGCCACAACCAGCAAAATTATGCACATTTTTTCTTGCGCATCTACACAAATTTTCGTATAGATGCGCTAAGGTAGCAACGCCCCAACTATATCTACTTATTTGACTTAAATCTTATAATAATGGTAAAAAATGAAGATGGATAGTATTACCATTAGTATCAGGAAATAAAAAGCATGCAAAAAGCAATAAAATATAAACTCTAGTTTTATAAATTTTGAGTTTCTCGTGAGACTCCGCATTCAATATCAAAGTACCATAAATTCTTTTTAGCCATGTAATTTTAAGGCTTTGCCCCTTCCTATCACCTCGTTCCAAAGGCACCCCCAATAGTTCTTCCACTAAACCATACTTAACGTTTATGTCACCAACAACCGCTAACCCATCCACACGTAGACCTAACAACATATGGACATCCTCCAAGGTCACCATGCATTCACCTGTAGGCATCCTCCAGGATCATCAAAAACTAACCTTGCAGCTAATATCTCAGATATTAATGCCATTTGTAGACAAGGATCCTTCTATTAAGGTTAGTGTTTGCTTAAGTAAAATTGTTTCTTAATACAATTTTACTCCATCTTACAAAAAGACATGGATTGTAAGGAATAAGGCAATTGAACAGGTATACGGTAACTGGGAGTACTCATACAATGAACTTCCACATTTTCTATTAGCACTTAAACAATTTGTTTCGGGCACTGTGCTGGAAATAGAAACACTACCCATGTATACAGATGACATAACACTTGCTGAAGGGAAACACATCTTCCACCGGCTATTCTGGGTATTCCAACCATGCATCAGAGGTTTTGCATATTGCAAACCTATACTTTAAATTGATGGTACCTAGTTATACGGTAAGTACAAGGGCACACTGATTATGGAGGTAGCACAAGATGGCAACAACAATATTTTCCCTGTTGCTTTTGCCCTTATGGAAGGTGAAACAGCTGAAGGTTGGGGGTTTTTTCTACAAAACTTAATGAGGCATGTTGCACCACAACCAGACCTATGTTTGATTTCAGACCGACATGCATCAATTGAAAGTGCATACAACAATGCGGAAAATGGTTGGCATAATCCCCCATCGGTGCATGTTTATTGTATCTGACACATTGCGTAAAATTTTATGAGAGAAATCAAGGACAGGAACCTACGGAAAAAAATAATTAACATGGGTAACTATATTTGATAATATTCATTAAATTTTGTCAATAACATATATTATATTTTTGTCCATTGTTGATATTTTAATTATTTATTTATTTAGGGTATGCTTTAAACCAACCAACATTTCATTACTATCGGTCTGAGATTGGCATGGCAAATGCTGATGCTTTGAGGTGGCTTGACAATATTCCATCCGAAAAATGGACGAGGGCATTTGATGGGGGTCGACGTTGGGGTCACATGACTACCAACCTTGTTGAGTCATTGAATGTTGCCTTTAAAGGCATGCGTAATTTTCCCATTACAGCATTGGTAAGTGCAACATATTATAGGTTGGGATCTTTATTTGCTGAAAGGGGTGCAAAGTGGAGTGCTGTGTTGAATTTTGGACAAACATTTACATATAACTGCCTCAAGGTGATGAAACAAGAAACAACAAAATCCATCACACATCAAGTCAAAATTTTTGACTACACTAACAATGTTTTCAGTGTGAAGAAGACAATGGACCATAGTGAGGGGAAGCATATGGGACATTATAAGGTCAACCTCTTAAACGGGTTCTGTGACTGCGGAAAATTCAATCATATCGCGTCCCTTGCTCACATGTTATCGCTGCATGTTCGAATGTGCGCCACGATGCTTATGCTCTTTTGTTCGACGTTTATAGGGTTACAAACCTGTTTGGGGTTTATAGTACAAGCTTTCTAGTGTTGTCGTACGGTGAATATTGGCTCGTTTATGAAGGAGATCAAATTTTCCATAACCCAAGAGTACAGAGGAACAAGAAAGGTCGCCCAGTGAGCACACGTATTAGAACAAAAATGGATAATGATCGTACCTGATCAGAGAGATCGATGGACTGCCACGCATCTGAGCTGTCGAACTGTTACTTGATGGATAGAGGCGGGATGTACCTGAAACACCCTCCGATACCAAAGTAAGCGACGAGCAGAATGATAACAAGTACAGAGAGAAGAGTGAGAAAATTAGGTTACCTGGCCCTCTAGTGAAATAGTGTATTTATAATGAGCGCCAAGCGCAAGGCCAACGGTTACCACGCGTTGAGCTGGGTTGCCAGGCCCAACGTTGGTAACTGCTAGGGATGATGTGGCGTCGTGAAGACCAGCACATGGTCTTCACCCTAGTGTAACTGCTCTGTGCTATCCGGGAGGTGGAGGACCGAATCATTAGGACACGGATGGTTACTTGATGACGTGTCTCTATGTAAGGGACACATAGAGAACGTGAGGGAAGCCAGAGGAGCTTCCCGAGCTGGACGGGTTCTGCCCAACGTGGGGCGGAGGGAAGGTAAACCGGGCAGATGCAACAATCCTGTCTGACGATCGTCGGTCCTTGCTCAATGGGAGAAGGTGTTCTGTCTGACAAGACTCTGCACGACGATGAGGTCTCGTTGGGCTTTCCAACCCGGTGGGGTTTGGGTCTGCTCGATTGTGGGCTAAGCGTCGGCCCAGTCCAAATAGTAGCCCCCCCAAGTCATTGCTCGCGGTCAAGCGAGCCATGACTTAAGCAGCGTAAGGCGTCGGACGCGTCGCAATGTCGGGCAGCCTGTGGCTATGCCGACTGGGCGAGCCTACGATGATGGGGAAGCCCGCGGTCGAGGAGGGGAAACTGAAGAGACATAGGGAAGGTAGAGGGTCGCCACGTGTCTTCTTGTGGAGGCTACGGGCTAGGTACTTGAGTGCCTAGCGACGCTTCGTTTCCCGTGCTAGGGATCTAGCTCGTCCTTTCGTTAATTCGTTTCCTTTACTGCTGCTCGACACCTTGGGACAACTTCCTGGTGCTTTTAATCTTTCTGTTCGACCTTCACAATTTCTCAGCCCGATGCGACAACTTTCTCAGCCACTGCATCACGTAAGTTCTTTCTTCTCTTCTGGTGTTTTTTAGTGTTTCCGACGGTGTTTTCGGCGGCTCCGTTGGGGGCGCCGGGATGACTGTGGGATTTTCCAGCGAATACGCCAGAGGATCTTTCAAAATTAGGGTAATGACTGACTGTCCTTGGTCCGTGCGATGAGTGGCCCGGGGAGGGTTGGTAGAACTTTGAGTGCCCCGAGGATAGTTGATAAATGCCCCGGGCATGAGTTAATATGTGCACCGAGGATAGGAAGGGTATTCCCTTGGCACCTCGAGGGGCAAGGCTACCCCACATCGTCTTCTAGACGTCGAGGTGACCACGCCCTTTCACTTGAACTACGATGGAAGGGTGGATTTGATTTGGCTGTCGAATTCACCAAGTTCCTCTGCTTTTCAGGTAAAATGGCCAACCACGCCGACGAGGAGGTGCAGTGATACCTATCCGAAGACGAAGAAGGCCGCCAAGACGAGGTCATCGCAGATCCCCCAGACACACCGTTAGTGGAATGGGTCGGGGATGAGCCTCTAAACTATATGTCGAGGTTCATCCTCGACGACTCCGACGCTTTCGATGTGATCGAAGATAGGGTGGTCGGGTCTCCAGTTTCGAGCCTGCCGGCCACGAGAGTTGGATCGTATATGCTCACGGTACGACGGGGGATGGTTCCTCATGTATGAGTTCGCTTTTAAGGAGGTGGGGATGCGCGTGCCGCTCACGGGCTTCCAGCAAGGCATGTTCGACCACTTGATGCTAGCACCGTCCCAACTCCATCCAAACTCTCTCGCCTTTCTCCAGGCTTTTGAAATCGTTTGTGACTATCTCGAACTCGGAGCCACCATCCTGTTGTTCTTCTGCATCTTTCATCTGCAGTGGCAGATGGTGGCTGGTAGACACAACTGGATCTCTTTGAAGCAACCGACCAGAATCTTCCGGCCATATACCGACTCAGTGCGGGGGTTCAAGGACAGATGGTTTGTGGTCATGCCGATGACGGACGAGGCCTACAACACCATGTTTCGGAGAGAGGTCATTGTCATGGACGGGCAATCTGAGGATAGTTATGAGTCCAACTTCCCCTTGGAGTGGATGGACCTGCATTTTTGTTTGAGCATCGATAGCTTCATCTACTGACCTTCCTGTCTGGGTGAGGAGGATAGTTTTTCTTTTAGAAAGCTGACGGACTTCGTCGGACGTCTTCCTCCTCGAAAGTGCGTGTTCCCCGACGGGGAGTATATCCGTGACGTAGATGGGGAGATACGGACAAAGACCCGATGTATCAATACAAAGGCTATGCTCGAGTGTCGGACAGAGGCTGAGGCTCACCGGCTCCTAGGTAGTTGGGCATCTCCCTAGCTAGTCTTTATTATTCGTTTTTTATTTTTAACACTAACTATTTTTCTTGTGCTCTTCTTGCAGGTATAATGGGCTCCGTGAAGGAACGCGTAACCAAGCTGATGAGTAGGGAAAATCGTCGTCCTCAAGGGAGGGTCGTCGTTGTTCGGAGGGAGGTGGTTGTTGGGTCTGCGGGAACGACTTCATCCCTGCAGGGCAACGGCTCCCCGACGCCACCCTCGCCCCCAAGAGGTGACGGGAGGCTGAAGTATTTCCGATTGATCTAACGGATGGGTCCCCGGAGCGGAGTTTCGTTCTGCCTCCCTGTTGTCTTCAGCCGAATTACTTTTCAGGGGGGAATGTTCTCGTGGTGGCTCCGGAGGAGGCGAGGAACATCTTGGCCGCGAGCAAGGAGGCTCGGAGGAAGATGCTATTTGCGAATCTGGCCGCGGTGGTGAGGGCTTTCGACACGACCCTTGTGCTGAATGAGGAGGGGTGCTCCTTAAAGGATTTGGTTGCTGCCAAGAGCGAGCTCGCGGTATCCGAGGAGGTCTGGTCTAAGCTGGCGGCCGGCCAGAAGGAGTACCAAAAGCAGGACAAAGTCCACCGGGAGCGCATCGGGGAGCTAGAGAAGGCGCTGAAGCAAAGGGAGGAAGAGTTGGCGGGAGTTAGGGGTCGTGCTACTGAGCTCGAGGTTATGGCTGCCCCGATCGAGGAGAAGTTCGAGGAGGAGCGACTAATGGTGTCTCGGCGGGAGCTAGTGGAGAGGATCCATCAGCTGGAGGAGGACTGAGGTGGGCTTTAAGAGTCCTGTCGACCAGATTCGGCTCATCAACTCCGGTTTCGACTTGGTGGCCGACGAGATCGACCCTTTCCATCAGATCCAGGATGGCCATATCGTCGTGCCCGACGGCTCAGTAGACGAGGAGGAGTACCGTGTCAAAGATGATCAGCTAGATTAGGTGATGGTGGCCTCCGTGCCAAATAGTTTTGGCCTGCGCGCCTAGTTTTGTTATTTTGACTTTGTTCGGGCCGTGGGCCCTTTCTTGTAATATTTGACTGTCGGGCTTGTGCCTGTTTTATGGAATTTATTTCTTCTTATGTGTTGGTGTGTGCTCGACTATTTGTTCATGTATGCATGCTTTATACGCTTGTTCGCACGTTTATTATGCTTGTTTGTATGTTTACTGTAACACCCTTTTCTACCCCACAAATATTATGGCAAAATAATACATATATCAGAGTAAAATATTTAACTCAATAAAAATCACCTCAAAGGGCGTACATTTCTCAATAACTCAAAATAAGTCAATGTTCAGTGTACAACGGGTTTTCCCAAAAGATATCAAAAATTGCTCAAAGGCAGCGAAACTCAAAAGGCATTATCCAAAGTTTTCCTTATACGGAAAGATAATCAAAATAACTCAGATAAAACATAGACCCTAACCCGATGTTACACTATCAGAGCAAGACCTTCTATGTTAACCAAGGGCTAACAACTCAAAACTTCAAAAGTCCTCAACGGCTAGACATGGTCATCTGCACGTTACCCACGTGGAGGTAACATTCAAACAGGCAGGGTGAGTAAAACGATTCATAATAATCAATGTATAAAAATCAACATATAAACGACGTCATTTTCATATTCAATACATACATATTCTTCAATATGCCTCCAAGGCCACAACATCATAAATTATACCAAAAGACTCATAAATGCAAAATGCAACAAGACTCAATGCATGTGGTACCAATCATCACAGTGCGATGGACACTGGGCCATCAACCCTCCATAGATCCTCATCAATAGGATCGATTCTACTTGAGAACCGGAGCACATCAAAACACTTCACATCCACACAATGGGATTGAAGCCAAAGTAATCGAGGTCCTGAACCGAAGTCCAGATGCACATGAATACATGATGCACACATCACAAATCATCCTCATAACAACATCATATGTGCATCATCATTCA
Organism: Lathyrus sativus; assembly: GCA_963859935.3. Lineage (NCBI taxonomy): Eukaryota > Viridiplantae > Streptophyta > Magnoliopsida > Fabales > Fabaceae > Lathyrus > Lathyrus sativus. The sequence continues at coordinate 536,655,884 of OZ012739.1, forward strand.
TCATATTCATCACCATCAAACGTCATAGCTCATCATCATAATCATCATCATACATCATGTCATCATAGCTCATCATAATAATCATCATCATACATCATGTCATCACACATCATGTCATCATACATCATGTCATCATAGAAATCATGTATAAATCACATAGCGCTCACAATCATACTCATATTAATTCATCATATTATCATATATTATCACATGTTAATTCATAACTATACTCGCGGTAATCCTCATGATATTGCCTAGTAATCAAATAAACTTCACAGTCCTACTCATGTTAATTCATCACAGAAACCACAGAATCAAACATCAAAGCATCGCTGCACACGATCAACATTCGTGAAACTCTACTACATTCGCTGGCATGTTCGCTAGGCGAGTCTGGGGCGAGTTTCTTCGCTAGGAGAGTCTGGGAACATAATCGTTCGCTAAGCGAAGCATTCTTCGATAGGCGAACAGTGTGATGACAGCAAATTTTGCTACGCACCAGAACTTGAAATCACTCAAAAGCTCTAAAATTCACTTACCTAATGCCCCAAAAACATCTCTAAATCATCCCTAAGGTCTTACGGTGATAAAGGCACAAAACCTACGATTTATTAGGCCAATCCCGTAACATATTCACGTCCTAAATCATAATTTTTCCTTCAATTACACCCTAAGGGATCAGAGTTACTCACTATCAAATATTCATATCCCTTTAGGGTCAGACATATAACAATTCAAGGTTCTGGCCACGAAGGCCTACCCTTCCCTTTTCCCCAACAGATTCCACGGTTAGATTCACCTATAACAGATTTAGGCCACAAAGGCCAAAGATCACTATTTCTCATATATATGTTGTAACTGTCAGGAATACTTACCACTACACCACAATCATTAGAGTTCTCACTATCAAATTTCCCTACACGGTTAGACCAATGTCAAATCATAGTTTTTGGCCACAAAGGCCTAGTTCAAAGTTAAACCTCAAAATAGGATTTGGCCCCGAAGGCCAAATTTCCTTTTCCCCATAAATCTCCTCAAAACCCTTAAACCCTTAAATCGGCCTTAAATACATTAAAAGTCACACTTGAAAAATCATGAAAGGCTATACTCCCCATACCTTAATTGTCGATCAAAGCATTCTCAAATATTTTCGGGAATCCTCCGAAGCTTTTGCCTCCAATCTCCCTCCTCAGAGCTTTGGTCTCAATTCTTTTCACGGTCTAACAAATGAATCCTAATCCCTTCACAAATTTCCTTTTTGTTAAACCTAGTATTGGGCCTCACAATTTGGAATTTTCCCATAATACCCTCACTAACTCCTCTTAATGCCCAAATTACCCTTATTTCACTTATATTTATTTTAACTAATAATAATACTAATATTTCCATATTGTATACTATTAATTAAATAAATAATCCCAACATGCACAATTTCCCAATAATCCACAAAACTACCGAAAATCACCGAAAAATGAATATTCTTAATTAAATAAATTAATTAAAATATTCTAATTAAATTTTGGGTGTTACATTTATTATGTTGTTGGGAGTGGTAGCTCAACATTTCTTGTTGTGCCCGGTAGTGTAGGGAACTAGACGGTTGACCGGTGTGGTTACCTAGTCGGTTACGGAGATGGACCACGGTCAGGGACCTATCTCCGCGGTGTGAACGTCCCATCGCGAGCTGGGTATTCTGCCAAACTCGGTACTGCGGCAGTGACTCTCGATCGAGGGGTCTCCGTCAAACAGAGCGTTCTGCCTTCACACACAAAGGGCAATCGTTTGCTATCTCGTTGATTTCGAGGAGACGCGATTGTACCATGTCGCGCTCCCGTGGTCGCGAGGCGTGTCGTCGCGTGCAATGTTTAATTGTAGTATTTTTTTAGCTTCTCAACATTCCATGGTCGAGCTATCTCGTCTTCGTGTAAGTTCTCGAGGTAGTAGGCCCCGTGTGCTGTCTTGTCTCGGACACGGTAGGGGCCTTCCCAGTTGGCGGCGAGCTTGCCCTCGCGCGAGTCCTTCTGGTTTCTCCACAAGACCAGGTCGCTGACCTGGAATTCGCATCTTAGGACTTTGTTGTCGTGGCAAAGGGTGATTTTTTGCTTTAGCGCGGCCTCGCAGAGAGCTGCTCCCGACCAGATCTCTTCGACCAGGTTGAGCTCCTCTTGGAGAGCCTTGTCGTTGGTCTCCTCCTTGAGGGGGGATTCGGTCCTTTTGGAAGGCTCTCTTATTTCCACCGAGATTACCGCCTCGGTTCCGTAGGTGAGTCGAAAAGAGGTTTCTTCGGTGGTCGAGTAAGGCGTTGTTCGGTAGGCCCAGAGCACGCTATGGAGCTCCTCGGACCATCCTTTCTTGGCATCCCCGAGTCTTCATTTTAGCCCTCTTAGAATAACCCTATTTACGGTCGTTGCTTGGCCGTTCGTTTGCGGGTGTTCGACTGAAGTAAAATGGTGCTTGGTCCCAAGTTTGGTCACGAAGTCGCGAAAGTTCTTGTCGGTGAATTATGTCCCGTTGTCGGTGACAATGGCTAAAGGGACGCTAAACCTGGCAAGGATGTTCCTCTTGTAGAAGCGGAGTATGTTATGCGCCGTGATTTTGGCGAGGGCTTCGGCCTCGATCCATTTGGTGAAGTAGTCGACGCCGACTATCAGGTACTTGTTCTGATAGGAGCCTAAGGTGAACGGGCCGAGGATATCCATCCCCCACCATGCGAATGGTCAAGGGGAGGAAAGGGACTTGAGTTCGCTCGGGGGGAGGGGGGAGGCGAGGTGAATGTCCCCGTGCCGCTGGCATCTGTTGCACTTCTTTATGTGCTCCTTCGCGTCTTCCTGCATTATCGGCCAGTAGTATCCAGCCCGCAGGGCCTTCCTCACCAAGGATCGTCCTCCGAGGTGTTGCGCGTTGATGCCCTCATGGACCTCTTGCAGGATGGTTGAGGCCTGGTTTTTGTCGACGCATTTGAGGAGAAGGATCGAGAAACCTCTTTGGTACATCCTGTTCTCGAGTAGCACGTATGAGCAGGCTCGACATTTGATTGTACTAGCCTCCTTAGCGTCGTCGAGGAGCAGTCTCGTGCTAAGATAGGCGTGTATCGGGGTCATCCAGCAGTCGCTGTCTCCGATGGCATTGACGTCGAGCAGTGCTTTTGCCCTCTCTGTACTAGGATGTGCGAGGACCTCCTAAACAAAGGATTTGTTCCCGCCTTTCTTCTTGGTGCTCGCTAACTTTAAGAGGACGTCTGCTCGCGTGTTCTGCTCGCGGGGAACGTGTTGTACCTCGGCGTACTTGAAATTTTTCATGCGTTCCCTTATGAGGGACAAGTATTCAGCCAGGTTGTCATTCTTTGCTTGGTACTCGCCCCGGACTTGGGATGCAACCAACTGGGAGTCCGTGAAATTTTTTATCTCTTTGGCTCCGAGGTTTTCTGCTAGACGGAGTCCGGCCAGGAAGGCTTCATATTCGGCCTGGTTGTTCGTCGTTGGAAAGGCTATCGTTAGGGAGACCTCCACAACTGTACCTTCCTCATTTTCCAGGATGATGCCCACGCCGCTTCCCGAAGGGATTGAAGTGCCATCGACAAAGATGGTCCATCTGTGGGCTCCGGGAGTTGACTCTATGGCAGGGGTCATCTCGGCGACGAAATCGGCCAGCACTTGGGCATTGAGCGCTTTCATGCCTTCGTAGGTGATGTCGAACTCGGAGAGCTCTAACGACCACTTAAGCATGCGCCCTGCCATATCGGGTCGTCCGAGCAACTGTTTGATTGGCTGCTCGGTTCTGACTATGATGGTATGAGCCAGGAAGTAGTGTCAGAGCCTCCTGGCCGCGTTGATGAGGGCCAGGGCAACTTTCTCGATCTGTTGGTATCTAACTTTTGGGCCGTGGAGGGCCTTTCTCGTGAAATAGATCGGTTTCTATCCGTCAGGAGTTTCCCGGATTAGCACGGCGCTCACGACCTCGGTTGAGACGGCCAAGTATAGGTAGAGGGTTTCCCCGACGTCCGACCTCATCAAAATAGGTGGTTCTGATAGGACACGTTTGAGGTGGAGGAGGGCTTGCTCACATTCTTCCGTCCATTCGAAGGAGACTTCCTTTCTTAGCAGTTTGAAGAAAGGGAGGGCGTGCTGCGCGGATTTGGCGACGAAACGGGACAACGACGCAAGCATCTCGTTGAGGGACTATATCGATTTCTTCGTGCTCAGCGTTGGGCAGACCAACTCCAATCTTCACGGTCCTTGTCATGTCTGCACCGAGGGCTACTATCTCGAAGTCCCCGATTGGAATGGGGCGGGTTGGGTGGATAGGCTGTCCGTTGGTGATCGGGGCGAAGGCGGAATTATGGACATCGTCGTTGTGACGTGGGCTAGTCATGATCTCGAAATTTGAAATATGAAGCTTTGGTTCTTCTGCTCGGAGGAACGGGGAAGCTTTAGATTCCCACAGACAACGCCACTGATCGTACCTGATCAGAGATATTGATGGGCTACCACGCGTCTGAGCTGTCGAACTTTTGACTTGATGGACAAAGAAGGGGTGTACCTGAAACATACTCCGATGCCAAAGTAAGCGATGAACAGAGTGATAACAAGTACAAAGAGAAGAGTGAGGAAATTAGGTTACTTGAACCTCTAGTGGAAGAGGGTATTTATAATGAGCCATCAACGCATGGCCAACGGTTATCACACATTGGGCTGGGCTGTCAGGCCCAACGTTGGTAACTGCTAGGGCTGGCGTGGCATCGTGAAGACCAGCACGTGGTCTTCACCCTAGTGTAACTGCTCCATACTATCCAGGAGGTGGAGGACCGAATCATTAGGACACGGGTGGTTACTTGATGACGTGTCTCCGCGTAGGGGACACATAGAGAACGTGGGGGAGGCCAGATGAGCTTCACGAGCTGGACGGGTTCTGCCCGACGTGGGGCGGAGGGGAGGCAAACCGGGAAGATGCAACGATTGTAACAGCCCAATTTTCAAAATAGTGGATTAATTGTACTAATTAATTGGATTTATTTGATCTATGTGAGTTATTGGATTTAACTGATTTATTCTATTTGGTAGAATAATGTGGGATTACTAGATACTATCCAATTAATGATAAGATGAGATATTTTGGTGAATAAAGGGTCAAGTGGATATTTTATGAGAAATTGATTAGTAGATATTTTGAGAGAAGAGAAATGTGATGGAAAGAAAATAATGGAAGGTATATAAGGATAAGTGGAAGGAAAATAGATGGATAGGAAAACATAAGAGAAAGAAAGTGGAAGAGAAGAGAAAGAGGAAGATAAGAGGAAAACTTGGAAAATCATCAAGATCCGATCCAAAGCTTTGATTTAATCAAGGTATGGGTGAGAAACATTATTATCTTAGAAATGTGTATGATTATGTATGATTGGATTGGGTTGTTGTGAGTTTTCCACCATTTTTCATTTTAGGGCAAAATGGATTTAATCGGTGTAAATCGAAGTTTAACGGTTAAAATCGAGAATAAGTAGTATAGTTTAGTCGGGTATGGTTATATTAAGGTTATGGAAACTGATCGAATGAGAATCGGTCGATTTTGGAGAGAGTTGGAATTTCTGAACAGTGGGAAAATTCTGGTTCGCAGACGTTCGCTAGTTGTTCGCTAGGCGAGCTGGTCGCGAACGCTCGCTGGGTCCTCGCCTAGCGAGCTAGTGGCGAGTGGAGACAGAATGTGAGAGGTTCCTTCGTTGGGAAGCGAACAGGGTAGCGAATGGTTCGCTGGGGGTTCGTTGTGGCGAACAAGGTAGCGAGTGAGGTCTGCAACATCTGTTTGGGTTCGCTAGCAGTTCGCTAGGCGAACATGTAGCGAAGGTTCGCTAGCTGCTCGCTAGGCGAGGCAGTAGCGAACATGACATCATTTTGTTTTTCTGTGATTTCATTCCATGTTGTGTTGTGGTTCGATCGGGTTCGATTCTTAATGGAATGAAAAGTTATATGCTGTTATATATGTGTTATGGGTAGCCGTATGGCGTGAATCCTAGGTTTTGAGATGTGTATATTATTTGTATTGATTGGAAATGCATGAGAACATAATAGAGGTTATATGTGCATTGCTTGATAGATGTTTTAAATGCATATTGTATGTATGTGATTAAATGTGAATAATGCATGAGAACATATTGTGGATATGTGTGCATTGTTTGATAAATGTGAAGAATGCATGAGAACATATTGTGGATATGTGTGCATTGTTGATAATATGGTGATGATATTGAATTGTGAATGCATATTGTTTGTATGCGGTTGTATGAATAGAATGCATGAGAACATGTCTTGGATATGTGTGCATTGCTTGATAGATGTTTTAAATGCATATTGTATGTATGTGATTAAATGTGAATAATGCATGAGAACATATTGTGGATATGTGTGCATTGTTTGATAAATGTGAAGAATGCATGAGAACATATCGTGGATATGTGTGCATTGTGTGATAATGTGGTGATAGTGTTGAATTATGAATACATTGATGAATGTTATGTGAATATGTTGTGTGTGCAATCATGATATAATTCTTGAAGAGATGAATTATTGGAATGCATGAGATTAAGATGTCGGTCTTAAGTGCATTTGATTTTCGATTGCATATGCATCATTTAGTCAAGAGGCAGTGCTTGCTAGTTTCATGGAGACTAGTGACTTGTCCCAAACCTAGAAGAGTGGGTTTGAAGGCTTAGAGGACAGGCCTTTGTTGTTATCGGTCTAGAAGAGTGGACCCGGTTTAATGTAAAAACCGAAAAATGATAACGGGTTATCGGTCTAGAAGAGTGGACCCGGTTTAATGTAAAAACCGAAAAATGATAATGAGAGTCGGTACCGCATTGTATGAGTTGCATTGAGTTATTGAGTCACATTGATATATGACATATGCATGAAGAGATGCTTATGTGTGAATGATAAGATTGTGGAAATGTGAGTGTATGCATGATGTGGGAATGCTTTGTGAATATTCATGTTGTCTATATATGTGTGGTAAATATATATGACTAAGAGGGTGAATAGTGGTGAGAATTGTGGAATATGCGTATGTGCATTACTTGTGTAATTGAGAAATGTGAATGTGTAATAGTGAATTGGTAGAATTGATGGGCTTTACGTGAGCCATATGGCATGGATAGAATTGTTGATTTAAGTTATGCTTATGTATGTGTACATGACTTGTGTAATTGAAAATGATGAATATGTGACTGTTAGGAGAAGTGTGCATATATACATGATATGTTGATTTAAGAGTGGTGAGTATGTGAGTGTTGTATGAAAGTATGCTATGTGCATGATAATATGCTTGATGATCAACCATGTTAGTTTATATGATGAGGTAATTGAGAGGTATGTGTGAATTGAATATGAAATGTGGTGAGAAATGTGGCATATATGTATTTTATGATTGCTTATATACATAATTATATGCATTGATTATTATGGTAATATTTCTCACCCTTCTGCTGGAATGATGTCCTACATGACATCGTGCAGGTATAAGAGTAGAGCTGTTTGTTGTTGCGAAGTCGCTGTTGGTGCAGCTGTTTAGTATTTTTATTATGTTGGGTCGAGTCATGCTCTGGTCGTGTAACCATGGGATCGCTTGGTTTATGTTTTAGAAATATACTATGTTTTCTTGTTTATTAAAATAATAAGAAGTTGGCCTTAAAGCCCGAGCCTTGTTGATTTATGTGATGAAAACAAATATTTCTTTTATGAAAAATCATTGGATAAATGAATCCGCTGCTACATGCTAATTGAAATTTGTAAAACATGATTATTCATTGAAGTGTTGATGAGCATGACAGGTGTTTGAAAGTTTGAAGTGTGACACCCTTGGTTGAATGCATGTTAATTTTACTCTGATTATTTTAATTAATTACGGGGATTAGAGGGGTGTTACATTAGTGGTATCAGAGCAGGTCGGTCCGTCCGGCCAAGTTGTCTAATGTTATTTGTTCCCTTGTATACGACATGTGTGTGAAAACACTGTCGATACATGTTTATTGTTCAACCTTTGTCTGCAGAAGTGGGAGTGATCGAAGTGGGGGAAGAAACTTGTGATTCTCCAAGATGCTGCAAGTGTGGAGTTGTAGCTCAGTGTGTGATTAAATGCTATTATAGTTTGGTAAAGATGGTTTATGCCCCACTATGATTTCGGCTGTCTATTGACAAATTGAGGAACTGATCACCCTTAATCTCTTGTTGATAGTAGTTGGGATTGTGTTGGATGGGATAGACGTGTCTTGCAAGCTTAGATGACGTGAGTAGTGAATTGTTTGGAGTTAAGCCAAGTGCTGAAGAATTGTTTTGATGAGTCGGTGCAGGACAGTGATGAGATGTTTCATTTTGATGGAAATTTTGAGTGTTAACGAAAGTGGGAAGTTGGCGGTTTGCCGATTAATTATGGTTGTCTGGAAGTTATTCTAATAAGATAGTGATATACAACCAGGATGTGAAGTGGAGTTGTGATTGACTTAGTTACGGGAACTAGTCCTATATTAAGAGCTCCATATTGTATGTCTATTTGGATAGTCAAGGAATTAAACTGGTTGAGTAGTTTTGAGACTTGTGTCTGGTGTGTGTGATGCAGCAACATAGTGTGAAGTCAAGTATATAAAGGGTGGATAGTGACTTCTGGTGATTATTAAAGGAAATAAAGTGGGGGATACTATATTGGTATAATTAGACCTTTAAACATTTCAAGAGTTGAAGATGTATTGAATGGCCTTCTAAGTGTGGAAATGTTGTTTTCGTATTTTTGTCGTAACGGGAGGACCGTAACTCGGAATGACGCAAGATTAGGAGCGCGGAAAGTTATTACAATGCTTCATGCGATGGTGAAGTAGTGACATGGAATTAAGTATTTATTGATGAAATATGTTTGGTTGTTGTGGTAAGTGCGGTTTGTATTTCCGCCATGACTCACAAATTGAGTGTCCGTTTGGCATGGAGTTCTCCATACTTAATTGAGTGAGTAATGGTTGTGTAATCGATGGTGTTTGGATGCGTCGAAGAGTATAGAGGATCAATTTGCACATCGAGAATTAGAGTTATCAGTATTGGAGAAGAATTAGTGATATGCCACTGTGAAGAAGTTCAGAGAGTTTTTGGAAAGTTGTCAATAACTCGTGTATTGGTTTTGCCGAATCCGACAGAACTATTTGTTGTGTTGTGATGCTTTGTCGATATGATTGGGAGGTATGTTAAGTGCAACATCAGCTTGTTTAGTTATGCGTTAAGGCAACTTAAAGTACCATAAAGGGAATTATGTGACAAGCAATTTAGAGTTGGTTGATGTTGTGTGTTTTGCTAGAGTTTGGAAGCCTCAATTGTTTAGTTGAGATTTAAGATGGTTGGAGATCTTAAGATCTTAAGGTATTTGTTTGATTTGAGAAGTTGAATATGATGTGGAGGAAATAATTGGGACTTCTGAAAGAGTATGGTTTAGGTTGAGTTACCATTCGATTGAGACCAAGTGGTAACTGAGTTATTGCATTGGAAATCTCTGTATGTGCCGATGATGATGGTAATGAAGTTAAGACTGATTGAGTAAATTCGGAATATGAGTGTAGTCTGTGAATAGACTTCTCATGGAGTTGAACTTTATATGATGAGACTGACTATTGGTATTCTCGATGAGATTCGTGGAGGTCGGAATTCTAATTCGAGTTAATAGATTGATTGAATTTAAGGGATAAAAGTCGAGGAGGTGATTTTCGGATTTATGGAAATGGTATCATGAGATGTCAGGATGGAGTATGTGTTCTGAATAGTGTGAGTTGGGTGAGAGTACACTGGAAGAAGGACATTGAGATAAATGGAGTATCCATGCAGGTACTGGGAAGGTGTGACCGAATTTGAGGAATTATTTTGATGACCACAGATGAAGAGAGAAGTGATTGAGTTTGTATATGCTGATTAAACTTGTTGGGAGTCGAAGTGTGAATATCAGAGACTGTTGGGTCTGATACAACTGTTGAATATTTCTGAGTGGGATGGGATAGTATTCCCATGGATTTTGTGTCAGGTTTTCTAAAGAATTTGAAGGAGTATGATTCGATTGGAACTGTTAAGAATGGATTAACAAGAGTAACTCGTTACTTACCAGTGAGGATGAATCATTCTGTTAGATGGGAATCTAAGTTTTTCATTGGGATTTTGAGAGAGTTGCAGACGCTTTAAGCGACATGTTGAAGATAATCTTTGTCGAGCATCCGTGGAAAGATGGGTATACAAAGAGGACTATCCAATATGTAGAGAATTTGTTGAGAGCTTATGTGTTGGATCAAGATGGATCAGGAGATGGTTAATTGTCGTTGATTGAGTTTACCTACAATAACCGCTATTATTCTAGTACCGGAATAACATCGTATGAGACTTTGTTTGGTAAGAGGTGTAGGACTCCTTTGGATAGACGTGTGTCCAGCGAGAGTGTTGTACTCAGGCCGAAGATTGTGCAAGAGACGACTGAAAAGATCAAAAGGATCCAAGAAAGGACGTGTTTTAAGAGTTACGATAGTAACTGGTGTTGGTCGAGCTTGGAGTCTCGGAAGTATATCCTATGTTTTGTTGATCTGTATCAGAGTGGCGTAGCAGAAGCGTGGGAAAAATAGCATGTTAGACTGTTTTACCGTTGTCACTTGTGGGAATTGCATGATGTGTTCATGTGTCTAAGCTGAGGAGGTACATTGATTCAGATGGATAGTATACAAGTGAGAGATGATTTGACTGTTGAGGCATTGCTAGTTCAGGTTGATGAACGAGAAGTAACTTCGAGGTAAAGGGATTCCTTTGGTGGAGGTGATTTGGGAGATTAGGATACGAGAATCGTATCCAAAGTTATTTGGATCAGGTGACATTTTCAAGGACGAAAATTCCTAAAGTGGGGGAGGGTTGTAACAGCCCAATTTTCAAAATAGTGGATTAATTGTACTAATTAATTGGATTTATTTGATCTATGTGAGTTATTGGATTTAACTGATTTATTCTATTTGGTAGAATAATGTGGGATTACTAGATACTATCCAATTAATGATAAGATGAGATATTTTGGTGAATAAAGGGTCAAGTGGATATTTTATGAGAAATTGATTAGTAGATATTTTGAGAGAAGGGAAATGTGATGGAAAGAAAATAATGGAAGGTATATAAGGATAAGTGGAAGGAAAATAGATGGATAGGAAAACATAAGAGAAAGAAAGTGGAAGAGAAGAGAAAGAGGAAGATAAGAGGAAAACTTGGAAAATCATCAAGATCCGATCCAAAGCTTCGATTTAATCAAGGTAAGGGTGAGAAACATTATTATCTTAGCAATGTGTATGATTATGTATGATTGGATTGGGTTGTTGTGAGTTTTCCACCATTTTTCATTTTAGGGCAAAATGGATTTAATCGGTGTAAATCAAAGTTTAACGGTTAAAATCGAGAATAAGTAGTATAGTTTAGTCGGGTATGGTTATATTAAGGTTATGGAAACTGATCGAATGAGAATCGGTCGATTTTGGAGAGAGTTAGAATTTCTGAACAGTGGGAAAATTCTGGTTCGCAGACGTTCGCTAGTTGTTCGCTAGGCGAGCTGGTCGCGAACGCTCGTTGGGTCCTCGCCTAGCGAGCTAGTGGCGAGTGGAAACAGAATGTGAGAGGTTCCTTCGTTGGGTAGCGAACGGGGTAGCGAATGGTTCGCTGGGGGTTCGATGTGGCGAACAAGGTAGCGAGTGAGGTCTGTAGCATCTGTTTGGGTTCGCTAGCAGTTCGCTAGGCGAACATGTAGCGAAGGTTCACTAGCTGCTCGCTAGGCGAGGCAGTAGCGAACATGACAGCATTTTGTTTTTCTGTGATTTCATTCCATGTTGTGTTGTGGTTCGATCGGGTTCGATTCTTAATGGAATGAAAAGTTATATGTTGTTATATATGTGTTATGGGTAGCCGTATGGCGTGAATCCTAGGTTTTGAGATGTGTATATTATTTGTATTGATTGGAAATGCATGAGAACATAATAGAGGTTATGTGTGCATTGCTTGATAGATGTTTTAAATGCATATTGTATGTATGTGATTAAATGTGAATAATGCATGAGAACATATTGTGGATATGTGTTCATTGTTTGATAAATGTGAAGAATGCATGAGAACATATTGTGGATATGTGTGCATTGTTGATAATATGGTGATGATATTGAATTGTGAATGCATATTGTTTGTATACGGTTGTATGAATAAAATGCATGAGAACATGTCTTGGATATGTGTGCATTGCTTGATAGATGTTTTAAATGCATATTGTATGTATGTGATTAAATGTGAATAATGCATGAGAACATATTGTGGATATGTGTGCATTGTTTGATAAATGTGAAGAATGCATGAGAACATATCGTGGATATGTGTGCATTGTGTGATAATATGGTGATAGTGTTGAATTATGAATATTTTATTAAAAAAAGAAAAAAATCCATCAACTTTAACATTGCCGCCTTTTTAATGGGCGGGAAGCCATCTAAAAATGGTATATAATTTTTTTGTTTGAAATCATATAGCAGAATGATATATATACTTGATTTATATGGCATATTGGAAATTACAATGCAATAGGGTGGCATGTTAGAAAAAATTTCTAGGAATGCCACAACAATTGAGATTAAAAATTATTATTTTCTAACACATGTGACCTTAAAATGCACTACTACCACCGATGTGCATGTACTTCTGAAATTGAAACTGACCAGTATTGTTCTGAAATTCAAGCACATATAAACATTTTAGAAAGTTATTGTTTTCCAAATCACTTATTAATGTTCATCACCCTCTTTAAGAACTTTGAAAAGGGGAAATGATTCCCTCCAGATTTCCAACTTCAAATATTTTTAACCTTTTAATGTGTAGTTGTGTAGTGCAGATTTCATGAATCCAAGATCACAATTAACATCGACATAACTAAAAACGCGGAGAAATGAAATTGTTCTTTATCAAAATAAGAAGAAATGTGACATTATACAAAAAAAATGGACAGCTGCCATACATCAAAATATCAAATAAACTATAAACACAAAATCTGCTTCTAACTTTATCTTAGTGCGGACAGCTGATATTTTTTCCTTCTTTTGGTGATGTGTATGTTACAACAAAAATTCGGTTCAAAGTGGTAAGTAAAAATAAAAAATAAAAAAAGTTATATTTGTCTATGAAAATAACCCAAAAATTAATGAAAGAATATATTTGAATACCCATATGCTCAGCAAAGATAGCATGAGGCAAAGATAGCATGAGACATGTACGTTGCCGTAGCACTTTATAACCTATACCCCTCAAATTTTGGAAAAATTGGATGCTGTATAACTATAGACTGTAGTTATGATATGATTGATATGCACGTCTAATTTTAATCATTTGGATCCATTTCCTCATCTTGATCCCAGATTTGAGCCAGATCGGTTTTGCCATCATTTTTGTCTGACTCAGATTCATCAACAAAATCATTACTTTCATAATCTGGAACCCCATCATCTTCTGATTTAACCCCTTCTTTCCCTGAACTTGGCTTTTTAGCATGCTGCATCCATTTGGGGCAAATGTCTTCTCCTCTATATAGAAGTTGACCATCCTCACCTCTGACACGATTAGCAACATTGGCAGAAGCTACTCTACAGGAGCATTCTGGAAGTGGATGTGAAAGGAACATTGCAGGTTTTGACAAGAGAGATTGCCTTATGAGGCCTTCTTCGGACATACTTTTGTTAAGGTGTTCTTGCACTAAAATTGTCCAATTATGTTTTGGATGGTACAAATTCTCTCGGATCATATTGAAAAGTTCCGTAACAACTTTCCTGTTAGAAACAAGAGGAATAGTGTCACAATAAAATGTATAACTTTAGGAAATTTTCAATAGAAAAACCAGAACTAACCAAAACCACAAATATCTAGATGATTTTCAAAGAATTAGAATGCCAAGAAGTTTGAAGCGCGGAAACAGAAGTTCATCATACTGATCACTTCAGATACACATATACATGTTAATTCTCAAGGCATCAAGACAATCGGTAAAAAATTTCCATATTCTAAAAGCATATTTGCACAAAAGACATGTTCTAGACTTGTCTGTCACCTGCTACAAGAGGATTGTCATGTCTAGCATTTGTTTAAATAATGACAGGCATGGATGTCTGAAACAGGACCGAAGAAAGTTGTAATAATGATCGCTACATAAATACTCAGTCAACAGTTAAGACATAACATGACACCCCAAAAAGCATTGTTGGTTATTTAAGTGAAGTAGATGATATAGTGTGGCCTGTCTTCTCTATAACATGACACCCCAAAAAAAGAGGTCGGGGAATAATGCTGGCTTTTAAAATTCAATTAAATATGGTAATTTGATTACTTTTATGAAACCATTTTACATCACACTTCCTTAACGAACATCAATAAATTGAGACCAACCCCAAAGAGCATTTACCTGTCCGGTCGGTATGTTCTAGAAGAAGCAGTCTCGTACAGCCGATGTCCCATGACAAGGCTTGAAAAATCTGGCCATCCACTTCCATCATTGTTAAATCCAGGAAAGAAGGCATCTGCTTCCAAAGAAACAATGTAATCTAGTGCATCCCAAAGTAACCTATGTGCTTTCATCCTCAGATCCATAGGTGAAGGATCGGGTTCTAAAGGGGTCTCATTGATCCAGCCATACCAGCCTTCTTTTTCATGCTGATAAATTGGTCTATTTGGAGGTGGAGGAAGAGGCCTAGGCCTAGGACCAGCCCTCTTCCATTCTTCTTTAAGTTCTTGCTCACTTTTTTCAGGAGGTGATCTAAAAATATTTTGAGGAAGAGGTGTTTCAGGTCCAAACAAGTCAGACAATTCTTTCTCACTGCACAAGGAAGTGCGGTCCAATGTATTGATAAACATGGACCGCAAAGGAATTAAAACACGTTGACCTCCAAATATTTCAGAGCCAGCAAGATAAATAATTGTCTTGGAAGGATAACCCATTACTCGTAGGAGAATGCCAACCTAAAAAAGTTAAAACAGAATAACAAATGTAACTCCTGTATAGTAAAAATTTAAAATTCCAAAAGGCAATCCATATTTTCCACAAAAATGGAAGCAATGTTCCCAAAAGGCAACATTACATCAGTTTATTTGTAAAACAGGTCGAGCTCAGACTAAAATCTTGAAGGCACAATTGGAAAGTCATTAGCATCTTAGGGTCTGTTTGGTTGAGGGTAAATGGAGGAGAGGGGAAGGAATATTTAATAACTTATGTGTTTGGTTCAAATTTTAAAAAGGGGAGGGAAGGTAGATGGAGGGGACCAAAATCCCACATTAACCACTTTTTGGTTCCCCCGATTTAGAGGGATTTGGAGGGAAGGGGAGGTGCTTGATTTTAATTATAATTATATTTACATATTTATTCTTATTATTTATTCAAATATAAATTTAACTTATAACAATGTTAAAAGTTTTATTTTGAACAAATTTAATCTTTCTTTCTATATTTTTTGTATTTTTATATCTTCATCTTACTATCATTATATTTGTTTAAATTTTTTATTTTATTTTTCATATTTTAATGTTAATTTTAGTTATCGTAATGTTTTTGTTTATAATAATAGGGGGACCAAAACTGTAATTTAGTCAATCATATATTATAATCGTTACATTTTTATAAAATATTTCATGATGATCTCCGATTGAATATTTATAGTTCGTCAATAAATTTGTATTTGAATTATAAACGGTAAATATCACAAGTCTTATGGTAAAATTAGAAGGATAAAAAAGTAAATTAGTTTTAAAATATCTCCCCTCTCCTTGTGAACCAAACATATTTGTAAATAAAATGCCTCCCCTCCCCTTTCATATTTTGAACCAAACATATATGTAATTAAAATCCCTCCCCTCCCCTCCCCTTCCCTCCCCTTGATAAAAACCCTTCCCTCCCCACCCCTCCCCTCGATTGAACCAAACAGACCCTTAGAGTTGCTATCCAGGTATTTCGGGTGCAAAATGATATTTTTTTTTATTTGAAGTTGTAAAGCTATTGATTTCAATACCTCAATTTCCAAATTTTACTCGATCAAAGTTTTCAAGTGTTGAGTGGGGCGAGGCATTTTGAAATAGTTGGAGTTATTGCCGTATGACTAAGAGGTCACAAGGTTGGGCCATGGAATCGGCCTCTTGCAAATACAAGGCTAGGATACCTAAAATATATCTGCAACTGTAATGGATTCGATCTTTCCCTAGATCTTCCCATTGCAGGAGCTTGGTTTCCCTCAATTTAGGCTAGGATACCTAAATTGAGGTATTGATTTCAATACCTCAATTTCAAATTTTACTCAATCAAAGTTTTTGACTTGAGTGGGGTGAGGCATAGTGAAATGGTTGGAGTTATTGCCGTATGACTAGGAGGTCACAATTTCACAAGGTTATGGAAACGGCCTCTTGCAAATACAAGGCTATGATACCTAAAATATATCTGCAATCAATTTTTCCCATTGTAGGAGCTTGATAGCACCAGTTTACCATTTTAAAGTAATTTAGTGTTGACTTCCTAACTTGCATAGTCCAACCACAAAGTTAGGGCATCTAGGGAAGGATGAGTACTAGTTTAAAAGTATTAACTTCCAACTTACCAAAGGAAAGCCAGAGCACAGCAACATTGAACATTGAACTTCACAGTTAGGGATGTTCATGAACGGTTAATTTCCATAACCAATCCATAACCATATATAATCCATATGTTATATCCGGTTATTAAAATCAATTATAATAACCGGTTTTCATTTTTGTAAAATGGTTATAAACCAGTTATTAACCGGTTATATCCATAACCAATTTTATAATTAATTTTGTTTTAAAACAATTTTTTTAAAGAATTTTTTATTTTAAGAAAAAATATTTTGTTCAAAAATATTTTTTTTTACTTTTCAGTATTTTTCTATTTACTGAAAAAATATTTTTTAAAACAATTTTTTTCCAAAAAAATTTCGTTTTTTGCAAAAAAAATTAATTTTTTTTCAAAAAGAAACTTTTTTTTCATAAAAAATAAATATTATTTTTCAAAAATAAAATATTTTTTTATTTGAAAAAAAAGTTTTTGTTTCAAATTTTTTTTATAAAAAAAATTGATTAATTTGGTTTTTATTTTAGATATGGATGTCCAAATTATGGATTTGGTTAAAACCGTATTAATAACATATCCAAAATATGAATTTGGTTAAAACCATACTAATAATTAACCGATTTTTAATAACCGGATATGAATATGAATATGAATAATTTAAATAACCGGTTTATTTGGGCATCCCTATTCACTTGAGGTCATGTGTTCAAGTTGTGGAAAACAATATTTTCCACTTACCTACTACAGAGTACATACCAATAGTGGGTCCAACCCTTAGGCTTGATACCATGTGACACGAGGTCACGGTTCACCTTAGGTTTAATTGAGAAAATCCTAATTATCGTTATTTCATCATGGTTGATTTAGCACTACTACCCCTGAAACCTCCAATTCTCTCTTTCCATTCAATTTTATCATTATCTTTTAGTTCAATCATATTATATTACTTGTAGTCTAGCAACAGAGAAAATTTATAAGGATAACTCAACTTTTATCACATATTTTGGTACAAACAGCATAAAATTGAAAACAGC
Organism: Lathyrus sativus; assembly: GCA_963859935.3. Lineage (NCBI taxonomy): Eukaryota > Viridiplantae > Streptophyta > Magnoliopsida > Fabales > Fabaceae > Lathyrus > Lathyrus sativus. The sequence goes on from OZ012739.1 coordinate 536,673,547, forward strand.
TAATCAAATGCTAAAAGTTCTTCAAATGAGTCAAACACATTTATGCTTTTTTTTCAATGATTCACAACTTCTTTCAAGAGTACGTAAAATTGTAGGTCATAAAATCAAGAGAATAACTGTTTCAAAGTAAATGTACTTGAGTTAAAACATGTGAATTCTAAAATATGTTCAGCAGGGGTTTTACCAATCTACTTCTAAGAAAGGTATATACAAACAAATTGAATATCCTGTTCTCTTAGAACTGTCTTAAAGATATTTGCATGGATACAGGTATGATACGAGTACAGGACTTTAAGAAATGCCATGATATGGGTACATTAAAAATACGCAAAGGAAATGTCTTTTATAAGTATAATATTTATCAAAAAATATACCATAAATTGTCTTTTAAGATTTACCACAGCACAAATCACAATAGAATATCAAGATAATTAGGTTAAGAAGAAGATATTAACATAACAAGAGTCTGGGACTTGTTATTTTACAGTAAAAAATAGGGATTTTTGGAGTAACTGTGTTCAGTTGGAAAATAAATGTTTACCCAAGCAACAATTTCTTGGGGGGATTATATTTTTATACAATGGTAACACTTGACATACAAGTTTGGCATCCATCCAGGAACAGTGTTGAATGGAGTCAGGGTTTACATTGGTAATAGTCTCCAAGTACAAAAGGTTATTTTTAAGAAAAGGTTTAAAAGTGACAACAATTATAACTGAAAACAGGACAAAAACCATGCAATCCTACTGGAAAATTTAGCATACCTCTTCTGGCATGAGGGGGCATAGACCTTTATCTCTTTGCAAGTGTGAATCCACATTCAAATCCTCGTTGAGAATTTTATCCTTTATCATTTGAGCCCTTCGATATTGTATGAGTTCAGTGTGTACATCCTGACAAAAATAAAACCTTAACAAAATAAACAAGGAGGGAAAAAAAGGCAAGGCTAAGGATGAACATTGTCTGCCAATTCAAATTTCAAATATTACATGTTTCTAATTTACCCACTGCTACTTAAAAGAAATCAGAAGTGGTGTACCCCAGAAAGGTTTATGTACAGTAGAAGTAGAACAATATCTCATTAGTAGTGGTAAGGAAGAGAAACACAACAAACCTGAAAAAGCTCTGCACAACCATTGTATGCCAAGGTTTCTCTCATTAGGCCAGGATGATATGCTAAGAAGGGCTGCCCCAATGATCTCAACCTAAAAAGACGTCATAAATTTCTTATATGTCAAGTCATCAACTCCAGAAAAAGTTAATTTCTTACGGGCAAAGCGTGACCACTGACCAGCATAGAGAAAATCCATATAAAACTCTACTGGAAACCTTAATTGTTAGCAATCCACAACAAGGATAGAAAAAGAAAGAAAGGAATTATTTAATTCTTGGCTGACAAATGTGCGAAACAAAGATCTCTCGTTCACGGGGTTTCCCCTTTCATTCAACATAAATAAATCTAAAGGATCCCTCTATACCCTTATATCTTCCTATTTATTAGGTAACTAATTCCCTCTAACTAACTAGCTAAGTACTCTGACTGTGTCTCATTTATTTCTTTTCTGTCCTAATATAAGCCCCCATAACTTCTACCAAACTAAATTTTCATTTTGTTATATTGGATAACAGAAACACACTAAATTATGGATTTTAAAGACCCCCTAAAAAAACAGCAGTTCCAAAAAACATGGAAGTAATATGTGATAGTAAAGCATGTGCACATCAATTAGTTTACATGAAAGGCTTTCATACTTGTTAACCATACGATGGCCGAGCATTTGAATTTCTGGACGAAATTGAAGAGCCTGGAAAGAAACCCTGCATCTTAGCCTCTGAATCTCTGCCATGGTAGGTGGGAGAGCGGACTGCAGAAACAAAATGTGTAAGAATGGAAATTCTAAGGACCGATCAGTTTCAGAAAATATTTTCTGCTTTCACTTATAATTACAAATCTGTCAGTTTTTCACTGGTTTTCTGTTTTCAAAGATTTGAACAAAAAATCAAGGAAAGCAAAAAAAAAAAAAGCAATTCCCTTGCGACAAAAAAAAGAACATATGGAAGCATTTGAATGAGGAAAAATGCATAGTGTGTGATGGAAAACTGCAGAAGGAATCACAACCCATGTTTAATATTTTAAATCATCAAAATGACGGAAATAGAAAGATACTATAATTGAATTACAATCAATGTGCAAAGGAAAAATTATATGATGTGGGAATCTAAGAAACTTTTAGCATAAAACACTTGGTCTAGTTTAAGTCCTCCACTTACTATGTGCATTTGTTAACATATTCAGACAATGTTTTTTTTTTTTTTTTTGCTTAAGAATTAAGCTAAGCAGATCCAAGGATGTACATGGAAGTCTGAAGTCAGGCCAGGATTAGACTTCAACAAGAGCTTATCACAAAACTTCAAAGTTCTAAGCATGAATGAAATACTTTTGATACAAAAATGAAATATTTTACTTTCTTCCAATAAAATCCTATATCCACACAAAACAGAAGATCAATGCTTCCTGAAGCAGACAACATTGTCTACAAGATGACAATTCACAACGATAGCATCAGCTAACAATCTCAGGATACTTAAATACCTGCAGTGCTCCACCAGTGGAGATAATTAACCCAATAACCTTGGATTTCTTTAGCTTTGGTAAAAGTTCTTGAACGTAAAAGTTTGGAGAAGCTGAACTCGTGGGCCTAAATGTAGGAAATTCATTTCTTTTTCTCCTTTCCATCAAACTTTCAGGCAGGGTTTTTGCAATAATTACATCGTGTTTTAGATATGTTATGAACTGATCCTCGTCATAAAGATAGGAGAAACTCTTGAACTTTGAGCTGAAAAAAATTTTAAAAACAAGAAAAAATATATAAACGCATCAGAAAAAGAAATTATTAATAATCCCTTTGGTCCTTAATATAAGAAGAAAAACAAAAAACCTCAAAACCAATGTAATTATTAGTTGTGTTAGCCTTTTGAGTAATTTTACAAATATTCATTCATGGAAAATTGTGAAGTACTAAATACATCCACTTATATTAAAAAGAAAAATATTAAATGAAGGCAAAAAAAGTTTTTCAAACAATAAATACAGTTTAAAAATTGTGACAATTTCGTATAAATGGGACCAAGAAAAACTCCAAAAAAAAAATTATAATAAGGACCAGAGATAGTAGCATAAAACACATTGGCATCCTAGTGACCGCATAAAACTTCCAGCACATACCTTATTCCTTTTGAGCGAATACTCTCTTGAATTTCTGGAATGATGAGAGTGGCATTTAAAAGCCTAGATATAGCGACCAGATCACAGATCTATAAAATCAAGAAAAGTGTTGTTAAGTTTCAAAAGAAATAGGAATGACTACACAAAAATAAGGGACTTCTTCCCATCTGGTGGATCATACCGATGATCTTATCTTCTCAAATCCACCAAAAACTTTTGCATAGATGAAACCATTGCTCCGCTCCTTTGGATCTAGGAAGGAAAGAAACACAGGCTTGAAGTGGAAAATTTAGAGGATGAAAATGCCACAATGAGGATATATACATTCAATAAGGTTTACTCATCGTTAAAATTTGACAAACGTCAAGATCACCAAATAATAGTAGCTCAGTTGTGTACATTCTTAGTCAAACTAGAGAAAACTCAACAGTTATAGCCAACTTAAGGATATGACACAAATCTTTAGTTTGCCACTTTAGTTACACTCGTCAATGGAAAAATTATCCAAAAAAGATAATAATAAAAATTTCATTTAAAAATCATTTTAAGTATGAAAAAATTTCAATAAAAGAAATAAACTTCCATCTGTCTACATTGTCAAAGAGTTTCTCTTCTTGTTTATCATTCACACTCGAATAAGAATGAATACAATGAATTGCATGCTAAACCGACATGAATACAGCATCCATTTCTATCTTGAATGTTATTTAGCGTTTTTATACAATATCCATGATTCCACTCAATTTGTAATTCAATACGCAAACTAATAGCTTCTGTTAATCATCTCCATGATTGCAAGGAAGCAATAGTTAACAATCCAGAATCTGGTTGCTAGGTGGTATCTTGGCAATTGTAAATAAATACACGACTTCATTTAAAATGGAACTTATAAGTGTAAAAGAAAACAAAAGGCTAATCACCAAGATGTAAAATAGGAACACTTCAACAAAGTTGTATGCCGTAGCCACTATATTACAAGTCAAACATTGCTACTTTTGGTCGTGACATGTCTCCCTAAGAGAAATCTAAGATACTTAAGTCAAAATTTATTACCAGTATAATTGCTTCTAGCATTGGAACTAGGTTGCAGTGCTTCCAAAGACTTTATGGAACCCCATAGCTTCTTATTCTTTACAACCTGTAGCGATTCAAGCAAATAAGCTCAATCTATTACGGTGTGTTTGGATGGATGGTTTTGAAAGGAAATGAAGGGGGCTTTTATTTTGAACAAATATTTTATATTATGTAATTTAATAACTTTTAAAACCAAAGGAAAAATGACAAACTAGCATAAAACTTAAATGTTCTAAGCCCTTATTCATGTTTATAAACTTTCGTATAATTCTCCTAATTCGAAAGTGAAACATTTCACCCTCTATTCCTTTCCATCCATCCAAAGATTTGACCATACACAAGCAACTTATACATGTATAATAAGAACCAACCTGCCTTCCCAACCCAGAAGTAAAATCATCAGGAAAACTTGCAATTGCTCTATACGGCACTATGTTAGCAGTCCACAACTTTGCCAAAGACAGATGAATAATGATAGACGCCACAGATAACGTGATTACAGAAAGAACAACCCATTTGATCTTAGTTACGAATGCCATATTGGCTCCGTGACTCTACGTCACCAATGCCGAACGGCCGACTTCAATCTTAGCTGCAACATCTACAAGAAAAACATACAAACAAAAGATTCTCATCAAAGAAGCATACACTGCACCACTCTGAGAATCAAAACATCCAAAAAGAATGCTCCACATCTGTGTACCTCAACCCAATTACCAGATTCCTCACATCACATACTATATAAGGTAACATAATTTCATCCTTAAATAACAATATTGTCACAACAATCCTAAATCCTAAGCCAAACATGCAAACAGATAAAGTTAGACGCTGAATTAGCGTTATCCGTTTTCCGATTATTCATCTACGCAGTGCCATTGGCATAGAACGATAAGATAAGTAGAGAATTGAATTGGTGTGAGAATACCTAGGGTTCCTCTGGAAGGGTGCAGTTTTGAGGGTAAAGCACCCAGCCAGCGAGTAGCGTTTGGCGTCTCAGCTGGAAACTTAATCAATTAAGCGATTTCGATTGGATCTCTGCGCGAACGAGATTGTGTTCTTCACTGTTATTCCTCCCAGTCCCAGGAATGGGGCAAAGGAGTGTTTGGATTGTGGAAAATAATTGTGATTATGATGGATTTGGATGGTAGCGATGGTGTGAATGCGGGTTTTTTTTGGTTTGGATCGAAGTTTCAAAATCACGTTTCACGGACGCGGTTCCTTTTGCCTTTCCGGTGCAAATCACGATCACATGGATCTTTCTTTATTCAACTACACTCTTCCCTCATCCACTTCAATATTCGTGCTACACTATTGTGAATTTTCGATTTTTTTTTTTTTTTTACTTTTTACAACCGATAAGCATATTTAGAATTTAAAAATAAAATAACACATTTAGAAATTGATTATTTACCTATGATAATTGATAAATGCTGATAATTTTTGTTATACAATCATATTTTATTTTATTTTGTTGGAAGAAAAGAGACAAACTCAAACACAAAAGAAAACTAGTACCCTTTAAAAAAAAAGCAACACCTCTTCAACATGCCCAAGAAAACATTTGAGGAAGAAGTAAACATTTGAGAAATAAGTAAGAAAAATATTTTCAAAAATCATAAAAATATTGTAAATATTTAATCTAGATTTTGAGATTTTTTTTAAATATAAAATTAATTATATTTTTAAAAAATATATTAAAATGGCGTAGTTTCAAAACTGATAAACATGGATACGCCAAATGAAATGGCGCATCCCTTTGGAGTTGTTTTTATGCACTGTATGGTATGGCTCATTCATTTCTCCCAAGCCATTTTATATGACGCATCTCTTTATATTTCATACATATGCGTCATAAGAAATGACGCATCCATTATATATTTTATTTTTATTTTTTTTAATCAACTACTTATACGCCATTTGAAAGGGCTACTACTACAATTTTCCTCTATATATACCACCATCTTGTTTTCGTATTTCTTTGACCCAACTTCTCATTTTTCTCTGCACTACATTCTCTTCATATCTCTTTCCATTTTTCAGTTAAAATGTCTTCCTCTTCTTCATTCTCATATATCTATCAGGTTCCATATATCACCAAGAGAAATGTCAATTTAATTTTCTTGCCAGTCATACCTCTAATGAAGATTCGCGCCTGGAATACATTGACGTTAGAACATCTTAAGAGGAGTCTGATCCGCTGGTTAGATGGAGACATTTCAGAGGGTGAAAATATCAGAAGAATTCAAAGGCTTGTTACCACATTCAATCAAAATGGAGAAATTTGCTTATGGGAGAATTTTACTAATGACCAAGATGTTCAAACGTTGATGTATAATTCTCAGGAAATTGTATTGATGGTTGTAATCACTTAGTTATGTTGTTGAGTTGTTGTATTTGTTTATTTGTTTTTTTTTTATTGTTTAAGTTATTGTTAATTGTTGTTGTTGAAAGTTATGATATTAATGGAATGATAGTTGTTAGTTGATATAAAGAGACAATGTCATATTTAAAACTATGATGTTATGCTTGATCTTACATTGAGATATTTTGTACGATTGTGTCCGGGCTGACGACACAAACTACATAATCTGACCATTTAATTTGTAGTACCCATCTATGTTCGAATGCGCGTGCTATTAGGGCGGCCCTTTTTCTTTCTTCGCATAATTTCATTATGCCATACAATTTCACCTTCGTATGCAGACCAAAAGTCCTTATTTGCTACTTCCGGAAAGCTAGTACTGTAGACATTGCACGAACTAATGACCTGGTAAACAACAAACAGATATTCCAGTCGCTCCGACGTGTTTGGGTGACATCAATTGAGAGTGGATGCAAAATGCAATGTAGATGATTGGAGAGACTTTTCTCAAGAGATGTGTCGACATTGGAAGAATCGACGTCGCCACATCTTAAACGACCTTGTCGTGGAAGGGGCTAGACCAAGTCATCAATATATAATTTGCTTTAAGTCGGTTACAACACAATAATTTGTGTCTGAGCCAACATATTTTATAGATCCACGCCAACGTGCTTCGTCCTCATACACACAACAACAAACATCTGCCCAACAACTAACTCGCACCATACTCAACAACAATATCTACCCACCCAATCAAACTTCCAAACCCATAACTCATTCATGCCACCCACCCAATCATAACAACAAGAGTCTGATCCTTACCGCTAACATCTACACACCGACACCACATCTGTTTATAGCCCCGATGACTCTTTCGACTCCATCCCAACCCACCATAGCCCCCCACAAATGAACACACAATCATCCTACCACCCAAACACTCAACCCCTATTTGACTACCTTACCCCACAACAGCCATTGCATTGTTTCCAAAATGATTCAATGTACCAATTCGGCCAACCATACCATCCACACCTAACCCAACCACTGCGTTTCAACTTCGAAAACATGGGTATGGAACTGAATTACGGAAGCGCCGTTGGCAGCAACCCCCCGATGATTGAAAATTTTTCAAATACATCGGGAGCCTCGCAAAAAATACCTTTTCAGCAGACCAATACGCAAAGACCACCAAACACCTCAACAAAATCGTTGTATACCTCGGAGGCACGTTAATGCGCCAATGTGGGGGGATGCTTTGATCGGGTCGGCCATTGATTTTTTTTCATTTCTTGTAAACTTTAATGTATTTTAAATAATATTTTTAATTATTTCTTATTTGTTTTTTGTTTTTTTCTTAATTATTTACCTATTTTTATCTCATTTTCCAAATAAAATAAAAAATCATTATTATTACTTAAGGGAGGATGCGCCATCTCATATGACACATGCACTCTAAATTAGGACAAGGAGAAACGCATGAGGTATAGGTGCCATTTAATTTGGCTACACCTATGTGTATGCTCCAAATCAAATGGCACATGAACTTTTAGTTAATACATATGCTCCAAATAAAATGGCGACCACATTCTTTCTTCTTCTGAAGCTACGTCACTTTGGTAATTAATTTAAAAAACATGTTATTTTGGTATTTATATTGAATAAATAGGTTATTTAAAAAAAATAATCAAACTTTGCATATAAACCATATTCTAAACATAAAATCATAAATTCTAAATATAATCAACTTCTAAACATAAATCATAAAATATTTTAAATTATCATAAGTTCTTAACATAATCAACTTCTAAACATAAATTCTAAATTTCTCATGAAGGTACAAGTGTGAATATCCTTTGTCCTAAGTTCCCATCTTTCTATCCATAATGTACTTGTAATGCTTCATTCTAGCAAGGTTGTTTTCATCATAGATTCTTCTTTTGTTCACTAAAGTTGAAAGATATGTAGACTTCGGCATGTCCACTCATTTCTTAATATATGGTCGTGTATCCATATTTTGTCTTGGGAAAGTAATACATGACTTTGAACTCATTGGTTACAATATTTGTTGCACGCCACCACCTACATCTAGCATCGCATGTGAATCAACCACAACATGTAAGACATGATTTGTCACTCTTACCATATTTTTCAAAGTTTTTGCAGTAATGGTATCATTTCTTCCTCTACTCATCACTTTATGCCCTAAACGATTATTCCAAATGAATGCAGTGGTAAGAATATAAGAATACAGACAAAGAAAAATAATAGTAAACTAGTATGGTAAAACACAACAATTAAGATACTTCATTTGTCTCTCATTTTCACTTTTTCCATGTCTCAAAATAATTTCTCTCTTACCATACATATACAACATTTATTATTCGTTTTCAATACTACCCTTATTTATATTTACACTTCAAGTAATAAATGTTATAAAACACATGTTAAGTTTATACTCTTTAATTTATTATCATTGTTTGCGGTCTCTCTCTTCTCTATATAATGCATTTTTTTTTCCTTTATTAATTTTTTGAATATAGTCATTACTCCCTTGTACTAGTAGAACATGAATTTCTAATGTTACTTATGGTTACTCCTACAACTAAAAAAAATAAATATGCAAACTTTATAACAAAAAATTAAACTTCCATTTAAAATAAATAAATAAATAAAGCTTTGTGAAATGAGTATTCTACATTTCAATTAAAAAAAAATATTTTTTAAAATTTTGTAAGATGATTATTAATTTAAAAATGAAATTCAACCTAAATAATATAAAATTTCTTGAACAACATGAGACAACACTTAATTTGGTTAGGGAGTTGATAATATTTTTTTAACATTGCCTTCTTCATGCGTGTAAACTTGTACCTGCGTGAACCTTTATCTTTCTTAATTTCGGTCATGTCTGTAGCATTAAAATATATGATTAGACTTCACTAATAAAAAGTTCTAAAATTGTTTCACAATTGCGTTAATAAGTTCATCAACGGTTCTATGAGCCTTTTATGTTGTAAGGATTGAATAGAGTTAAAAAAAAACCAAAATCTAAAACATTTAAATATGGTAAATTCGAAGCACTACTATAAAAAAAATATCACCACAGTTGAGCGAAGGATTTTATCACGAACGGCGGCCTGTGGTAATGAAGGGGGTGGTAGTAAGTGCGCTACTTTCCACCACGGGTTAAAGTCTGTGGTGAAAAATTAGATAACACGTTACACTTCACCACGATAGGAAATTCCAACCGTGGTGAAATATAGTGAACCCACTTTTCACCACGGTTGGAACTTTCAACCGTGGTGAAAGGTCAACCAGTTTAGTTTTCACTACAGTTTGAAGTTTCAGACGTGGTGAAAAGTCAGTTGATCTAATTTTTGCATTTTTATCACATGCTTTGACAGGCTGGCCATATTGAGAACTTCCATCATAATAAAGGATATTAAATATTTATAAGAAAACAAGAATAAAAACAAGAACAATAACAAGAACAAAAATAATAATAAGAAGAAGAACAACAACAACAATAAGAAAAACAATAACAATAACAACAACAATAACAACAAAATCAATAGAACCGTTAAACATTAAATCTCAACAATAACAACAATAATAAGAAAAACAAAACAAAATCAATAAAACCAATAAATATTAAATATCAATAATAATAATAATAATAATAATAATAATAATAATAATAATAATAGTTGTGAGATATTGGATTAAACTCTAGTATGGTCGAAGGATAGCTTCTAGTTCGACAGGAATTAAGCATGAGGTCGAAGTATGTTCGCATGTTGCTGTCGAAGATAATGTGTGTTGTAGTCGAAGTTTGTTATAACATGCATTAGTTAATATTGTTAGGTTGTTAGCATATTGGATTAGGCCTTGCCTGTAAGCCCAAGTGTTTAAGTTAGCTTATACCCTAAGTTAGCTTGTAATGAATAATTATTAAAAAGCCCATTAGGTTAGTGTGTTATTTTTTCTTATAAATAGGATGTTAGTTTCTCAATCTTTGCATAAGAAAAAATTGGAAGATAAAATCCTAATTTTAAGAGAGAGAGGTTATTTTGTTATTCTTGTATACTTGTAATCTTGTTCTAAGAGAAAGGAAAGAATAACAGTTTATAACTAATCCTTGTTGTTCCTTGTTGTTTACCTTGTTATCTTTGTTAACCCCAACCCTTGTGTGTTATTTGATCATAAAGAAACTGTTTATACTTTGTTTCAGGACATCTGATTCACAACAAATTGGTGCGGTGAGCGTGAAAAAGATGTCTTCAACAAAGTATGAAATCAAAAAATTCACCAGAGTGAACGACTTCGGTCTGTGGCGCTTGAAGATGAAAGCCCTACTGGTTCAGCAGGGTTGTTTGGAAGCGTTGAAGGGAGAGAAAGCCATGGACGTTGCATTAACGACAAAAGAAAAGACGGGCATGATTGAGAAAACCCACAATGCAATATTGTTGAGCCTTGGTGATAGGGTTATTCGACAAGTATCAAAGGAGACTACAGCGTCGAGATTATGGGTGAAACTTGAAAGTTTGTACATGACAAAGTCTCTGGTGAATCGACTCTACCTGAAGCAAGCTTTGTATTCATTCAAGACGAGTGAAGACAAAGTGTTGGCTGAGCAGTTGGATATATTCAACAAGCTGATTCTTAATCTTGAAAATATTGATGTGAAGATCGATGATGAAGATCAAACACTGTTGTTGTTGTGTGCTTTGCTCAGAACACATTGTTAGAACACAGATTGGTGTTTAATATTATCTCTATGTTTTGATGATAACTCTAATGGAATTTTGTATTAAGAAAATATATACTCTAATTTTGTTCAAGTGTCTTTTGTTTCAGATATTAAATTAAATATTCTTATGGAAGCAAAAATACATATGAACATTAGTTACGCAAAGCTCTGAAGCATCAGAAGCAAGCCATCAGAAGACTTTGAGTGCTGCCAGAAGAGACTCTGAAGCAGAAGCTACAGAAGACTCTGAAGCAGAAGCTGCAGAAGACTCTGAAGCAGAAGCTGCAGAAGCATTTGAAGCGTAGCTGAAGATTTTGTATGAAGAGTTTAAAGCATTGTTTCAGAAGACTTTAAATGTACTTTACGCTGCAAGTACAGAGGCTTTGAAAAACAGTTATGCTCTGATCAGATCACTCACACTAAAGCACTATAGCTACAACTCTAATAACATTGAATCTGATCTGAAGAACAAGAAGCACATCAGAGGATCTGATGTTGTTTACGTTTGAAAAGATGCCAGCACGTGAATATACTTGGTACTATTCTCAACATCCTCTCCAACGGAACTATTCCTTATTTGCGATAGACACAAGGATTCAGGCAAAAGGCATTTCTCTGAACATTCTACTTCTGAGAAAGGAAAATGTTAGACTATGGCACGGATCTAGAAGGGGGGGAGGGGGGTTGAATAGATCCCCAATTAAAATTTGAGTCGGCGCTACCAATTTAAAATTAGTTTTAAAAATGTTTTAAGTGCGGAAGCGGCCGAGGAAAATATAGTCTAAAACGAATGGTTATTGGAAAACCGGATATACGTAAGCCTTTGGATTAATGACAATTTGGAAAAATAGAATCACAACACTAATTCCACTTATCAATTATTTACTTCAGTTGCAAGGATTTCTAGTTCCAATGATTCAGAAATCAAACCAAAACTAGATACATAAGTAAGATAATTTTAGTTCAAGCAATATGTCAAACACTTGGTGTGCAAAAACACTCCAAGTGATATTTATGTTGAGTAAGTGATTCCAACCAGCCTAGTACAATGTCTTGTTGTACTTTGAAGTCAAAAACAGAGTTTTAACCTCTTACTCAATTGATATCATAATTTTGACAATAGAGCTTATACAAAAATCACTTATTTTGAGCTATAACGTAAATGCTGAAAATAGAGAAGACAAGTATTTGGTGAGGCAGTTCCCCCGTCGTCCTCGCTTCGGGGTACGTCTGCCCTCAATTCTAAAACTAGAATTGAGATAGATTTCATAGATATCACCTGTTGAATGTAACAGTTTATACAAGGATTGAGCAGCAAATATACAATAGAAATCTCAATGTGTTGAAAGTTGCCTTCACTCCTTGCCCCTTGATTCAAGATGAATCAAGTTCTCCGATTTGTGTTGATGGACCTCCGACTCCAGCCACCTTATTGAATAACACGTTGTTGTTCAAACCTTTGGCTCCGACTGATCTCAACAACACCAAATCGACCCCGAGATCTTCCCTTCAAAATCACTGAATCCGCTACTAGACTTGTGAAGAACACCTCTTCACAATCACCTTCGCTCGATTGACCGTTGATGAAGAATCTCGTCCAAAAACCCCCAAAATTCAAACCAATCTTGGAGGGTAAAACCCCAATGGTTTTATTCAAGAAAGAACCTGTCACAGTCTTCAAGCCGAGTTTGATTCTCCAATCTAAGCCTCGAACCTTATCACCTTGAATCTCTCACAAATGCATTTCAAAAATGATTGTGTGTAATTGAAATGTTGTGAGATGTTGAAGATGAAGATGATGAATCTTGGACACCTATTTCACTCTTTCTTGTTTTTGAACACATGAATCAAAAGAATATCAAATGTTAAAAGACACAAGTGGTTAAACAAGTATATATAGTGCCAACATAATTCTGGACATAACAGTATTTCAAATATAAGAGGGAAGCATTTTAAAATAGATTTTCCGCGCGAACGGTCGACCATAACAGGTCTGTGCGTCGACGCATGGCCTGTGTTGTTTTGGAAATCTGAAAAATTCATCAGTTTGAGGTCTTTCATGCCTTTGGTCATGATTGCATTTTATCTACACATAGTATATTCATTTCAGAAGTTTTAAGACAAGCGTAAAAGGATATGGTGGGTGATACGTTGCATCTGGTTTAGTAGATCTGGAGTTCCTAATTTCCAATCTATCCAGGGAATTTGTCATCATCGAAACCTGCATTAACCAATGTCTTGCAGACTTGTGTGATGTGTGACGATTTGCCTCCACAATCTCCCCCTTTTTGATGATGACAACCTGTATACAACTAAAACACCAAATATGCAATGTATACACACATGTATACACAAGCTCCCCCTTTCTTTTGTACTATAAGGATGTAGAACAAACAACCATCAATTGTTGTTAATATCCTGACTTGGCTAGCTTGCTACATTGTCTTCTCCCCCTTTGACACCATCAAAAAGAGAAGGAGAACACATCAATTAACAGAGAACATACAATATGTGATAGTTAATTACCAAAACTTCACACATAAGCATGGTAATGAACAAAAGTAACTTGAATTAATAGATAATGACGAGAACATGTAAAGAAGGTGAAAATTCAGGCACACATAATACAGAAAATGAAAAGTACATAGACGAAACACATAAGCAATTATGAAATATGCAATTATGAATCTAATATCCCCGACCCCGACCTCGGCCCCTCCCCCGGTATGCAGCATCGGGATTGTGGTAAGGATCCGAGAAGTCCAGAAAGCCTTTTACGGACATGTTGAGGTGATTAAGAGAGTTGGTGATTTCTCAATCTTGCCGATCATGTGATTCAACAAGAACTTCAATACGGGCGTCCATCCGAGTCGAAAATGAATTAAACCTTTCATTTTGGGTATGAAGCTCAGCTCTAATCTGCTCCATTTGAGTGTCTTGACTCCTCATGAAGTTTTGTTGATCTAACTGCATTGATTGCAACATATTAATGACTTCAGAGTTGTCCGAAGGCGGAGGAGGTGATGAGTGTTGGGAAGGTTGATAGTCTTGAGGGTAGCCGTGATATGGGTCATAGAATCTACCTAGGGTAGTCCAGCCTGTATATTGCCATTCACCCCATCCTTGATTTGTAGAATCGCCTTCTTGTGCTTCTGATGGATCTGAATACTGGACCCAATCGGTATTTGGAGCTGTATCTTGAACTGGAGATTGATGATAGTCTTGAGTCTCACAGATAGGTTCTTGTATCTCTGCATCTGTATCTTCTTCTTCATCGTCTTCTTCACCTTGCTCTTCACTTTCTTCTTCACCTTGCTCTTCACTTTCTTCTTCAGAGATTTCATCGGAACCGTCACGAGGCACCGGAGGAATATTAGCTTGAAGGACAAATTTGTATGATCATCGTTCAGCACACCAAAAATACCCCATCATTGCAAGGGTTTTGGTGCTAAATTCTTTGTCAGAGGGGACTGAGACACAAGGAAATGTTGGGTATACAACATTTGCAGCGGCAAGAATTTCCGAAATGAACGACCCATAGGCTAAAGCAGTACCTCTACTTGAGTCTCTCAGAGCAAACATCCTGCTAGCAATATAGTATGGCCAGTTTATTTTGATCTCGTTTTTCAATATATAGATGAGATGTACCTCAACTTGTTCGACACGAGACAGTCCACCCTTTTTCGGTCGTAGTATGCGAGCGACGATCCACTGAATGATACGCTCTCCTGTATTGAGTTTCCCGACTGTGACCGATCTAGGAAAAGCATCGCTGTTGACAATTGCATCTGGATAGGGTCTTTTGAGCATGTCATTCAGAGCGCTCTTAAATTCATAACCTGGCACCGTACGAGTGTCCGTTACCTCATGAAAAGGTGGTGCATCAGCATCAACAGTTATATCAAAATACTTGTTCCATACTTCAGAATTTATATTTACCAGTCTATTTCCGACAGAAGTGTGGAAATGCTGATCTTGAAAGTTACCCCGCAGATTTGTGTAGAACACCCTGACCAAATCCTCACTATACTTTGTATTTCACTCCAGAAAATTGAAGAACCCTTGGACTTCCAGCAGGGACAGAATTCGGGTGAGATGCAAGCGCTCACCTGTTGCCTAGTAGAAAGCATGTTGTGGAACTATGACTCTTTTGCTGAGACTCTTGTTGAAGTTTTCAACAGTAGGTGGATAAACTAATGGAACAGCGGTAACGGGGGTTGAAGCAGATGATAATGAGGCTCTTGATCTCTTACCTGTATTTTTGCGGAGAGAGGAAGCCATTGATGATGATTTTTGGAGAAGTTGTAAAGATGAACTTTGAAGAGAGTGGTTGAGGATAATGTTGGAGAAGATGAAGACTAAGGTCTTTAATAGAGAGAGGTTTTAGGGTTTTTGGGAAGAGGGAGGAGACAAGAGGATACACTAGATGTCTAGATGCAATTTACAAGACAAATGCCATATCAAATCATCACAAAAGTTGACTGGACATTAAATGTAGAGGAATGGAAACTTGGAACGGTTTTCAAAAGAGAAAAATTCTGGGTTTTTATGCGAGCCGTCGACCATATCCCCTGCACGTGTCGACGCATACTGTACATTTTTTGATAATTTTGAAAGTTTACAGCATGCGTCGACCATTGTCCTGTTTAGGTCGACTCATAACCTTCAAAAACCCAATTTTTCAGTTTCATGTTATGCAGAATGTCACACTTGCCTATTTATCATGCCTATTCACCTTTTCACAATATGATTTGCATTCAACACACATAGTATCAGCCAGCAAAAGTCATATACATATATAAGTACCATGATTGTCGAACGATATAGTTATTTTCAAGTCATGAATGTTAAGAGAGACAGATAAAAAGAAGGAGAAATGAGCAATATCACCTCTATACCGACCACTCTTGTTAATCACAGATTTGTACTTGCAACCAACTCAAAAAAAATTGTTAGTGGTACAAAAGCATAGTTATAAATATATTAAATTTGAACGTAGTAATTGTTAAACCCGATCAGAAATGTCGAGAATACCAAGTTCTCGACGGATATGAAAGAAGGGCTCATTGGCTAGCGGCTTTGTGAAAATGTCCGCTAGTTGGTTTTTAGTATCAACATGTTCAAAGACAACGTCACCCTTCTCTACATGGTCCCTAAGAAAATGGTGTTGAATTTCTATGTGTTTGGTACGCGAATGTAACACCGGATTTTTGGTAAGATTTATAGCACTGGTGTTGTCACAAAATATTGGAACATGTTCTAGCTTCAAATTGAAGTCCAATAGTTGTTGTTTAAGCCATAGGACTTACGCACAACAACTACCGGCGGCTACGTATTCCGCTTCGGCGGTTGACAGAGCAACAGACACTTGTTTCTTGTTGTGCCAACTGACAAAGGAATTTGAAAATAAGTGACACGTACCACTGGTGCTTTTCCTATCCGATTTGCAACCGGCAAAATCGGAATCGGAGAAGCCTACCAATGAACAATCATTACCCTTAGAATACCACAATCCATACTTCGGAGTACCAGATAGGTATCGAAGTATGCGTTTGACAGATTTTAGGTGGGATTCCTTAGGACATGATTGGTATCTGGCGCACATACACACGCTAAACATAATGTCGGGACGCGAAGCAGTAAGATAGAGAAGCGAGCCAATCATACCTCTGTACCTTTTTACCTCAACATCTTTGCCACTTTCATCTTTACTCATATTTGCACACGTTGGCATAGGGGTGTCTATGGATTTTGAATTTGCCATGTCAAATCTCTTGAGAAGATCCAAACAATACTTTGTTTGGCCCACGAATGTTCCTTCCTTCAGTTGCTTGATTTGTAAACCGAGAAAATATGTGAGTTCACCCATCATACTCATCTCGAATTCACCCTGCATAAGCTTAGCAAACTCTCTTACGAGATTCATGTTAGTGGATCCAAATATGATATCGTCAACATAAATTTGTACAAGAATTAAGTGTTTTCCTTGACGTTTAATGAAGAGAGTAGTATCAACCTTTCCTCTTGAGTAACTTTGATCAAGTAAGAATTTGCTTAGTCTCTCATACAAGCTCTAGGAGCTTGTTTGAGACCATACAAAGCTCTTTTCAGTTTATAGACATGATCAGGATACTCATGAGACTCAAAACCAGGTGGTTGAGCAACATAGACTTCTTCATTTATGAACCCGTTAAGGAACGCACTTTTGACGTCCATTTGAAATAACTTAAAATCTTTCGCACAAGCGAAAGCAAGTAGAAGGCGTATAGCCTCGAGTCGGGCAACCGGCGCATAAGTTTCCTCATAGTCGATGCCTTCCTCTTGGTTATACCCTTGCGCGACTAAACGCGCTTTGTTGCGAGTTATTACTCCGTTCTCGTCCAGTTTATTTCTAAACACCCATCGGGTGCCGATTACTCGATGACCTCGTGGAGGAGGGACAAGGTCCCAAACCTCATTTCTAGTGAACTGATTCAGTTCCTCCTGCATTGACAAATACCAATGTTCATCGAGTAGGGCTTCCTTAGGGTTTTTAGGTTCCATCAGTGACACGAAAGTGAAGTGATAACAGAAATTACTTAGTTTCGATCGAGTTGTTACACCCTTTGTGATGTCTCCAAGAATGTTTTCAATTGGATGGTCTTTAGATGACTTCCACTCTTGAGGAAGATCATCGTTTGAAGGCGAATGAACTTCCTCTGTTACACCACGGTGTGCATCCTTATCCTCCTCAATTTTGGCTTTGTCAGGTTGATCAATCCCCGTCTCGCCACTTTTGAGTATGTCTTCAGTGGATGTACCTACACCATGAACAACACTATCCTTTCCGACATTTCTCGGGTAGTACTCATCAAAGGTAACATGCGCAGACTCTTCTACAACAAGTAACCGTTTATTATATATTCTATATGCTTTATTTGATTGGGAGTATCCGAGAAAATACCTTCATCGGCTTTGGAATCAAATTTGCCCAAGTTTTCCTTTCCATTGTTTAATACAAAACATTTGCATCCAAACACGTGCAAGTGAGAAACATTTGGCTTTCGCCCTTTTAAAAGTTCGTACGGTGTTTTGTTTAGAATGGGGCGAATAAGCACCCTATTCAAAACATAGCACGTCGTACTAATGGCGTCGGCCCAAAAATATTTAGGTAAACCACTTTCGTTAATCATTGTTCTTCCCAATTCTTCTAAAATACGGTTTTTGCGCTCCACAACCCCGTTTTGTTGAGGAGTGCGTGGAGCGGAGAAGTTATGATCTATACCATGGTTACCGCAATATTCTTCAAATAAGTGATTTTCAAACTCACCTCCATGGTCGCTCCTAATTGACACTATGTTTGTATTTAACTTATTTTAGGAAAGCTTAGCAAACTTTTCAAAAGCGGCGAATGTATCACTTTTACTTACTAAGAAGATGGTCCAACAAAACCTAGAAAACTCGTCCACTATTACGAACCCGTAATAGTTTCCTCCTAGACTTTTGATCCTAGACGGCCCAAACAAGTCCATGTGTAGAAGTTCAAGAGGTCTCGTTGTTGAAATTATCTTTTTGGACTTAAATGAGATCCTCGTTTGCTTCCCTTTTTGACAAGCATCACAAAGGTGATCCTTGGTGAACTTTATTTTGGGAAGTCCTAAGACTAGGTCTTTTGAGACTACCTTATTGATTAAGTCAAAATTAACATGCGCTAAACGCCTATGCCATAGCCATGAGTCTTCACTCATAGTTATGAGGCATTTGTCGCTTGTTAATGATACTTCATTTAAGTCAAGCATATATACGTTGTTTACTCTAAAACCATTAAACATATTCTTCTTATCATTTTCATGCACAATTTTGCAACAATCTTTTGAAAAAGACACATTGTATCCTTTGTCGCATGATTGGCTAATGCTAAGCAGGTTATGTTTAAGGTTTTCGACAAGCAACACGTCGGAAATCATAGTAGAGGCGGGATTACCTACACTATCTTTACCTAGTATTGCTCCACGATTGTTATCACCATAAGTTACGTACCCTTTCTTCTTATCCACAAAGTCTATGAATAAGGATATGTCTCTAGACATGTGTCTTGAGCACCCACTGTCAAGAACCCATCTTCTCTCGGTGGTCTCGACACATTTCACCTATCAAAACATAATTAGCACAAGGAGGTACCCAATGGCATATTGGGTCCTAATAGGTTAGCGACAAAATGGTTGCGTTTGGGCAACCATTGGTAGATGCCTTTAGGAACAAGAAATCTCCTAAACTGGCATTTACCAATGGAGTGGCCTTTCTTGCAACAATATAAGCAAGCAAAATCGACTTTAGAGTCACTTTCACTTGCTCGATCCCTAATTACATATGCATATTTTTGGTATGGGTTAATCATACTTTTTCTAAAATCCTTTTTATCAATAGCAAATGTAACTTTAGGCTCAAGTGCCTTGTTTAATTTGGCCTTGAGGTTTCTAACCTCACCTTGCCAAATATGACAAGTATCACACCCGAAGTTGAAAGGATTTCTATTGTCCTTACAACCCGATTCATTGCCTTTCACAATGGAAGCCTTAAGGTCCTCTAATTTCTTTTCGGACTCTTTAACTTTGTGCTCTAAATACGTAAAAAAATTCTTATTAGAGGCAAGTTTCTTGAAGGCTTCAACTGCTTCATTATGTAAGGCATTAAATGCGGTTTGTAATTCTGAATGCGACATATTTGAGGACTTATCATATTTAGAGTGACGTACCTATTTTTTCTTATTTTTCTGATTGGCGGAGAGGCATAGATTCACGGACTCTTCTTCATCACTAGAGCTTTCATCAAAGGAGGAAGAGTCGTTGTCACTTTCCCATGCTATGTACGCTCTCCTAGGCTTTGATGATTTCTTGTGTGACTTTGATGATTCCTTGTCCTTTCCCTTTTTGTTCATCGGACAGTCCGGTTTGTAGTGACCGGGCTTTCCACACTTGTAGCACGTCCCTCTAGTCTTTTTACCTTTTGAGTCATCATCCTTGGAGTACCTCGATTGTTTCCGGAAGTTTACCAAGTTCTTCTCGGAATGTTGGATGTCGCTCTTTCTCATGTAACGGTTATACCGTTTGACAAACAACCCCATATCTTCGCTCTTATCCTCTTCTTCTTTGTCGCTTGAGGAATAATCACTTTGCTCTTTTGCTTGAGACTTCAAGGAGGAAGTCTTGAGAGCTATTGATTTCTTTTCACTCACCTTCGTTTTGTCTTTCTTTTCCATCTTTTCGCGTTGGTCTAGGCTCAAGAGTACCTGTTCATGCTCTTGTAGTTTGCCAAACAATGTTGTTAAGTCTAATAAGGTAAGATCATGTGCTTCTTTGATGGCGGTCACTTTAGGCTGCCATTCCCTGTTAAGACATCTTAAGATCTTATTAGTAGCAATATCATTGGAAACAGGCCTACCTAATGAATGTAAACGATTGATGAGATGAGTAAATCTCTTTTGCATGTCAGCAATGGTTTCCCCTTGCTCCATGAAAAAGAGATCAAACTCTTGTGTTAATGTATTGATTCTAGCCAACTTAACATCGTTTGTCCCCTCATGGGCTATTTGTAGTGAATCCCACATGGCCTTAGCGGTAGGACAATGGGATACACGATAGTATTCATCTACACCTAATGAGGAGATTAAGATGTTTTTAGCTTTCCAATCATAATTGTATTTTTTCTCATCGTCATCGGTCCATTGTGCTTCAGGCTTTGGCACAACTACGTTATCCGCATTGGTCATAGTAATTTCTATTGGACCATTAAGGATAACGTTCCATATTTTTCTGTCTATGGAGTTTATATGCACACGCATACAGTCTTTCCAATAACTATAATTTTCACCGTTGAAAACGGGAGCCCTATTGTACGCCCCTTTTGGTTCGTTAGCCATTTTCTATCTACGTTGTATTTGAAGCACCAAATAACCGGAGCTCTAGATACCACTTGTTAGACTATGGCACAGATCTAGAAAGGGGGGGGGGGTTGAATAGATCCCCAATTAAAATTTGAGTCGGCGCTACCAATTTAAAATTGGTTTTAAAAAATTTTTAAGTGCGGAAGCGGCCGAGGAAAATATAGTCTAAAACGAATGGTTATTGGAAAACTGGATATACATAAGCCTTTGGATTAATGACAATTTGGAAAAATAGAATCACAACACTAATTCCACTTATCAATTATTTACTTCAGTTGTAAGGATTCCTAGTTCCAATGATTCAAAAATCAAACCAAAACTAGATACACAAGTAAGATAATTTTGGTTCAAGCAATATGTCAAACACTTGGTGTGCAAAAACACTCCAAGTGATATTTATGTTGAGTAAGTGATTCCAACCAGCCTAGTACAATGTCTTGTTGTACTTTGAAGTCAAAAACAGAGTTTTAACCTCTTACTCAATTGATATCACAATTTTGACAATAAAGCTTATACAAAAATCACTTATTTTGAGCTATAACGTAAATGCTGAAAATAGAGAAGACAAGTATTTGGTAAGGCAGTTCCCCCGTCGTCCTCGCTTCGGGATACGTCTGCCCTCAATTCTAAAACTAGAATTGAGATAGATTTTATAGATATCACCTGTTGAATGTAACAATTTATACAAGGATTGAGCAGCAAATATACAACAGAAATCTCAATGTGTTGAAAGTTGCCTTCACTCCTTGCCCCTTGATTCAAGATGAATCAAGTTCTCCGATTTGTGTTGATGGACCTCCGACTCCAGCCACCTTATTGAATAACACGTTGTTGTTCAAACCTTTGGCTCCGGCTGATCTCAACAGCACCAAATCGACCCCGAGATCTTCCCTTCAAAATCACTGAATCCGCTACTAGACTTGTGAAGAACACCTCTTCACAATCACCTTCGCTCGATTGACCGTTGATGAAGAATCTCGTCCAAAAACCCCCAAAATTCAAACCAATCTTGGAGGGTAAAACCCCAATGGTTTTATTCAAGAAAGAACCTGTCACAATCTTCAACCCGAGCTTGATTCTCCAATCTGAGCCTCGAACCTTATCACCTTGAATCTCTCACAAATACATTTCAAAAATGATTGTGTGTAATTGAAATGTTGTGAGATATTGAAGATGAAGATGATGAATCTTGGACACCTATTTCACTCTTTCTTGTTTTTGAACACATGAATCAAAAGAATATCAAATGTTAAAAGACACAAGTGGTTAAACAAGTATATATAGTGCCAACATAATTCTGGACATAACAGTATTTCAAATATAAGAGGGAAGCATTTTAAAACAGATTTTCTGCGTGAACGGTCGACCATAACAGGTCTGTGCATCGACGCATGGCCTGTGTTGTTCTGGATATCTGAAAAATTCATCAGTTTGAGGTCTTTCATGCCTTTGGTCATGATTGCATTTTATCTACACATAGTATATTCATTTCAGAAGTTTTAAGACAAGCGTAAAAGGATATGGTGGGTGATACGTTGCATCTGGTTTAGTAGATCTGGAGTTCCTAATTTCCAATCTATCCAGGGAATTTGTCATCATCGAAACCTGCATTAACCAATGTCTTGCAGACTTGTGTGATGTGTGGCGATTTTCCTCCATAGAAAAGTCATGTGAAGACAAAAGGCTACAACTACTCTACTTGCACAGTCTTCAAGCATTGGACTTTCAGCAATATAAAAGGACGTCTTCAACATCTCTTCAAGGTTAACAAATTGATAACAAATCTTGAGAAAATTATTCAACAACTCTCATACACTCATTCTTATTCAAAGCTGAATAGTTTTATTTGTTCTTAATCTTAAGTGTAAAAATCACAGTTTGTGATATAGCTTTTTAAAAGCATCTAAACACTTGTTAGTTTACATTTATTTGTAAAAGATTCCTTGAGAAGACCAAGTTGTGGTCAGTAGTTCTTGAGAAGACTAAGACAATTGTTCGTAGTGTTTGACACTGTAATCTGTTTGAATATAGTGGATTAAGTCCTTGAGGAGAAAGGCAAATCACTCTTGATAGGGTGGACTGGATTAGTTGAGTTCAACGAACCAGGATAAAAATCTTTGTGTTTTTATTGCCATAATGTTTTCTAAACCCTTATTCAACCCCCCCTTCTAAGTGTTTTTCTCACCTTCAGTTGGCATCAGAGCTCCGGTTCTGTTAGTGCTATCACTTCACCGTGAACAGAAAAGATCCAGTTGAGAAAACTCTTGATATATTTTGGTTGATACATTATGGCTGAAGCTTCAACATCCAACAACAACATATATGAGGACAGAGATAGAATCAGCATTAAACCCCATATGTTTGATGGGGAAAAGTTTGACTACTGGAAAGACAAGATTGAAAGTTTCTTTCTAGGATATGATGCTGACCTTTAGGATTTAGTCATTGATGGCTATGTTCACCCCACTGATTGGGATGGCAAAAAGATAGACATAAAATCTATGACTGAAGCTCAAAAGAAAGAATTCAGAAATCATCATAAAGCAAGAACCATACTACTAAATGATATATCTCATACTGAGTATGAGAAGATTACTAACAGAGAAACAACATTTGATATGTTTGAGTCTTTAAAGATGACTCATGAAGGGAATTCTCAAGTCAAGGAGACCAAGGCTTTGCGCTGATCCAGAAATATGAAGCCTTCAAAATGGAGGAATCAGAATCTGTAGAAGTTATGTTCTCTAGATTCCAGATTCTCACAGCTGGCTTGAAAGTTCTGGACAAGGGTTACTCCACTGCAAATCATGTTAAGAAGATCATCAGAAGTTTGCCAATCAGATGGAGACCAATGGTCACTGCTCTGAAACTAGCTAAGGATCTGAACAAGATCACGTTGGAGGAACTGATAAGCTCTCTGAGGAGTCATGAGATTGAACTAGAAGAAGACGAACCCCAGAAAAAAGGTAAGTCTGTTGCTTTAAAGTCTAACAAATCTGCCAAAGCTTTGCAGGTTTTAGAAGAAAGTTCTGAAAAATCTTCTTCTGAAGAAGAAGATGAATTGTCCCTGCTGTCCAGAAGGATTAACAAACTCTAGAAGCATAAATAGAGGAAGTTCAAGAACTTCAAGAAACCAGATCAACATAAAGAGTCTTCTGGACACAGAAGATCTGGAAAGAAAGAGGTTGTCTGCTATGAATGCAAGGAACCTGGGCACTACAAGAATGAATGCCCAAAGCTTCAGAAAGAGAAGCCAAGAAGGAAGCCTTATCATAAAAAGAAAGTTCTGATAGCAACCTGGGATGATTCAGATGCATCTGAATCTTCATCAAACTTAGATGAAGAATGTGCAAACATGGCACTCATGGCTGACGTAGAAGACCATGCAGAAACATCTGGATCAGAATCAGAATCAAATTCTGAGGAGGTATTTTCTGAACTTTCTAGAGTAGAGCTTATTGAGAGTTTATCTGAAATGTTAGAAAACTATAGTAAGATTAAGCTCAAGTACAAGAAGCTTGAAAGCAATCTTGTATTTGAGAATGATCTTCTGAAATCAGAAGTTGCTGAGCTCAAAGCAAACAATTTGAAAATTAAAAATGAATTAGAAAGAGCTCAACAAGATTCTGAAGTTGAAACTAAGTCAAAATCTAAAAACATTTTAGAAGAATATGACTATAGTTTTCAGCGATTTCTGGCAAGAAGCCTAGAGAGAAGCAAGATGGATTCAATGATCTACGGTGTAAGCAAAAATAACAGGAAGGGTATTGAATATGAATCTTCTTCTGAGAAGGATTTAAATCCAAGATCTGTTGATAAACTAATCATTAAGCATACTCCTTTGTATTCTACTTTTAAGTTTGGTCATCTTAATGATATTAAACACACTTGTTCTGGTTAGAATATTCCTGTGTTTAAACCTAAAGTTAGTCAGAACAAATCTGCTGTCAGAAGACAGAAGTTCAGACAAAACTTTAAGGCAACTAACCCTAAAGGACCCAAAAATATCTGGGTACCTAAAGACACAATAATATATGTTGCAGACATCTTTAGCAGCAAAGTCAAAACACCAATCTTGGTACCTGGACTCTGGCTGCTCGCGTCACATGACGTGAGAAAGGTCTATGTTCCAAAGCCTGGAGCTTAGATCTGGAGGAGACGTCAAGTTTGGAGGATTACTAGTTGAAGGATTAACACATAACTTATTATCCATAAGTCAATTAAGTGACAATGGTTATGACATAATCTTCAATAAAAAATGTTGCAAGGCTGTCAGTCAAAAGGATGGCTCAATCCTATTTAATGGAAAGAGGAAGAACAACATTTATAAAATCAATCTTTCAGAACTTAAGGTTCAGAACATAAAATGCCTTCTGTCTGTTAATGATGAGCAATGGGTCTGGCACAGAAGATTGGGGCATATTAGTATGAGACGTATATCTCAGATTAATAAACTCAATCTAGTCAGAGGACTTCCTCAGTTGAAGTTCAACTCAAATGCTCTTTGTGAAGCATGTCAAAAAGGAAAAATTTCAAAATCTTCTTTTAAAACTAAAAATGTTGTTTCAACCTCAAGACCATTAGAGTTACTTCATATTGATATGTTTGGACCAGTGAAAAATGCATCCATCAGAGGCAAGAAGTATGGATTAGTCATTGTTGATGACTACAGCAGATGGACGTGGGTGAAATTCCTAAAACACAAGGATGAGTCACATTCTGTGTTCTTTGACTTCTGCAAACAAGTCCAGAATGAAAAAGATTTTCAAATTGTTAAAGTCAGAAGTGATCATGGAGGTGAATTTGAAAACAAATATTTTGAAAAATATTTTAATGAAAATGGTATTGCACATGATTTCTCCTGCCCTAGAACTCCACAATAGAATGAAGTTGTAGAGAGGGAAAATAGAACATTGCAAGAAATGGCCAGAACCATGATCAACGAGACTAATCTGGCAAAGCATTTTTGGGTAGAAGCAATAAACACAACTTGTTATATTCAGAACAGAGTGTATGTAAGACCTCTTCTGGAGAAGACTCCCTATGAATTGTGGAGGAACAGAAAGCCCAACATTTCTTAATTCTATCCTTTTGGATGCATATGTTTTATGTTGAATACTAAAGAGAATCTGAACAAGTGTGATTCTAAAGCACATAAGTGTTTCATGCTTGGGTATTCTGAACACTCTAAAGGCTACAGAGTATACAATACTGAGACACAGATTATGGAGGAATCTATACATGTTAGATTTGATGATAAGTTTGGCAATCAAAAGCTAAAACAGCTTGTTAATTCTGCAGATAGAGAAGTAATTCTCATAGACTCTGAAGACTCAGAGGCAAAAAAGGCTCAAGTGAAAGAACCAGAAGCAACGCCAGATACAACTCCATTGGCTGCTCAGGTGAACAATTTGAATATTTTTGAAGAACCAAATGTTAAGGGATCATCATCCAGAATCAAGGCCTCTCACCCAAAGGATGTGATAATTGGGAAGAAGGATGACCCTATCAGAACAAGGTCCTTCCTCAGATCATCTGCATTGTCACTTTTTGGGTTAGTATCTATCATTGAACCAACTTCTGTGGATGAAGCTCTGAATGATAATGAGTGGATACTTGCTATGCAAGAAGAGCTAAATCAATTCACCATAAATGATGTTTGGGATCTGGTACCAAGACCAAAAGGGTTCAATGTTATTGGAACCAAATGGGTCTTCAGAAACAAATTGAATGAGCAAGGAGAAGTTGTAAGGAACAAAGCAAGGCTAGTTACTCAAGGGTATAGTCAGCAAGAAGGAATTGACTACACAGAGACTTATGCTCTTGTGGCCAGGTTAGAGTCTATACGCCTACTCATTTCTTGTGCTGCACAAAATAACATCACTCTTTATCAGATGGATGTTAAGAGTGCCTTCTTAAATAGTATTATAGAAGAGGAAGTTTATGTTCACCAACCTCCTGGTTTTGAAAATGATAAATTTCTAGAACATGTTTTCAAACTTAAAAAATCACTTTATGGTTTAAAACAAGCTCCCAGAGCTTGGTATGAGAGATTAAGTAATTTTCTTCTGGAAAAGAATTTTATCAGAGGCAAAGTTGATACAACTCTCTTTTGTAAATCATTTAAGAAAGATTTGTTAATTTGTCAAATTTACGTAGATGATATTATATTTGGATCTACCAATGTTACGCTGGGAAAGGAGTTTGCTCTTTCTATGCAGGCTGAATTTGAGATGAGCATGATGGGAGAACTCAGATTCTTTCTGGGAATCCAAGTCAATCAAACTCCAGAAGGCACCTACATACATCAGACTAAGTATGCGAATGAGCTTTTGAAGAAGTTTAATATGACTGAAAGCAAGTTGGCCAAAACTCCAATGCATCCTACAAGCACTCTTGATAAGGAAGATGTTAGTGAGAAAGTGGCTCAAAAGCTCTACAGAGGTATGATTGGATCTCTTCTGTATTTGACTGCTTCTAGACCTGATATTCTATTCAGTGTTTGTCTGTGTGCCAGATTCCAATCAGATCCTAGAGAATCACACTTAACAGCTGTTAAGAGGATTCTAAGGTATCGGAAAGGTACTACTAATGTGGGTTTATGTTACAGAAGATTTGATGATTATAAATTAGTTGGATTCTGTGATGCTGATTATGCTGGAGACAGAGTTGAAAGAAAAAGTACTTCTGGAAGCTGCCAGTTTCTTGGAAGTCATCTGATCTCTTGGTTCAGCAAGAAGCAACCCACTATTGCGCTTTCAACAACAGAAGCAGAATACATTGTTACTGCTGGTTGTAGCACTCAAATGCTCTGGATGAAGAGTCAGCTAAAAGACTATCAGATCCATGAGAGTAACATTTCAATCTTCTGTGATAATACTTCTGCTATATGTTTGTCTAAAAACCCTATTTTACACTCTAAGGTAAAACATATAGAGATAAAACATCACTTCATCAGAGACTATGTTCAGAAGGAAGTTACCAGTTTAAACTTTGTTGATACAGATCATCAATGGGCTGATATCTTTACAAAACCCCTTGCTGAAGATAGATTCAAATTTATTCTGAAAAATATAAGTATGGATTTCTGTCCAGAATAAAATGTTTATCAGAATAAATTTTTCTCAGATGAAAATGTTTTAACTCTGAAGTATTATATCTATTCATTTATTATTTATTATTTTATTTATTGTGTGCAAATCTGAACTAACAAGCCTCAGAGGATCTGAACGTTGGCTAACGTTTCATTTCTCAAAGAAGTTTCAGAAGCACATGCAAGCAAACACGTGTAACTCTGAATCTGAAAAGGTGGAGTGCACAATACTGAATTGACGTTTGAGGTACTGTTTTTGAATATTGAGTTTCTAGTTTTCCCCCCAAATTGTCAGAATCATTAATTGCTTGAAATGATTATATTCTCTTCATTAAATGCTAAGTGGTAAGCGTGTTGAACGTGTGACTCTTGTGTGCCATAATTTCTTCTATAAATGCCACAACTTTATACATTTCACACTTTTCACTCTCACAAACACATTGTATGCATTTCTTCTTGTTTCATTGTTTCCATCTCTCTCCAAAACCCAAACATCTTTATAACCCTAAATCTTCATGAACATCCATGGCAACTTCATCATCAACGTCTGCTCAGTTCCAATCGTCAATGGCTGTTGTTTCTTCTTCAAATATGGGTGATGTTGCCTTCAAGGAACCCATTAGAACTTTACTCACACCAGTTGACAAGTTGGAAGTCTTGTGTGAATCTATTGTTAACTTTGAATCGTTTGCTGAAAATGGGTATAATCTTCGTCCCATTGTTGACGCACAATGTTGGACCAAGTTCTTTGATAGGCTAATGGGACCAGTTTATCCTTGTCTGGTGAAGGAATTCTGGATACATGCTTCTACTTACCCTAAGTTCATAGTTTCTTATGTTCTGGGTAAAGAAACTGTTATTACTGAAGACTTGATAAGGAAACTCATAGGGTATGAGGAAATTAATGGAGTCACTAATCTGCCATCTGGGCGTGTGGATATGACTGATGTGTATAGAGAAGTTTGCTCATCTGGAGTAGCTTCTAACAAGGTTAAGGATCTGAAGCCAGTTTACAGGATCTGGGTTAAGATTTTCATGAGTTGCATTCATCATAGAAAATCTTCCAATTCTCCAGACTATGTTAACACTGATAAGTTATACTTCATGTATTGTCTAAGTCAGAGCACCAAGGTGGATCTGCCGTATCTTCTATACCCCAACCTCTAGCAACTCCATCTGAAAAGTATACATGTGAACCAACACACTCTCAACCATCTGATATTCCCCCATCTAACAAACAAACACATGCACCACAATCATCTGAAATTCCCCCACCACAACCAGAATCAATCCAACGATCTGAACCTTTCATACCTGATTCTGTTGTCCTAGATATTCAACCTTTGACAACTCTGGTTGATATCTCTTCCACCTCCTGTCATTCATCTGAATCATCTGATTCATCTGAATCTGACTTACCACCTGAAGTAAATTCACCACCCTCTCTCCGTGGCTATGAACCTAGAACATCTGAGTTCGTATCCTTTACTTCATTCAAACCTCATCCTTCTGATCCCCTTCCATTTGGTTTAAAACTCAAAAACTTTTATACCAGAATAGAAACATCTGACCCTACCATTCCATATAAACCTACTTCTTAAACTATCCTTCCATCTGTACTTCAAGCCTATCTTACACAACAACCAGATATCATTTTACATGAACCTTTTCACTCTCAAAACTCTGTCTTTATCCCCTACACCTCTACACCTTTTGATGTCATTCCCTCTGCATCAAATTTTAAACAGTTCTTGTTTCCCACATCATCTTCATCCAGATTCAAAATGTTCACTTCATTATCTAAACACCCTTCATTACCTTCTTATCCTTGTCCTCTATTCATTATCCCAATCTTTACCATACCACCCCCACCTAAACAACCCAAACCATCACCTCTGGAAGCCTACCTTAAACCAAAATCCATATTAGATGTTAATGCTTTGTTTGCTAATTTCAAGAAAGAAATAAGGATGAGTTTGGACTCTGTTAAGGAGGAATGTCTCTCAAGCGTTAATCCAGAAGCTTCTGAAAAATGTTGGAATAAGTTCATTTCCAGATTCAACTTTGTGGCTTCTAATCTGAAGACTATTTGCTCTGATGACGCAAAGGTCAGATTTGCTGAAGTCGTCAGACAGACACTATGGAATGTGAACAGATCTCCAACATTGCTTCTTGAGGATGCACCTTCAACTTCTGGAGTAACTGCTACTTCTGAGACCATTGAAGAATCTGCTCCTGAAGTCACTCTAGAAACCAATCCATTAGCTCTGATGATTATTGACCAACTTATGAATCTGTGCCTCCAGAATCTGCATCTGCTATGATCATTGACTCTGCTCCTGCTCCTGCATCTGAATCTGTTCCTTCTACTTCTTCTTAAGTCAAGAAAGAAAATCCATACCTAGAAGACAAGATTGTTGTGCTAGAAGCTGGTCAATCTGAGATTAAATATTGGATGGCAAAACAAGATGAGAAGACAGAAAACATACAGAAATAGATGGCTAAGCAAGAGGAATCTACTTTTGAGATGACCCACATCCTTAAGCTTCTTGCATCATGTTTATCTTAGTTCTTATGTTTGTGCAATTTAAGTGTTATTTTTTTTTTCTGTTTTCTCTGAATCATGTTTTGATCTGATGTACTCTGATTATCTATGAATGAATATGTCTGTTTGATTATTTGTTTTTCATCTGTTGATGTTATTAGCTTTATTCTGTTTTCTTCTGTTAACCTTTTATTTGTCTTTAAAAGTTTTCTTTTTGATTATGACAAAAAGGGGGAGAAAAAGAAATTATGTTTGTTCAAATATAAACAGTTACTAAAATGAAATTCAGACATAACAAATTATATCTAACGTTGAATTTTAGTCTTTCAGAACTAACGTATCATCTGACAAAATTCATTGAAGTTACCCTGAGAATCCCCAAAACAGATTTTTTTTTCAAACCAGATTTAACCAGGCTCTGATAAGTCAAACCAGGCTCTGATTATGAAATATAAATCAGGCTCTGTTCTTGGAAAGAAAATCAGTAAGAGTAAACCAAGGCTATGTTTCTGGAAAGTAAATCAAGTTATTACCAGGCTCTAATTCTGGAAGGAAAATCAAGCTCTGATTCTGGAAAGTATATTCTAACCAGGATTCTAACCAGAAGTTTTTCAACTAGGCTCTTAATCTGAAAAATATACTCATGCAAAAAGGGAAGTATTTTCTTCTATTAGAGTATTCATTTCAGGGGGAGATTTTTTTTATCTCAGGGGGAGTTATATATTTATCCTTTTTATTGAACAAAATTTCCTATGTTTTGTCATCATCAAAAAGGGGGGAGATTGTTAGAACACAGATTGATGTTTAATATTATCTCTATGTTTTGATGATAACTCTAATGGAATTTTGTATTAAGAAAATATATACTCTAATTTTGTTCAAGTGTCTTTTGTTTCAGATATTAAATTAAATATTCTTATGGAAGGAAAAATGCATCTGAACAGTAGTTACGCAAATCTCTGAAGCATCAGAAGCAAGCCATCAGAAGACTCTGAGCGCTGCCAGAAGAGACTCTGAAGCAGAAGCTGCAGAAGCATCTGAAGCGTAGCTGAAGATTTTGTATGAAGAGTTTAAAGCATTGTTTCAGAAGACTCTAAATGTACTTTACGCTGCAAGTACAGAGGCTCTGAAAAATAGTTATGCTCTGATCAGATCACTCACGCTAAAGCACTATAGCTGCAACTCTAATAACATTGAATCTGATCTGAAGAATAAGAAGCACATCAGAGGATCTGATGTTGTTTATGTTTGAAAAGATGTCAGCACGTGAATAGACTTGGTACTATTCTCAACGTCCTCTCCAACGGAACTATTCCTTATTTGTGATAGACACAAGGATTCAGGCAAAAGGCATTTCTCTGAACATTCTACTTCTGAGAAAGGAAAAGCCATGTGAAGACAAAAGGCTACAACTACTCTACTTGCACAGTCTTCAAGCATTGGACTTTCAGCAATATAAAAGGACGTCTTCAACATCTCTTCAAGGTTAACGAATTAATAACAAATCTTGACCAAATTATTCAACAACTCTCATACATTCATTCTTATTCAAAGATGAATAGTTTTATTTGTTCTTAATCTTAAGTGTAAAAATCACAGTTTGTGATATAGCTTTTTAGAAGCCTCTAAACACTTGTTAGTTTACATTTATTTGTAAAAGATTCCTTGAAAAGACCAAGTTGTGGCCAGTAGTTCTTGAGAAGACTAAGACAGTTGTTCTCAGTGTTTGACACTGTAATCTGTTTGAATATAGTGGATTAAGTTCTTGAGGAGAAAGGCAAATCACTCTTGATAGGGTGTGTAACACCCCTTTCTATAGCCCCAAATAAACAATAATATATATATATATATATATATATATATATATATATATATATATATATATATATATATATATGCACATATTAATTTTATCAGAGTATAATTTAAAATACGGTATAACAGAAGTATGTCACATTATTACCAATAAAACACTCAACACCTGCTCTATAAAAATATGCAACAGTGGGATAGTTTTCAAAGTAGAGGAACTTAGTCCTTAAACCCACATCTCGATATTTAGAATTAAAGCGGAAGATAAAACATTTGAATTACCTCAAAACATTTAATCACATAAATATATGTTATCCAGTTGGTTCATCAATATCATTCATGTTACAAACATCATCAACTGATATATCACAAGTGTATCACAAAAGAATGCTATACAAGCCTAACTACCCGGTGTTACATAATCAGAGCAGTCCGACTCAAAAGAATGAAGCTATACTTCACAAGAGAAACCTCCAGCAACCTAATCTGCAATGCCTCATAGAGCATTATAAAACAGCAGAAGGGTGAGAAATATTACCATAATAATCAATGCATAAGATCATATATATATATATATATATATATATATATATATATATATATATATGTATATGTATATATATATATATATATATATATATATATATATATATATATATATATATATATATATATATATATATATATATATATATATATATATATATATATATATATATATATATATATATATATATATATACACACACACACATACAAGTAACAATTACATATAATCCACATTTCTCACCATAATTCATTTTCGTAGTCATATTCATCTCATCATACATATGAACAAATATGGATATTCATCAAGCATATATCGTCATACACAATTCACAATTATCCAATACACATTCACTCACAAGCATATTTCATATAACAACGACATTTATGCTATGTGACTCCAAAACAACTCAATGCAACTCAATGCAATGTGGTACCAACACTTGTTATCATTTTTCGGTTTTTACATTTAAACCGGGTCCACCCTTATAGACCGATAATAACAAAGCCCGTCCCCTAGGCTTCAAACCCACCCTTCTAGGTTTGGGACAAGCCACTAGTCTCCATGAAACTAGCAAACATTGCCTCTTGACTAAATGATGCATATGCAATCTGTAATACCCCAAATTTTGCCCTAAGATTTGTCGTCGCATTTCATTGCATTTTTATTGCATTTAATCAATTACTAACAAATTTGTGTAGTCATTTGACTTTTTGCAGGTAAATATCATATGACATGCATTTTTTTCCTAAAAAGTAAAAATGGCACAATTGGCAAGAGAACATGTGTAAGGAGTTATGAGTGTGAGAGGTTGAGAGTTCGAATCTCACCTTTGTCACTTTTTGCATTTAGTTTGGGCTTTAAAATGGGCTTTAGGGACATTATTGACAATTTGGTGTTAACCCTTTTCATGTTTATGTGCATATTTTGCCATGTTAATGTGTTTAGGTCCGTTAAATTACTAAACCTTTTGCTTTTTCATGTTTATGTGCATATTTTGCCATGTTAATCTCCATGTGTGTTTAGGTCCCTAGATTTTAATATCAAAACCCTTTTTTAACAAAACCTTTTTTTTTTTAAAATCAAAACCCTTTTTTTATTTATTATTAAAACCTTTTTTTAGTAAGACCTTTTTTAAAAACTGAAAAGCCTTTTTGTTCCGAAGAAAAAAAAAACCTTTTTGTTCCCAAAAACCTTTTCCCAAAAAAACTGAAAAGCCTTTTCCCAAAAAAACTGAAAAGCCTTTTCCCAAAAAACTGAAAAGCCTTTTCTCAAAAAACTGAAAAGCCTTTTTCCAAAAAACTGAAAAGACTTTTCCCCCAAAAACTCTTTTTATAATTTAAACTTAATTTTTTTTTTTTTATATAATTTTAACTTAAATATTTTTTATTAAAAAATTAAAACTTTTTTTTTTATAATTAAAATATTAAAAAATTAAAACTTTTTTTTTATAATTAAAATATTAAAAAATTAAAACTTTTTTTTTTATAATTAAAATATTAAAAAATTAAAACTTTTTTTTAAATTAAAATATTAAAAAATTAAAACCTTTTCGTAAGGAACTCCTGATGTTTGATGTTTGTCGTGTCATTTTATGTACCCTTTTATTACTTTACTTTCTTTTGGCATTTCATGTGAATGCTCGAGGTTGAGATGTGCTTGTGGTGGCCACAACCCTACACTATTTTCCTCCCTCACTTCATTCTAAGTGTCATTACATATTTTCATATTCTTCATGTTTTCAGAAATGTTTCTTTGTTTCTTTATACCCTCTGCCTTTATTACTTTTCTTATTTCTGTACTTTAATTATTCCTCCATATAATGATTTGTCATATTTTCACATTTTTTACAGTTTTATCCTTCCGAAGGATTAGGTCTAGCCTTTTGGCCGCCGAGTCAATAGCCTTACCCCTTTAATGGATCAAACCCTGTTTAGCCAAATGCCTCGCCGCAGGCCAAATTACAATTTTACCCCTAACATTAGGTCAAAGAGCCGCCGCGCTCATTTTAGGGTTTCCCGCCGCGGAATCCCTAACCTAACCCTAATTCACTTAACAATTTAACGTAGAGATTTGGAGTTTCTACACTCCACGTAAGCGTGTCCTTAAGATGCGTTTATTCCCCTTGAGACCTTGACCACAGTCAAGAAGTCTCTAACCTCCCTTTTGAAGGGAACTACAGTTACTCTGATTCCATTCCCGTAAGGATATGTAGGCACAAGATGCGATGTCTTGCCAAGTAAACTTAGAATTAACCCCTAGGTCTTTTTTAATTTTCAATCCTTTGTATATACCCTAAAGCAAAATAATTAATGAAATAAATAAAAAAAATAAACAAAAGGTTCCCGTAGAGTACTACGGAAGTTTATGGTGCTAATACCTTCCCTAAATTTAACCAACCCCCGAACCTTAGATCTCTCCCTTTTAGGTTTTTCCTTTCTTTAACCTTTCCTTCGGATAAATCAAAGACCGGTTGTAAATGAATTAAGATTCAAGTTAATCAATAGCTTGACATCCAAATTTCACCGCAACAGAAAATGGCGACTTCACTGGGGAGTCCTAACTATTGAGGGTTATCCCTATTTTGTTTATTTTTCTTTATATATTTGTTTTATTATATATTTTGCTCACCTGTATATATATAATTGGGGTACCTTACTTGGAGTTACTGTGTTGTGAGATAAGTCCTACACCCGGACTTGAGCGACCTTATGATAGGATGGCTGATATATTCGACGAGGCTTATAGGGAGTGAGTCCCGACTAAGCTAAATCGAGAATCACCACTCAGTTGAGACACTTTCAAAAATGGTTCGGTTGATCGAGTGTAGTCGTGAAAACTTTTACCGTTATCGATTGGAGTCTGTGATACTGGGAACCGTAGTACCTTTACACCATCTTGACCTTATATAGGACGTAGTGCGGGAACTATATGGGAGTAGTCCTACAATGGTTGCTACGCGATGCTACACTTAAAAGAGGTTCTCTTGAGAATATTATCGACCCTTGAGTCAGTCGAGAAGTCGATAATATCCAAAAGATGGGCTGATGACTTTGGGCACTTCTTAGAACCCTTGTTCTGCAAGTACAATTAATCTATAGTACACACCTCTTTGGGAAGGGTAGACCTTGACTCCATTCATTGTTCCTCTAACTTAGGACCCTTTGTTTGCTTATGTGTATTTGTGCTTCGCATCCATAAAGCATCATATCATTTCTAGTTTCAAGGAATTCAGCAGTCCTTTGCAAATTCGAAAAGCCTTACATTTTAAAGTCTAAAATTTTTTCCAACTTTCTTAAAAAGCAATATTTGCAATCGACCGTTGAAATTCTTGAAACCATTGCATGGCATCAGCATCACATTTTTGCATTGCATTTGTCCCCCGGTTTCTCATTCTCGGTTCTCTCGTCTTCCAGTGTACCTTTGAGTCGTCAAGCTGATTCCTCGACACAGATATCAGACCAGAAACGGAACAGGAGTCACTTTGATCCTATTTCCATGACTTACACAGAGTTGTATCCTGACTTAGTTCGACAAGGGCTGATCACTACAAAGGCTTTACCACCTCCTCTTAATCCTCCAGTTGGATTTAGGGCTGATCTAAAGTGTGCTTTTCATGAGGGTGCCTTAGGCCACGACTTGGAGCATTGTTTTACATTGAAAGCTAGGGTGCGTGAACTGATTAGAGCCGGAATACTTGATTTTACGGATAGTCGTCCGAGCGTCCAGACAGATCCCTTGCCAACACATCAGAATTGAAGCTTTGTCATTGGGCCTTTTTTTTCTCGTTGTTTGCATTTTCCTTATTTTGTTTAAGTTGTTTTCTTTCAATTATGTTTGTACTTTCATTAATGAAATAAGCATTGCGACTTTTGATTCAATTCATTTCTGTCCATTTATTTGCATCTTTATGCTTTATTTTTCAAATGTTTACTTCTTGTCCAAAATTTTGATATGCTAAGATCGGATGGAGGATGACGAAAATGTTATACCCATAACTGCTGTCAATATGCTTTCAATTAAGCCTTGTTGACGATGTAAGGCATTGTTTCAATTCCCAAACACTGGAGAAATAAGGAAGTTAATCCCTCGTCACCCCCTTCGGGCCTAGAAGTTGGAGTTTCTTTCGTTACAAAAAACCCACAATTTTAACCTTGGGATGGGTAGTTCTCAGTTAACTTGGTTGTGTGTTCATACGATACACCTTTCATTAACAAATTTTCCTTCGCACACGTCAAATAAGTGTCAAAGATGTTTTCTAATCAAAAGGTCGATGATGGTTCACCGTAATCATTAAAATCAAACAGTCACTTTCCTTCACACAAAAAAAATAATATAAAAAAATCAAAAGAAGCCCGCTAAGTCAAAACCTATGAAGGAGACTTAGGCAAAACTGGGGCATCCCGCTGACTGTAAACTCTAAAATAAACAGTTCAGGCAAAATTTAGGGATAATACAAAGAGATTTTTAAATCCTTATCTTGAAAATCCTCAATGTCAAAACAATTAAATGTTATAGGGGAGTAGTGGCTGCCTTTTCATAGGTCCCTTTGACTTTTGAGTCATCATTGCTACGATCAATGAAATCCCTAACTTATGGGAACCTGAATGCATAGTATGAGTTAACTGAGCATAGGACTGAAGATCATCACGTAGATTGGGTGGGTACAAATAAATTTTGAGCCTTTATCTTTTGTTTCATAAACCGTGAACCAGGCCACATTACAACCCTCAAAAGACCTAATTGAAGCAAGGTTATTTTGAAAGTATACTACAGCAAGTTTGCGTAACCTGACTCCTAAAGATCTTTGTGAATCATTTATTTTGGCAGTACACCTTTGTTTTAAACTTTGAGCGTCTTGAACCGTTGTGTTCTGACTAACGACTCATGTATTTTCCATCTTTCAAAAATAATTTTTCAAAAATCGCATGAACTTTGCATTACCCTGTTTGTATGAATATTTTTGTTTGCAAACTGGCTTTCCTCTAAGGAATTTTCAAACAATGAGAAACTTGGTCAAGTGATCTTATTAGGGGCAAGTTCCTTTTACATCCTGTCAAAGAATCAGTTCAAGATTTGTTCAAGGCAATATCTTCTCAGATTTGGTTTATCCAGAGAATTGTTCAAGACTCAGACTGGGGCAAGCCCTCCGAGGATACAGCAAAACAGTCGATTCCACGAATCAGACAGCTGAAGCAATTATCAATTCATTTGACCTGGGGCAGTTTACTTGCATAATCCCCAAGCAGTTATTCATCATTCCTACAGTGACTATCAACTTGATACAGTTTAACAGAATGACAGTGATCTTCGTGTTGAGGAATCAGTCCTCCAGTTTTGTCATCTCACAGAAAGAGTCGAGTCTTGTCGTCGACGTCTGCATTTGCATTTGATCATATGTCATAACATAATTCCTTTACATTTCTATCTTGGGTGCTTTACTCCCCATTTACATTTCTATCTTGGGTGCTTTATTCCCCATTTACATTTCTATCTTGGGTGCTTTACTCCCCATTTATATTTTTATCTTGGGTGCTTTACTCCCCATTTACGTTTTTATCCTGGGTGCTTTACTCCCCATTTACATTTCTATCCTGGGTGCTTTACTCCCCATTTACATTTTTATCTTAGGTGCTTTACTCCCCATTTACATTTTTATCTTGGGTGCTTTACTCCCCATTTACATTTTTATCCTGGGTGCTTTACTCCCCATTTACATTTCTATCCTGGGTGCTTTACTCCCCATTTACATTTCTATCTTGGGTGCTTTACTCCCCATTTACCTTCTATCCTTGGGTGTTTTATCCCCCATGTACTTTTATCCCGGGTGTTTTATTCCCCGTTTACCAGATATTCCTGGGTTTACCTAACATCATGGTGTTTTACCCCCATTTGCTTTTTTTCTCCCTGAGGTCGTGTTTTACTCGTGTCTTACCTTGTGGGCAAAATTTATTTACTTGGCATCATGGGTGTTTTATCCCCATTTGCGTTTTTCTCCTGAGCTCGTGTTTTACCCGCGTCTTACCTTGCAGACAATTTCTAATTTACTTGGCACCTATCAACAATTCTTTGTCGTGTCTATCCGACGTTCTTCCAGATATGACATGTCTTCTTCCCTAGTGCAATTCCTCGGTGGGTCGTCCCCTGTGACGTTGTTTCGTATGTATCCGTGCATTTGTCATTTTCATCATACGCATCATATCAGATTCATATTATATTTAGCATTATAGTTCGTTTTGTTTTGTCCATATCATTGCATAGCACTACGTCTAAAGGCAAAATTTTCGGTTATCTGTATTTAAATCCCTCCACCGTGATTTCTCGAGTCTCCGTTGCTCAAATCACCCGGTGAAGTTATTTAAATAGGGGCAACTGTAATACCCCAAATTTTGCCCTAAGATTTGTCGTCGCATTTCATTGCATTTTTATTGCATTTAATCAATTACTAACAAATTTGTGTAGTCATTTGACTTTTTGCAGGTAAATATCATATGACATGCATTTTTTTTCTAAAAAGTAAAAATGGCACAATTGGCAAGAGAACATGTGTAAGGAGTTATGAGTGTGAGAGGTTGAGAGTTCGAATCTCACCTTTGTCACTTTTTGCTTTTTATTATTTTTACTCTAAATTTTTCTATCTTTCATTAAAAAATAACAAAAATAGTTTTTTTTATTATTATTTAATTATTATTTTCGTATTTTAATTAAATCATTTTTTAAAATATTATTTTTTTTCACTTTTTTCTAAATTATTCATAAAAATATCCAAAAAATCATAAAATAAAAAATATTAGAAAAAATTTTGTTCTTTTTATAATATTTTTGATTTTATGAATCAATAGGATTATTAGTTTTTATTTTAAGTTTATTTTAATTATTTTAAATTATTTAAATTTTATTTTTTCTTAACTAATTATTTAGTTTGGGCTTTAAAATGGGCTTTAGGGACATTATTGACAATTTGGTGTTAACCCTATTTTGTTCCCTATATATACATGTGTTGCCTTGTTGAAAAGGGGGTCAAAAGTTTTTCTTCAGAAAAGAGGAGAGAGGAAGGGAGAAACAAAGGAGATCCCCAGAGAAGAAAGGCGGTCGTTCCCACAACTCGTCAGAAGGATTGGAGCTCTCCAGTGTTCCCTTATTCAAACCTTTTTCACATTTACCGAAGCAAACCTCCGCTTCGTAGGTTAAATTACTAAACCTTTTGCCTTTTCATGTTTATGTGCATATTTTGCCATGTTAATGTGTTTAGGTCCGTTAAATTACTAAACCTTTTGCTTTTTCATGTTTATGTGCATATTTTGCCATGTTAATCTCCATGTGTGTTTAGGTCCCTAGATTTTAATATTAAAACCCTTTTTTAACAAAACCTTTTTTTTTTAAAATCAAAACCCTTTTTTTTATTTATTATTAAAACCTTTTTTTAGTAAGACCTTTTTTAAAAACTGAAAAGCCTTTTTGTTCCGAAGAAAAAAAAAACCTTTTTGTTCCCAAAAACCTTTTCCCAAAAAAACTGAAAAGCCTTTTCCCAAAAAACTGAAAAGCCTTTTCCCAAAAAACTGAAAAGCCTTTTCTCAAAAAACTGAAAAGCCTTTTTCCAAAAAACTGAAAAGACTTTTCCCCCAAAAACTTTTTTTATAATTTAAACTTAATTTTTTTTTTATAATTTTAACTTAAATATTTTTTATTAAAAAATTAAAACTTTTTTTTTATAATTAAAATATTAAAAAATTAAAACTTTTTTTTATAATTAAAATATTAAAAAATTAAAACTTTTTTTTTTATAATTAAAATATTAAAAAATTAAAACTTTTTTTTTAATTAAAATATTAAAAAATTAAAACCTTTTCGTAAGGAACTCCTGATGTTTGATGTTTGTCGTGTCATTTTATGTACCCTTTTATTACTTTTCTTTCTTTTGGCATTTCATGTGAATGCTCGAGGTTGAGATGTGCTTGTGGTGGCCACAGCCCCACACTATTTTCCTCCCTCACTTCATTCTAAGTGTCATTACATATTTTCATATTCTTCATGTTTTCAGAAATGTTTCTTTGTTTCTTTATACCCTCTGCCTTTATTACTTTTCTTATTTCTGTACTTTAATTATTCCTCCATATAATGATTTGTCATATTTTCACATTTTTTACAGTTTTATCCTTCCGAAGGATTAGGTCCAGCCTTTTGGCCGCCGAGTCAATAGCCTTACCCCTTTAATGGATCAAACCCTGTTTAGCCAAATGCCTCGCCGCAGGCCAAATTACAATTTTACCCCTAACATTAGGTCAAAGAGCCGTCGCGCTCATTTTAGGGTTTCCCGCCGCGGAATCCCTAACCTAACCCTAATTCACTTAACAATTTAACGTAGAGATTTGGAGTTTCTACACTCCACGTAAGCGTGTCCTTAAGATGCGTTTATTCCCCTTGAGACCTTGACCACAGTCAAGAAGTCTCTAACCTCCCTTTTGAAGGGAACTACAGTTACTCTGATTCCATTCCCGTAAGGATATGTAGGCACAAGATGCGATGTCTTGCCAAGTAAATTTAGAATTAACCCCTAGGTCTTTTTTAATTTTCAATCCTTTGTATATACCCTAAAGCAAAATAATTAATGAAATAAATAAAAAAAATAAACAAAAGGTTCCCGTAGAGTACTACGAAAGTTTATGGTGCTAATACCTTCCCTAAATTTAACCAACCCCCGAACCTTAGATCTCTCCCTTTTAGGTTTTTCCTTTCTTTAACCTTTCCTTCGGATAAATCAAAGACCGGTTGTAAATGAATTAAGATTCAAGTTAATCAATAGCTTGACATCCAAATTTCACCGCAACAGAAAATGGCGACTTCACTGGGGAGTCCTAACTATTGAGGGTTATCCCTATTTTGTTTATTTTTCTTTATATATTTGTTTTATTATATATTTTGCTCACCTGTATATATATAATTGGGGTACCTTACTTGGAGTTACTGTGTTGTGAGATAAGTCCTACACCCGGACTTGAGCGACCTTATGATAGGATGGCTGATATATTCGACGAGGCTTATAGGGAGTGAGTCCCGACTAAGCTAAATCGAGAATCACCGCTCAGTTGAGACACTTTCAAAAATGGTTCGGTTGATCGAGTGTAGTCGTGAAAACTTTTACCGTTATCGATTGGAGTCTGTGATACTGGGAACCGTAGTACCTTTACACCATCTTGACCTTATATAGGACGTAGTGCGGGAACTATATGGGAGTAGTCCTACAATGGTTGCTACGCGATGCTACACTTAAAAGAGGTTCTCTTGAGAATATTATCGACCCTTGAGTCAGTCGAGAAGTCGATAATATCCAAAAGATGGGCTGATGACTTTGGGCACTTCTTAGAACCCTTGTTCTGCAAGTACAATTAATCTATAGTACACACCTCTTTGGGAAGGGTAGACCTTGACTCCATTCATTGTTCCTCTAACTTAGGACCCTTTGTTTGCTTATGTGTATTTGTGCTTCGCATCCATAAAGCATCATATCATTTCTAGTTTCAAGGAATTCAGCAGTCTTTTGCAAATTCGAAAAGCCTTACATTTTAAAGTCTAAATTTTTTTCCAACTTTCTTAAAAAGCAATATTCGCAATCGACCGTTGAAATTCTTGAAACCATTGCATGGCATCAGCATCACATTTTTGCATTGCATTTGTCCCCCGGTTTCTCATTCTCGGTTCTCTCGTCTTC
The DNA here is from genome assembly GCA_963859935.3 of Lathyrus sativus. Lineage (NCBI taxonomy): Eukaryota > Viridiplantae > Streptophyta > Magnoliopsida > Fabales > Fabaceae > Lathyrus > Lathyrus sativus. The sequence goes on from OZ012739.1 coordinate 536,716,593, forward strand.
CAGTGTACCTTTGAGTCGTCAAGCTGATTCCTCGACACAGATATCAGACCAGAAACGGAACAGGAGTCACTTTGATCCTATTCCCATGACTTACACAGAGTTGTATCCTGACTTAGTTCGACAAGGGCTGATCACTACAAAGGCTTTACCACCTCCTCTTAATCCTCCAGTTGGATTTAGGGCTGATCTAAAGTGTGCTTTTCATGAGGGTGCCTTAGGCCACGACTTGGAGAATTGTTTTGCATTGAAAGCTAGGGTGCGTGAACTGATTAGAGCCGAAATACTTGATTTTACGGATAGTCGTCCGAGCGTCCAGACAAATCCCTTGCCAACACATCAGAATTGAAGCTTTGTCATTGGGCCTTTTTTTTCTCGTTGTTTGCATTTTCCTTATTTTGTTTAAGTTGTTTGCTTTCAATTATGTTTGTACTTTCATTAATGAAATAAGCATTGCGACTTTTGATTCAATTCATTTCTGTCCATTTATTTGCATCTTTATGCTTTATTTTTCAAATGTTTACTTCTTGTCCAAAATTTTGATATGCTAAGATCGGATGGAGGATGACGAAAATGTTATACCCATAACTGCTGTCAATATGCTTTCAATTAAGCCTTGTTGACGATGTAAGGCATTGTTTCAATTCCCAAACACTGGAGAAATAAGGAAGTTAATCCCTCGTCACCCCCTTCGGGCCTAGAAGTTGGAGTTTCTTTCGTTACAAAAAACCCACAATTTTAACCTTGGGATGGGTAGTTCTCAGTTAACTTGGTTGTGTGTTCATACGATACACCTTTCATTAACAAATTTTCCTTCGCACACGTCAAATAAGTGTCAAAGATGTTTTCTAATCAAAAGGTCGATGATGGTTCACCGTAATCATTAAAATCAAACAGTCACTTTCCTTCACACAAAAAAAATAATATAAAAAAATCAAAAGAAGCCCGCTAAGTCAAAACCTATGAAGGAGACTTAGGCAAAACTGGGGCATCCCGCTGACTGTAAACTCTAAAATAAACAGTTCAGGCAAAATTTAGGGATAATACAAAGAGATTTTTAAATCCTTATCTTGAAAATCCTCAATGTCAAAACAATCAAATGTTATAGGGGAGTAGTGGCTGCCTTTTCATAGGTCCCTTTGACTTTTGAGTCATCATTGCTACGATCAATGAAATCCCTAACTTATGGGAACCTGAATGCATAGTATGAGTTAACTGAGCATAGGACTGAAGATCATCACGTAGATTGGGCGGGTACAAATAAATTTTGAGCCTTTATCTTTTGTTTCATAAACCGTGAACCAGGCCACATTACAACCCTCAAAAGACCTAATTGAAGCAAGGTTATTTTGAAAGTATACTACAGCAAGTTTGCGTAACCTGACTCCTAAAGATCTTTGTGAATCATTTATTTTGGCAGTACACCTTTGTTTTAAACTTTGAGCGTCTTGAACCGTTGTGTTCTGACTAACGACTCATGTATTTTCCATCTTTCAAAAATAATTTTTCAAAAATCGCATGAACTTTGCATTACCCTGTTTGTATGAATATTTTTGTTTGCAAACTGGCTTTCCTCTAAGGAATTTTCAAACAATGAGAAACTTGGTCAAGTGATCTTATTAGGGGCAAGTTCCTTTTACATCCTGTCAAAGAATCAGTTCAAGATTTGTTCAAGGCAATATCTTCTCAGATTTGGTTTATCCAGAGAATTGTTCAAGACTCAGACTGGGGCAAGCCCTCCGAGGATACAGCAAAACAGTCGATTCCACGAATCAGACAGCTGAAGCAATTATCAATTCATTTGACCTGGGGCAGTTTACTTGCATAATCCCCAAGCAGTTATTCATCATTCCTACAGTGACTATCAACTTGATACAGTTTAACAGAATGATAGCGATCTTCGTGTTGAGGAATTAGTCCTCCAGTTTTGTCATCTCACAGAAAGAGTCGAGTCTTGTCGTCGACGTCTGCATTTGCATTTGATCATATGTCATAGCATAATTCCTTTACATTTCTATCTTGGGTGCTTTACTCCCCATTTACATTTCTATCTTGGGTGCTTTACTCTCCATTTACATTTCTATCTTGGGTGCTTTACTCCCCATTTATATTTTTATCTTGGGTGCTTTACTCCCCATTTACGTTTTTATCCTGGGTGCTTTACTCCCCATTTACATTTCTATCCTGGGTGCTTTACTCCCCATTTACATTTTTATCTTGGGTGCTTTACTCCCAATTTACATTTTTATCTTGGGTGCTTTACTCCCCATTTACATTTTTATCCTGGGTGCTTTACTCCCCATTTACATTTCTATCCTGGGTGCTTTACTCCCCATTTACATTTCTATCTTGGGTGCTTTACTCCCCATTTACATTTCTATCTTGGGTGCTTTACTCCCCATTTACCTTCTATCCTTGGGTGTTTTATCCCCCATGTACCTTTATCCCGGGTGTTTTATTCCCCGTTTACCAGATATTCCTGGGTTTACCTAACATCATGGTGTTTTACCCCCATTTGCTTTTTTTCTCCCTGAGGTCGTGTTTTACTCGTGTCTTACCTTGTGGGCAAAATTTATTTACTTGGCATCATGGGTGTTTTATCCCCATTTGCGTTTTTCTCCTGAGCTCGTGTTTTACCCGCGTCTTACCTTGCAGACAATTTCTAATTTACTTGGCACCTATCAACAATTCTTTGTCGTGTCTATCCGACGTTCTTCCAGATATGACATGTCTTCTTCCCTAGTGCAATTCCTCGGTGGGTCGTCCCCTGTGACGTTGTTTCGTATGTATCCGTGCATTTGTCATTTTCATCATACGCATCATATCAGATTCATATTATATTTAGCATTATAGTTCGTTTTGTTTTGTCCATATCATTGCATAGCACTACGTCTAAAGGCAAAATTTTCGGTTATCTGTATTTAAATCCCTCCACCGTGATTTCTCGAGTCTCCGTTGCTCAAATCACCCGGTGAAGTTATTTAAATAGGGGCAACTGTAATACCGCAAATTTTGCCCTAAGATTTGTCGTCGCATTTCATTGCATTTTTATTGCATTTAATCAATTACTAACAAATTTGTGTAGTCATTTGACTTTTTGCAGGTAAATATCATATGACATGCATTTTTTTTATAAAAAGTAAAAATGGCACAATTGGCAAGAGAACATGTGTAAGGAGTTATGAGTGTGAGAGGTTGAGAGTTCGAATCTCACCTTTGTCACTTTTTGCTTTTTATTATTTTTACTCTAAATTTTTCTATCTTTCATTAAAAAATAACAAAAATAGTTTTTTTATTATTATTTAATTATTATTTTCGTATTTTAATTAAATCATTTTTTAAAATATTATTTTTTTTCACTTTTTTCTAAATTATTCATAAAAATATCCAAAAAATCATAAAATAAAAAATATTAGAAAAAATTTTGTTCTTTTTATAATATTTTTGATTTTAGGAATCAATAGGATTATTAGTTTTTATTTTAAGTTTATTTTCATTATTTTAAATTATTTAAATTTTATTTTTTCTTAACTAATTATTTAGTTTGGGCTTTAAAATGGGCTTTAGGGACATTATTGACAATTTGGTGTTAACCCTAATTTGTTCCCTATATATACATGTGTTGCCTTGTTGAAAAGGGGGTCAGAAGGTTTTTCTTCAGAAAAGGGGAGAGAGGAAGGGAGAAACAAAGGAGATCCCCAGAGAAGAAAGGCGGTCGTTCCCACAACTCGTCAGAAGGATTGGAGCTCTCCAGTGTTCCCTTATTCAAACCTTTTTCACATTTACCGAAGCAAACCTCCGCTTCGTAGGTTAAATTACTAAACCTTTTGCCTTTTCATGTTTATGTGCATATTTTGCCATGTTAATGTGTTTAGGTCCGTTAAATTACTAAACCTTTTGCTTTTTCATGTTTATGTGCATATTTTGCCATGTTAATCTCGTGTGTTTAGGTCCCTAGATTTTAATATCAAAACCCTTTTTTAACAAAATCTTTTTTTTTTAAAATCAAAACCCTTTTTTTTATTTATTATTAAAACCTTTTTTTAGTAAGACCTTTTTTAAAAACTGAAAAGCCTTTTTGTTCCGAAGAAAAAAAAAACCTTTTTGTTCCCAAAAACCTTTTCCCAAAAAAACTGAAAAGCCTTTTCCCAAAAAACTGAAAAGCCTTTTCTCAAAAAACTGAAAAGCCTTTTTCCAAAAAACTGAAAAGACTTTTCCCCCAAAAACTTTTTTTATAATTTAAACTTAATTTTTTTTTTATAATTTTAACTTAAATATTTTTTATTAAAAAATTAAAACTTTTTTTTTATAATTAAAATATTAAAAAATTAAAACTTTTTTTTATAATTAAAATATTAAAAAATTAAAACTTTTTTTTTTATAATTAAAATATTAAAAAATTAAAACTTTTTTTTTAATTAAAATATTAAAAAATTAAAACCTTTTCGTAAGGAACTCCTGATGTTTGATGTTTGTCGTGTCATTTTATGTACCCTTTTATTACTTTTCTTTCTTTTGGCATTTCATGTGAATGCTCGAGGTTGAGATGTGCTTGTGGTGGCCACAGCCCCACACTATTTTCCTCCCTCACTTCATTCTAAGTGTCATTACATATTTTCATATTCTTCATGTTTTCAGAAATGTTTCTTTGTTTCTTTATACCCTCTGCCTTTATTACTTTTCTTATTTCTGTACTTTAATTATTCCTCCATATAATGATTTGTCATATTTTCACATTTTTTACAGTTTTATCCTTCCGAAGGATTAGGTCCAGCCTTTTGGCCGCCGAGTCAATAGCCTTACCCCTTTAATGGATCAAACCCTGTTTAGCCAAATGCCTCGCCGCAGGCCAAATTACAATTTTACCCCTAGCATTAGGTCAAAGAGCCGCCGCGCTCATTTTAGGGTTTCCCGCCGCGGAATCCCTAACCTAACCCTAATTCACTTAACAATTTAACGTAGAGATTTGGAGTTTCTACACTCCACGTAAGCGTGTCCTTAAGATGCGTTTATTCCCCTTGAGACCTTGACCACAGTCAAGAAGTCTCTAACCTCCCTTTTGAAGGGAACTACAGTTACTCTGATTCCATTCCCGTAAGGATATGTAGGCACAAGATGCGATGTCTTGCCAAGTAAACTTAGAATTAACCCCTAGGTCTTTTTTAATTTTCAATCCTTTGTATATACCCTAAAGCAAAATAATTAATGAAATAAATAAAAAAAATAAACAAAAGGTTCCCGTAGAGTACTACGGAAGTTTAGGGTGCTAATACCTTCCCTAAATTTAACCAACCCCCGAACCTTAGATCTCTCCCTTTTAGGTTTTTCCTTTCTTTAACCTTTCCTTCGGATAAATCAAAGACCGGTTGTAAATGAATTAAGATTCAAGTTAATCAATAGCTTGACATCCAAATTTCACCGCAACACAATCAACCAACAAAAATGCACTTAAGACCGTTCCCGCGTCTTAATCCCGTGCATTCAATAATTCATCCCTTCAAGAATTACAACATGATTGCACATACAACATATATCACAACAATCAAGGTATTCACATCACAATACCAATTTTACAATTACAAGCTATGCACACATATCCACAATGTTCTCATGCATACTTATCACATAATTGTACACAACATCATCAATGTATTCATAATTCAATACTATCACTACATTAGCACACAATGCACATATATCCATTATATGTTCTCATGCATTATTCACATTTATTCACATACACACATTATGCATTTACAACACCTATCAAGCAATGCACACATGTCCACGACATGTTCTCATGCATTCTCAAGTAGTTCATCATACGAGATTTTCATCATGCTTACACGCATAACACATTTACCATACTATGCACATATACTCATAATATATATTCTCATGCATTATTATTCAATTTAAACAATGCATTATGTTATCAATTACATTTTTTAATCTAGGATTCACGCCTTACGGCTACCCACAGCATATCTCATTTCAATAATACACATACTATTCGATTCATATGAGTATTAACCTATTCGAATCAAGCAACCACTCATCGGATGAAAATCACAAAACAGAAACAACACTGTCTGATTCGCCATCATTCGCCTGACGAAGCCTCGTGGCGAATGCTCGCTGGACCTTCGCCCGACGAACTCTCTAGCGAGCAAAGTCAGTAGCTACTGACTTGGTTCACTGCCCTTCGCTGAAGGATTCGCCTGGCGAACCTTCGCTACCTATCCTTCGCCTGGCGAACTTGCCAGCGAAGACCACTAGGATTTAATTCTGAATTATTCGCTAACATTCGCTGAGCTTCGCCCGGCGAAGCTTCGCCTTCATTCGCTTGGCGAGAGCAAGTGAGTCTGCGAAGACAGAACCCTCAATCTGTCCCCAACTTCCAATCCGCCAATAATCGACCGATTCTTCACCAAATCAGTACCAACAACTTGACCACACATCACCCGACTATTCTACGGCATTATTTTCAGTTTCTAACTGATTAAACTACGATTCTACCGATTGAATCCATTTTGCCCTAGCTTGAAAAATGGTGGAAACTCACAACAAAACCCAACCCACACATACATAACCACATACATTGACTAGATAATAATGTTTCTCACCCTTACCTTGATTGGATTGAAGCTTGGTGTTGATTCTTGATGACTTCTCCAAGTTTCCCTCTTCTCTTCTCTTTTCTCCTCTTTCTCTATTCTTTCTCTTCTATTTCCTTTATCTTACTATCTTTTCTTTTCTCTTCCACTTTCCTTATATACTTCCTTATTTTCTTTCCTTCCCGTTTCTCTTCTCACAAATTCTCTACCAAATAAATCCAATAATTAAAATAAGTCAATTAACTAAATTAATTAACATTAATAATTAATTAATGAAATTTGGGTTGTTACAACCCTCCCCCACTTTAGGAATTTTCGTCCTCGAAAATGTTACCTGGTTCAAACAGTTCTGGATAAGACTCCCTCATCTGGCTCTCCAATTCCCAAGTCACATTTCCACCAGCCGGTCCTCCCCAAGCGACCTTCACCAAACAAATCTCTTTGCCTCGAAGTTGCTTCAACTTCCGATCCTCTATCCGCATAGGTGATGCCTCCACAGTTAGGTTATCTCTCACCTGCACATCATCTGCTTGGACTATATGAGACGGATCCGCAATGTATTTCCTCAACTGAGATACATGGAACACATCATGGAGATTAGCAAGCGACGGCGGTAAAGCCACACGATAGGCCACTTCTCCTATCCTCTGCAAAATCTGATAAGGACCAATGAAACGCGGCGTCAACTTACACGACTTCAATGCCCTACCAACACCAGTCATCGGAGTAACCCGAAGAAACACATGATCTCCCTCTTGAAATTCAAGTGCCTTCCTCCTCTTATCATGATAACTCTTCTGACGACTTTGAGAAATCCTCATCTTTTCTTGAATCATCTTAATCTTGTCCGTAGTCTGTTGAACTATCTCGGGTCCAACTACAGAACTCTCTCCGAACTCATACCAACACAGTGGCGTCCTACACCATCTACCATACAATGCTTCGAACGGCGCCATACTAATGCTCGAATGAAAACTGTTGTTGTAAGTAAACTCAATCAAAGGCAAGTAATTATCCCAAGCTCCTCCTTTCTCCAATACACAAGCTCTCAAAAGATCCTCAAGTGATTGAATAGTTCTCTCAGTCTGACCATCTGTCTGAGGATGATAAGCCGAACTCAAACGCAACTTCGTACCCAAAGCACTTTGCAAGCTCTCCCAAAATCTCGAAGTAAACCTCGGATCCTTATCCGACACAATACTAGATGAAATACCATGCAAACTGACAATCCTCTCGATGTATAGCTTTGCCAATTTCTCCAACGGATAATCCATTCGCATAGGAATAAAGTGAGCAGATTTAGTCAATCTATCCACAATAACCCAAATAGCTTCAAAATCACCCGGCGTCCTAGGTAATCCGGACACAAAGTCCATAGAGATGCTATCCCATTTCCACTCAGGAATAAACAACAGTTGCATCAAACCCGAGGGTTTCTGATGCTCAATCTTCAACTTCTGGCAAGTCAAACAAGAATACACAAATTCGGCAATATCCTTCTTCATACGAGGCCACCAAAGTATTTTCCTCAAATCTTGATACATCTTAGTAGCACCCGGATGAATACTCAATCCGCTACGATGTCCTTCCTCAAGAATACTCTTTTTCAGTTCATCAAGATTCGGGACACAAACTCTATCCCGACACCTCATAATACCATTCTTGTCAATCCGAAAATCACCACCTTGGCCTTGGTTGATCAAAGTCAATCGGTCAACTAAACCCAAATCGGATTTCTGTCCTTCTCTAATTTCGTCCAGAATACCACTCGTAAGCTTCAACATTCCAAGCTTAACCCCATAAGAAGTCCTCTCACATACCAAACTCAAATCACGAAATTGTTCAATCAACTCCAACTCTTTCACCATCATCATCGACATGCGTAACAATTTCCGACTCAACGCATCCGCTACCACATTCGCTTTACCCGGATGGTAATTCAACCCAAAATCATAATTCTTCAAAAGCTCTAACCACCTTCTTTGCCTAGCATTCAATTACTTTTTATCAAAAAGGTATTTCAAACTCTTGTGATCACTAAACACTTCAAACCTCACACCAAACAAATAATGCCTCCAAAATTTAAGCACAAACACAACAGCAACCAACTCTAAGTCATGCGTTGGATAATTCTTCTCATGCACTTTGAGTTGCCTCAAAGCATAGGCTACAACTAGATTATTCTGCATCAACACACCTCCCAAGCCCATCAAAGAAGCATCACAATACACAACAAACGGCTCTTCCAGATTTGGCAAAATCAGAACAGGGGCTGTCGTCAATCTTCTCTTAAGTTCCTGAAAACTCTCTTCACACTTGGCACCCCAAACAAAAGCTTGACCCTTCCTAGTCAATTGCGTCAATGGTAACGATAACTTAGCAAATCCTTCAATAAACTTACGATAATAACCCGCTAAACCAAGAAAACATCTAATCTCAAAAACTTATTTCAGAGTCTCCCATTGCGATACCGCTTCAACCTTCGATGGATCAACCGCAATACCTTCACTTGAAATCACATGACCAAGGAAACTCACTTCTTTCAACCAAAATTCACACTTAGAAAGTTTCGCATACAACTGCTTCTCTTTCAACACAGATAACACAATCTTCAAATGTTCGGCATGCTCCTCTTCGTTCTTCGAGTATACCAAAATGTCATCAATAAACACCACAACAAACTTGTCCAAATAAGGATGGAAAATCCTATTCATGTAGTCCATAAATACACCTGGTGCATTAGTCACACCAAATGGCATTACAAAATACTCATAGTGTCCATACCTCGTTCTAAAAGCAGTCTTTTGAATATCCTCAGCTTTCACACGAATCTGATGATACCCAGACCTCAAATCTATTTTACTGAACACACTTGCACCGACCAACTGATCCATCAGATCATCAATCCTTGGTAGTGGATACTTGTTCTTGATAGTCACCTTGTTCAACTGTCTGTAATTCACACAGAGTCTCATAGAACCTTCTTTCTTCTTAACTAACAACACCGGTGCACCCTATGGCGATACACTCAGACGAATAAACCTCTTCTCAAGCAAATCTTCGAGTTGACTCTTCAACCCTTTCAATTCCGATGCGGACATACGATATGGAGCCATCGATATCGGACTGGTTCCAGGAATCAGGTCAATCGAAAACTCCATTTCTCGTTCTGGCGGTAAATCCCTTATCTCATCAGGAAAAACTTCCGGAAAATCACGGACGACTGGTAAGGCATCAATTGCCTCACTTTCACCAATACTCAAAGTTGCCATCAACATAAATACCTTTGCACCATCTTGCGCTGATTCTTTCACTTGCTTAGCAGTCATAAAAAAATTCCCTTCATCACCCGGTTCAGGAAAAATAACCGTTTTATCAAAACAATTAATGTGAACACGATTGAATTTTAACCAATTCATTCCCAGAATGACATCAAGTTGATCTAAGTGAAGACACACTAAATCAACCCCAAAGTCTCTACCGAAAATACTCAAAGGGCAATTCAAACACACATACGGTGTAGTTACCGAACCCATAGCAGGAGTATCAATAACCATGCCACCACCAATAACAGACATTTCAAGATTCAACCTTCTAACACGCTCCAGAGAAATAAAAGAATGCGTAGCTCCAGTATCAATTATAGCGATCAAAGGTATGCCATTAATAAAACACGTACCTCTAATCAAGCGATTGTCACTAGCCGTCTCAGATCCAGATAGAGCGAACACTTTTCCGCTCCCTTGATTCCTCTTCAGCTTATCACAATTGGTACTAATGTGCCCTTGCTCACCACAATTGTAGCAAGTCACACTCGCACCGCTTCTGCACTCGAGAGCCTTGTGGTCTGGCTTGCCACACTTGAAACACGTTTTCTCAACACTTTTGCATTCCAGAGCACGGTGTCCCTCTTCACCGCACCTATAACACCTCACCGGGGTAGAAACTCCCCCACTTGGCTTCTTACCGAAACCAACCCTTTGTTTCCCCTTATTAGCGGGAGTCACGTAAGGTTTTCCTCTGAATTGGACCTTTCCTTTCTTATCACTTAGGCTCTCGTAGTGGCTAGATTGAGCCCTACTGTCCTCATCATAAATCCTACTTTTGTTTACCAACTCAGAAAATCGCCAGATTTCCTGATAACCAATAGCTTGCTTGATCTCGGGCCTCAAACCATTCACAAATTTGAGACACTTAGATCTCTCAGCATTAACAGTGTTGTAGTAAGGACAAAACTTGATCAACTCCTCAAATTTCGCCGCATACTCAGCTACCGTCGAATTACCTTACTTCAACTCAAGGAATTCAATCTCTTTCTTTCCCCGCACATCTTCTGGAAAATACTTCTCCAGAAATGTCTCTCTAAAAAGATCCCAGGTAATCACAATCTCATCCTCTTCAAATCTTTGGCGAGTATTACCCCACCAGTCTTCGGTTTCTTCTTCGAGCATATGAGTTTCGAACTGCACCTTCTGTGCATCCGAACAATTCATAACCCGAAAAATCTTCTCAATAGCTTTCAACCAAATTTGTGCTTTGTCAGGCTCATGGGTTCCCTTGAACGTCGGTGGAGTATTCCTTTGGAACCTTCCCAAAGCACGAAATTCATCATCAGCATTATTCCTCACATTCACGTTGGCCTGAGGATTCTGTCCAATTGCCCCAGCCAATCTCGTCAAAGCCTCCGCAATTGCTTCGTCATTCCTACCTGCAACCATCTTACTGAATTCCAACAACAGAACCACGTAAGAACACCAATATCGATAGTGTAACACACACACACACGTATCAATATACACGGAGAACAACACACTAACAACTTGGCCGGACGGATCAACCTGCTCTGATACCACTTAATGTAACACCCCCTTCTATACCCCCAAATAAACAATAATATAGATATAGGCACATATAAATTTTATCAGAGTATAATTTAAAATACAGTATAAAAGAAGTATGTCACATTATTACCAAAAAAACACTCAACACATGCTCTATAAAAATATGCAACAGTGGGATAGTTTTCAAAGTAGAGGAACTTAGTCCTTAAACCCACATCTCGATATTTAGAATTAAAGCAAAAGATAAAACATTTGAATTACCTCAAAACATTTAATCACATAAATATATGTTATCCAGTTGGTTCATCAATATCATTCATGTTACAAACATCATCAACTGATACATCACAAGTGTATCACAAAAGAATACTATACAAGCCTAACTACCTGGTGTTACATAATCAGAGCAGTCCGACTCAAAAGAATGAAGCTATACTTCACAAGAGAAACCTCCAGCAACCTAATCTGCAATGCCTCATAGAGCATTATAAAACAGCAGAAGGGTGAGAAATATTACCATAATAATCAATGCATAAGATTATATATATATATATATACATACAAGTAACAATTACATATAATCCACTTTTCTCACCACAATTCATTTTCGTAGTCATATTCATCTCATCATACATATGAACAAATATGGATATTCATCAAGCATATCTCATCATGCACAAATCATAATTATCCAATACACATTCACTCACAAGCATATTTCATATAACAACGACATTTATGCTATGTGACTCCAAAACAACTCAATGCAACTCAATGCAACTCAATGCACTGTGGTACCAACACTTGTTATCATTTTTCGGTTTTTACATTTAAACCGGGTCCACTCTTCTAGACCGATAACAACAAAGCTCGTCCCCTAGGCTTCAAACCCACCCTTCTAGGTTTGGGACAAGCCACTAGTCTCCATGAAACTAGCAAACATTGCCTCTTGACTAAATGATGCATATGCAATCAACCAACAAAAATGCACTTAAGACCGTTCCCGCGTCTTAATCCCATGCATTCAATAATTCATCCCTTCAAGAATTACAACATGATTGCACATACAACATATATCACAACAATCAAGGTATTCACATCATAATACCAATTTTACAGTTACAAGCTATGCACACATATCCACAATGTTCTCATGCATACTTATCACATAATTGTACACAACACCATCAATGTATTCATAATTCAATACTATCACTACATTAGCACACAATGCACACATATCCACGATATGTTCAAGCTAAGGAACTGACTCCAAATAGTCCTAACAAATGATGATTGAGGCGGGATTCGGCATTTTTAAACCACGAAACGCTCGGTTTCCATTTCGGTTGTAGGTGTAACCAGCCCGCTAATAAGGATATGAAAGAAAGAAATAATAGAAAAATAGCTCCAGTATAAAGATCCTCATTAGTACGTAAACCAATTGTATACCACCACTGATAAACACCGGAATAGGCAATATTCACTGGGCCAAGCGCACCTCCTCGCGTAAAAGCTTCTACAGTCGGTTGACCAAAATGGGGATCCCAAATTGCATGAGCAATAGGTCTTACATGTAAAGGATCCTGTGCCCATGCCTCAAAATTTCCTTGCCAAGCTACATGGAAGAGATTCCCGGAAGTCCACAGAAAAATGATTGCTAATTGTCCGAAATGAGAAGCAAAAATATTCTGATAAAGACGTTCCTCAGTAATATCATCATGACTCTCGAAGTCATGTGCGGTAGCAATACCAAACCAAATACGACGAGTAGTGGGGTCCTGAACTAAGCCTTGGCTAAACCTTGGAAATCTTAATGCCATAATGCTTTTCAAATCCTCCTAGCCATTATCCTACTGCAATAATTCTTGCTAAGAAGAATGCCCACGCGGGTATCATATATACCCCCAAAATAAAAAGCCTCTTCCAATATATAAAATAAAAATTCCAATGGCTTTTGCTACTATAACCTTCCCAACCACGATTTTTTTTCATTTTTTCTAAGTATAAGTATTGAAACTCTAAATAATAACTTCTATTGATACTAGGTATGCCAAAAACCATAGTAAATAAAATAAACAAAGAAATGGTGGGTTCCATCGTTTCTATGATTACTTGTTAAACGGTGAGGTCCTCTCTATACACCGGAGCCCCTTCCTTCATTGAATCTTGATTCAATCAATGTTATTGTGAATTTGTACAGTTCACACTTCTGGGCTCTACCCATGAAATATCTAGTAATAGGTCTTTCACAATGAAATCTAGCTATACAGTAACGGTATTTAAGTATGAAGATTAGCTGGGTAGTTGACCCTCTTAGTCCGCTCTAAATTTAGGGCATAATTTGTTTTTCTTTCAAATAGGATTTTTCCCGCTTAATGGGAAACTACTTTATCCCCAAGGGGAATATACTTTGCATCTTAAATTGAAAATGAAGGTGATTTGGTTTGCACCAATTGAGAAACCATAAATTTGATACAAAATTTATACACAATAGAATTATATATATACAATTCTTATTAATAGAATCGATTTTTTAATTTGAGTATATGATCTAAACGAGTCGCACATACACCCTATTACATGTTCCTCGGTGTTGAGGGCATCCCCGAAGAGCGGGAGATTTTGTTACAGTCCGGATTGGCTGTCTTGCGTTTCTAATAAGTTGTTTTATAGTTGGCATGGTGAATCATATACATAATGAGCTGGTTTCGATCAATCCTAACCCAATAATTTCCATTTAGAATTTATTCGACTCTATGAAATCTGGTTGTTAAGACGATTAAAAAGAGAAAAGACAACATCTCATGCATGTATTTATTAGGAATAAATCTGTGTTTATTAGGGACAAAGGTTTAGGAATAAATCCACTATTCCCAGAAGAAAAAAAATAGTGGGGACAGAAATAGTTTGAAAGAAAATTATGTGTTTAGTAGGAATAAAAAGGACAGAAATAGTCCAAACATCAATATTGATTCCAACTATCAATATTGACATATGCAAATTTTGCATTTAAAAAAAAGAATCTGCTCCGGAATCAAAAATTGCTTCCGTAGGCAAAGAATCTGATACGGAATCAATAATTCCGTAGGCTTGGGCTTCTTCGGGTGACATAAAATGATCCCTTTCCAGGTCTTTAGATATCTGCCATACCGGTTTGCGTGTTCTTTGCGAATAAATAGCTGTTATTGTTTCTCGAAGTATCACCATTTCATCTGCTTCCAGCATACATTCTCCTGATGGTCCCTCATAAGGGGCACTATGAGGTTGATGGATCATTACCCTGATAGTATAATATATTTTGGTTTTTTCTCTCAATCTTGACTTAAAAAAATAAGAAAGAAGGGATATTCAAAAGAACTTCAATTTAAATTGAAAGCCGTACAGGCAAGCATCTTTTGGATTTTTTATATAGCATACGGCTCTATACTTTTAATTTTTCATTTTTTTTACCTTTCATTGAAGAAATAAAAATATATATATATATATATATATATATATATATATATATATATATATATATATATATATATATATACCGGGTCTATCAGACCCAGATCAGTAAAGAATCCAATAACCATCTTTTTTTTTTTTTTTTAGAATATTTTAAAAAATTTAAAGACTATGATGATTCCGTTGCTCTCTTAATTTCGTGTAGTTTTTGATTCAGCAATCCCAAAGTTTCTTTTTTTTTTTCAAATGAAGTAAAAAAAAAATCGTGACACTAAAAGAGGCTCTAATTAATAGATAAGAGGAAATATAAAATTGTAAATACCCCTTCCCCTTTTTCCTACTACTCTTTCGATATAGAATCGAATGATTTAAAAAAAAATTATTTTTGCATATCGAACTCAGAGTGCCATGCTTTTTTTACTTCATATTGGCGTAGGCATAGTCTTCTTCTACAAATAAGAATCATTGGCGCCAAGCGTGAGGAAATGCTAGACGTTTGGTAATTCCGCCTCCTGCCAAAATAAGAGATGCCATTGAAGCGGCTAATCCCATGCATATTGTATGTACTTGTGCTTCTACAACTTGCATAGTATCAAAAATGGCCATTCCAGACATAACCTCTCCGCCGGGAGAATTTATAAACAGATACAAATCTTTGTTCTTGTTCTCTAAACTGAGATATATCATCATACCAGCAACTTGATTTGCTAGTTCACTCTCAATCTCGTCACCTAAAAAAAGAAGTCTGCTGTAAAAAAGTTGATGGTATAAGTCAACCCAAGTAGCTTCATCCTCGCCAGGAATTTGAAAGGCTACCTTTGGAACACCCACTGGCATAAAAAAATGATGCAGTTGCCTGACATCAGCATATTACTTTAATATAAAATTGTGCAGAGTACAGAATGAGTTTATTTTGTTAAAAATAATTTTTATTTCGCCAGATAACATAAAAAAAAAAACAAGCCTAAAATAAGGGCAAGTTTTTATGAATAGGTCATTCTTGGATATGTGTCTACTGATATTGATATTATTGTTACGTGTTACTGGACGACTAATGAATTGAATTCTGGAAAATGAAATTCAAGAAGGGATTCTAACAAAAAGGATCTTCGACAACCCCCAAAAAGTATATTTCTATGTTTCCTATCGAATTGAATTCTAGAAATATTATTATTTCCTTCATGAATTATATTATTAGAAATCAATTCATGCTATTCACCACATTTTCATTGATCCTCCATTTATAGTCCGAAGCTAAGAAAGAATCAATGTAAAGAACCCCTATCTTATATTATAGTCTTAAACTTTGAGGAATTTTCGATTCAGTACATCGAAACAACCAGAAAAAAAGAAATTTTATTTGGTAGTAGTTGATCTTGTCACTGATTGTGAAATTTCGTTGCTGTGTTCGAAGAAGGATAGCTATACTGATTGCGTCGATTCAAAAGAGACCCTTGGTACTCCATTGCCGATCGTAACCAAAAATAAAATTTCAGTCAATTTATACTTACTGATCTGATCTTTTATGGAATCGATCCCCCTTTGACTGTATAAGAATATGTGGAGCTCGGCATGTCTGGAAGCACAGGAGAACGTTCTTTTGCTGATATTATTACCAGTATTCGATACTGGATTATTCATAGCATTACTATACCCTCCCTATTCATTGCGGGTTGGTTATTTGTCAGCACGGGTTTAACTTACGATGTATTTGGAAGCCCCCGTCCAAACGAGTATTTTACAGAAACCCGACAAGGAATTCCTTTAATAACTGGCCGTTTTGATTCTTTGGAACAACTCGATGAATTTAGTAGATCTTTTTAGGAGGCTCCAATGACCATAGATAGGACCTATCCCATTTTTACAGTACGATGGTTGGCTGTTCACGGACTAGCGGTACCCACCGTTTCTTTTTTGGGATCAATATCAGCAATGCAGTTCATCCAACGATAAACCTAATCCGAATTATAGAGCTATGACACAATCAAACCCAAATGAACAAAATGTTGAATTGAATCGTACCAGTCTCTACTGGGGTTTATTACTCATTTTTGTACTTGCTGTTTTATTTTCAAATTATTTCTTCAATTAATAGAAATTAAGATAATAGTATATATATTAGGAATTCTCTTATCCTATTCGGAAGGATCTCATTTCATAATTATCTATGACTGTTTAGGTCTCTAGTATGACTTACTACTTGATCAAATGTGGAGGAAAGTGGGATAAATAAATGGCCAATACTACTGGAAGAATTCCTCTTTGGATAATAGGTACTGTAGCTGGTATTGTTGTGATCGGTTTAATTGGTATTTTCTTTTATGGTTCATATTCCGGATTGGGATCATCCCTGTAATAATCGGATGAATTTCGTTTTCGAAATGAAAGCATAAGAACTCAACAGGGATCCACTCTTTCTTTGATGAATTCGAGGGGGTCCCGTTGAGTTATTCATAATCAGAATATTTTGGTAATTGAGTCAATAGATAACTTTATTCTATGTTTCCAAAAATTCCATTTCCTTTTTTTAGGATCTTAATGAAAAAGGAACTTCATTAATTGGTTCAAAACATTTTTTCTGGATAATATCTGTCGAAACTTTTTCTTTCAACTAGAAAGAAAAATAAAAGAAAGAAGCAATTAGTTGATTTACTTCTTCTGGGTGGCCCAATAATATATAATAATTATGGTGTGTAAGAATTGGGAATTCTAGAATCTATTTTCTAGCGGTCAAATATTCTGTAGAACCAAACCTTTTTGATACTAATGATACTAACGGAATCTTACTAGAAGTCTTTTTTTTGACATTAAATGAAATTCATAGTAAAAAAAATATTAATATCAAATTAGAACTATTAAAAAAAAAAATAAATCGAAATATTCAATTTCATTAAGCTAACAAATATGGAAAAAATGCAGAAGCGTTCATATATTGGACATAAGTTTGTATAGAAGGTTTTTCTTCTATCGCTTCGCCAACGAAACGAAAAATGGAATTCTATTCCCCGTCCTACCTATCCAATCTAATTCAAGACCCAATCAGTAGACAGACACTACAGCAGTAGTAGAGTGAAAAGACTTTGACTTCAAGATTGATCTATTCCTTTTTATTTCACTACTCGAATTCATTTTTCATGGAATCCGAGACGCAAAGATTGAAAGCATTTTAATGCGTAGAATTTTGAATCAAACAAGTCTCAAGACAAGAACGCTTTCCCTTGCTTCCACATGGAAAAAAGACAAAGTTTTTGTATGAACAAAACGGAATACATTATCTTGTCGATCAGGCGACACCCGGATTTGAACTGGGGAAAAAGGATTTGCAGTCCCCTGCCTTACCACTCGGCCATGCCGCCAAAAAACCTGATAAAAAAAAAAGGATCAGAATATCCCTCCTCTCCAAAAAACCAACGTATACCTTTTCAGTCACAAAAGAAAAGTAAAAATTTCGGGACAAATAGCAAGCAACCGTTAATTACAAATTCCGGAAGAATTCAAGAATCTTGATTTTTTAGAATCCTTCTCTATTTCCATTATAAGAAGAACTGTTAATATATGTCAACTCCAGAATATCCATTTTCATTGTTACACATTATCTAATCGGGTATCAATTCTAGATTACAGGGAATTTTCAATAAATTCTCGTACTTTCATTATTTTGCCAATTTTTCATTAAATAGATTGATGAATGAATAGAAAAATTAACACAACATATGCTGTCTCGAACAAATAGGCCTGCAATAACGTAAGAGACATATATAGATAGCTATAGTTGAAGTTAGATCTATGCCAAGTCTTTTTATGCACTGCAAACCTCCAATTCTAAAATAAAGGGTCAAAATATCTCTCTTCTTTGTGAATTCTTATTCTTTTTTGAACACTTTAAATGGTAAAGGGCTAAAAAAAATGGTATTTTTTTTTTCTGATTATTTTATTTTTGATATCTTTCTCTCATGGAGCCGAGCAAATCCTAAATTTATTTTTGGGATATCAATCGAATGGGAATACGGAATATCATACTATACTAATAGTACAAATAGAATTCATTTTTTTTAGATTGTTAAAAATACCCCGACCCGAAGTCTAGGTGAAATGGATCAATTTGTTTCCATTGATATTACAAGTTCAATTCTATTTGTTTGTTTTGTTGCAAATTCTAATTGGAGTATCCAATTTCCTCTTTTCATAATCGGTATTTCATAGACGTAGTTCGGTAAAATTTCATGTGATTCAGTAAAGTAAAAAGAACAGAAATTCCATTATTGCTAAATCTATTCTATTCATGTGATTCGATGAAGAATGACAGCAAATAATGGGCTATTTTCTATAAAAAAGGGGGGGAATAAAAAATGTTTGGGGTTGGGAATGAAGGAATGTCTACACTACCCGGATTGAATCAAATACAATTTGAAGGATTTTGTAGATTCATTGATCGGGGCTTAACAGAAGAACTTTTAAAGTTTCCAAAAATTGAAGATCCAGATCAAGAAATGGAATTTCAGTTATTTGCGGAAACATATCAATTGGTCGAACCCTCAATAAAAGAAAAAGATGCTGTATATGAATTACTTACATATTCCTCTAAATTATATATATCCTCGGGATTAATTTGGAAAAACAGTCTGGATATCCAAGAACAAATTATTTTTATTGGAAACATTCCTCTAATGAATTCCCTGGGAACTTTTATAGTAAATGGAATATACAGAATTGTAGTCAATCAAATATTGCAAAGCCCCGGTATCTATTATCGGTCAAAATTGGACCATAACGGAATTTCAGTCTATACTGCCACAATAATATCAGATTGGGGAGGAAGATTAGAGTTAAAAATGGATAGAAAAGCAAGGATATGGGCTCGTGTAAGTAGGAAACAGAAAACATCTATTCTAGTTCTATCATCAGCTATGGGTTCGAATTTAAGCGAAATTCTTGCGAACGTTTGTTACCCCGAAATTTTCTTGTCTTGCCTCACTGAAGAGGAGGAAGAAAACATAGGGTCAAAAGAAAATGCCATTTTGGAGTTTTATCGACAATTTGTTTGTGTAGGCGGAGATCCCATATTTTCTGAATCTTTATATACGGAATTACAAAAAAAATTTTTTAAACAAAAATGTGAATTAGGAGGAATTGGTCGGCGAAATATGAACCGAAGGCTGAATATGGATATACCGGAGAACAATACATTTTTGTTACCGCGAGATATATTGACAGCTGCGGATCATGCATTATTCACATTTATTCACATACACACATTATGCATTTACAACACCTATCAAGCAATGCACACATGTCCACGACATGTTCTCATGCATTCTCAAGTAGTTCATCATACGAGATTTTCATCATGCTTACACGCATAACACATTTACCATACTATGCACATATACTCATAATATATATTCTCATGCATTATTATTCGATTTAAACAATGCATTATGTTATCAATTACATTTTATAATCTAGGATTCACGCCTTACGGCTACCCACATCATATCTCATTTCAATTAGGGGTGGACGCGGGTTGGGTTGGACCGGGTTCGCCTTAACCCGTTACCCAACCCGTTCAACTTTCAATGGGTTGGGTTTATCATCAAACCCGTAATTCTACTTTAAAAACCGACCCGAATCAACTCGGATATTTACGGGTTGGGTAGGGTTGGGTCCACGGGTTGTGTATATAATAATTATTATTTTCAATTTAAAAAATCTATAACACAATTCAATATAATTTTGCATATTTCAAACAATTAAATTATTTACGTAGTGGAGACAAATCCTACATATAAAATAGAATAATTAAAAATATAACAATTAAAATTTTGAAATGTATTTTCGTTGTCATAAAAAATATTAAGATACATATACACCATTAATTATTTATATATTTTCATTAATATACCTTAATTTATAAAAATTTATTAGTTATTTTGATACTCAAATGTTATCCATTACAAATATATATCAACATATGTAAAACAAATATATAATAATATACAGTATATATTAGTTGTTTTGATACTCAAATGTTATCTTTTCTAGCACATGCTTAAAAGTAGGTCCGTAAACTATCATATATATTAACACTTAATAATATATAAAATTCCATAAAATATCATTTCCATAAAATTCATAAATTCTAAATAATTCAAAAGCAAATAAACATCACTTAGTCTTAAAATGACATAGATGTATTGGTCCAATATTGGTCTAATAGCACCAAAATCTAACAACAACTATAAAAGATTCCAGCACCAGCAGTGAAAGGTTTAGCAACAACAGAAAATCCAGCAACAGTAGCTGTAAAAGATTCCAGCAACAACAATGAAACGTTTAGCAACAACATAAAATCCAGCAACAACAGTTAAAAGTTTAAGCAACAATAGTCAAAAGAAGAAGAAAAAAAACAACACTAGAAAATACCTTAAAATCTAGTAGTAACAGTTGTATTGAGCTCAACCGCAGTAATGCCAACATCAATAGAAACTAATCCAGCTAACTCTATATATGTAAACACAAACAACTAATAAGAATAATGTAATGTAATACTAAAATAAAATAGATTTTAAAATTCAAACATATAATTCATACCTGACTCAACCTTTTCCAATTCAACCAACTCTTTTTCTAAATCAATGACCTTAGGAGATTTGATCCAATTTTGAGTACAAATCAAAGCTTCAACGGTAGAGGGATTCAAGGAACTACGAAATGAATCAAGGACACGACCTCCTGTACTAAAAGCGGATTCAGAAGATACAGTGGATACAGGGATAGCCAATATATCTCTAGCTATGCGGGAAAGCACATGATATTTATTTGTTTTTCCTTTCCACCAAGTGAGAATATTAAATGTAGGAGAATCATCTTCAACACCATCCTCCAAATACCTTTCCAACTCATTTTTTTGCACTTCACATTGTTTTTTCTTCATATTCATTCTAAACAAATTGTCCCAATCTTCATCATCTTCACCATTTTCAATTCTAGAATGAGAGGCAATGTTTGAAGATGAGGCATTGGAACCACCATCATGAGAAACAGGATACAAAAATAAATAGTGCTCAAACAATTTAGCAATGAGAGATTTCAATTTCTTTAACATATCCTCTGACAATTTTTCACCATACATCCGAGTAAAACAAAATTCAATATAGTCAAGCTTATAACGAGGATCAAGATAAATAGCAACAAAGAGAAGATAATTTATTGTATTGCTTTCCCAATACTTGTTGTACTTCAATTGCATATTTGCTGTCATGGTTTTCAAAATTGGATCACTAACATTGTGCCTCCATTTATTCAACGTTTTTTTTAATATCCATCAACTGTTTGAAAAAAGAGTTAGCAGTAACATGCAATGACCCAGAAAAAGAAAGTGTGGCATCATAAAAAGTTTTCAAAAACTTCACAAAAATACGAGCTCGTTCCCAATCAGCTCGATTAGGACATCCTTTCGACTCAATACAGAGATTAGTTAAAAATGCAACATCAGCATGTTCTAAGCGGTAAAATGCATGTTCATACTTTTCAGCGATGTTCAACATTAAATAAGTAGAGTTCCATCTGGTTTCTACATCTAGTGTTACCAATGCTTTAGAACATACACCAACAGCTTCTGCACACTTCTTGAAAGTAGCCAACCTACTAGGAGAAGCCTTGACAAACTTACATGCAGCCCTAATTCTTTTAACAGATTCATCAATATCCTTTATTCCTTCTTTGACAATCAAGTTTAATATGTGAGCACTACATCTCATATGCAAGTACTCCTCATTAAACAAAGTACGACCATTCCAAAAACTCATGCCTCGATTTAAATAATCAATTGCCAAATTGTTAGCACTTGCATTATCAACAGTCACACAACATATAGACTTGATACCCCATTCCTTCATGCAATTCTCTAATGTTATCCCTATAGTTTCACCTTTATGGTCAGCAATTATACCAAAGCTTAATATACTCTTCTTTAAATTCCACTCGTCATCAATATAGTGAGCTGTAACACACATATAATTCATATTCTGAATCGATGTCCAAGTATCAGTGGTAAGAGACACCATTTGTTTATTAGCAGACAACATAGATTTCAATTTTTCTTTCTCATCGAAGTACAAGCATAAACAATCTTTGGCAACAGTGACACGAGATGGAATTTTGAATCTTGGTTGAGCCTCTTTCATGAACATATTAAATCCTTCATTTTCAACATATTTAAAAGGGAGCTCATCAATGATTATCATCTTTGCAAGTGTTAATCTAGTCCTCTCTTGATTAAAATCAACAAGTTTCAAGCTAACACTATTAGGATCATCCTCACTTTCTTTTCCAATAGCTATAGTTTTTTGTTTCTTATCAACTACCCTATTTGGATTTTTCAGGCACACTTTCAAATGTTTATGCATGTTAGTAGTGCCATGACTACCACTATTTGCAGCATATTGTTTCCCACAATACTTACATATAGCCTTATCATTAACCCTTTTAAAATCTTTCCAAACTGTAGAAGGTTTTCTAGAGGGTTTTCTTTTGCTTACCTCTATTAGTGCACTTGGTGGCAATGATGACAACCTTTCTCCTTGTATTTGTTGAACTTCTTACTCTTGTTCAAGTGGATGAGCAACATCTTCACTGACAATTTGTGATTGTTCCACTTCCATTTTCTATAAAAAAACAATTTTTAATATAAATTATTATTAAAACAACATTAAACAAAATATATTTAAATTAATAATATGAAACAGAACAGGACTTTGCATCAAAATATATTTTCATCATATGAAACAAAATAGTACTTTGCATCATATGAAACAAAATAGTACATTACATTGAACCTATCATCATATTTTGCATTGATATAAAACTATTGAAGTACATACTGTAAAAACAATATATTGCATTGAAATAAATATATTGTAGAACTATAAAAAGTATAAAACCTTATTCAATATGGAGACGAAACTATGAGAGAGTCAAAGTATAGACTGTGGATTTTCGAAAGCAAGATGGAATTGGAATGTGAGAGAGTAAAATGAAAAAAAAAATCGTGAGAGAAAGAGGAGTGGTGACGTTTGAGATTTGCCGTAGTAAAAAAATGGGGTTAGGTTAAGTGGTATTGTCTTTAGTTTAGTAAGTTTCTAATATATACTTAATTATTATTAGTTAATAAAGATTCATTAAAAAAATAAAAAGGCAGTAAAGTGTAAACTAGAAGTGCATAAGTCAAGTAAGCATGATTAATATTAATAATAATGTTTAATTATAATAATAATAATAATTTAATGTGTGATTGAAAACTGGAAGGAAAGTGCAAAAGATCTTTGTGTACGTTACAATTTACAAAGTTATAGCAACTTTAAAATTTATAAATAATAATATAATAATATAATAATAATAATAATAATTAATTATGCCACGTCAACGGGTTGGGTCAACGAGTTCATGGGTTTAGAAACTAAAACCCAATACCCGAACCAAATCTATACGGGTTGTTACGGGTTGGGTCGGGTATACCCGTAAATGAATGGGTCCGGGTAATTAGTGGGTTGGTTCGGTTTGGGTAGGCGGGTTTGCGGGTCGACCCGCACCCATGAACACCCCTAATTTCAATAATACACATACTATTCGATTCATATGAGTATTAACCTATTCGAATCAAGCAACCACTCATCGGATGAAAATCACAGAACAGAAACAACACTGTCTGATTCGCCACCATTCGCCTGGCGAAGCCTCGTGGCGAATGCTCGCTGAACCTTCGCCCAGCGAACTCTCTAGCGAGCAAAGTCAGTAGCTACTGACTTGGTTCGCTGCCCTTCGCTGAAGGATTCGCTTGGAGAACCTTCGCTACCTATCCTTCGCCTGGCGAACTTGCTAGCGAAGACCACTGGGATTTAATTCTGAGTTATTCGCTAACATTCGCTGAGCTTCGCCCGGCGAAGCTTCGCCTTCATTCGCCTGGCGAGAGCCAGCAAGTCTGCGAAGACAGAACCCTCAATCTGTCTCCAACTTCCAATCCTCCAATAATCGACCGATTCTTCACCAAATCAGTACCAACAACTTAACCACACATCACCCGACTATTCTATGGCATTATTTTCAGTTTCTAACCGATTAAACTATAATTCTACCGATTGAATCCATTTTGCCCTAGCTTTAAAGAAGTTCAATCAGCCTTGTATTCTAAGGACTTGAACGAATGAAAGGAGCATAAACCTTCGACGGTGGGCGAAGGTTTAGCCGCTAAGGGAAAATTATTGCGAAAGGATGGTAAGTTCGACAAGAAGAAAGGTAAAAGTAAAAAAAAATCTTATAGTAGCGAAACATCTTATATTTGATGTTATCACTGTAAGAAGGAGGGTCACACAAGAAAGGTGTACCCTGAACGCCTGAAAGATCATAGAGGTAATGATAATACACCCATTGTTCAAGATGACTTTGACTCATCTGATGTTCTTGTGGCTTTAAATGGCGACTCGAGAAAAGAGTGGATTATGGATTTAGGTTGCACTTGTCACATGACTCCAAACAGAGAATTGTTCGAGAAGCTATGTGATCAAGATGGTGGATCTGTGCTACTGGGAAACAACAAATCTTGCAAAATTGCAGGTATTGGATCTGTGAGATTCAAGCTCCATAATGAGTCAATAAGGTTATTGACTGAAGTCAGGTATGTACTTGACTTGAATAGAAATTTGATTTCTCTTGGTGAATTCGACAGAAAGGGATACGTTTTTCAAGGAGAGAAAAGTATCCTAAGAGTCATGAAGGGGTCGAAGGAAGTCTTGAGAGGCGTGAAGAAACAAGACTTGTATACCCTTGAGGCTAAGGTTGTAAGTGGTTCGACAAATGTTGCATCCACGAAACCTATGTCGAAGACAGAATTATGGCACATGAGATTGGGCCATGTCAGTGAAAGAGGCCTGCTCAAATTGGGGAAGCAGAACCTTCTAGGAGGTGACAAAGTCGAAAAGTTGGAGTTTTGTGAATCTTATGTATTTGGTAAATTCTGTAGGGAGAAGTTTAACAAAGGCAAGCAAATAACACATGGATCCCTAGATTACATTCATGCTGATATTTGGGGGCCTGCAGGGAATCCTTCACACTCATGTGGAAGGTATTTTCTATCCATCATTGATGAATATTCCAGAAAGTTATGGGTATTCATACACAAGACGAAGGATGAAACTTTTGAGAATTTCAAAAGTTAGAAGATTCAGGTCGAAACTCAAACTAGCAGAAAGGTTAAGAGGTTGAGAACCGACAATGGCCTTGAATTCTACAATAAAGCGTTCGACAGTTACTGTATTGAGTCTAGGATTGCAAGGCATAAGACTTTAGCAGGTACTACTCAACAAAATGGCTTAACTGAGAGATTCAATCGAACAATCCTTAAAAGGGTTAGATGCATGTTGGTTAGTGCTGGATTAAAGAAGGTGTTTTGGGCGGAGGTTGTTTCAACAACAACTTACATGATAAATAGATGTCCCTTGACTGCCTCGGGAATGAAGACACGTGAAAAAGTTTGGTCGAGAGATCCACCTAGTCTCGATAGACTGAGAGTATTTGGCTGTGTGACCTATGCTCATATTAGGCAAGATAAGGTCGAACCCAGAGCTTTGAAATGCATGTTCATGGGATACCCTGAAGGAGTCAAAGCTTATAGGCTATGGTGCCTAGAGCCAGGTCACAGGAGGTGTGTCACCAGTCGAGATGTAGTTTTCAATGAAGCAGAGATGGCTTTTAAGAAAACTGATGATGCTGACGAAGAGCTGGAATAGAGAGAGATTCCTGTTGAGGTGGAACATGTTGATGCTAAATTGCGTACCCCAGATGAAGTCGAAGAAGACACATAAGATGTTGTTGAAGATGAGGAGACTAATAATGACTACCTGCTAGCAAGAGACAGGTCGAGGAGAGTCATCAAGCCACCTCAGAGACTTGGGTATGCAGATCTTATAGATTATGCCTTAATCTCTACAAGGGAGGTTCTAGACAAAGAACCTAGAGACTATAAGAAAGTTATGAGGAGTCAAAAGAAGACTAAATGGCTGAAGGCCATGGATGATGAGATGCAATCTCTTCATGATAACAAAACCTGGGAACTAATCATAAAACCTGCTGGAGCCAGGTTATTCAGCTATAAATGGATTTTCAAAGTTAAGGAAGGAATCAAAGAAGTGGAGTCGAAGAGATACAAGGTAAGATTGGTTACTAGGGGGTTCACTCAGAAAGAATGTATTGACTTCAATGATGTGTTCTCTCCTATTGTGAAGCACAGATCCATTCGAATGTTGCTTGCCACAGTGGCACAGTTCGAGTTCCAACACTGATGTTGAAAGAACTTATATGAATAACATTCCATATGCTAACATAATAGGTTCTTTGATGTATGCTATGGTATGTACTAGACCCGACATAACATATGCAGTAAGTCTTGTAAGTAGGTACATGGAATCCTGGAAAGGCTCACTGGCAAGCATTGAAGTGGATTCTAAGGTACATAAATGGGTCTCTGAATAAAGTCCTAACTTATGGTGGAGCCTTGGGTGAAGATAGTAAAGTAACAATCGAAGGATATGTCGACTCTGATTATGCAGGTTGTATGAATTCCAGAAAGTCTATTTCTGGATATGTATTCACTATGTTTGGGACATCAGTCAGTTGGAAAGTAACACTTTAGAAGGTCGTTTCCTTATCAACCACTAAAACGAAATATATTGCTCTAACTGAAGCTGTGAAGGAAGCATTGCGGCTTAAAGGTTTTGCAAAGGAGCTAAAACTTCAAGGTCAAGTTATCATTGTTAAGCACATTGGTGTGAGGCTGCATTTCGTCAGAGGGGTAATCGAGCATGGAGAAGTCCAAGTGCTGAAGGTTTAGACAGATCATAATGTTGTTGATATGATCACTAAGACATTGTCTAGTTGTAAGTTTTTCCACTGTATACAGTTGATAAAGCTGCATGAAGAAATTTAATTTCTTGATGTTATAGAGTTAGATCCAAGGTGGAAATTTGTGAGATGTTGGATCGAACTCTAGTATGGTCGAAGGGTAGCTTCTGGTTCGACAGGAATTAAGCATGAGGTCGAAGTATGTTCGCATGCTGCTGTCAGAGTAATGCGTGCTGTAGTCGAAGTTTGTTCTAACATGCATTGGTCAATATTGCTAGGATTGTTAGCATGTTGAAATGGGCCTTGCTTGTAATCCTAATTGTTTAAGTTAGCTTGTACCCCAAGTTAGCTTGTAATGGGTAATTGTTAAAAACCTCATTAGGTTAGTGTGCTATTTTTCTTATAAATAGGATGTTAGTTTCTAAATCTTGGCATAAGGAAAAATAGGAAGATAAAATCCTTATTTCAAGAGAGAGAAGTTATTTTGTTATTCTTGTATACTTGTAATCTTGTTTCAAAGAGAAAAAAAGAATAGCAGTTTATAACCAATCCTTGTTGTTTCTCGTTGTTTAACCTTGTTTTCTTTGTTAACCATAACCCTTGTGTGTTTCTTGATCATAAAGAAACCGTTTATATTTTGTTTCAAGACATCTGATTCACAACAGACTTTAAATGAGTCGACCCTAAAGGTCATCGAACTTTTATATGGTTAGATAAAAAAACTTTGTTATTGTATAAACTCAATCTATAATACGCGAGTCCGACCCTAAACGGGTTGCGAGCTTCTTAACTCAAAACAAGTAATTTTTTTATCATTTGTTATATATATATATATATATATATATATATATATATATATATATATATATATATATATATATATATATATATATATATATATATATATATATATATATATATATATATATATATATATATATATATATATATATATATATATACACACACACACACACATATATATATATATATATATATATATATATATATATATATATATATATATATATATATATATATATATATATATATATATATATATATATATATATATATATATATATATAATTATTATTAAAAAAAAGTATTTCCAAAACCATTTATTTATATATAATATTTACTTTAAATATAATACATTTTTCAATACTATATTATTATTTTTTAAAATTATAACATGTTTTTAAATATAAAACAAGTTAAAATTTTTTAAAGGGTTAATACATATTTTTTTCTTGGAACTTGGCAAATTTTAAAAGAAAAATCTCGATAAAAAAACAGTGTTTTTGATCCTCAACAAGCTCAATCAACAAATTTAGGGACATAACACTGCCACGGGTTGGGATCCACTCCATTTCTTTGTCCCTCCATTTTCTCCATTACTATAGTTTTGTGTATAAACAACACACTTTTCTAAGATATGTGACATATAATTAATATTTAGTTAATTTTATATACATAAAAACTATAATAATGGAGAAAATGGAGAGACAAAGAAATGTAGTGGATCCCAACCCCACTGCCACACGGTCGTTTTTATACAATTTTGGCTCCAAACAAGTTCAAACCTTGGACACTCAGGATATATGCAGGCTAATATACCATGTTATATATTTTTAATTGATACTTTGAATAGTATAATTATAAAAGCTATCATCATACAATCTTTCCACAATTTATCATCAATAATTCTCTCCCATTAATGTCAATGTTCTTCATCCCCATCTTTTTCATATGATTTTTTATTCACTATGTCCAAAAATCCAGATTCCATTATCCTTTAAATAAATAAACTATGGCATTTTACAATCAACCATGACAATAATAAATTTTTGATTCGAAATCTTTTGTATGATATTCATCATCTTTTTCTTCGTGTGACTTTTTATTCACCGTGACAAGAATTATTCGATTGTCCTTTGAATAAATGAATGATGGCACTTTACAATCAACCATGACAATTAAAAAAATTAAATCAATTATAGCAACCAATTTAAATGTCTATCTAAATCGTTCAACTATAGCAAACTTGAATAAGATAAAAACTCATATTTGTTTCAATTAATTAGATCTTTAAAAAACCAAGAATTCAAATTTTAAAACTCGAATCTTTCGAGAAAAAAAAAACATATTAAGATTCATGGATTCATCATTTATATTTGCAGTGTTATATTTTATTGAGATCTAAAAAGAGGGCTAGCACTAAAAGAGTGGAGGAGTCATCCTAAGGAATATAGAAAATTCGGCATTTCTTATTAAGTTTGTACATAATAGAATAGAATAGAATATATATATATATATATATATATATATATATATATATATATATATATATATATATATATATATATATATATATATATATATATATATATATATATATATATATATATATATATATATATATATATAGAGAGAGAGAGAGAGAGAGAGAGAGAGAGCTAGCACTAAAAGAGTGGAGGAGCCATCCTAAGGAATGTAGAAAATTCGGCATTTCTTATTAAGTTTCTACATAATAGAATAGAATATATATATATATATATATATATATATATATATATATATATATATATATATATATATATATATATATATATATATATATATATATATATATATATATATATATATATATATATATATATATATATATATATATATATATATATATATATATGTATATATATATATAACTTAGGAAGTACAAGTAACTAAAGAAACTAATTAAATCCTAATTAACTCAAATTAATCCCTATATACAAGAATGAAAATATTCTATATAGCTATGTAAATAAGTATAAATATATTCATATAATACAACTATAAAATATGCATTGTCGTCCCTTATTAATGGTTGCATATTTGTGTCTTAATGGTTTCAGATCAGCAACCAACACTCCTCCTCAAGTTGGGTCATAAATGTCTATCATGCCCAACTTGAATCTTAAGTTTTCATAGTTGGTTCTAGAAAGTGTCTTGGTCAAGATATCAGCTATTTGATGACTTGAGGTTGTGTGCTGAAGAGAAATTAATATGTTGTCAACCTTCTCCTTGATAAAATGTCTATCAATTTCTACATGCTTTGTCTTGTCATGTTGCACAAGATTTTTAGCAATACTTATGGCAACTTTGTTGTCACACAATAGACTTACTTCATGGTAAGTATGAACTTGTAGTTCCCCAAGCATCCTTTGTAAAAACATAAGTATGAACTTGTAGTTCCCCATATCCCTTCACAAATTTCATGAGCCATTGACCTAAATTCTGCTTCAACACTGCTTCTTGCAACCACAGATTGTTTCTTGCTTCTCCATGTCACTAAGTTGCCCCATATAAATGAGTAATACCCACTGGTTGATCTTATATCAGTTACTGAGCCAGCCCAAAATGCATCTGTGAATATTTCTACTTTTCTGCTTGTGTCCTTTTTGAAATGCAGCCCCTTCCCTGGTGCCTTTTTGAGATACTGTAGAATACTGTTAACTGCCTTCATGTGAGTCTCTTTGGGATCGTTCATGTAGCGGCTAGCCATGCTGACAGAAAACCAATGTCTAGCCGTGTATGGGTTAGGTAGATAAGTCTCCCAACCAGTATTTGATACATCTCTTTATCAACCGGTGGAATCTCTTTTTCCTCTCCTATTTTCACATTAGATTCCATAGGAGTGTCTGCTGACCGACATCCTAACATCCTCATTTCTTGAAGTAAATCAAGAGTATATTTCCTTTGAGTCAAATAAATTCCAAATTTTGATCGTGCCACTTCCATTCCAAGAAAATACCTTAACTGACCAAGATCTTTAACTTTAAATTCCTTAGCTAGTAACAATTTTAACCCTTCAATTCCAGTACAATTATCACCTGTAATAATAATGTCGTCTACGTAAACAATGTAGATGGTTACATTGCCTTCCTCCGAATGCTTAAAGAACATTGTGTGGTCTGTTTGGCATTGAGTGAAACCATGCATCCTAACCGCTCGTGTAAGCATATCAAACCAAGCCCGTGGGGATTGCTTGAGCCAGTATAGTGATCTTTTGAGCTTACATACCTTGCCCGAGTTTTCTGACGTCTCAAGTCCATGTGGTATTCTCATGTAAACATCTTCTTCTTCAAGTTCACCATTTAGGAAAGCCTTTTTTATATCTAGCTGATGAAGTGGCCAATCCAAATTTACTGCCAAGGAAAGAAGAACATAGACTGAGTTTAATTTTGCTATAGGTGCAAAGGTCTCTTCATAATCCACCCCATAAGACTGAGTGAATCCTTTTTCCACCAATCGAGCTTTATACCTGTTCACACTCCCGTCCACATTATATTTCACCGAGAATATCCATTTGCATCCAACTGGCTTCTTTCCATCTGGAAGGTGACAGAGCTGCCATGTACCATTCTTTTCTAGTGCCTTGATTTCTTCCACAACCTCCTTCCACTCTGGAACTAGGATAACTTCATGGAATTTTTGAGGAATGTGGGTGTTGTCCACTGAGTTGATGAAATTCTTGTACTCCTGCGACAATTTTTCACTAGAAACATGGTTCTCAATTAGATGTTTGGTACAAAACCTCACTCCATTTCTTATGGAAATGTTGCACCCTAATTTTTGACCATAAGATCCCACCTCTATTTTGCATTTTTCTTGCATTTTTATCCTTTTACTTTTGTGTGCATATTTCTTTACGGCTAACCAACTTATGCAGATGCAGTGATTCCAAACAGAGATGACATTTATTCTCACATTTTAAATACTTCAAGACATGGGCAGTTAGGCCTGTTTCAGATTGATTACAGGGTTTTCTATTGGTTTTCTTCAACATCTCTTAAAGCTTCAACACCTACCCCGAGATAGAGAACTTCAAGCTATATCCAAGGATTTCCCCAAGGAGTTGTGTGTCCTACCACGAGTCCTGAATATGGTCATAATTATCAAAATTTTTTATTCAGAGGGCCCCTGGTAATTACAGCCCGGGACTTCCATACTCATGTTCTTCACAAAGTCAAAACGAGAATGTCATGGTCCAAATCAACATCCTAATCATAGTCTTAAGCCGGGGCCAATCTATGTGATTGTAGTTTGGATTTTCCAATGAAGAGTCGAGATTCACTTTACGATTCCAAGGACTTAGGCCCACCTGGATCCATAAAGGAAATGGTGTGCTATAAATTCATCTAACGGAATTATTCAAACAAAGGCATAACTATGTGGTGGATGGCCTTCGTTACTTTTGAAACACAATATTTAAGCTGACTAATGTAGATGATACAAGTTCAATTTTTAAACTCAAAGAAGACAAAGGAAATGATTTGAGAAACTTGCAGGAGGTATGATTCTTGGCTTTGTCGAGAATGAAATTGGTAAGACTATTAATAACGTTAACCAAGATAATTCATAAGTCTACTATAAAACTTCATTTATTACAAAGGGGTTTATGAGATTCATATCGAAGTTTACAACAAGTTGGGGAATTGTTATGACTAAGCAACTCTTGCCTTATAACCCAACTACAACCCACATCCCTTAGCTCTCGTTCTACTGGCATTGGTTGAAGCTGCAAACTCAACAAACGCGGTTAAACGGACCACACCAAGTCCACTCGGAACGGATTCCTATTGAAGTCACTATTTCAGTCTTCTAACAGGATGACTTAATGTCCCCTCTGCAACTTTTTTATGTTCTCCACTTGAGGGAATTTCTGAAAGATCTTCATACTTCGGACTACGGTAACACGCCTTTCGCCAATGGTTTCTTCAACAGATCTCGATCGCCGCCGGCCAATCAGCACAGTAGGATAATCCCCTGCAGAACTTCGAAAAGAAGTCATAACCGAATTAGACAAGTTGCAGTGCCATCCGTATTGATCCCTACAAGATTCTGTATATCAGACTTTATTACCATCAGACTCACAGTCCAAACCTGTCAAACAGAGAATGCATTATTTTGGCACGAACTGTGGGCATATCGAAATGACAGATATTTATGATATTCGACAAGTTAAGATATACCAATGGTAGATACAATGTAGTGACGAGCCCCGTCATCGTTACGCATCAACTGTCGGCTACGTTTTTCCTGCTGCATTAGTTTCTATGGTTGTCCAACTCCTTCTCAACAGCCTGGACGGCAGACCAGGCAACGAAGAATCTGAAGGAACTTATTACCTCTTCCATAAGTCTTGCACGGCTACTTACGCGACCAAGATCACCCCCTCTCGATGAACTGCAAAGCAACATAAATCAGTAATCAAACAAAACTTGTTTTAAGGACCAACAACAGCAGTTTGAGTCAGATGTCAATGCTGGAGGAACCTTTCGACGCTTTTAAATACAATAAGGTTATGATAATAATGCAGATAATGGATCTACCTTTCCTTCAATACAGTTTTTCTGTTGCATCTTGTAAAGCTAAAGACTGAACATCATCATTTGCTTTCGCTCTAATAAGTCTTGACTGGTATAAAACAAGTCTAAAAACTCGCCACAGTTTTCATGGTTTGCCGATGGTTTAGTTCTCATTCACCACATGACCGAATGGCTAGTCGAAATCCCTGAAATACAGGTTATATTGCAAGAATAATGCTGTGAGCTTTCAACACCCCTTTATAATTTGTTTGATTTGGTGAAATGACAGACAGACGTTGCAACAAGGAATTTTAGGACGAGGCGAAATTGGTTTTGATCTCCCGTTGCGCCACATTTCCATGAGGCATGGATAAAATTAGAGTGGATTGATTGAAGGGGTTTCCTGTGAATTATGACAACAGCAGGTTATGTTATGGAAGTAGCGGTATAACCACATGTGAGTAATAGTTAAAACATCATTAGAAGAACAATACCACAGCCTCCTACCAAGCGTCGAAGACAACGGAAGTTCGGACGGGCAACAATTGATCGTTGACAATTTCTAACACATCTCAAACACCTAGCAGTACTGAACAAAGTTAGAAGAAGCAATCTCCACCCAAGCCAAGCATGACCGTCATACTTTCCACCAACGCACCAACCTATCAATTTATAACCCAAAAGGAATAAATAAGGATCAATTGGCCAAGGAAATAGTTAATAAGCAGAATATGAAGACACTAAATATTTAAGCTCGTACATATGATCACTTGTTTACTAATAAGCTCGGTCACCATGGACAATTAAGGCTAGTTCATGAAAGTACCATCCTGACAAGAATGCCAGCAATCCTGAAGATTCAGAACTATTCAAAGAGGTTGCGTGATATCTTACCCAGAGAAGAGACGGCAGTAGGACAGTGCAGGATTTGAGGCACTTGATGCTGTAGCATGGACATGGAAAGTGATTTATCTAATCTTGGGACTGTGAACACGATGTTTGCAGCTTTATTCAGCAAACTGGATGTCCCTATCAACATTCTTGAAGAGGCTTTGAATGGCACAGTTACAATCAGACCCCTTCTAATTGGAACATCAGTTAGGGGAAAGGATGCGAATGATGTCTTTACTAAACTGCACACCGCTATATCTGAACAACACCTTAGCGTGTCACCACTTAAAGACCAATTTGCTTAATAGTAATGATGATATTTCGAAGCTCAAGCCTCAAGCATCACGGTTGAACAAATTCGCAGCAGTTCCCATTATCCAGCCATCCAAACGTCCTCATCACCATAGGTACATGAAATGAAATAAGGAAACGATTATCAAGCTGCTACAGAAGTAAAGCAAGCAAACAAATACATAGCATGATAGCTCCATACAAGATAAACAAGAGTAATATCAAAATAAGTTTGGCCATACGAATTTGCTTATCGAAGGATCGGTTTCAGGGTAGGAAATCAGACTTACCATCAATTGTCACCAACTGCAACTGTCTGCAGCAGTGAATCCGCAGCTTTGGGCTCACCGATTCTGTTACCGCAATTACTCTGGGCTGTTAAACTTCTATGGGCCCAACTCCTTCACTATTCACACCTGTCAAAATATCAAATGCAAATTAGTAATTGTTTGGGAGAATAACCGATAAAGAGAATATTCAGGGGATAATAGAATATTCAGGAATCAAATCAGATCTAATTCCAAATTAATACACAAAATCAGAGATTTGAAGTGTCAGTTAAAAGGCTCATTATAGAAATCATCGAAAAAGGAATATTTTCAAATTGGATTTGTCCCCAATAAGGAATACCCAAATCAGTATTCAATTGATTTTAATCAGATTTCAATACAAGGAACCTCGGTTGGAGCCTATATAAAGAGATTAATAGGAAAAAGGGAGAGGACACCCAAACATGTGTACATGAGAAAGAGTAGAGAACTTATCTTCGGAGGTTGTCGTCATCAAATCGCCGCGAGATCACCTTCAAGCCTTTGCCGGAAATCGCTTTCACCAATTCATCGCGTCATCACCAGGAAGCACCACAAATCCACTGGAAATCGCCATCGAACCTCCGTCAAGGCTTCCGCTGACCATCAATCGTGAGCTTTTGTTATTTTCTTGTTGCTACCATTTTATGCCTTTCATTTGATTTGTGTAGGAACAGTGGAAGATGATAGAACGAAAGAAGGTAGTAGAAATCGAAGAATGAGACGGTGAAGGAGGAGGAAACCAGTCGCGATTTGGAAAGGAGATATTGAGAACAACGGCTGATCGATCAATTTGGGGGGGGGGGGAGAAGTTCAATTTGGGGCATTAGGGTTCTTGCTTTCGTTTTTTCTGTTTTGGTTGTTTGGTAATCATATACGGCCACACACTAACATCACCGCACACACCCACTAACCATCGCTTAATTAACCTAACTAACCCTCTAATTATCTTTTAAATTTTAATTAATCTGCTATAATTCGTCTAAATCACTTAATCTTTATTTTATTTTGTTAATTAACCTAGTATTGTTTTTAGTTAAACTAACTATATCTAAAAAAAAAATCGATTTAGCTAATCTTACTTTAGTCCTTTTCTTTTAGTAATAATTAACTAATATTTATTATAATCAGTTTTTAAATTAAAATAATTGCTACAACCTTTTATTTATTAACTAGTTTTCTTATATACACCAATTTCTTTAATAACTTGACCTCGTATTAATAATTAATTATTTGTTTTTTAGCCAATTTGTAATATTAATATTTTGTTTAAACTAACTTTTCTAAATCCTACTAATTCATAGTAAAAATATTTTGCTAATTGATTAAATTAACTTTTTCAACTTAATAACATTTTAATTAAGTAGGTATTTATTTACTATCTTTTTATAAATAAGCCACACCTATTTGTTAATCTATTTGATTAATAATAAAACCTCTAATATTTAATTAACTTTTAGAAACAAATGGTAAAGATACCCCTTTTATTTTATTTCGTGATCAATAAATTAATCCTTCACAGTAGCCATAATTTTATTAAAAAAGGGATAAATCATTTCACTTAAGTTTTTAGATAATAAAATTAAATCATTTAGCATATTATAATATTTTACTTAAAAGCCTCGCCTAAAACCAAATCAGACAATTAAAATCAATCAACAGCGTAAAATACAATCGATCATGCACACTCACATTCACGACACATTCACCTACACCTTAGCGCTTTCATGCGTGTGTATGGTTTTACTTTCCTCAATTTATTCTTCAGCAATTTAATATTACCGCATTTACATTTTTGCATCGCATCCGTCCAAAGGAAAAACCTACACATGATTCAACAATTGTGTGTAGTGCATCTCATTTGCATCATTCTCCCACTTGATCCTTGATCCCATTCAAGTCGATCTCTTAGGATAGATTCTACCCCATAGGAAGGACCGTTCTTTATCTCTACAACTTAGAAACAAACAACATACAACTCAATACAATATTCGAACACATTAGAGAAAGATGCCAAATCATCTTAAGCGAGATAAAATCTCCACCCCACATCAATACAATCAATACCGTAGGAATTTTGCCTTAAGAGAGATAGGCGTACCTCGTCAATCCCTATCCGAGTACTTGAGCCCTTCTCTTAAGATGATGCAAAGACTACATTCCTACACCTTGTGGCGGTTAAATCTCCCTTAAAATGACAACTCACTTTTTCTCCTAAAATCAATCAATCAACTACCCTAAACTCGTAGGAACTTTGACCACAGTCAAAGAACTCCTCATACCCTTTAGGGGAACTACAAATACTCTGATTCCACTCCCGTAAGGATATGTAGGCATAAGATGCGATATCTTATAGAGTATACTTAGAAATAAACCCCCTAGGTCATTTACCATTAAGCAGATAAACACTTAGCAATAAACAAACATAAAACAAGAGGTTCCTGTAGAGTACTACAGAAACTTAGGATGCTAGTACCTTCCCTAAGTTTAACCAATCCCCGAACCTATAACTCTCTAAACCTTGCATTTGCATTGCATTGTGGGAATTTTGATCTTTATCCCTTCCTTTGGACAAATCAAAGTTCGGTTGCAAAATGAATTAAAGATTCAAACTAATCAATAGTTTGGTATCCGATTTTCACCGCGACAGAAATGGCGACTTCACTGGGGAGCCTCAGTGGGTTTCCCTACCTTGCTTTACCTGTTTATTGCTTTATATATTTTCCTACTTGTTTATTTGTTTGTGTCCTTTATTTTTTTTGGGCTATTATCTTTGAGTGGTGAGACAAAGTCCTACACCCGGACTTGAGAGAAATTATGATAGGATGGTGATATATTCGATGAGGCTTATAGGGAGTGAGTCCCGACTAATTTAACTCGAGAATCCCGCTTAATTGAGACCCTTTTGAAAATAGTTCGGTTGAACGAGTTTAGTCGTGAAAACTTTTACTATTCTCAATGGGAGTCTATGATACTAAGGATCGTAGTTACCTTGAACCCCACTTTGGCCTTTATTAGGATGTAGTACGAGGCTATGAGGGAGTAAGTCCCGAAATAGTGCTACGCGATGCTACACTCAAATGAAGTTCTCTTGAGAATATTATTAACCCCTGAGTTAGTTGAGAAGTTGATAATATCCGAAAGATGGGCTAATGACTTTGGGAACCTCTTAGAACCTTGTTTTGCAGGTACAATCCACCTCTAGTCCTTGTCCTTTGGGAATGGGTATACCCTTGGCCCCATGCTCGTTGCAAACCTAGGACCTTTGTTTGTTTATCTTTGTGTGCCCTTATGTGCTTACTTGTGTTTGTTGCATTCATACAACATCACACTACATTGGACTTCATGGGATTTACCCTTTACTTATGAACATTGTAGGACGTTATGGATTCCAATAGACAAAATATTTTTAAAAGCAATTATTTATATTCCGTTTCAAAATTAATAAGAATGTTTTCTTTTACCGCAATGTATATAAGTAGTTGGGATCCCATGAAGTCGTACTCATCTTGCATTGCATTCTCTCTTCGTCCATTTCAAGAAACTCAATTTTATTTCTCAGGTATTGTAACCATGGATTTCAAAAGAGAAGCAT
The DNA here is from genome assembly GCA_963859935.3 of Lathyrus sativus. Taxonomy (NCBI): domain Eukaryota; kingdom Viridiplantae; phylum Streptophyta; class Magnoliopsida; order Fabales; family Fabaceae; genus Lathyrus; species Lathyrus sativus. The sequence continues at coordinate 536,755,836 of OZ012739.1, forward strand.
TGGAGTACACTTTCCAGAGTCCTAACATTGAAAGCTTGAGAGAACTAGCAGATCTCATCGAGAATCATTACGCCTTCGCAGCAGAATATGGGGAAGTCTTCCATTTCCTCGAGCTCCAGATGAAAGAAGGACTGTTGGAGACTCTTGTTTAGTTTTATGACCCGTTGTACCACTGTTTTACTTTTCCGGATTACCAGTTGATGCCGACTCTGGAAGAGTATTCTGATTTCTTGAGGATGCCTGTGACGGCCCGATCTATATTCATCGGCCAGGAGGACGTACCCAGTCACCAAGAGATTGCCAATGCTACTCATCTCAGCTTAGCAGATGTTCAAGCGCACTTGACCACCAAGGAAGGAGTCCTTGAATTCCCAGCTGACTTCTTGATTGAAAAAGTCCGCTACCATGCTGAAAGAAAAGAAGTCCTTATCTTGGAAGCCACCTTTGCTTTATTGGTCTATGGGATCTTCTGGTTCCCTAAGGTTGATGATTTCGTTGATATGGATGCAATTAAATTATTCATACTCAAGAATCCGGTTCCCACCTTGCTAGCTGACACCTACTATTCAATCCACTCGAGGAATGCTGAAGGAGGATGACGTATTGTTTGTTGTACCGCTCTGTTGTATTCATGGTTCATTGCTCGCCTGACTCGGCATCCGTCTATTTGGGAAGAGGAAGAATCGCCCCGTTGGTCCGAGATAGTTATGGCCCTTACTCACTCTGACATTGTGTGGTACGACCCTACCTATGGAGGTATATGTATGATCCATAGCATCGGAGGATTTACTAACATACAACTCATTGGGAGAGAAGGATGCATAAGTTACAACCCTGCTTTGGCTCGTCTCCAATTTGGGCATCCTATGATCGAAGTACCTGACCAAACTCTGTTAGAAGGGATCTTTCTCAAGGAAGGAGAAGATCCAGACCTGAAGACCGTCATAATTTATGCATGGAGATACGTCAACAAGGAAGGAAAAGCTGCTTTAGGATACCCCAATTGTGCTGTCTCCGAAGAATATCTACATTGGGTACGAGAAAGAGCTCTCGACCTCAAGATGCCGTTTCCTTTCCATGAACCTATGGTATTGGCTTTCCATGATCCTGATTAGTTTGATGTGAGTGAAGTAGATCAGTTGAGGGCTGCTTTGGATGAGGCTCGAAAACTGAAAGCCGCTTGGAGGAACAAGTTTTTCACGCTCAAGGTAGAGAAAGAGAAGTCCCGGAGGCTGCCAGAAGTAGAACTTGCAAGGAAAAGGAAGGCGCGAGAGGATTTATTTTCCTCTCACACCTCTTCAAGAGCTGTCACCAGTGATGATCTTCCCCCAGCTGCCATGGCTTGGAAAGAATGTGTCGATCGACTCATTAGTGAGAAGGCCGAGTTACAAGAACGCATTAACCAGTTAAAAGAAGAACTTCGCGCACAGAAGGAGCATAGGGAGTAGATCTCCGAGTTTCTCTTTTGTTTTTGGTTCAATGTAATAAACTCTTAAAAGAGTACTCTGTTTTATAATGCTTCGAATATCAAAATAAAATAAGTTTTTATCCAACGTTATAATACCGAAAACAACTTGAATTTCTTGAAGTTTCATCCTGCATTCTGCATAGCATCTAGCATTTTAGCATGTGCATTTGTCCTTTCTCCGTTGCGTCCTCATTCCGTCTTTCTGTCTTTGTCTCGTCAGCCGACATCTCGACCATCTGACCAAGCTCGAAGTATTACTTAAGGATAGCAAAGAGAACGAAGATATGGATCGCATGACCGACTTCAGAGTAAGGACTGATTCAACATTCAACTATTCCTCCGACGACTTTGTGCAACAAGTGGATGTTCCTGTGCAACTTCAAACTTCGCAAGACAACCTGTTTGTTGACCCCTAGAACACTCCTACTGAGAAAGGAGTAGATGATCCTAGATTCATAGCAATGGAGAAAGAACTTCGTGGTCTCCAAGAACAAGTGAAGATGATGAGAGGAACTACCGCATCAGGTCTTGGTGCTCATGAACTATGTTTAGTTCCAGGTGTAATTATTCCTCTAAAGTTCGAGATGCCTGTCTTCGAAGTTTACAAGGGTATCAGCTGTCCAAAATACCATTTGACAATGTTTTGTCGAAAGATGACTGCTTATATTGACAACGACAAGCTGATGATACACTGCTTTTAAGAAAGTTTATGTGGGACATCCTTGATATGGTACATGAAGCTGCAAAGTAACCACATTCAGTCTTGGGAAGACTTAGCTGTTGCTTTTGTGAAGCAATACCATTACAACTTGGGTATAGCCCCAGACAATAAAGATCACAATGGACCTTCAAGAGAATTCATAGCTCCGGTACCCCGTCCTCAACATCAGTATGCAATGCCCGCTCAGTGCGAACAACAACCACCTCCTAAGCAGAAGTTGGCCTCTCCAGATCAACCATAGAATCGACGGATTCAGAGAAGGTATCAGAGGATGCCTCTAGATACACCAAGAGAGGGAATTCAGCGGTTTAATCCCATCCCTGTGAAGTACGCTGATCTGTTTCCAGTTTTGATTCAGAAAGGTCACATCCAAACAAAAGCTCCACCTAAAGTACCCGAGAAACTCCCGTACTGGTACAAAGCTGACAAATTTTGCCCATATCATCAAGGTGCTCCTGGCCACGACATTGAGAGCTGCTATGGTTTGAAGGCAGACGTTCGAGAATTGGTTACAAACGGAATTTTATCCTTCGGAGATCCTAATCCTGACCTCAACATGGTTCATCCTCCGAGAACATGATCCAAGGTTATCAAAAGACTACACGTCAGACGATTCTGCAAGTTTCTCCATTTCAAGGCGTAATAAAGAAGGGTTTGTCCGGCTTTTCACTTTAATTTTGCTTTTGTGTTTTTGTTTCTTTGATTAAAAATATTTTTGGCATGTAAGAACTTGTCATTTTGAATAAGTAATGCAATAAGTGTTTGTCTTGAAGAAATCCATTCGTTTTCACTCAAAATTGTTTTTTAAAATAATTTATAATGCTGACTTTACCCGATCTCTAGCTCTGACAGAGAATTGGGAGGAGGATGATGAAGTAAAACGCATGATCTTGTTGAATGCTTCGAATAAGAACCCTACCGATGATGTAAGGCATTTTTTCCAACCATCTAAACCCAAAAATAGTTAACCCCTCTTTTAAGCCTCGAGAAAAGATCTGTTTTTTCTCCCAAACCGAAACCTCGTTTTTAGCCTAGGGCAGGGTAATACCAAAAAAATAGTAATGAATATCTTTCAAAATTGGGTGGGCACAAATATACTAACCCTTTATTCCTCCACTTTACAAGTCATAACCTAAGCCCATATATGACCTTCAAAGTCCTAATTGAAGTAAGGTCTAATTCGAAAGCATACTTGATGAGATATTGTTTCCTGACTCCTTGAGCTATGCTCAAATTAAATCAGCTTTATACATAATTTTTAATTTGTATCCTAACTAGTGGCTTCGATCACAAGTTATAATGATATCCCTTTTCAAAACTTCAAGACAAACGTGTGTTGCATTAACCGTTTCAGAATTAACATTTCTGACTTGCTAAATGCGCTTGACATCTTAGAAAGATTACAAACGGACATTGATGGATTTGAAGACTGTGCCAACCTGGGGAAAGTTATTTTCCAAGAGGTTTGATCCGTATGAGTTTGGCTTCGTCTAAAGCACAAATTAGAAGACTCAGTTATACCAGCAATCAAGGGCAGTTACGTCGAGATTCGGCGAATCTCTCTGAGAGTTTGAAAACAGTGGGGCATTTGGAATCCTCTCTAGATGTTTTTCTAAGCCATATGACTTGAGGAATTTGAAACTTGAAGCGAAGCGGATGTTTATTTCATCCATAGGAAACTCAACTCCGACATGTTCAACAACTGTGATAACCCAGGATATTTATTTTATCCCCTATGAAGCTTCAGTTTGGGTACCTCCGTCTACAACTTCGTACAACCTTTCAACCTTATCAAGATGTTACATCCCAAATAGATTGATCTCTATTTCCCAAGAGAAGATTTGGAGCCCTGAAGCAGGAGTGTGATCCCCTATTTGGTTCTCCATTTATTCCCAGTGGTACTTCTATCTTTGAAGATGGGTCGAGATGTTTATCCCGAGATGTTTATTTCATCTCCGGTCGCCTCTTTCTGTTTATTTTGTCAGCATAAGCATACGCATAACATATAAGTAGACAGCATGGCATGTGCGTTTGTTTTCATTCTTTGTGTTTATTTTATTTTGTCGCTTTGGTTGTAGTCATCCCTAGGTGTTTGGGTGCGTCTTATCCTTCCAAATAGATTCGTCAACCCTAGGCAGAAAAAGCGCAATGCTTCATTTTTCCCCATGAAGTTCAATCCTCATGGAAGATGGTTATTTTAGTACAATCCCACTTGAGTTCATACCTCAATGGTCGAGTCTTGCTTGACAGTTTCTTTTCGGCTACTTCCCGAATCGAACTTCGGTTTTTGGCAATCACATCGTGGACGTCTCCAACCTTTGAACATGGATTAAGTGTGCATTTATTTCGCACCCTATTCCCCAGGAAGAGTATTCATGAAGACATACATTTCTTCAACAATTTTTTTCTCGAACATCTACATTTGGACTATAACAATCTCTTTATTTGAGCAACTCGTTTTGATCAGGATCTTATTCAAAACGACAAACGAAGATTTCTACAAGACAGTTCATTTACCCTCAGTGGGTCCCTCAACATTATCGATTCATCAGAGAAAACAGTTACAGACATTTCTCTTTATTTGAGAATTCACACATTTTTACAACAACTAAGACATTCTTCAGGAATGGCTTCCCCCAGTGAGTTTCATCACACAAGTTTACTTCCGTCAGCGACATCTCCCCGAAAAAGTCGAAGAAGTTTATCGCAATAGTCTCTCTTTATCTGAGAAGACATACATTACAATTCAACCGGCTCACATCTCTCCCGAAGATTCCCGGCGAAATTTTACAAACTCTCAGTACATTATGGCTTACAGCCGAAGTTCCACAATCCACCAAGTTCTACAACTTACAACATATTATGGCTCACAGCCAAGAAGTTCACCGACAACTACAGTCTACAACGACAATCATTCAAACATCTTACATTTCCTGGTTAATCTCGGCAGTAGATTCCCAGAAGACCTCAACAGTAGGTAGTTCTATTTCATTTCTTGGATAATCTCGGCAGTAGATTCCTAGAAGACCTCGGCAGTAGGTAGTTCTATTTCATTTCCTGGTTAATCTCGGCAGTAGATTCCTAGAAGACCTCGGCAGTAGGTAGTTCTATTTCAGTTCCTGGTTAATCTCGGCAGTAGATTACCAGAAGACCTCGGCAGTAGGTAGTTTTATTTCAGTTCCTGGTTAATCTCGGCAGTAGATTCCTAGAAGACCTCGACAGTATGTAGTCCTATTTCAGTTCTTGGTTAATCTCGACAGTAGATTTCCAAAAGACTTCGTCAGAAGTATTTCTCCAACAGACTTTGACACAGAATCTCGGCAGTAGATTCCTTACAGATTTTAACAGAAAATATTTTGGCAAAAATATTCTCAATTACAGTTACAAGCCTTGACAGTAGACTTCTCTAGCTGATGTCTTGAATCAATTACATTTGACATATACAGTAGATTCATCAAGAGGATTTCTCTTCCAAGTTCTTCACAATATGCTTACAGACACTTTGTAATTATCAATCTTTCCCTGTGGAGTCCTGCTTTGTCGAGCCTGTTCTTCCCATGTGTGGTGTTTAGTTTCTCCCATGTGGCACCATTTCTCCACATGATCTTCCTTCTTGCATTCTCATATCATTGCATATCATTTTCATTCGGTGGCTTCTTACGGCCAAAAATTCATACAATGTTTGTATTTAAGTCCCTCCTATCTCGTCGAGACGAAGATCTCGATCTTCATATCTCCGAATAGGAGTAACTTAAATAGGGGCATCTGTTGCACCCTAATTTTTGACCATAAGATCCCACCTCTATTTTGCATTTTTCTTGCATTTTTATCCTTTTACTTTTGTGTGCATATTTCTTTACGACTAACCAACTTATGCAGATGCAGTGATTCCAAACAGAGATGACATTTATTCTCACATTTTAAATACTTCAAGACATGGGCAGTTAGGCCAGTTTCATATTGATTACGGGGTTTTCTATTGGTTTTCTTCAACATCTCTTAAAACTTCAACACCTACTCCGAGAGAGAGAACTTCAAGCTATATCCAAGGATTTCCCCAAGGAGTTGTGTGTCCTACCACGAGTCCTGAATATGGTCATAATTATCGAAATTTCTTATTCAGAGGGGCCCTGGTAATTACAGCCTGAGACTTCCATACTCATGTTCTTCACAAAGTCAAAACGAGAATGTCATGGTCCAAATCAACATCCTGATCATAGTCTTAAGCCGGGGCCAATCTATGTGACTGTAGTTTGGATTTGCCAATGAAGAGTCGAGATTCACTTTACGATTCCAAGGACTTAGGCCCACCTGGATCCATAAAGGAAATGGTGTGCTATAAATTCATCTAAGGGAATTATTCAAACAAAGGCATAACTATGTGGTGGATGGCCTTCGTTACTTTTGAACCACAATATTTAAGCTGACCAATGTAGATGATACAAGTTTAATTTTTTAAACTCAAAGAAGACAAAGGAAATGATTTGAGAAACTTGCAGGAGGTATGATTCCTGGCTTTGTCGAGAATGAAATTGGTAAGACTATTAATAATGTTAACCAAGATAATTCATAAGTCTACTATAAAACTTCATTTATTACAAAGTGGTTTATGAGATTCATATCGAAGTTTACAACAAGTTGGGGAATTGTTATGACTAAGCAACTCTTGCCTTATAACCCAAATACATCCCACATCCCTTAGCTCTCGTTCTACTGGCATTGGTTGAAGCTGCAAACTCAACAAACGCGGTTAAACGGACCACACCAAGTCAACTCGGAACGGATTCCTATTGAAGCCACTATTTCAGTCTTCTAACAGGATGACTTAATGTCCCCTCTGCAACTTTTTTATGTTCTCCACTTGAGGGAATTTCTGAAAGATCTTCATACTTCGGACTACTGTAACATACCTTTCGCCAATGGTTTCTTCAACAGATCTCGATCGCTGCTGGCCAATCAGCACAGTAGGATAATCCCCTGCAGAACTTCGAAAGGAAGTCATAACCGAATTAGACAAGCTGCAGTGCCATCCGTATTGATCCCTACAAGATTCCGTATATCAGAATTTATTACCATCAGACTCACAGTCCAAACTTGTCAAACAGAGAATGCATTATTTTGGCGCGAACTGTGGGCATATCGAAATGACAGATACTTATGATATTCGACAAGTTAAGACATACCAATGGTAGATACAATGTAGTGACGAGCCCCGTCGTCGTTACGCATCAAGTGTCGGCTACGTTTTTCCTGCTGCATTAGTTTCTATGGTTGTCCAACTCCTTCTCAACAGCATGGACGACAGACCAGGCAACGAAAAATCTGAAGGAACTTATTACCTCTTCCATAAGTCTTGCACGACTACTTACGCGACCAAGATCACCCCCTCTCGATGAACTGCAAAGCAACATAAATCAGTAATCAAACAAAACTTGTTTTAAGGACCAACAACAACAGTTTGAGTCAGATGTCAATGCTGGAGGAACCTTTCGACGCTTTTAAATACAATAAGGTTATGATAATAATGCAGATAATGGATCTACCTTTCCTTCAATACAGTTTTTCTGTTGCATCTTGTAAAGCTAAAGACTGAACATCATCATTTGCTTTCGCTCTAATAAGTCTTGACTGGTATAAAACAAGTCTAAAAACTCGCCACAGTTTTCATGGTTTGCCGATGATTTAGTTCTCATTCACCGCATGACCGAATGGCTAGTCGAAATCCCTGAAATACAGGTTATATTGCAAGAATAATGCTGTGAGCTTTCAACACCCCTTTTTAATTTGTTTGAGTTGGTGAAACGACTGACAGACGCTGCGACAAGGAATTTTGGGACGAGGCGAAACTGGTTTTGATCTCCCGTTGCGCCACATTTCCACGAGGCATGGATAAAATTAGAGTGGATTGATTGAAGGGGTTTCCTGTGATTCATGACAACAGCAGGGTATGTTATGGAAGTAGCGGCATAACCACATGTGAGTAATAGTTAAAACATCATTAGAAGAACAATACCACAGCCTCCTACCAAGCGTCGAAGACAACGGAAGTTCAGACGGGCAACAATTGATCGTTGACAATTTCTAACACATCTCAAACACCTAGCAGTACTGAACAAAGTTAGAAGAAGCAATCTCCACCCAAGCCAAGCATGACCGTCATACTTTCCACCAACGCACCAACCTATCAATTTATAACCCAAAAGGAATAAATAAGGATCAATTGGCCAAGGAAATTGTTAATAAGCAAAATATGAAGACACTAAATATTTAAGCTCGTACATATGATCACTTGTTTACTAATAAGCTCGGTCACCATGGAAAATTAAGGCTAGTTCATGAAAGTACCATCCTGACAAGAATGCCAACAATCCTGAAGCTTCAGAACTATTCAAAGAGGTTGCGTGATATCTGTCCCAGAGAAGAGACGACAGTATGACAGTGCAGGATTTGAGGCACTTGATGCTGTAGCATGGACATGGAAAGTGATTTATCTAATCTTGGGACTGTGAACACGATGTTTGCAGCTTTATTCAGCAAACTGAATGTCCCTATCAACATTCTTGAAGAGGCTTTGAATGGCACAGTTACAGTCAGACCCCTTCCAATTGGAACATCAGTTAGGGGAAAGGATGCGAATGATGGCTTTACTCAACTGCACACCGCTATATCTGAACAACACCTTAGTGTGTCACCACTTAAAGACCAATTTGCTTAATAGTAATGATGATATTTCGAAGCTCAAGCCTCAAGCATCACGGTTGAACAAATTCGCAGCAGTTCCCATTATCCAGCCATCCAAACGTCCTCATCACCATAGGTACATGAAATGAAATAAGGAAACGATTATCAAGCTGCTACAGAAGTAAAGCAAGCAAACAAATACATAGCATGATAGCTCCATACAAGATAAACAAGAGTAATATCAAAATAAGTTTGGCCATACGAATTTGCTTATCGAAGGATCGGTTTCAGGGTAGGAAATCAGACTTACCATCAATTCTCACCAACTGCAACTGTCTGCAGCAGTGAATCCGCAGCTTTGGGCTCACCGATTCTGTTACCGCAATTACTCTGGGCTGTTAAACTTCTATGGGCCCAACTCCTTCACTATTCACACCTGTCAAAATATCAAATGCAAATTAGTAATTGTTTGGGAGAATAACCGATAAAGAGAATATTCAGGGGATAATAGAAGATTCAGGAATCAAATCAGATCTAATTCCAAATTAATACACAAAATCAGAGATTTGAAGTGTCAGTTAAAAGGCTCATTATAGAAATCATCGAAAAAGGAATACTTTCAAATTGGATTTGTCCCCAATAAGGAATACCCAAATCAGTATTCAATTGATTTTAATCAGATTTCAATACAAGGAACCTCGGTTGGAGCCTATATAAAGAGATTAATAGGAAAAAGGGAGAGGACACCCAAACATGTGTACATGAGAAAGAGTAGAGAACTTATCTTCGGAGGTTGTCGTCATCAAATCGCCGCGAGATCACCTTCAAGCCTTTGCCGGAAATCGCTTTCACCAATTCATCGCGTCATCACCAGGAAGCACCACAAATCCACTGGAAATCGCCATCGAACCTCCGTCAAGGCTTCCGCTGACCATCAATCGTGAGCTTTTGTTATTTTCTTGTTGCTACCATTTTATGCCTTTCATTTGATTTGTGTAGGAACAGTGGAAGATGATAGAACGAAAGAAGGTAGTAGAAATCGAAGAATGAGACGGTGAAGGAGGAGGAAACCAGTCGCGATTTGGAAAGGAGATATTGAGAACAACGGCTGATCGATCAATTTGGGGGGGCGGGGGGGGGGGGGGGGAGAAGTTCAATTTGGGGCATTAGGGTTCTTGCTTTCGTTTTTTCTGTTTTGGTTGTTTGGTAATCATATACGGTCACACACTAACATCACCGCACACACCCACTAACCATCGCTTAATTAACCTAACTAACCCTCTAATTATCTTTTAAATTTTAATTAATCTGCTATAATTTGTCTAAATCACTTAATCTTTATTTTATTTTGTTAATTAACCTAGTATTGTTTTTAGTTAAACTAACTATATCTAAAAAAAAAATCGATTTAGCTAATCTTACTTTAGTCCTTTTCTTTTAGTAATAATTAACTAATATTTATTATAATCAGTTTTTAAATTAAAATAATTGCTACAACCTTTTATTTATTAACTAGTTTTCTTATATACACCAATTTCTTTAATAACTTGACCTCGTATTAATAATTAATTATTTGTTTTTTAGCCAATTTGTAATATTAATATTTTGTTTAAACTAACTTTTCTAAATCCTACTAATTCATAGTAAAAATATTTTGCTAATTGATTAAATTAACTTTTTCAACTTAATAACATTTTAATTAAGTAGGTATTTATTTACTCTAACTTTTTATAAATAAGCCACACCTATTTGTCAATCTATTTGATTAATAATAAAACCTCTAATATTTAATTAACTTTTAGAAACAAATGGTAAAGATACCCCTTTTATTTTATTTCGTGATCAATAAATTAATCCTTCACAATAGCCATAATTTTATTAAAGAAGGGATAAATCATTTCACTTAAGTTTTTAGATAATAAAATTAAATCATTTAACATATTATAACATTTTACTTAAAAGCCTCGTCTAAAACCATATCAGACAATTAAAATCAATCAACAGCGTAAAATACAATCGATCATGCACACTCACATTCACGATACATTCACCTACACCTTAGCGCTTTCATGCATGTGTATGGTTTTACTTTCCGCAATTTATTCTTCAGCAATTTAATATTACCGCATTTACATTTTTGCATCACATCCGTCTAAAGGAAAAACCTACACATGATTCAACAATTGTGTGTAGTGCATCTCATTTGCATCATTCTCCCACTTGATCCTTGATCCCATTCAAGTCGATCTCTTAGGATAGATCCTACCCCATAGGAAGGACCATTCTTTATCTCTACAACTTAGAAACAAACAACATACAACTCAATACAATATTCGAACACATTAGAGAAAGATGCCAAATCATCTTAAGCGAGATATAATCTCCACCCCACATCAATACAATCAATACCGTAGGAATTTTGCCTTAAGAGAGATAGGCGTACCTCGTCGATCCCTATCCGAGTACTTGAGCCCTTCTCTTAAGATGATGCAAAGACTACATTCCTACACCTTGTGGCGGTTAAATCTCCCTTAAAATGACAACTCACCTTTTCTCCTAAAATCAATCAATCAACTACCCTAAACCCATAGGAACTTTGACCACAGTCAAAGAACTCCTCATACCCTTTAGGGGAACTACAAATACTCTGATTCCACTCCCATAAGGATATGTAGGCATAAGATGTGATATCTTATCGAGTATACATAGAAATAAACCCCCTAATGTCATTAAGCAGAATCTTTATTAAATAATGATGGAAACATCTTTTTCAAATATAAAAAATTTGGGTGTCCTCAGCAGTACATCCCAAATTTTTGGTTAGTTTACAGATAGACAATAAGCTGCAATTTAATTTTGGAACATGTAAAACTGAATCAAGAGTAATATCTTTAGTAATAATCATTGAACCTTTACCAGCCACTTTAGAGGTACTACCATCTGCTATTCAAACAAAAGATCTATCTTGACAGGGAGTGCATTTGGTAAATATATTGATGTCCCCAGTCATGTGATCCGATGTGCTGGAATCAACAATACATTGGTTTTTTTTCTGGTGATTAACATGAAGGGCAGTAGAAAAATTACCTTTTTGGGCAAGAGTAGCAGTGGAAGAAGTACCAGTGTTTTGTATTGCTTGTTGCATCATTTTCTGCAACACCTCTATTTGTTCTTTGTTGAAAGGGCTTGCCTCTGCAGTACTTTTGGATTTGCTTTCATCAACAACAGCAACATATGCGCGTGTATCCTCGAATCGTGGTTTCAGATCTGTGGGTTTCCCGTGAAACACCCAGCATGTTTCCTTTGTATGTCCGGGACACTTGCAGTGATCACACCATCCTCTACCTTTCTTTGGTGGGCCTTTTTCTACAAGGGCAGAACCTTCAATGTTTGCACTTTGACTTCCCAACATAACTTTTCTTCTACTTTCTTCCCTTCTTACTTCTGCAAATGCTTCACGAATGCTAGGGAGAGGTTCAATTCCAAGAATTCTTCCCCTTATTTCATCTAAATTTTCATTCAGTCCCAATAAAAATTGATAGATTCTATCTTTCTCGATCATTTTTTTGTAGATTTTTTCATCCTCCGGATACTTCCATTCTGTGTCAGCATAGATGTCAAGCTGCCAATACTTTGTGAGAGTGTGATAGTACTCTGTTACTAGAGAGTCTCCTTGTTGAAGGTTATGTAAGAGACTTTTGATCTCAAATATGGCTGAAGTGTTATCCACATTTAGGTAGGTCTCCTTGGCTGCATTCTAGATTTCTGCAGCATTACCATAATACATGAAACTTTCACCACACTCATTTGTCATGGAGTTGAGTAACCATGACATCACAAGACTGTTTTCAAGTTTCCACTTTGCATGGTTTGAATCAGTCTTTGCTGGCTGCTTAGCGTCGCCGATGATGTAGTCTTCCTTTCCCTTTCCTTGGAGGAAGAGTCAGACAGATCTAGACCAATGTGTATAATTTTGTCCGTTGAGCTTGTAACAAGTAATGAGAATTGTCTCATTATGACTGATGGTGTTTCCAGCCACTACCCTTGGATCAACATCTGAGATGCTTGAGATATTTGTTTTTTCCTCCATGGGAAAATCCAAAAAAAAAATTTCCGGATCAGAATGGTAGCTCTGATACCATGTAGAAATTCAGTATTTCTTATTGAGTTTGTACATAATAGAATAGGATATATATAACCTAGGGAGTACAAGTAACTAAAGGAACTAATTAAGTCCTAATTAACTCAAATTAATCCCTATATACAAGAATGGAAATATTCTATATGACTGTGTAAATAAGTATAAATGTATTCATATAATACAATTATAAAATCAACATTGTTATCCCTTAATAATGGTTGTATATCTGTGCCTTAATGGTTTCAGATTAGCAACCAACAAGGGCTAGCGACAAGTATCATAACAAGAAGAAAAACCCTTAAGGACTGACACCTAGCAATGCAAAAGTGAACTCTCCCAAGGCTAGCACCTGATATCACAAAGAAGGAACGAGATCCTATCATAGGGCTAGAACCTGATAGCCTAAAAAAGGGGTGTGATCCTCCCCAAAGAGCTAGCACCTGGTAGCCCAACGAAGGGATAAGCCCTCATTCGTTGGACTTAGGTCAAGATACCTAAAGGGTTGGTCAAAAGGGAACCACTTCCTACATGATTGTAGGAAGACTGAGTATTCCCTTACCACTTCCTTGGTCATTGAGATAGGGTATAACCGCCCACTAACCCAGACCCAAAAGAGCTTCTATAAATACCTCACCTTTAGCCAGTGACAGGGAGACCCTCTAACTCATACGCTTATTCATAAGCATCAAACACATACACAATGCTTCTCACCTCTAAACCACCATAAACACCACCATACATGATTTCTCGCTACTGTGAGCAACTTGCGCATCTGTATTTTTGACCAAGCTTCCATCGTGTGACCCGGTAAAACTAACACAGGACTTCAATTTCATTCTCTAATACTACATTTGGTGTCAATTCATGGCAGAGCAATATAGCTTCCCATCATTAATACGTTAAACCTCCTTACAAAATCCTTCTGATCCTCAAGAGAAAAATATTGGCCAACTTCCAGCCATAAAGGGTTTCAATTAAGGATGATAACACAATTTCCCTATTTCTACTCCCAATTTAGATGATTCAAACACTCGTCATTGATCAAATGGTGCTCGCGGACTAGACTATAACGTCGGCGTCTACAATATAACATACGTCATACTCTACATCTTTGATTTGGACATGGAAGGGATTTTTAATCAGGGCAAGGTGTTTACCGTGAAAATTGGTAAACAACCGTTGGTCTTCCAAAAAAATGGTTTACTTGCAGGATCAACCAGTGAATCCTAAAGACATAGCTATTGTTTCAATATATTTCTGGAAAATTGAAGAACACTTCGGCAATATTCATTTGTATTAAAGATTATTTTGAAAAAAGATAAACTTTACAAAAGTTGATAAATAAAATGTAATGAAGAAAACTTCAAAGTAAAATTGTAGTAAAGAATATTTGATAAATGAAAGTAACTTTCTATTGAAATAAACGTGGTGTTTCAAACATACATTTCTCAATGAAAAACTCTGTTCTCACTTGACTTAGATACTTTGAGTAATTTTTTTTAGTATTTATACAATAATGAACACACAGGAATCCTAACATTAAGACTCTTATTTATAACAAGTCGAAATAACTGTCTATAACAGACATTCCTCCAAAAACTGACACGTTTCGCTCTTGTATGCTTTCATTTCACTATGACTCTCCACGCGTCTTTCCTGAGAAATGGATAAGGGCAAAAGACATTTATTTATCCGTATTTTGAATTTCAAACTTCTGTCAAAGAAAAGCTTTAAACATCCTTCATTGAAAACCACTTCAACCAAGTTTCTTACACAAGCTCCTATCGAAGTTAGTAAAAATTCAAGAAACATAATTTTAACTTAATGTCTTTAAACAAAAAGCCTGGCGTCAGATTTTTCAGCCAACAAATTGCCCCCCAAAAATATCATTTTTGACTGAATGGAGAAAAAGGAATGTTTTGAAGTTCGCCTTCGACGCCAGAAACCTTTGGTTTGATGTAACATCATCATCATCATGCGTGAATCTTTTTCAATCATCACATGTCTAGTCACTAGGAGATTGTAGGTCAGGCTTAACTATTACCGTCTCATCACACAACCCTTGCATGACACGCGTCTCATGATTATTATCACCATTAATGTGTACAGTAACTATCTCCACTTAGTACACCTTTAAATAGTAAAAAATAACCATTTTTACACTTTTCACTCTCTGAACCTTCTTGAATTCATTTTCTCAAATCTTCATCTCTTTCAAATCTTCTTTCTGCAAACTCACCTCATCAATAGCTTCTTCAAACAAGATCTTCAAAGATACCAGCAAGAACACTAAAGAGCCCAAGAAATCTGGAGAACATGCTCTAGTTCACAAAATTCTGGGTCCCAATGCAGTAGGCAAGCAACCATACACCCCTGAGCCACCTCATGAAGAAGAGAAATACATGATCTACTAATCCTAGTTACTCATTCCCATCTTTGTTTCTGGTAAGACAAACGCTATGCTAGGTCCTCTTCCTGATCTTACTGCTAACCCTACTAAGGTTAAGGAATTCTTTTCTAGTTACCATCATTATAATCCCATAGCTAGTGGTCAAAAACTTAGGACTAGTGAAGAACTGAAAGCTGATGAGAAAGCCAAGGTTGATGGTCAAGGGTTTCCTTCGACTATAGCTTCTAGAGACCCCCATTAACTTATAGTACATGAATAATAGTTTTAGGGTATTTAGGTCATGCCCCCTGTCTAAAGACCTTTAGTAGAGAAAGCAAAATCCCAAGTCTGGAAAGACATGGGAATCTTCTAAATGATTCAGTTGTCAAAGGTGGGGCCTGGTTATTGCCCATCCATGTTGATTGCTTCCCTTTACTTTTGGGATAATACTCACAACAACTTCCAACTCTCTTGTAGAATGGTGACTCCCACCTTATTCGACGTTGCTGCCATCATAGGCCTCAAACCCATTGGAGTAAATTATGATCCTAATCTCTTAGCTGATGACTTCATAGGCTTCGACACAAATAAAACAACTTTCACCACTTATATAGCTTACTACATTAATAAAGAAACTGAGAAAGTTTTAATCAAAAGCATGTTGCGTTTCTGGCTCTTTGGATTTCCCGCTACGTCTTTTGTTCAAGATCCCTTCAGGTGACGAAGAGATTCCTAATAATGGCTAATCAATTACACGCTGGATATGACATTTGTCTCAGCAAAATAATTCTAGCTAATCTTTATGAATCCCTTGGGGAAGGCATTACAACACTAAAAAAATCAAAACAATAACCCGTTGGACCCTTTTGGCTGTTACAACTATGGATAAATTCCATATTTGAAGTATCTCTCCCTGCTCATAATTCTATTAATGAAGAGTCCGTTGAAGTGAAAAACAAGAGGGTCGAAGGTACGAGGCTTGTTTTGTTAACTCCAACGACGAAGGACTAAATCTTCAGCACACCTCCACCAGCTATGTGATGATGTTTGCAAAATGCTACAATTTCTCGCCCAACATGGCCCCTTTTGCAGATAGAAAGGTAGGCCCTAAATGGTTCACGAAAGGATTTCCTCCTTAGTTGAAAGAACAAGAAGCAGAATCTCTTGATGTTTGGGAATCTTTTCTTATCCCAAGACTACTGGCCACAAGACACAACCCTTCAAAACTTCGATTCACTTTTGTTAGTTACCAACCAAACCTCGTCGCTCGATAGTTTGGCCTCATCCAAATCAAACCAAAACCAGTCTTCCCCAAAAAAGGTTCCCTGATTCATTACAACATGATCCACAATGAGGTAGAGTGTACTAAATTGCTGGTTAAATACACTTGTCGCTACTCGAAAAATGTATCGTGCAACGACGGGGAGGCGAAAAAGATAGAGAGAAGAGTCGCCATCGAACTTTATTTATCCCATGAGGGGAAAGGAAAATATCGATAAAACCTTAAGAAAGAAACGGATAAGATGGTCTCGCGACCAAGAGAATGAGTTCGGAAGCCGGTTATGCGAGGGGAATGTATTAACACCCCTCGCATCCATCGTACTCGATGGGAACCATTTGTTTGTCGATGTGTGATTATATTTGCTTAAATATTATGCTATAAAAAGTGTTCCAAAAGATAGCGAGAAAAAGGGTTAGAGATAGGAGAGAGAGAAGTAACGGGGAAAAAGAGAGAAAGAACAGACTCGGTAGGACTTCGTGGTCCTAGGCCTACGTATTCTCAATAGGTATGAGAAAGTCAGAGTCGACGTAGTTCGGGGCTACGGATAGATGGGGGAAAATACTCGGCAAGGATTGTGGCCCTTGTGCCTACGTATCTTTACTCCAAAAAAAGTAAAAAATCAGAGTAGCCGTAGTTCGGCCTACGGTTTGTTAATGCTTTTATGGATGATGTTATCGCGCGCGTTCTAGCAGTTTAGATGTTTTGCCGCTCGCATGTGAGGAGACTTATGCGTTACCTGTTTGAGGTAGAACGGACGTAACATATCCTTTTTGAAATGATTAGGTTTCGCCAGGCGAGGCAAGATGTCACATTTGATTGGTTGAATTGTTTTTTAGGGGTGAGGTAGATCCTCGGATAGTAACCCCTTGCGGGTAGTATCCAATTATTTATCTCAAAGTTGTTTGTTATGAAATGGTGTGGCGAACGTAGCGTCTCCGTATTGAAAGACGAGTATCAAGACCACCCCCACTACAGTGAGCATCCCAACACTCGGAGAGGAAGAAGACTACACTTAATCCTCTCTCTTTAATTCAATGCAAAGAGAACTTCGTTCTCTTATTAAAGATGTTTTTGATTTTGAATGGTAAGTGCTTTGCGATAGAGAACCTTACGGTAAACGTCAGCACTCAGGATAGGAGAAGGCCTACGCCTAACCACTCCATGACCATTCAAGTTTTTGTTAATAAAATAAGTTTGAAAATGCACTCGGAACGGGACCGAGGTTTTAGGTGAGAAAGGTTGCGGAGAGAAGTTGTGGAAATAGAGAGGTGGTGGATAAAGTTACGTCTTCGTATTGAAAGACGAGTGTCTAAACCACCCACACTACAGTGAGCATATCGACACTCGGAAAGGAAGAAGTATACACTTAATCCTTTCTCTTTAATCCAATACAAAGAGAAGTTGATTCTTATTGAAAGGGATTTTGAAAATGCACTCGGCGCGGGGCCGAGGTTTTTAGGAGGGAAGGTTGAAAATGGAAAGAATTGGAAAGAAAGACGTCTTCGCATTGAAAGACGAGTATCGAGACCACCCCCACTACAATGAGTATCCCAAACACTCCGAGAGGAAGGAGACTACACTCAGTCCTCTTTTTTTAGTTCAATATAAAGAGAAGTTTAATCTCTTATTAAAGAGATTTGAAAATGGACTCGGTACGGGACCGAGGTTTTGGGAAGGAAGGTTTGGAAATGAAAGCGTCTTCGT
Source organism: Lathyrus sativus (assembly GCA_963859935.3). Classification (NCBI taxonomy): domain Eukaryota; kingdom Viridiplantae; phylum Streptophyta; class Magnoliopsida; order Fabales; family Fabaceae; genus Lathyrus; species Lathyrus sativus. Next base: position 536,774,222 of record OZ012739.1, read on the forward strand.
ATTGAAAGACGAGTGTCGAAACCACCCACACTACAGTGAGCATCCCAACACTCGGAGAGGAAGAAGTCTACACTTAATCTTCACTTTTAATTCAATACAAAGAGATATTGATTTTCTTTATTGAATAGTTTTAAAATGGGCTAAAAAGCCCAAAATCAAAAGAGAAATAAAATAAAAAAAGAAATAAAAAAGATAAAAGATAAATTAACATATTAAAACATGAGAAAATGATTTTTTGGATTTTATGATGATTAAAACTATTTTAAAATAAAACAAAAATTAAATAAGGAATAAACAAAAATAAAGAAAATAAAACAAAATAAAGTGCTAAAAATATTAAAGTGCCCCCCAAGACTTGAACCCAAGACCTTGGGGTTGCAGGCTGAAAATAAAGCCAAACCAACAAACTTCACGCGTGTGAAAAAAAAGGAAAAGGAAGGTAAAAAAACTAAAACATGAAAAATAAAAATAATGGAAGCAAAAACGCCCCCGCTGGGGGTCGAACTCAGGTCAAGGATTTGGCAAGGCAAGTTACTAACCACTGGGGTGACGATACATCCATTGTATAATGCCACCCCAGTTGCATATGTACCAAATGGGCGCACATTTCTGGGAAAAAGGCCAAGGCAACCAACCACTAAAGCACAAAGTTTCAAAACGTGATTAATCCAATCTTAGTCAAAACAACATGGATTTTAGCAAACCTTAGGTCTAACTCACGTGAAATTTAATGAGGAATTTGATGGTGCTGCTCAAATTTCAAAATGAAAAACACAGAGAAAGATTCGAAAGGAAATGTATTAATGAAGTTTGAAATGCATTTTGAAGAACAAGGAGCCAACCAGGTGCCCATACATACAAGTCATGGTCTAACCAAACAGTTATATAATTATCACACCCTAACCAAACAGCAGCCAAAGATGGATTCAAGATAGTGTGTTTTTTATGAAAGTGAAATCTTGACAAGTCTTAAAGGTCCCTGATCCAATGCAAGTCAACAGGAGTTAACAAACTCAAACTCAAAACAGTCTCATCAGTTACAAATTCTGACCAAAACAATACGCATCTCATCCAACTGTCCAAGTCATAGCATGATGGGACTGTTTCTAATCATAAACAGGTTTTTTAAACTATGAGAAATAAACTTGACAGCATGTACAAACAAGTTTAAACATGAAGAACAAGTTTTAACATCAACAAGCACAAACTTATCATAACAAAGTTAAGCCTCTAGGATCAAATGCATCACATGGCAAACATGAGTTTATGACAAAAATGCAAGTATTCACTTTATGGTCAATAGTTTAGACAATGCATATGTATGAGGAGAAAGCAAAAGTTAAGGGTCAACTACCTCTTGTAGACCTCCAAAGTGAGCTAATACCTTTGACTGAGCAATACCTTGAGCAAGATATCCACTTTTTGATGCAAGCTTCACAACAGCTTTTCTACAAGTTGATTTTTTGCAAGCTTTGAAGTTACTCCTCCTTAAAGCAAAAGATGATCTTTGAGGACAGTTTGAGAAAAGGAGTTTCTAGCTATTCCTTAAGGACTTGGACAGTTGGTACATCACAAATGGAAGATGTTCAAAGGGTCAAAATATTCAAAACTGGTCTAGGCAGTGTATTTTGCTGTTTTATGCAGGAAAGTCAATGTTCATGGTGTGAGAGGTTGACTTTTTGAGTTAAGGTGTTTTTGATTGGTTCAATGGTTGGAACACCTCCTAATCATCATTTTGAAGTTGCATGGATGGTTTTTATGGTGATTGGATGGTTGGAAAGGAGGCTGGTATCAAACTAGACCAAGACAGTTTTTTTTTTTTGTGTTTTTGAGGGTTTTGAGGTGATTTCAAGAAAATGAGAGGCTCTGGTTTTTCAATGCAACAGTGGCTAGGGTTTATGTTGACTGATATTTGGTCTTAAATATGGAATCAAATCAGGTTTTGAAGAGTTTCACCATGGTAAAGATTGAATGGCCATATTTGCATTCCATGGTGATTTTTTGAATCAATGGTTGATCTTCAAGATCCATCGCCAGCTACATTCTCTTGTCTCATTCTAGGTTGCTTGTGGATGAAGAGAGTGACCTAGCTGGGCTGCAAGGAGCAGAGCAGTAGGCTGTTTGTCTTTTACTTGTTTTGGCTAAGGATTCAAAAATGGGGCAAAAATGGTACAAGCTTGTGTTGATTCATTTTGGGAAATGTTTGGTGGCTCCCAATGCAGCATCCCATGCACATGGAAATGGGACATGAGCAGATCAATATCATAAAAACCTCAGCAAACACAAATGCCACATGTTTCACTCCTAGAAACAAGTTCAAAACATCAACTTTGAGCAATAATATCTTTGTGTACAAGGATCAATTTTGCTAGAACTCATGCTCAAATGAAAGAGGGTATGGAGTAGAACATATTTCATGTTGGGGTCATCTTGATTTGAGGATTGGAAGACCATGAAAAATGATGTTGAAAATCATGTCATGAAAGCTGTCCAGAAATAACTTAGAAAAATTCTAAGTTATAGATTTGGCTTATTTTTCCTCAATTTTGCACATCCATAACTTGAGCTTCATAAATCATATTGAGGACTTCTTGGACTCTTTGGAAAGCTTGTAACATTCTCTACAACTTTCATTTGGAACAAAGTTCCATCTGACTTCAAGAACTTGATGAAAATTGGCTTGCAAAGTGAATCCAAAAATTTGTCCAATCTTGGCAATGTTGAAACCATTGAAAACCTCAACTTTGATTGATCATAACTTGAGCTCCAAGTATCACATGATTATGAATCGGTACTTAAAAGAAAGCTTGAAATACAAGGAACAACTTTGATGTTTGATCCAAGTTCATTTGAAACCTTGATCATGAAGAAAAATGGCCTTGAAGATGACTGTTCCAAACATAAAAATTTCCATAAATAGAAAGTT